>OX419699.1:6000000-7200000 GCA_948474745.1 Oligia latruncula
ACCGGTTACGGTCATTGACCCCAAACCGAAATCGATTTAGGTTAAGGTTTGCACTTTACCAATTTTCACCGGTTTATGCGGGAAACCGGTTTTTCATGAATTTTGGTTTTGATAGTGGAAATTAACCGGTTAAACCAAGTTTGAACCCCCCCCGGCCCCCGACACTCTCGCGAGCACGGTCTGGACGTTGCGATATCATTTAGTTACAAAATTGTATTACGGAATTACGGAATTAACCGGTTAATTTGGGTGTTAAAACCGTTTGTGCTTAAGTAATCGGTAACCTTTATCATTTGGGTTTCATAAGAACAGTTCACTTGTTTAACCGGTTAATGAAGGAACGATATATTTACCGGTACTTAATCGAAATTAACCGTTATTTTTAAACCGGTTCAAAGCCCTGGTTTATACCCCCGTATAAACCTAAGGTAGGTAAGGTACATCCACATTCCGCCAGTTATGTTTATGTCCCATATAATACGTGCCTCATAAAAAAAGATCTGAGTGTATAGGATTCAAAAACAAAATATTTTAACCCTTCTTCCCTGTGAATACATTTTAGAAATATGCAAATTTTTCCGGAAACATCAAGCATTTTATTCAAAACGTGAAGACACTCAGACACGCTAACTACTCAGAAACCGATCTAGGCTAAACTTACCTAGTTCTCGACTAAAAATGCAATCTACAAGTCCTTGTAATTTCCATTAAATTATACAATAAAGTACCCGCACCAATAAAAAAAAACCGGTCAAGTGCGAGTCGGACTCGCGCACCGAGGGTTCCGTACTTTGTAGGTATGTAAATAGTTTATCACGGGTTTTTTTAATGTACCTACAAATTTACGGTTTTCGGATTTTTTCCTTTACTTGTGCTACATGATCTTGCTTCTTGTCAAATTTCATGATTCTAGGTCAACGGGAAGTACCCTATAAATTTTGAACCAAATAAAGAACCAACGACAAACCAACACGATACTGTACAGGAAAGCCAGCTGTCTAACAAGGTAGTAATGCAGTTAAATTTAGTATAATCGCAATGAAACTGTATGAGGCTCCGGAGCTCGCTTTAGTGTTAGCGTAAAGCCTGCGCGACTAATCCTGTGCAAAGTGTTAATCTGCATCCTCACTGTATATGCTGAAGTAACTGTTCGTTTGATAGTGAACATGGATTAGACGAATTGCATGGTTTAGCACTCCTGTTTTATCACAACATAACAGCATGTATACACCGAAAGACTATTCTTTTTTTAGGGTTCCGTACAGAAAGGGAAGAAACGAAACGGATTACTAAGACTCCATTGTCCGTCTGTCCGTCAGTCACCAGGCTGTATCTCATGAACCGTGATAGCTAGACAGTCGAAATTTTGTTGCCACCATGACAGCAAATACTAAAAACATATTATAGCCAGGAGCCGAGATTGCCGCCTGGTCAATACTCGGTCTCGGTCGGTCGGTCGATATGGTCGCAGATTCTGACTCCGTGTTGCGACTGACAAATTCCTCATAGTCACCCAATAACACCCTGTCGAACGAAGGACCACACACTCAAAAATCGCATTTGAGACCTCTGTTGATTAGGGCCAACGTGACAGTTCAGTCAAGTGGGAAAATCAGGAAAAGAGTGAAATTCCCTGCCGGAGACAGTTTCCTTTTTGTAATAGCCTGTGAGTCTTTAAGTCAAGAGTGAATGGATCATTTCTAGGTAAACTTGCTCCTGCGTAGACCATATCATCACTTACCATGAGGTGAGATAATGGTCAACGCAAGCCTTAAAATAGTTAAAAAAAAAATAAGGAAGATAACATACTGCTCGATCTCCAAGATTCTTCACGCGACAGTGCAGATACGCCGGCTGCCCCACGGCGGCTGTGTAGTCGCGTTTCGTTGCATTATCGAAGTATGGCTGGGCGACGCTCTCGGTGCTAGAAGTGGCATTGAACGCGAAGTCAATGGTGCTGGTGGTTGCTTCCTCGCTGGTGTCACCGCCGCCGCCCGCTGAAATACCTGGGACAAAGAAAATTGTAGTTTTAGTTTAAGGTTTTGATATTACATCGGAAGGTTGGATATCTATATAGAGTTTTATACAGGATTTTTAACCAGTGCGCACACTGTATGCTTGAATTTTGGTAACGACGAAAAATTTCAACTATATAGAATCATATTATTATGCTGAATTCATGGTTACAGTTTTCGCACTGGTAATTTTTTTTTTACTGTATAATCACTATACCTACATTTATTTTATAAAACAAAGTCCCCCCCGGCGCGTCTGTCTGTCTGAACGCGATAAACTCAAAAACTGGATTTTCATATGGTTTTCACCAATGAAAGGAATGATTCAAGAGGAAGGTTTAGGTTAAACCAATAGAGTTATATTATGAAAACAATGAATTACGGAATTAATACATAGTTTATCTGGATAACACATAAATAGTACTTTTAATCCCGGTAGTACGTTCCCGTGCGCTTGCGCGACGAACGCTTATGGTTAGTACTCTGCCATATTTTATATCTTGAGGCTCAGAATATGATTTCCATTGGTTGCATAATGCATATACATATAAGCGTAACGCCATGTAGGGCGTCAATAACGAGCGTTCCACTAGAGATCCCCTTATATGTACTGAGAATAACCGCCCGGCCTTTCAGCCATGCTGCTCTATATTTTATACCCCAGCTATGCAGCTGGGCTGGCACTATTTATAGTCCATGCAGACTGACAGCCCTATACGGTGGGGAAAATGTGTTGTGCAACTTAGAAAAACCCTTTAACAAGTGGCTAGTTTTGTTTAATTTAGTAGAATTCTCCCGTCACTTTTCCCTAAAGGTTCATTAGAAAACCAGCGTCAGACAGCATCTGTCTGGCATTAATGCTGAAATGAACCTTTTTGGCGCAGTCGTGAGGCATACACTATTGTTTTTGAAACATTATTTTT
Source organism: Oligia latruncula (assembly GCA_948474745.1). Lineage (NCBI taxonomy): Eukaryota > Metazoa > Arthropoda > Insecta > Lepidoptera > Noctuidae > Oligia > Oligia latruncula. Next base: position 6,002,939 of record OX419699.1, read on the forward strand.
ATTTTGTTAATTTTGTATTTTGTGTTTCACGAACTGTATCCAAATAATTTTTTTTTTCTTTTTTTCTTGGAAATGATAATATCGATACAAACGTAATGCGATTTAACCTGCGGGGTGATTGCGTAACACCCTAAAAAATTGCGATGCCTTTAATTGCTATTTTGACAATTTGATAACATTTGACGACAGTTATGTTTAAGTCCCATGTAATAGGGGGCGAGCCTATTGTTATTAACCGGGCTCTAATCCAGACTCTCGGCTGGTACTGAGAAATGCCTGATAGAAAAACCCAATAACACTGCTCGACCTAGGAATCGCAACCAGAAGGCCAATTCTCGTAATTTTAAACGTTCAAAATCTAGTCGCAGTCTCATCTCGGCGACAAATAAATGTCAAAAACTTGTCAAAATGTAGAGGAAATTAGAGGTATTTTTCAGAGACTGAGATCAGAGGAGTAATTCTCGTAATTTCAAGAACGATCACAGTCTGATCCCAGTCTCAATCTGTCAAACATACCTCTGATTTTCCTACATTTTTGACATTTGTTTGTCGCCGAGATGAGATTGCGACTAGATTTTGAACGTTTTAAATTACAAGAATTGGCCTTCCGACTGTGAACGTTTTTAAAATTACGAGAATTGCCCTTCTCGATCTCATGCTCAGTATTATTGCCTGCAAACGTTCAGTCGCAGAATGTACCTTTCGCAAAATGCACCCCATACGCAAAACGTACCATTCTCAAAATGCACCTTTCTCAAAACGTACCTTTCTCAAAACGTACCTTTCTAAAAATGCACCTTTCTCAAAACGTACCTTTCTCAAAATGCATCTTTCTCAAAATGCACCTTTCTCAAGACGTACCATTCTCAAAATGCACCTTTCTCAAACGTACCTTTCTCAAAATGCACCTTTCTCAAAACGTACCATTCTCAAAATGCACCTTTCTCAAAACGTACCTTTCTCAAAATGCACCTTTCTCAAAACGTACCATTCTCAAAATGCACCTTTCTCAAAACGTACCTTTCTCAAAATGCACCTTTCTCAAAACGTACCTTTCTCAAAATGGTCATTGATGCAGTCAGTCAAAAGTCGTATCTTAAACACACTTAAATAATAAAACAGTAGTTTTAAAGTGAGGATACTCAGTAACATCTGCTATTTCTTTGCAGTACAGTAACATAGTTAATTTCGCTTTACAGCTACACAGATCCATGGGGTGCAATTCGACCGGCAGTTCATTTACATAAAACGACGTTTTTGTGCTAAAAGACATCACTAACCGAAGCTTACAAAATTTCTGAGAATATTGGATTAAAAAATATTGCGGTTGTTTACTGAATAATATATCGTTTTGCATAGAATTTAGAGTCTAGTTTGATTTTGATGGTAAGTTAAGGAGACAAAGTGGGTCGTAGAATGGTTCTGTACCTAAATCCCATTTTGTTTCTTATAGGACAAGGAAGTTTATGAAAATTGCATGCTTAGGGAGTAATAACATTATAGAAACAAATTGTTAGACACTGGAGGAAGGAACTTTAGAATACGGAGTTTTAGACTGATGAGTCGATTCAGATGTCTTTGCCTGCGCAATATCACGATTTGCATTAAGTATTCTTTTTCTTTTGGCCGATGGGGCCGAAAGGTTCTGGAGTGGTGACCGCGTACCAGAAGACGTAGCGTTGGAAGGCCTCCCACAAGGTGGTCCGACGACCTTGTGAAGGCCGCAGGAACCCGTTGGATGCAAGAAGCGCAGAACCGGTTGAAGTGGAGGTGCTTGGGGGAGGCCTATGTCCAGCAGTGGACGTCTTTCGGCTGAAGTGATGATGATGATTCTTTTTCAGATTTTAGGATTGATTTCAATTAACATTTCTGTTTCTAACTAGTTAATTAATTTAAACTTAGTTAATTTTAGTATGAACCGTCCATCATGCCTCAGAGGCATTTTTGAATACAATTTCACAATATTTATAATTTCACCCAAGTGGATGTTGGAAAATATCACATGGGACACGGGATTAAAAGTACATAGAGAAATTTTCATCCCGTATTAATCCAGGTTATAAACTATCAGTGTGCCAAATGTCACCCAAATCTATCCAGCCGTTTCTGCGCTAAACCGGAACATACATCAAACATACATCTAGACAAACAGACAAACTTTTCGGCATCAGGCTCGTTCCCACACCTCGAAGCAATTACTTTTTTTCAAAAATATTCAATGGACTGTTTTAACTTTTGACTTCGTTACTATTAATTTATTAGGAATAGTTCCTAATAGTTATTTTATGGACATCACTTATATACGTACGTAAGTACTATTATTATTATTTACATAATAACATTCCTGTATTCCCAGTCGGTTTCTTCTTTTGCCTATTAAAATTATAATTTATTCTCATTTTTATTAATGCAAATTTTATTATTGCCAGAAGGTCAGGGGGCCAAACAAGGCCACTTTGGCAGAATCATAAAAGGATAACATTATGAATTATAATATGGCGAAGACAGTCCGTGTTTTTCTTTTTTTCGCTGCACTACGTAGGTATAATCAAAGAGATTGGGATTGGATTTTCATTGGATTGATTGGTATTTTAGCACAGACAAAAAACAATAACTGAAAAATTCTTTACCAATGGGATTTGATACGATTAACTTAACAGTTAACTGTCCATTATGATTCCTAATGTTATCCTTTTATGATTCTGCCAAAGTGGCCTTTTTAGGCCCTCTGGTAATGCTAAAATAACTGGAAAATCGGTTAAAATTTCTTCACTTTTAAAAAATATCCATTTTTTTATACCTTTGATATATTACATTAATTCCAACTTGCATATACATGATGATGGTTAAACACACGAAAGGTACTTTACACAATGCTTCACAATAAGTCGGTCTTCTGTTGGTCGGCGTCAGTCGGCTTTGTGTGTCCGACTAGAAACAGGATTATCTTGTCTCGAACGCAAGCTGAAAGGTGCCCAGTACCCTTTACTTGACTGATTTATACAGGATGTCCAGTGGCAGAATTCAAGTATCTAAAATTAAAAAAAAAACTACACCCCTAATACAAATAATGTATAATGTTAAAAAAAAAAAATACGGATTTTATTTTTTGAAAACCACGTTCTCCAAATGGGGTCACCATTTGGAGAACGTGGTTTTGTTTGGAATGGAGCCTTGTACACTCTTCAAGTCTAGCACGAATGTTTTCAAAAACGCGTTTACAGAGTGACTGAATCGTGTAAATCTTGATTTTATTTTTTAATTTGAATTTTGTACGGATGGAACTTCGTGCTGATAATGGATTCTCTAACATCGGATATCCAAGAAGAGGCTCCCTGGTGTATGCTGTTCGCCGATGACATTGTGCTGGTTGCCGAGAACGGCCTAGAGGTCCAGAGCAGATTGGAGGTGTGGTGGGAAAGACTTGAGACCGTTGGCCTGAGAGTAAGTCGGACCAAAACCGAGTACCTGTTTTGCGACTTTGGCGGTCTCTCCAGTCCTGTGCCCATATCTCTCGCCGGAACGCCCTTACCGATCTGCTCCGACTTTCGGTACCTCGGGTCGCTTGTCCAAGGAGATGGCGAAGTAGACCGAGACGTAACGCACCGGATCAACTCAGGATGGATGAAATGGCGACAGGTCACAGGAACAACTTGCGACCCACGGATGCCCCTCAAGTTAAAGGGGAAAATTTATAAGTCCGTGATAAGGCCTGTCGTACTGTATGGGTCTGAATGCTGGGCCGTGAAGAAGACGGATGAAAAAAGATTGCATGCAGCGGAAATGAGAATGTTGAGATGGATGTGTGGAGTGACGAGAATGGATAAAGTAAGAAATGAGTATATAAGAGGAAGTTTGAAAGTGGCGCCAGTGACAGAAAAGTTGAAAGGAAATCGTTTGTCTTGGTATGGGCATGTGATGAGAAGGGACGAAACGCATGTGACTAAAAGAGTGATGGATATACATGTTGATGGATGGAGAGGGAGAGGAAGGCCGAAGAAAAGATGGATGGATTGTGTGAGGAATGATATGAAAGAGAAGGGAGTGAATGATAGCGTGACGGTTGACAGGGGCGAATGGAAGAAGAAAACGTGTTGCGCCGACCCCAAGTAAACATGGGATAAGGGCAGGAAGATGATGATGATGTACGGATGGAACTTGACTCATTTTCGAATTATAACCTGCAAGGTTGATTTCGTTATACCCAATATCGATGAACGTGCAAGAAGTGATAAACGGGGATTTTCAGTCACAGAAACGTTCAATTTTTTTTTCCGTGGCTACCGCTGGTGGTCCTGGTCTGGTCTGGGGCTGTTTAGTGTTGATTGAACTTTGCTAGCCAAGACTGAATAAGGTTGATCGATGGTCCATCACGTAATCGACGAATATCGTAACGATTACGAAGTCGAGGACGTGTTTTAGTGAGCAAAAATTCATTTGAAATGTACGCCCCGACAGCAAAAGCGCGGTGCACTCTACTACACCACCGCTCCATGGCTGCTAAAAAATCCGCAGTGCTTGTGGTTTCAACGACGCCCCCCGCCTCTAACGTGTTGCGTTCAGAAATAACGTTTGTTCAAAATTTGAAATCTGCCAGTGGACCCTGTATATATCCAACGTGTTTGCCATGCAGCCATGCAACGTTTGATGTAATTGGGTCCACAGACGTATTCAAAACTGATTTGGAATAGTCTGTGGTGGAGCCTTTGGCAATGGTGCCTTTCAAAGCAAGAAATACGTGTCATTTCAGTGTCAGAGTCCGACTTGGAACGTAGTTAGTAAAACTCTATGGTCTGTTCTAAAAGTATCTAATGAAAGTGTAAACAAACTCTGTTCAGGTTAAATTCTTACGCAATCACTTACTAAAGGGAATTCGTAACACATCCCATCTGTATCTAAAAGGTTTCCACTTTATATAGGTACCTATGTCCACTTTTTCAAAAAAAAATTGTTTTGATAATGTTATCAAATTGAAGTTGAAAAATCATCGTCGTAGTTGTTTATAAGAAAAAGTCAAATCTAAGCAATCTGTAAGTGGCACTACAAATTGGCATCTAGAGGTACGTTTTCTAATCCACTTGTTTACATTTTAATCAGATACTTTTAGAACAGACTATACCTAACCTCAGTCTGCTTGATCTATGTGTATAGGCCGACCGCTTCACTGAGATATTGCCTGAGCTAGCTGCGCGGTGCGGGAGGGGTGATAGTTGTCACAAGTTGACGAATCACTGAGCTCCGCATCACGTCACCACACCCCTCCCGCACCGCGCTGCTACCTCAGGCAACGTCACAGTTAAGCGGTTGGCCTAAGCCGATATTATTTCCATGATTTTTTCATCGAAAATAGAACCCGAGAATGCGAAGTAAGATATACTGTCGGGATGACCCTTCATAAAAAAGTAGTAAATTCCTATCAGGTCAGGGTAATAAAACTGTTATATTGAAGCCCCATCTGTGCCGACATTAAAAAAACCGCGATGAATTCATATACCCAATCTCTTCCTATTTGAAGTTGGCTTAAAATGGTTTACTTGTCCTTTGTTAAAAATATCCGAATTCTTTATGAATATTAGTGGTGTCTGCGCTTTCACTAATTTTATCACATAGTTTATGCAATAATTGATAGGTTTAGGTCATCCGGCGGCGAGATAGGGGGACGATATTGCTACCAAAGCGGGTAGACTGTGACCCCTCCGTGCCTCGGAAAGCACGTTAAGCCGTTGGACCCAGCTGTCATTCGTGGATCTTTGACAGTCGTTACGGGTCGTCAGAAGCCTGAAAGTCTGAGAACCAGTCTAACCAAAGGGTATCGTATTACCCAGTAACTGGGTTGTGGAGGTCAGATAGGCAGTCGCTCCATGTAAAATACTGGTATTCAGCTGCATCCGGTTAGACTGGAAGCCGACCCAAACATAGTTGGGAAAAGGCTAGGCAGATGATGATGAGCGAGTAGAACCTGAATGAGGCTGGCACAGGAGTGTGGGGATTCGCACAAGAACAGTTAGGCCTTTACAGTTATTTACACCAGTGATGCTAATTTGAACTCAATTGATTTGTAAGTATTGAAAGTAAATCTTTATATATCTACCTACCTACTTTCGATTCGTGGAAATTCAGTTTTTATCAAAAAGTATTTGAAAATACTTTGATTACATTAAGTAAACGCTCTGTTTATTTAATAAAAAATGGTGTGAGGATTAAATTAGAAAATTGTATCAATTTGAATAGTAAAATTTCAATATTTATTTTAGCGAAATTAAAAATGGGATCTGTTTCATGTTTCATCAACGATAAACACGTTCCAATACCTACTTCTTTTAGAGATCAATCTAAAAGAAGTATTGGAGCTATCGTGTTAAATCTTCCAACTAGCTTTCGCCCGCGGCTTCGCTCGCATCGTTTGTCGATAAAAGTAACCTATGTCCTATCCCAGCGTTCAAAGTATCCCAATACCAAGTTTCATCAAATTTGGTCCAGCCGTTTCGGAGATTACAGAACAAACAGACCAACAAAATTTTTTAAATGTTTTTTTTTTAATAAAAACCGAATATACTTTCATATGCATTTAGTAAGAAAGCTTTTATTTTGACACTAGCTGACCCGGCAAACGTTGTTTTGCCATATAAATTATTTCTAGCTGCCCGGCGCTACTTCGTTCGCGTGGTGTCCTACCCCTTACCCCTACCCTACTCCTACTCTACTCCTACACTACTCCATGGACATTTGAATTTTTTTTTTTATTATTTTTTTTTTTAAATAAAACGTTGCCCCTCACTAGGAATTTCTCCTGTATTGTGGGTGCGTTTACAAACATTTAAACTCACATACACAAACAGCCAGACCCGGAACAACTACTTGTAGGTCATACAAATATTTGTTCCGTGCGGGAATCGAACCCGCGACACGCAGCGCAGCAGTCAATCGCTTAACCACTGCGCCAACCGTGCCGAATTTTATTTATTTGTTTCTATAAAAGATGTAGATATAGATTTATCAATAGTTATGGCCCATCAGTTTCGCTGAGGTTCTTAATTTTACTAGCCAAAGCTGTTTGTACATGTTGAAGGACTTTTGCTACGAATATTAATGAAACGTTATTGGATGCTGAATTTTAATAGCTTTTGAAATAGAACTATGAATAGGGATATTTTTGGCCAGGTCACCTTAAAGTAACCTTGCATATTTTTAGTTGATATTGAAAAGTCTGACATTCAGCCTTACCAAGGGCTATCGTATTATCCAGTAACTTGGCTGTGAAGGTCAGATAGACAGTCGCTCCATATAAAATACAGGTATTCAGCTGCATCCGGTTAGACTGGAAGTCGACCCTAGCCTTTTCCCAACTATGTTGGTCGGCTTCCAGTCTAGCCGGATGCAGCTGAATATCAGTATTTTACATGGAGCAACTGCGTCGACCCCAACATAGTTAGGAAAAGGCTAGGCAGATGATGATGATGATCGGAAAAAGAACATTTAATCAGCTCGGGGATTTATGTTTAGTCAAAATGTGTTAGAGATTTCTTCTGTAGGTACCATAATTATATTAATCTACTAGCAGGCTGCGCCCCGCGTTTTCACCCGCGTAAATGTCGATCCCATGGGAATATCGAGATAAAACGTAGCCTATGTTAATCCAGGGTGTCAGCTACTTCCATACAAAATGTTATCAAAATTGGTCCGGCCGTTTGAGCATGAAGAAGTAACAAACATATAAACATACACACTCACAAACATTCACCTTTATAATATTAGTGTGATGTGATGCGTAATTCTATCCTCATACCTTTAATGGTTTATATTACGTGATCAGCCACACTTGCAAGCTCTTCGGATCTTGGACCGCGGCTCTAAGCTTGAGAACCACTGTTGTATCGTATCGCTAATGGTGAATGGATTAGTGGTGGCTCAGTGGTAACGGCCCCGACTTACAAGTTGCAGGTCATGAGTTCGAATCCAGACAGGCGCTTTACTTCGTGTAAATAATTTCATCACCACTGGAAAACATCGTGAGGAAACCGGTATGTGCTAGAACCAAAAATCCGAAGACATGTGACATCTACCAACCCCCACTGGGCCCGCGTGTTAGATTACAGCCCACTCTCTCTCGAATAGAGGAGGTCTGTGTCCCAGCAGTGGGAATATTATATGATTACGCTAACGGTGAGTACGTTGGATAAACCTAATTATTTCTCTTATTTCTTGGATTGAATTTCTCCATCCGAGAATACTAAACACAAACAGCCAAGAATACTAAATTCCAGACCTTATATGAAATAATTGTTCGAGAACATACTAGTCTAACTTTTATAACAACAAAGAAATACGGTCTAAATTCCCAAGTGCAATGAAATTCTTTCTTGGCTTGTCATTTCTCGAGAACCTGTCTGTTATTTACGAGTATGGAGAAAAAATACGGGTATAATATAAAATAATTTTAGTCTCGGAATAGATTTGAAGATAACAGCATTAAAGTGTTTATCTTGTATACCCACGTATTCTGTGCTACCCACGTCATAAAAATGTGCCAAACCATTTCTTTCCTATTTCCACAAGAATAGTGCCCTGATTGAAATTGACAACGGTTCTCGCATTATATCAAATTTATCTTACTGTAAATAAATTATTTAGCTCTTCAAAAACAAAAAATATTCTATATTGCTTCTTCAAGTTCTCGGGAGTTTATTTTTAAGTTCGATTATTTTAGTGTGTATTTTGTTTTATCTTACCCAAGTGTATTTATATCGAGCAGTAAAGTCAATGTTGTAATAAATTTAAAAAAATGGATGTAAACACATGCGTGTCGAGTAACTAGCAACACATACGAACGAAACAAGCTAAAATAAAAAGAGGTAATTAGGTTACCATTACCATTACCATTAGAGCAGTGGTGGCCCAGTGGTAACGGCCGCGACTTACGAGTTGTAGGTCGTAGGTTCGAACCCAGACAGGCGCTTTACTTTGTGTAAATTATTTCATCACCACTGCTCTCAAAACGGTGAAGGAAAACATCGTGAGGAAATCGGCATGTCCTAGAACAAAACATTCGAAGACATGTGACATCTGCCAATCCGCCCTGGGCCCGCGCGGTGGATTACGGCTCACTCTCTCTTACCGAGAGGAGGCCAGTGTCCCAGCAGTGGGAACATTATAGGCTGTTTATGGTTATGGTTAATTAGGTTACCTACTCAACATTCGATCTTCAAAAACGGCACTAAGTATCACTATTCGATGACACGTGGAAGTAAGACAGCATGTCGTTATTATCGGGAGCGAAAAAGAGACAAGACGACCGATTTGTAAAATACTTTTTTGTTCGAAAGAGGTTTATTCCAAAATGGTCCGATTTAAATTTTGTAAAGATCTGATGATGAGTTTCGGAGACAGACAACGGAACTACGGGGACAACGGGAATACAGGAGCAAATCAACCGCGATTGCTGCTATCGCATATGTATGCATTGTTTACGCAATCACATAACATAACATTACGCCTGTACCCTCTAAAGGGATACGCAGATGTGTTCAGTAGGTATACCACGGTACACATGACCTGCACATTGCACAATGTAGGGTTATGGGCAAAAAAGTAAAGGCGGAAACGGACTTATAACATACCACGTTACGCGACATCAATGAAGCTTACTCATTGGCCACATTTTTCATCTCGTTGAGCTATTTTCGTCATTTGGCCAATAAGTAAGCGTGGGATGGCGTCGGGTGTAACAAGTGTGCTGCGGCCTTTACCGTAACTTTGGTCTAATCGCAATTATATCCAGTACTGTGTAGGGCAAATGGATGGACTGTATGAATGATGATATGGTTGGAAAGGGGGGTGACTAACGAGATGACGACTAATAGGAAGGAAGAAAAATACACGTTGCGGCGACCCCAAATAAATTGTGATAAGGGCAGGAGAATGATGAATGTAAAGACGCCAGCACATCAAGCTAGCCAAAACTGTCAAATTTTCCCAATCAACTTTAAACCTTATGCTTTAGCGATAAAGTTGAAATTCTATTTAAGAAATTTGACAGGTTGTAGTAGCGTGATGTGCTGGCGTCTGTACTACAGTGCGATGGTTATCCAGGATGTAGGTTTCGACTTGCAAAACTCCAATTTATAAGTCGTGCCTCTTAAAAAATACTCGAGTCCAGTTTTTAGTGTAGAAATTTTACAAGGAAAAACTTTTTACGTTGACTTATATTAGAAAATACTGGCTCTTGAGAAGCTAGCTTCCAACGGCACACTCAGGGGTCAAACCGGGATTTAAAGTCAGGCGCGCGAAGTTGCACGGAACGAGTCGCAGGCAACAGCCACGATTACCATAACAGTTTTAATTAATAAAGTTGAAAAGTCCACATAATTAAGCTATGAGAAACATGAATCTTTATTGTTACTGACATGAATATTAATACGTTGCCTCGTTGATGTTGTAGCGGTATCTACAACCCCACATGCAAACTACGCGTTATACTGACGTCACGCAAAATTCTGCATCTCGCAAGCAGAGTTTACCGCGCAACTAGCATAATTGTATACAACGGCCCGACATGAATCATCGGGCAATTGCCCGCCATACATAACGCCCGTCTGGTCGGAGGATCCTCCCTTTTCTATGGAGGATGAGTGAACTTTACACCCTGTTCCTCATACCTCTATAATGTTATTGTTTTGCATTGCCATTGGTAGGTACAGTCAACAGCAAAAGTAGATGATCAAAATCAGAAATTCAATACTAATGAACGGAGTACGCGTCAGAACTGTGTGGCGTCGAAGTACTACTACTTAGAATACTACGTAGAATACTTTTGAATCACTTTGACGCAACACAGTTCTGACGCGAACTCCGTTCATTAGTATTGAATTTCTGTCTTTGATCATCTACTTTTGCTGTTGACTGTACACACGGCGACATATCAATTTAGCTGACCTCACATTGTATAGCTTTTTCGTAAAATGAGAAGTCAGCTTGTACTGGAAATGTATAGCTTGATATATTATGTCATTGTGCGTACAATCCCCAGGCCGGGCATATTTCGTCCTATAACGAAACGATATCTAATTTGAGCCTGAATATTCGAGTTTATTAAGTATTTCTAACTTTACAAGCCGTGTGCCCGATAGGATTTCCCATCGGTTAAAATTACAAACTTCCATATAAACTTTTCTCCCCTACTGAACCCCTTTATAAATTTATAATGGGATAAATTTTCAAGTCCTTCGATTTAGTTAAAACATGAACTCTTGTGCAATATTTAATGCTTCTAAATCCAGCGGTTTACGCTAAGTGTTATTTGTCAGAGAATTAATTAATTAAAAATTTGAATTTAATAGATTTTGTCCAAAAGCGAGGTTCTTAATTCAAATTTGACAAATTAGTACTTACCGGAATAGGTTATCAGTTTTGTATAAAGAACTGAAGGGCAATTCTCGTAATTTAAAACGTTCAAAATCTAGTCGCAGTCTCATCTCGGCGACAAACAAAATATGTCAAAAATTTAGGGAAATATAAATGTATATTTTTAAGAGATTGAGACTGAGATCAGACTGTTAAACGTTCTTAAAATTACGAGAATTGCCCCTCTGGTTCAAGATCACAGTTACGTTCATAACACAAAAAAAAAATCTGGATAGTTTTTATCTTGTTTTGTACTATGACCGATTGGGTGTTTTTATTTAAACTTCGAATCATTTCAGTAACAGGCTGTCTCACTGACCTGTATTACATATATATACATGTATGATAGAGGACTTGGCTGAAATGACTTGGCAGAGTAACAGGCCAATCCAGACAGCCCACTGAGGCTGTCTGGATTGGTCTGTTACTCTGCCAAGTCATTCAGGGAACACAAACGCGAATTCGTGATGCCTGGTCATCTCTTCCCACGGCTAACATATATTTTTTTTATCTTGGACGCTTTTGACGAGCACGTGTTCTTTCTTTCATCGTCATAATTCAAATTTGATGTCACCAATATTTCCTAACAATATTTTAATTGAAAAGAGTGTCCATGGAGTTTCTTGCCTATTTTCTTCACGATAGGAATGTACTTACTATGTTTAGAATGGACAACTAGCTTCATCTTTGAGACTGACTGAGTCCTTGACAATTCAAAGAGCCTAGAGGTAGTTAGTTTAATTTAAATAAATGCTATGAGTTTATTTTTATGTTACTCGTATAAATACCCTATTCCGGTGCACCCATTAATTATAGTTCTGTGCATGCGACCTTGGTTATCATTTTAAAACTTTTCAGCCAAGCCGAATAGCTTCCTATGTAAAGATAAACTGCTTTGAAGATAACGGAGTCTTTGTGTACCTCGCACCAGAGCTATCCCGGTTTCCGAGCGTCCTAGATATTCTCTATAGAATTCGTGCCTGGACTTCAAACTGGCCACTGCATTTTTGAATGCCATCGTCTACTGAAGGTATGCATTATGTAGGTGGCTGATTGCATACCGAGATATTTAAAAATAAATTAAACTTTATTTTCTCTTACCCTTCTTTATACATAAAATAAGTTTAGTTCATAATGCTACTAAAATTAAAATTAAATTCTGTTCGTTGCTAAACAAATAAACAGCTGAACTGATTTGGGTATTTTTTTTTTAATATTTGCAATAGTCCGAATTAGGTTTTATGGGACAAAAAAAAGTTAAAAGATTCCCGTAAAATGTTTAAATCCGGGAAAAACTGAACGCCCCTTTTTCTATAGGTTTTTTGTATAAATTATTGTAATTTGACAGGGCCACCTCTGTCGGGTCAGCTAGTAACATGATAATAAGGTTAATATAATTATTCGGTTGGTAATCCTATATTAGCAACTATCAGCTACCAAACGTGGTCCGAAACGGTTACGGCTGGCCCAGAACATAAAGGGCGAACGAAGGAACACGGGTAGATTTTAGTCAGTAAGAGTCTGAGACTCCCTTCCGCTCCACCCAGAGCGGGAGGGGTCATTTGATGATTTCCCATCCATCGACAACATCCATCGGTTTCTTACTAAACTTCAACTATATCCAACGATCATGCATACTTATCTCTTTTGTTGACTGTACATAATTAACTTAAAATGTCATGCTATAATATTATAAAATTAATTTGAATTTATTAATAGAATTAAAGTTATCGATCTTCACAATAGCCAGTTTAAAAAATCGCCAATTTCATAGACGGATCTAATAATAAAATAAATTAGTAAGTTGCAATTTTTGTCCGTTTGTCTGGATGTACTATACTATTTTCCGGATTGGCGCAAAACGGCTGAACGGATTTGGATGAAATTTGGCACATGGATAGTTTATAACTTGAAATACTCTTAAGTTACTTTTAATCCAGGTAGTACGTTTCCATGGGATATTTTCCGACATCCACGCGGACAAAGCCGCGGGATGTCGGAAAATAGCTAGTCTAATAATAAAAAGGTTCTTCAAAAAGCAAAAAAGATAAATGACTAATGTTTTACTTACTAAGCCAGGAGCTACTATCGAAGATCTCGAACCGACACGAGAAACAGAATTTATAAAGCTTAGGTATTTCCGAACCTATTGGAACAAATACTAGGTGCTATTTAGAGCGAAGCAAACCGATCAATGGGAACTTTTTCTTATTTTCTATACAGTGTTTTTGTACAGAATTCGTGTTATTTTCCTTCGTTCTATTATCTGAAAATGTGCTAAGTTGCCAGCTCATTGTTCGTTTACACCCTTACAACACGTTCAACATCTAAGACGCAGGATGACAGGCAGGTGTGAAAAGCAGCCTTCTACATCGTTCTAAACAATTAATCAAGGAAATGGAGGCAAGCGACGCATTAAATACATTAAAGCTAACACAATAAACTCGGTATAGACGCTTCTGAAGCAAGAATAATGACGTAAACGTCAACCAAATAACGTTACCGATAGAAAAATGGTTATAAAATCGAGCTCGAACATTCCTTCAACATTTTATATTGAAGGCGAAGACATAACAAGGACAATTAAATCAAATGCAGCCAACAACGAGGAAAACGTACAAGAAACGTAGGAATTTGAGAATGCTAGAGAAATGCACTATAAAATAAATTGTCGGAACGTCTACGTTGGAAACAAACAGAGCGTTGAAATATGGCGTGGAACGATACAATGTTCTACGACAATGGCGTCACTATAGGGTGGCATTGGGGCAAAATGCCACGGGCTCCCAGCCAGATGGGGCCCCCGGCCCGAGAGGGCCATGAGCTCAGGAGGATCCTAATATAAGTTTATAAATGCATTTTTTTTTTTTGAAAATGTGCAACAAAGGACATCCATTCAGGTTTCGAACATTTTGTATTTTTCCCATTGTTTGTCTAATTTTTTGGACAGGACCTCCTGCTCAGCAGTAGCGTTTGCAACCACTAGACCAACGAAGCAGTTAGGTGTTAAATCTACGCGGAAGAAGTCGCGGAAAAAAAACACTATATCGTTGGTTGAGCTTTTTACAATGAGGGAGGGCCCCATCCCTTGAATTTGCCACGGGCCCCAAACGCTATAGTTACGCCACTGTCCTACGACGTACTTTACCCTACGCATGGGGATAGTTCCCATCTAATGATGTATTATTTCACACCATAAAAAGAAATGGAAGAAGAAGAATTGATGTTTTTATTTTTAGAAGCAAGTTTCTTTGTAAAAAATGTGGGATGTTATAGGCCGACCGCTTAACTGAGACGTTGCCTGAGGTAGTAGAGCGGTTCGGGAGGGGTGTGGTGACGTGATGCGAGAGCTCAGTGATTCGTATGTGACAACTATCACCCCTCCCGCACAGCGCAGCTACCTCAGGGAACGTCTCAGTTAAGCGGTCGGCCTATAACGTGATTTCGAGAATGTAGGAACGTTATCATATAATCAGCCTATTATGTTTCCACTACTGGGACACTGGCCTCCGCTCTGGGGAATGAAAAGGGGAATGGGACATAATGCAGCACGTGGACTCAGTGCGGGTTTGATGTCATTATAATTATATCTTCGAAATTTTTGATTCTTAGACATTCCGGTTTCCTCACGATGGTTTCCATCATCGTTTTTTAGAGCAGTGTTGATGAAATTAAATACTCAAAGTAATATAGTGGGTGACCATCGTTACATACCGAGACTTCTCCGTGCCTCGGAAAGCACATTTAAGGGTGTTCACGCAGTATGTTGTCAACCTGCGTGTTGCTATAACACAAGCTTTAGGCGCTTCTTCTTTGGGGTACCTACTTACGCACTTCAATCAAATTTAGCACGTCACCTTCGGACGGCCAATGAGAGGTCCTCAAAGAGGTCATCAAAGAAGCACCAATAGGAGCAGTCTACGAAGACTTCCGAGTGCTACTTCGCGGAACGTTAAAATCGCTCGGTTTTCCTTCAATACTAACACATTTGAATCGACCTTGCTCTGTATAGCTTCATTTTCAAACTCTAAGTTCTGACGAGTCCCTATTGTAGCAAATCACTAACTAAAATTGCAATAAATCATTTTCTATTCTGGAGTCACCAAGAAGTTATCATTTCACACTCAACCACAACTACACCTTGAAGAGGAACACGCATAACGCACGAACATATTTTGGTCCTTCGAGCCGGATCAAGTCAGCGAACTAGCCCAGAGAAGAAGAAGTTGGAGAGTCAGACGTGGACACGAGCGAGAGACGCGCAACTCGGTAAGACGTGCCAGCCAAGACTCCTAACCAACTTTCTCTTCCCTTGTGTTAATAGTGTTACTCCTCTCGAATTCCAGTGTTCAGTGCATCATACTTACACCCGAGATCAGGCAGGAGCCGCAGCGACTACAGCCTCTGCGCTCCAGACGCTAAAATTGGGTTCGCAAAATCGTGAGTACCCCAGGTTGCTATATCCACCAGAATGTCTGAACCAGGTGCTACACGTCTAAAGATTACTTGTAAATCACCTCTTGAAGCTCCGTTAATTACACAAATTGACGTCCTCACACGCAAAAGGGGAGTAATTAAGGGTCGATTGTCCAATTTGCAAAAATATGTTGAATCATTCCAACAGCCGTTAGATGCTAGTAAAGTTTTTGAATTTAAATTACGCATAGATAGTGCTATCTCTCTCTTATCCGAATTTAACGACCTTCAGTCGCAAATTGAAGAATCGTGTGATAGTTTGGATGAACATCTGGAATATAGGGAACAATTCGAACAAAGGTACTTTAGGGTCATCGCGCAAGCTAAGTCTATGTTGTCTGAGGATGGCAGGATACCTAAAAGTTCCACTAACTCTGATCCACTACAACTAGTCAAGTTACCCACTATACAATTACCAACCTTTGACGGTTCTTATGAGAATTGGTTAGAGTTTAGGGACACCTTTTTATCCTTAGTGCATAATTCCACTCAAATAAGTCCGATTCAGAAGTTCCACTATTTAAAGTCAGCTTTGAAGGGTAGTGCTGAATTAGTGATCGATTCACTGGAATTTTCATCCAACAATTACAGTGTTGCATGGGAGTTACTCACTAATAGGTTCAATAACAGCCGTCTACTAATACACAATCATGTAAAGGCTCTTTTTGCCATACAAGCTTTAACTAAAGAGTCACCCGTGTTACTGCGAAAGCTCGCCGATACGATGTTAAAACATCTACGCGCACTAAAAATACTCGGTGAGCCGACCGATTCCTGGGATACGCTCATAATTTACATGATTGTGTGTAAGGTGGACCCTGCTACCGAGCGAGAATGGGAGCAATTTGTAATCACACAAATGGTACACTGTCCTGTCGATACGAAGTGTGAGTTAAAGGTCGAGGATTTAATTCGTTTTCTCGGACGGAGAGCGGACATGTTAGACAAGCTATTAGGGACGCATAGTAAAGGCACACACGACGGTAAGAAACACACTAATGCGGTCACTTCTAAAGTACACTGTAACGCTTCTTCGTCCGAGGTTACGAAACCACTGTCGCACAAAAAACAGTACAAACCTTGCCCCATGTGTAAGGAAAAACATCCATTATTTTCATGCCAGAAATTCCTTGATCTGTCCATAGCAGACAGACATAATTTAGTCACGCAAAATAAATTATGTACAAACTGTTTGCGCTCAGGGCACGTAGCGAACGACTGCCCATTCGGACCGTGTAGGAAATGTTCTACGAAACATAACACACTACTACATCGTAATGAGTCAGATGATAGCACGCGAAATCAATCTCTCTCATTAGTGACAGTAGGACAAGTTTCGCAACCCGCATTCGAATCACACACACATAACGCGGGCTGCGACGGCGACCCCACCACGCTAGGGCCAGTCGCTAAGCCAGTTCTGTTGTCCACCGTGTTAGTTGAGATAGCCGATATTCATAATAATTATCACACGGCACGCGCACTTCTCGATAACGGTAGTACACGATGTTTTATCACAGATGCGTTATGTAATCAATTACTCACACAAAAAATACAGTCCACTTATAAAATAACAGGTGTAGGTAACTCAGTTTCCCAGGTCACGCAGACCTGTAATGTTAGAATTAGGTCCCTGGTAGGTTCCTACACTACACACATACATTGTTTAATTTTACCTTCCATAACTTCACAATTACCAGCCGTGTCTTTATCTAAAGATGGTCTTAACATTCCTGTGAACATTCAGTTAGCCGATCCCTATTTCTTCGAGTCTCAACCTATAGACATATTGATTGGTGCTGACCACTTCTGGGATCTTCTGGAAAATGGAAGATTTCGGTTGAAAAATGGTCCATACCTACAAAACACTAGATTAGGGTGGATCATTTCAGGGCCTTTGAATACTCGCACACATAGTTCTCATGTTTCATGTAACGTCACATCGTCATTGGATGAGCAGTTGAGGAAATTTTGGGAGCTCGAGGAGATAGGCAGATCGACTGATCTCCACAGTAATGAGGAGCAGGCTTGCGAGGATCATTTTATAAAGACCACCACACGTGGTTCTGACGGCAGGTTTTGCGTTTCCATGCCTTTGAAGGAGTCCCCTGACGCATTGGGTGACTCATTCTCTCAGGCAGAACGTCGTTTCTACGCACTAGAGAAACGTCTACAACGCACACCGGCCTATAAACAATTATACATGCAGTTCATCCACGAATACGTCGCATTGGGTCACATGTCACGCATCTATGCATACGACAAAACACACTACGTCTTACCACACCACGGTGTATTCCGCGAGCACAGTACTACCACTAAACTACGAGTTGTTTTCGATGCAAGTGCAAAAACCACGACCGGCAAATCGCTCAACGACATACAACGCGTAGGTCCAGCAATACAGGGTGACTTGTTTGCTATTTTGCTTCGGTTTAGACAACACAGGTGGGTAGGATGTGCAGACGTCGAAAAGATGTTTCGCCAAATTCTGAAAGACCCGAATCAGCGAAATTTACTTTTAATTCTATGGCGTGACAATCCCACAGACCCATTAGAAATTTACAGGCTCAATACTGTCACGTACGGTACCGCATCCGCACCGTTTACTAGCGTACGTTGTTTAAAACAGCTGGCATTAGAATGTTCTGAGCCATTGATTCGCACAATCATTCAGGATGATTTTTTTGTCGACGATCTGGTGACCGGTGCTGACAGTATTGAGGCTGTAAAATACATAGCCAAGGAAACAACAAATGTCCTACAGAGTGGTTGTTTTCCACTTCGCAAATGGATCTTCAATTTTGATCATGACACACAAGATTTTCCGTCTCATTCCAAGGAACTTTCACTAGGGGAAAACGCACATCACAAAACCCTAGGTTTAGGCTGGTATAATCAGTCTGATACTTTGCATTTTCACACTGAATACACAAATGACAACCGGCAATTAACGAAACGCATCATATTGTCGGAAGTCTCTAAAATTTTCGATCCGTTAGGGTTACTCAGTCCTTATGTCATGACTGCAAAGGTTTTACTTCAGAAACTGTGGCTATTGAAATTAAGTTGGGACGATAAGTTACCTAGTGACGTCACACACAGTTGGGCACAGTTCGCAAACGGTATAGCATTGCTAAGTACATTACGAATACCGCGACACGCTATAGGTATCGATGCTACTCGTATAGAACTACATTTATTTACCGATGCCTCACAAGCGGCTTACGGCGCGTGTGCCTACATTCGTTCCATCACAGGCAATTCCATAGTTACAACGAAGTTACTGTGCTCTAAAGGAAAGGTTGCACCCTTGAAGCCCATCAGTATACCACGATTGGAACTGTGCGGCGCCCTATTAGGCGCGCAGTTATATGAAAGAATCACAAAGTCACTTCGTTGTACCTTTGATAGTGTCACATTTTGGACAGATTCCACTATTGTAATCGGTTGGTTACGCATGAATCCTAATTCTCTAAAGCCTTTTGTACAAAATAGGGTCGCGGAGGTACACGAATTAACAAAGGATATGCCCTGGAACCACGTATCTGGTAGGGAAAACCCGGCGGATCTAGTATCACGCGGTGTGACCATGGATATACTTAGTTCATGCACGCTTTGGTGGGAAGGGCCGTCTTTCCTTTCGGATCCGTCATTTAATATAGCCGATCGAAATAGTTCTGACCACACAGATTATACAACACTTGATTTACCAGAGGTAAGATCTCAAGCACATATCCATAAAATCTCTGATACGGACAGTTGGTTTCCATTCCATCGTTTCACTCGGTTCAGTCACATGAGACGTGTTTGTGCCTATATGTTACGTTTTGTGCATAATGTGCGAAACAAAGCCGCTAAGCGTACTGGCTCATTGAACGTCAGCGAGTTGAACGAGGCACTAACTATTCTAACCAAGGCGTCACAGTCACAATCATTCCCCGACATTTTAGATAGTTTAACTAAACACAAAACCTTAAATCACTCACACAATTTAATCAAATTAAATCCATTTATAGATGAACAAAATCTAATTAGAGTCGGGGGACGTTTGTGTAATTCATCAGAGTTTTCGTATGGCAAGAAGCATCCATTATTATTATGCAGCAAGCACACATTCACACGGTTACTGTTTCACGCTGAGCATGAGCGACTAATGCACGCCGCGCCGCAGGCCCTCCTGTACACACTCAGAGAGACGTGGTGGCCGGTGGGAGGGAGAAATCTCGCCAAACAAGTTGTACATAGTTGTGTTCGATGCGCTAGATTCCGTGCCAAGCCTATTGCACCTATTATGGGTAATCTACCTGCGCAACGCTTGTCTCCAGGGTTTCCTTTTATAACCACAGGTGTGGACTATGCGGGACCAGTTCTTATATTGAACCGTAAGGGCAGGGGTGCTAGAACCGTGAAGGCATACATATGCATATTTATATGTTTCACTACTCGCGCGGTTAGCTTGGAACTTGTAGGTGACTTGTCAACAGACGCATACCTATTAGCTCTCAAACGTTTTGTCTCGCGCAGAGGCAAACCGTCACACATTTTTTCAGATAACGGAAGTAATTTCGTTGGCTTAATGAATTTATTTTCAAAATTCCTTTCCGAATGTTCACAAAATATTATAGATTACGCTACTTCACAAGATATTAAATTCAGTTTTATTCCCCCTTACGCTCCGCATTTTGGTGGATTATGGGAAGCTGGGGTAAAATCATGCAAACATCATTTGCGCCGAGTTGTGGGAAATTCGCACTTAACGTATGAGGAGTTCAACACTGTTTTGACACAAGTGGAAGCAGTCCTGAACTCCCGTCCTCTTAGTCCTATGTCCACAGATCCCCATGACTTTCAACCCCTATGCCCAGCTCACTTCTTGGTTGGCCGTCCGCTGACAGCGCCGGTCTGCGAGGACCTGATCGACAAATCTCCACACCGTCTCTCACGCTATCAACGAGTGGAGCAGATTCGTCAACACTTCTGGAGCAGATGGTCCACAGAGTACGTTTCCGAGATGCAGACCAGGACGAAGTGGAAGGCAAGGCAAGCTGATCTGAAACCAGACACACTGGTACTCATAAAGGATGATCACGCACCGCCGCTGAAATGGTGTCTTGGCCGTATCATCAGCACTGTTCCAGGCAGCGACGGAGTTGCACGAGTGGCGGATATCCAGACCGAGAAGGGGGTCATAAGAAGGGCATTCTCCAAGATTTGTCCACTGTGGGATACTGAAGCTGAGTGAACACGTTGAAAGACCGTCTTTCAAAGCCGGGAGGATGTTCACGCAGTATGTTGTCAACCTGCGTGTTGCTATAACACAAGCTTTAGGCGCTTCTTCTTTGGGGTACCTACTTACGCACTTCAATCAAAATTAGCACGTCACCTTCGGACGGCCAATGAGAGGTCCTCAAAGAGGTCATCAAAGAAGCACCAATAGGAGCAGTCTACGAAGACTTCCGAGTGCTACTTCGCGGAACGTTAAAATCGCTCGGTTTTCCTTCAATACTAACACATTTGAATCGACCTTGCTCTGTATAGCTTCATTTTCAAACTCTAAGTTCTGACGAGTCCCTATTGTAGCAAATCACTAACTAAAATTGCAATAAATCATTTTCTATTCTGGAGTCACCAAGAAGTTATCATTTCACACTCAACCACAACTACACCTTGAAGAGGAACACGCATAACGCACGAACAAAGGGTCCTGCAAACAGGCGCGACACGCGATATAATCGCGCGCGACATAAAAGCACCGCCCGTTGCGCGACTTGCGATGCCTTTGTGTCGCGCGCGATTTTATCGCTTGTCGCGCCTGTTTGAAGGAGCCTTAAGCCGTTGGTCCCGGCTGTCACTCGTGGATCTTTGACATTCATTACGGGTCGTCAGAAGCCCGGAAGTCTTACCAAGGGGTATCGTATTACCCAGTAACTGAGTTGTTGAGGTCAGATAGGCAGTCGCTTCATGTTACTGGTATTCAGCTGCATCCGGTTAGACTGGAAGTCGACCCCAACATAGTTGGGAAAAGGTTACGCTAATGATGATGTCTTATGCTATTCTAAAACAGTTCGTGCTGCTACGAGATAAGATACATTTAATTAAATCCTACATTTCTTCCTTCTTCATTATACCCCAACAAACTTACTTCAGCACGGTCTGATGAAAGTACCACTTAAATAAGTTATAGCTGAAGATCAACTGTTACTTACTTCTTATACAAACTTTTCCTTCATCTTGGGATTTGAAAGCATTAGCCATTAGTGATCCCAAGCCAAGCTTGAAAACTCTACTTCATGCAGAACGTGTCCTGGGATTTTCCTTACGACCAAATTTTCTTGTGTAATTCCCTAGATTTTAGAGCAGAGTAGCTACCTATTAGGCTCGTGACTAAGTACTCGATCTACTCGTATAAGGTAAAGCTACGCTTGCCGAGGTTGGTCCGCGGGTGGGTGGTCGTCTTTACATACCGAGATCCTTTCGTGCCTCGGAAAGCACGTAAAGCCGTTGGTCCCGGCTGTCATTCGTAGAGCTTTGACAGTCGTGAAGGGTCGTCAGAAGCTCGATCTGATAACTAGTCTTACAAAGTTACCTCTGAGTTTACATCCCAGTCAAAATAACAGTGATCTTTATTGCACTTGCAATAAGGTTGCTGTTGAGTTGCTGTCATAGACAAGTTTGTCACATTCCCAGAGATCTTTAAAATCTTCTTTATCGATAAAATAATTTCATTCCAACGAAACTGACTTTCTTGGTATTTGTTGCATTTAATAAAATTATTTTTTCATAAGTTGATGCTTGTAATGAGGGTAATGAGGGTAAAAACGGTAAAAATAATGAGGGTAAAAACGGGACCCTATTACTAAGACTACTGTCACCAGGCTGTATCTCATGAACCGTGATAGCTAGATAGTTGAAATTTTAACAGATGATGTATTTCTGTTGCCGCTATATCAACAAATAGGTACTAAAAACAGAATAAAATAAATATTTAAGGGGGCTCCCATACAACAAACGTGTTTTTTTCGGCGTTTTTGCCTTGTGGTACGGAACCCTTCGTGTGCGAGTCCGACTCGCACTTGGCCAGTTTTATCATATATTTACTATGTAGGTATGTGTATAATGGAATGTACTTTTTTGTTCATGTCATTTTTCACAAAACCCAGATTTACAAGAACAAAAAAATTCACAGCGTTGCAAAGTGATCGGCGTTCTACAAAGTAAAAAGCCACTTTCCTTTCAAGTCAAAAGGTCGATTTGTAACTTCCACAAGGGCTGTTTATCGGAGTGCCTGACATTGACTCCTACGAATAGTCTCAGGACTGAATAGGAAGCGGGTAGACGCACGTCTGACTTCCCAACAAAGTCCATCATTCAGACACCTGTCAATATCACTAACGTTATTTCTCAAGGTGAAAATTATAATACGACTAGCTGTGCCCGCGGCTTTACTCACGTAACTGTGTATTCTATTGCGGTTATATGTGAAGTTTCTTATACAGGGTGGCGATTAGGTTATCACATTACTCTTAAGAGATCATTGTACTCATCATTATGAACAATTTTACTATGGGACCAAACCTGAAATCGCGAAAAAAAATCAGTTGTTCCCTACATTTAAAATGTATGGAACAGCTGATTTTTTTTTCGCGCGCCGTCACAGATTACTAAATATAGCTAAGGTGCCGTCTTGCGCTCATTGATAAAATAGTACCTAGGTACCTAACCGTTCGGCGCGGAGATTGGATAACCTACTTAGTGCCGCTCGGTGTCCAACTTTGAACCTTTTTTAAATATTTTTGGGACAAAATATAACATGGGGTACAAATTATTGGAATCGATTCAGTTACTTATTTTGAACAAACTATATTCAGGTTTCGCATATACTAAAAATAACTGTGCAGGACGCCCACGTACATAATAGCATTGTTACGGACGACGTAGCGTAAGTTTGATATTGTAAAGTAGATTCATAGATGTTAAGTTTTAAGTATGAAATAAAGACCATTTTCTAGTAGGGCTAGTAAGTAAGATATGTAGTCGATTAGGTTTAGAAAGTTAAGTATGATTTAGAAAGCTAAGATTGTAACAAAGACAATAAGTAACGGTTACATTTAGAACAATAAGTACCTAACGGTTGGTTTACCCGGGCCGCGCACCCCGCCGCCTCCTGCTACCTGCGCTAGAGTACGGCTAGCGCAAATTGTACAAAAAGGGTGGTTTGCGGCACTTTTGGCGCATTCAACGGACACTCGCCAGTCACTGAACAAGCAGCAAGCCGCCCTGGAAAAGACACCCCGACATTCTGGTCCTTTGCTCCGGATCGAAATTAAGAAGATCGCCGGTTGAAGATTTGCGAAGATTGAAGATTTATTCAGTACAAATCAAGATTTCATAGTGATAACAAGTAAATAAATAGTCTTCAAGCAACCAGGAATTTTATTGGAACCAAGTGATCTCCTCCAATCCAGCGCAAATAATAATTTGGTGGTGAGAGCACAAGAACTCTCACCCCGAACAATAACGTTGTATGTATGGATAACTATGGATATCTAATTTGTTATTAATGCAAAAACTTTATCTTTCGATCAAACTCCGAATTTATTCAATCTGATGATGACATTCGTTGGTACAATATTGAAGTTAGATTGAAAAGTATGAGATACTGCTGATGATATGACAAAAAATCCGAACGAAACTTTGATAAGTTTGGAATTGAACATTCAATTGACTAGGTACCTATACATTCGTATGATATCTCACAATGGCTTCCAAATGAAATAAAATATGTTCGCGAATTCTCGAATGTTTTAGTCCTTGAGCCAAAGTTAACGGAGGGCAAGTGAATTTGTAGACGCTTTCAAGTGACCTAGAAACAAAACATTTAAGTATAAAATGTTCTAGATTGCGAGCAGAAAATAAAAATCCCTTGAAAAATATTTTTTCTTTCTTATTGCCTTTGTTTTGCATGTCATGCGTAACGTAATGGACTCATCTCATCTGCCTAGCCTCCCAACTATTTTGGGGACGGCTTCCAATCTAACCAGATGCAGCTGAATAGGTACTAGTATTTTATATTAAACGACTGCCTATCTGACCTAAACAACCCAATTACTGGATGGTATCGTATTACCTTGGTAAGACTGGTTGTCTGAATTTCGGGCTTCTGAAGTTCTGACGACCCGTAACGACTGTCAAAGATCCATGAATAACAGCCGGGACCAACGGCTTAACGTGCTTTTCGAGGCACGGAGGGGTCTTGGTGTGTAAAGACGATCACCCATCCACGGACCAACCGCGGCAAGCGTAGCTTAACCTGAGCGATCGACCCGTGCGGCTGTTATTACATAGCCACAAGCCCCTCCTTCCTCCCTCTTCCCCCTCCTTGCGTAACGTAATGGACTACTGATAAAATTATAATGGAATGAAAATTTATGTTATTGGAGAACAACTTCTAAAAGCTTGGATCGAACTTAGAAACATTTCGTGTGTTGATCTACGTTGTTACTCGTAATTATTATTAATAAATTATTACTGAATTTGAGCTTTATGAAAGTTCTGTAAGATACCTATGTATCCACACTATCACACTAATATTATAAAGGTGAGGGGGTGTGTTTGTGTGTTTATGTTTGTTACTTCTCCACGAACAAACGGCTGGATTAATTTTGATAATATTTTGTATGGAGGTAGCTGACACCCTAGATTAACATATAGGCTCTTTATCCCAATATTCCCGCGGGATCGACACTTATGCGGGTGAAACCGCGGGACACAGCTAGTGTTTAATCTATGATTATACAGACGAATAAAAACAAAGTTCCAAATATTATTTCAATGTACCTATTCTATTCTATCCTGTATCATCCCACTACTGAGAAAATACTCCTCACCTCGATTTAAAAACTGCACGGCTGTCGCTAAACTTTATGAATTAATAAATTCTAAACGAAGCTTTAGATGTTATAAATTAATCAACATACCTATACGATAGACTAACGCATTTCAATTTCGATACGCCTAAACGAAGCGTTCAATTTGCATTTAATAAAACGCCAACAGACGATCAAACGTGAATCAATTTAGAGATAATAACATTTCAATTCACCCACAAACCCGAGGATCGCTCGTTTATCGATCAAACTGAACGTTCCACAAACTAAAGTTCACGCATACAAACAACTATGTTGAGCAATCTTGGCAAATGTGGGTACTTGGCCAACTCAGAACTCAAATGCACTTAGTCTGAGTTGGCTTTAGAATCTGGGTGCACAGGAGTACCCTTGCCAATAAGGATATTTTGGATAGTTTCAGTCTAATACGGAGTTATTCTTGTAAATGTGAATGAAAGAAGAGAGAGTGATGTCAGCGGGATTGTCCGAAAGGGTTACCGCTGGCCCGGAACATAAAGGGCTAAGGAAGGAACACGGGTGGGTTTTAGTCAGTAAGAGTCTGACACTCCCTTCCGCTCCACCCAGAGCGGAAAATAAAATAAAAATCATCAAAATCATTTGATGATTTCCCATCCGCAAAAAAGTTCATATTGATAAGTTCCCTTTGCCGATAGGCTACTATTCGTTGGATTACCGAAAAGAAATAACTATCAAGAAAACATGATATCGTAGGTAAATATTTAAACTTAACAACAAAAATTTTAAATACCAAACTGATTTGATCGATATTTCACTAAGGCCCGATTTTTCAGATAACTTTTATCCGAGCAATATTTATTCCTTAGATAAAAGTTATCTGATTATTGAGAAATCGGCTCTTAGTTATTTAAGGGCTGATTTTTCCAACGCTAGGATAATTTTATTGGAGGAATAATTTTGAATTTTTAACAATTCTTCCATACAAAAACTGTCAGACGTCAATTTTATTCCACGAATAAATATTATCTGTCGATTGAAAAATCAGCCCTAAGGCTTGTTTTACACGTACCACAACCACACCACAACCACAACACGTGGGCGGGCGCTAATTTGTATGAAAATTAATAGTTAAATTCACACGTACCACATTTTGCCGTCATTATCAACCGCGAGTGTGATACCGACCACATCGCATCCACATCGCAACCACAACGCAACCACCTGCGACACCGCGAACTAGCGGCCGGCCACATCGCAAAAACATCCACATTTTGTAGGTACCTTACCACAACGCAACAGCAAGAAGCCGCAGCGACATTACTCACACGTAACCACAACTTGACCACATTTTGTCGCTGCGATGTGGTGTGCCCGTGGTACGTGTGAATGGGCCCTTAGGAATATGACGAAACGCCAAATATTTGTAATCAAGTTCTACCTGTCGAACTTCGATCTAAAGTTATCAAAATCTTGAGCCAAAGAACAAGACATTTTGAATTCAAATCTGACTTGAACTTAAAGGCGAATTTTCGATACATTTTAATGATCAAAGCACTAAGTATAAAGTCAGTAGCAAGAGAGAACCAGCTTAATGGATGGGTAAATCCCGTTAAAACCCTGTTAACGGCGATACGTGAACACTTGAGCTAAAGCAAGGACTTTGAAAGCTCCATCTAATTCGCTTAAGCGCTCTCTTGTATAGGGATAGCCCAATTACGGGCCAGAACAAATGTGAATACTGAGTGAATATACTAAGTAATGTTTATTGAGCATGTGTAAATCCTTTTTAAGTGGTTTACCTGTGAAAGTTACAGAAGTTATCTACAGAAATAAACCGACATAGTTTCAACTTTTGAACCCTAAAGATGATAGACGTTTTTTTCCTTTTAGGGTACAGAAAAAAACATCGACCATGAGACAATCAATCATACTTCAATGTACTAGGTTTTTAATTAACTTGTGAAACTCCACAGACGTTGATGGGTATCGATATCAGAATATGAAAAAATAAAAAAAAAACATTATGAATTGATGATAAAAAACTTAGAGTCAACGACCGCTGGTAGTGTAGGTACTTACTTTGTTGTTTCTTGTTTTTGTTGAGTTCTAAAACTCAAATTGCCGATGTAGGTCACACGGCTGCCAAGCTAAAATGGAACTGGGCTGGTCACATCTATCGCATGCCGGAGGAGCTATGGGCTAAAGTAACCACACAATGGCTCCCAAACAGCAGCAAACGACAACGCGGCCCAGAATGAGATGGCGGGACGAGCTCGACTCTTTCCACAAGGATTGGCGTTTAACAGCACTGGATAGGGATAAGTGGAAGGAGGGAAGAGAGGCCTTTGCCCTGCAGTGGGACAGAAATGGCTGATAATAATAATATTTATCTTGTTTAAATATCGATACTCATCAGTCTGCGGAGTTTCGCAAACTAATTTCATTTGTCCCTGTAGAATTGAAATAAATAGTACCTAGTTACCCAACACTAATTTAAAAAAATGGGCCTTATAAGAAGGCTAAAAGTCACCCAAAGGGCAATGGAGAGGACTATGCTTGGAGTTTCCCTGCGTGATCGAATCAGGAATGAGGAGATCCGCAGGAGAACCAAGGTAACCGACATAGCCCGAAGAATTGCCAAACTGAAGTGGCAGTGGGCAGGGCACATTGCTCGCAGAACAGATGGCCGATGGGGCTGAAAGGTTCTGGAGTGGCGACCGCGTACCGGAAGACGTAGCGTTGGAAGGCCTCCCACGAGGTGGTCCGACGACCTTGTGAAGGCCGCAGGAACCCGTTGGATGCGAGAAGCGCAGAACCGGTCGAAGTGGAGGTGCTTGGGGGAGGCCTATGTCCAGCAATGGACGTGACAGTGTATTATGCCATGATATTATAAGAATTAATCCACTGACAGTATAATATAATTATTATTATTGTTCTTGTCAATATAAACTACAACTTGTTAGTAATTTGTTATGACACCAAACTTGTTCTTTGGTAAGCAAGTGATTATTAGCTATCTCTTATCACTAACATTTACCATGATCAAACGAATATGAAATTGGTTTGAAATACGGACAAGTAAAAATCCCATTGAACGTTCAGCTGCAAGGGTTGTCTATTCCAAATTAGCTATTATGAGGAATACTAGTCATTCATCTTCTAACTCCAAATCTTACATTCATTCATTCATTCAATCACTGGCAGACAACACACTGCCACCCTAAAAATGTACACAAAAGTTCCAATATATTATAACGAAGGTGAGCAATACGGAAGGATTTTTGAAAATTGATCCCTAAAGTTGTAAAAATGAAGGTTGAATCGAAGTCGGTAATTTGGCCGATGGGAGATCCCACCGGGCACGCGGCTTGCCAACAAGAAAATAATAAACACACAGAAATGACAAGGACAACGTACAGACGCCAGCACATCAAGCTCCCCGAAACTGTAAAATTTTCCCAATCAACTTTGAACCTTATGCTTCAGCGATCAAGTTTAAAATCTATTAAAGATATTTGACAGATCGTAATAGGTTGATGTGCTGGCGTCTGTACAATTGGCGGTCTTATCTTCAAAAGCAATTAAAAGTAGTCTACCGATCAATGAAGAGTCTCTATCAGCTTTATCCGATCGGTAGTTTGTTCATGTACTTCCCCAGCTAGCTTTTTTGGGTTCCGTACCCAAAGGGTGCCAACGAAACCCTATTACTAAGCTGTCGCTGTCGGTCCGTCGGTCTGTCTGACAGCGTTCTGTATCTCATGAACCGTAATGAATAGACTGTTGAAATTTTCACAGAATGTGTATTTCTGTTGCCGCTCTAACAATAAATAGTAAATTAAATAATGTTAAAAATTTAAGAGGGTCCTCATACAAGACACGTGTTTGGTTTTTTAAATAAATGTAGTGTTAAATATGTATTTTACGGTGGTACGGAATCCTTCGAGTGGAGTCTAACTCGCACTTGGCCAATTTTTTATGCAATTCCATTTACAAGGACTTGAGGAAGGAATCAAAGTGATTTAGATTATCGGCTTAAAAGGCACTGAGTTGTGTCCAGTATTTAAATGAAATTTTCACCTTGCATGTCGTAAATAGAGAGGACTTTCTATGGTAGTTTTCTTCATTATGCTCAAGTAAACTTTTTTTAGTTGCTCTGTGGCGATCCAAATACTTAGGTTAACAGTTAGGCCTCGGCACAGTACAAAGATATACAGTATTTCGACTTCATAGAAACGGACGAAACGCGAGCTATACCTACGCGCCTCGACCTCGGAGTGCGCTCGGGATGCAGACAGTCGTGACTGTGCCGCAGTGACGAACGGACTGTGTGTTGTATTTTTTAACAATCAGCGCGATTTTTTCACTAAAAATAAATTGAAGTATATATTTAATATGACGAGTAGGCTATATTGTGCTGTTTTTGGTTGCATGAATTCGTCAATAACGCATCCAGAGATACATTTTTTTTAATTACCTGGAAACTCTGAAAGGTAAGACTATAAAATAATTTTACTTACTAGTAGGTAGGTACATAATGTGTGTCTTTTTAATAGATAAGTATTTCCTTTTATCTCCCGAAAAAAAAGATGTCTGGATTAATAAATAAAGTGAATAGAGTAAAGGAAAGTGATAGACACGAGTGAAATATGTAGGTAGTTATAGGCGGTTCATGAATCATTATACGGTAGGTACGCTTGTGTTAAAACCTCGGGGCATGTGTGTTTTGTTTTTTAGTTTGTATAATTCAAAGTAAAGACGTGGTTTTTATTATTAATATTTATGTACACACAGTAAAATACAATAACAAAACTAAATGGAAACACAAAGTAGGCAAATGTAATTAAAATGCTGGAGGCGGGCAGCCCTATCGCATGTTTACGTACCGCGCGGCTGTAGGCATTTATTTCAAGGTTACGGCCGAGTTACAATACTGTATGATCTTTATACTGTGGCCTCGGTCTCGAAGTCGGCGATTGCGGGGCGGTGGCGGCGGCGGCGCGGGGAGCGGCGCGGCAACGCAGACCCGGTCTCGAAGCCAGCTGGCAGATTGCGTTGTGTTATAGTGTTGTGTTATTAGAAATTAGTGTCTTTGTTCGCGAACGAAATGTCTAAACAGCGACGACAATTTTTTTTTGATACAAAGCAAAAAATAAAACGCACAACACTACTTCAATGCAGACGCGCGGGCACCGCGCATCGCTCGTACGTCGCTCCCCGTGGCGCTGCCTTCAAGGTCAGTTCCATATAAATCTATACATTGAAACGCGCCGTTCCCCGCGTCGCGTCGTCGCCACCGCCGCCGCCCCGCGCCCGCTGACTTCGTGTCCGTAGCCTAAGTGCACGTCATGTGTAATAGGTATACCTATTTGGTTGGTTCTTTCCTCTAAGACCACCTCAGACATCGATCTACATGGTCTTCAAATAACCTGACCAAGATTATGTCTGGACTTTAAAAGAGACTGTGACCTCTGAGTTTGTTTCGGCCTTTCTTCTCAGAGTAGTCAGATAGGAAACGCCGACTTCATCTAGTTTAAAAAAAAACAATATTGACGTGTAAAAGTGTTTGTACAAACCTACTTACAAATAAAATCATTACATCATTTCATTTCATTCAATTCAACTAAGGAATAAATACCTTAATATGAAAAGATTCCCCTTACTAATAAACGTTGTATAGCGTCTGTATAGTTACACAACGCTTGGTCTTCTCCTTTCGAAAGTCAAATTACTGACGACTGAAAGAGAGAAATCGGTGTGTAAGTATTCATCTGATAAAATACGTTTATTACTAAGGGTATCCCCCTTACTAATAAACGTAGTACTTAGTTAAATTAATCAAGCACGCTCTTAATGAGCATTAAAATAAAACATTACGTATCGCTAACGAGTGTGTTGAGTTTCAAGCGCGGTGTACCGTTATTTTTAACTACCCATGTAAAGGTTTCTCTAATCAGACTTATTATTTTGGTACTCTAATAAGTGCATGAGATTTTAAAAAAATGTTTTGTTTATAGAATTCGATAACATTATCGCCCTATATCTAATGTTCATAAGGGGGGCGGGTCATAATGGGTCGCAGGCTTTCTCTTTGTGTGAGAGAAAAGGCTGTTATTCACCACTTGGGTCCAGTGCTGGTTGACCAATCTCACTTTTCTTCGAATTTTTGGTTCTAGGACATGCCACAAGATGGTTTCTTGGTGTGGGGTGGTAATTAAATAATTAGCTCCACGTGAAGTGTATGTCTGCATTCCACTGGGCAACCACTGCTTTAAAATTTAACTTATTTTTTTTTATTGCTGGATAAAAAATAACTGAAACCCAGCTCTTGACCTCGATCAGGCCTGATGAAAAGCGATGGATGAGGTCTATGATATCGAATAAATGAGATAAAAAAACTTTGGATGGATCTGTCCTGCTAATCGTACTTTACAGCTTGAAAAAACGTATCACAAGAGGCATTTAATGGAATTCCGTAGCCCAACTTAACGTTAATTTATATGTTTGAAAGATTTCATTACCGGAATGATTCCGAATGACCCGTTTCTGAAATTACCATTTCATTTCGGTCCCATTTCATTTAAATTTCAACCTGTTTTACGTTCTGTAATTGTGTAACTAACATTTTATTACAGCACGAATGTGAATACCAACGTAACTTAAAAAACGCTTAACGTTTTGTTGAACGAGGTTTTCATTGTACTACTTGAGTAAAATGTTATATATACCATTTAAAGTTAATGAAATAAACAGAACTTCCCCACGAAAAGTTTCAGGGAATGGCTTTACTGGTTTTCTAGGAAAATTCTTGGTAATTATATTTGCATCGGAGTATAAGCGGCCCTGAATACCGTCTATACCCGTAACCGTTTTTTTACAGTTTTAATGTTTTTTTCCGTTTTAATATTTTGCACAAGTAAGGAATTTTGCAGAAAATTCAATTTTTTTTTTATAAGTAAAGATCAACAAGATTAATTTGTAATAATAAATTAATTATTTGGATCAACTTTACGAATATGAAAATAATGATAAATAAATTTCTTAATTATTGAGAAGGTGTATTATTGTTGTTGTTGTTGTGTGTGTTACTATAATCTTGTTATTACAAGTACAACATTCCATCTGCCTAGCCTTTTCCCAACTATGTTAGGGTCGGCTTCCATTTTAACCGGATGCAGCTTAATACCAGTATTTAACATGGAACGACTGTCTATCTGACCTCCACAACCAAGTTACTGGGAATACGATTCCCCTTGGTAAGACTGGTTGTCAGACTTTCGGGCTCCTGACTACCCGTAACGACTGTCAAAGCTCCACGAATGACAGCCGGGACCAAAGGCTTAATGTGCTTTCCGAGGCACGGAGAGGTCTTAGTACATAAAGTTATAGGTCTGGTCACCCATCCACAGACCAACCACGACAAGCGTAGCTTA
This sequence comes from Oligia latruncula, assembly GCA_948474745.1. Lineage (NCBI taxonomy): Eukaryota > Metazoa > Arthropoda > Insecta > Lepidoptera > Noctuidae > Oligia > Oligia latruncula. Next base: position 6,036,114 of record OX419699.1, read on the forward strand.
ATCTGATCGATTGAACTGTGCGGCTGTTATTATTTAGCCATGGGCCCCTCTGAAAATCATTGATTCGGAATGATGCGATGCGATGGGTTTAACAGGGTAACAAGAAATTAAGTCGCGAGCTGAACCTAATTTGTGATCTTAAAGGCCAATTCTCGTAATTTAAAACGTTCATAATCTAGTCACAGTCTTATCTCGGCGACAAACAAATGTCAAAAACTTGTCAAAATGTAGGGAAATTAGAGATATTTTTGAGAATGAGAATCTTGAAAATTACGAGAATTGCCCATCAGATATCTTTACTCGCTACTATGTGGAATTCAGGGCTTCTCCTCCACTTTTATTATGCGCACAGCCAAAGTGTGGAACTCTCTGCCGGCATCTGTGTTTCCTCCCACATTTAACCCGTCTGCCTTCAAAGCAAGAGTGAACAGGCATCTTCTGGGCACGCTCGTTCCATCATAGACCTCATCTATCGCTTACCATCAGGCGTGATCGGAGTCAAGAGCGGGCCCATTTAATAATAAAAAAAAAACAATTCGTGCAAGGACTGGAAGACGACGTGTCGGTCGACCGGCGGCGAGATGGGCGGTCAAAATTGTTGTCATCGTGGGTAGAACCTGGAGGAAGCTGGCACAGGAGCGTGGGGATTGGCACATGAAAAGTGAAACCTATGCTCAGCGGTGTGGGTGAGGTAGGGTTGTGTATGATGATGATTTGTAATTCAGTTCAAGATAAGTATTTACTAATTACTCGTTTTAAGCTTTCTGAAAACTGTTGGAATGAAGACCTGATTACAAAAGATGTGAAATGTTTTAAAATGAAAGATAAGACCTACTAACTAAAGTCAAGGTTTCATTTGATTGAAATACTAAGAATTCAGGTAGAAATAACTCGAACCCAATCATTTTGGTTGCTGAATTAACTTTTCGACGGCCTGTCAATAGTTGAAAGTTGTATTGTTTATATTGTCTATTGTTGTCTTGTTTACCCAAGCATCAACAAACTCATCACTGCTCATCTCGACTGCTTTATTGTGAACTACACAATATTGTTTATAATTATTATCTATTTCTCTTGAATTTTCTTCTCCATCATAATAACTTAAAACACGAAGTAATTTAAAAAATAATTGTTTAATGTTTTTGATCTCGCTACGATTTTATTCTACCAACTAGCTTCCATCCTTGGCTTCACCCGCGTGGTAGGTCATCATCATCATCATCTGCCTAGCCTTTTCCCAACTATGTTATGGTCGGCTTCCAGTCTAACCGGATGCAGCTGAATACCAGTATTTTACATGGACCTCCAAAACCCAGTTACTGGGTAATACGATACCCCTTGGTAAGACTGGTTGTCAGACTTTCGGACTTCTGACGACCCGTAACCAAAAAGTTCAGGTCGATATTTCTAATAGTCTGAAACCTATTCATAAAAGGAAAGGAACTTTAACGTACCTGTGAAACGGTTTTTAAACCAGTTCCCTTTTATTCAGATTACCCATCATGTCATTAGTGCTGCGTGGTAATCTGATGCCGTATTTAGGGCTTATCAAGCCCGACCGGAATCTGTGCGACTTTACGATTTATCTGAACGGATAATTAAGTCGTGCGCGGTTTTCTGATACGGTTTAGTAGGTATTTTATGGGTTTAGAATTTTATGCTCACCTTATTTTTACCCGACTGCGGCGAAGCCCAAAAGGAGGGTTATGTGTTTGACCTGTATGTATGTATGTTTAATTTTATTTTTGTTCGCTCATTCACACATGGTCATGTCTCTGTTTCTAGTTGGTGAATCAGACTTCAAATCTTATGTAGTGTGTTTGTCGTCCCATCGGACTATGGCAGTGAAGGTAGAGAGAGTGCACCTGTGTCTGTGCGCACCACAGATATAGATAGACCTAGATAACGCAAGTATCACGAACAAGTTTGCGCTCTTGCTCATGCTTACCCAGCCAGCAGTACACAGGACTGAGCGCGAAAGTGGCGGCTTACGATTTTTGAACGTAAGCTGGTGCGATTTTTGGCACGCGAAGTAGTTGCTCTTGCTTTCTCTAGGTGAATCTATGTGTGGTGCACACACTTATGCACTATAATATTTTCCACAAACGATGGGACACTTAATATCATGTCCTGCGTTTCCTGTCTTCTGCACGATACAGGAACTGATGGACCATGGTGATAGCGCCAAACAAGTAGCCGAATTCCGGGCCGAGTCCATTTAGATTGCTATCGATACGCTAAAAAGAAGTTATTTCCCACGCCGAAGGCAGGTTTTCGGTGAAATTCGCCTTGGCCGAAATTCGGTCTAGGTTAGTATTATTAGCTAAAAACTAAAACCCGACTACTGAAAAGGATGAAACAAGAAAGTACCTTCTCGTGGTCGCATGCCGCTGTTCTAACATACCTATAAGCTATGGTAACACGCGACCACGGGAAGGTACTTCCTGGTTTCATCATTTTCAATAGTCGGGTTTTAGTTTGTAAACATCTTTTAATTAATTATTTTGGGGCTTATTTCAGTAATATTTTTGAAATGTGCTAATTAAGCCCTTTAATTTGATACCCCATAAGGCACCATCCCAAAATATTTATTTATAAATTAATTATGTCCGGTTGCCATATTAAATTTAGTGTGACGTCACATAGCCTATAACCAGCGGACGGTCAAGACGCTTCTAAAGATACCTCATTTGTCCAATTATTATAAGTACTTTTGAAGTTATGAGGGAACAGATGAACATACATACAAACCTTTCAAAATCATTTCCCTCCTTTTTGCTTCGCCGTAGTCGGGTACAAAAGATTTGGTATTGTAGACGAATGCTGGCACACGCATTTGGTAATTGATTAAAGTTACCTAAGCAGCGAGCATCAGGCTCAGTGGTTCCGTATGTACAGTCAACAAAGGAGTTAAGTATACAGGAGCGTCGGATATAGTTGAAGTTTACTAAGAAACCGATAGATGTTCTGGACTGAAATTTAATTTAATAAATGAGCTGTTTGTTTTCTATTAATAAACTAAAATTTTATTCGAGAATATCCATCGGTTTCTTAGTAAACTTCAACAATATCCGACGCTCCTGTATACTTAACTCCTTTGTTGACTGTACCTACCCCTCAATACAGACGCGCACCTTTCGATCTTTATAAAGAAAATCCATTGTATTATGTATCGTGAGTAAATAAATACAAAAGTAACTTTTCACGTTTTAATCCTTTGTGAACACATTCCTAAAAACATCACGTACCCACAAAAGTACACCACTACACCACGAAATAAATCATTAAGTAGGTATACACATTTACTTTTTTTTTTTCGCAGAAAGCTACAAAGGCCGGCCATTGTATACCTATTTTGTAGTGTTAGATTTGTGTTTGTTATGTAATATATTTGTGTTATACAATAAAGTTTACACATTTTTATTCTGCTTCGTGTAACCTCGTTTTGAGTATTTGAAACGCTTATGAAAATTATTGGCTAGCAACTATTCTACAACAACGTACAGTCAACAGCAAAAGTAGATGATCAAAATCAGAAATTCAATACTAATGAACGGAGTTCGCTTCAGAACTGTGTGGCGTCGAAGTACTACTACTTAAAATACTTGCTACGTAGAATACTTTTGAATCACTTCGACGCCACACAGTTCTGACGCGAACTCCGTTCATTAGTATTGAATTTCTGATTTTGATCATCTACTTTTGCTGTTGACTGTACCTACTTACTCGTAAAATGTTGAAAATTATGATGAATGCGTCGACTATACACAATAAGATTATGAAAATATTGAAATAACTCCGACATCCATCTGTTTGCGCACATGTATTCATGTCAACAGGGATTACTTACACGTTTCTGAGATTATTTACACGTTTCTGAGATTATTTACACTACAAAAGGTAATACCCAACACGTTTCTTTTCATACTTATATTTAAGGTTTTCACGGCATTTCTCATGCCGTCAGAAAAATTTCACTCACTCCAAGCAATATCAAAGGATTGCTTAAAGTGAGGAGGAAACGTCGGCTTTGAAATTTCATACTTTATAATACCTTGGGGAGCTCTGAAGGCTATGTAACCTCATAATAGTGTATGATATCCGGTAGGAATATGATGTGAGGCAATAACGTTAGTATAAAAGCAAGTTATAACTTTAGCAAAACACTATTATAGACCTGCGGAATAATTTCGTAACACACTTGGTACACACGCCAGAACATCAAGCTACTACAATCTGTCAAATTTCTTTAATCAATTTTCAACTTTATCGCTAAAGCATATGGTTCAAGGTTGATTGGGAAAATTTGACTGTTTCTGGTAGCTTGATGTGCTGGAGTCTGTACAATGGCAATGGCTTTCATTTTGACAGTTTAACAACATTCATTGCGTTAGATAGTTTAGGAAAGCGGCATTAGAAAAAATGGTTAGCGCATTAGAACCAAGACTGAACATATGCTATGTAATTTTAACCCTGATAATACCTCCTGTGAAGATATCAAGCTTGAGAATACAACCCTGCCTAGAGTAGCATAATCAGTTCCCACTGCTGGGACACAGGCCTCCTCTGTGTGAAAGGGAATAGGCCATAATCCACCATGCAGGCCCAGTGCGGTTTGGTAAAAGTAAAAACCTTTCAATATCTGGGCTCAGTACCTACTTACAGAAAATGGTTCAATTGAAGCGGATATAACTCACAGAATAAAGTTGGTCTAGAACCACATTCAGAGGAGTCACACTCACAGACAAGGTGCGCAACGAACATGTTAGAGGGAGCTTCAAGGTTGCAGAAATAGCGGAAGAAGTAAAAGAGTCCCGACTGAGATGTTACGATCATGTACTTCGACCTACAGATAACCATGTCGTGAAAAAGTACCTTTCCATGGCTACAAAGAATAGGGGGGATGAGGAAGACCTCAAACCATATGGTTTGAGGTCTTCCTCATCCCCCCTATTTTTTTTTATTCTAATATGGATGACGAAAGTCCAAAAGGACATGAGGGTAGATGGGAATTACGAAAGGAATTACGAATTACGCTCAAAACGAATGGCGTCGCATGATTGGGAAAGCCGACCCCACGTAACGGGAAAAGGCAAGGTCAAAGAAGAACAACATTCATTGCGTTATTCACGTCGTTCAACAGACGAATTTTTTAAACCTGTGAAGCAATAGGTTAGGAATTCCCTTTCAAAATCCTTCAGATTGTGATTGATCGTGTGTTACGCAATTGGGCATAAAAATAAAATCAAGAAGACGCAGTAATCTGAAGCAGTATCCATTATAAAATAACGATCGATGTAAGCAATCAATGTATGTACTTCGTTTCATTTCAATAAATTCCTCTCCTCCAATTCTGCATCAAAGGATTTAAGTACAAGCCCAATAAACTGATTACTCACGCCACTTTATAATAACGACAGCAACTCTCACACATAACTCCTATTTCAATATTATATCTTTATCGAGTCTTACAGTACCCTATAACACAATGAATTATGTATAAAGTTTAATATAGCCATAACCATTCTCCTTGAAATGGTTCTAATTGTGATGGCGTTGCGAAGAACGGCTTTCGGTTCTCAATTATAATTCCGTCTGCGACTGTAAGGGTGGGGACACAATGCGATGCCGGGATTCGCCGCCCGTGCGATAATAATACCTCTACCGCTTTGGGCTTTCAGCTTACCTATTTTATGGGGCATTTCATTATGTTGATAATTTTCAGTTTTGTGCGCTGTGAAGTTTATAATAGCGATGTTACAGGTTCTTAATAGATTAGGAATACCAAAATGTTGCAATATTGTGTTTTTTTTACAATAGGCCCCTTTTTAGGGTTCCGTACCCAAAGGGTAAAAACGGGACCCTATTAGTAAGACTCCACTGTCCGTCTGTCACCAGGCTGTATCTCATGAACCGTGATAGCTAGACAGTTGGAATTTTCACAGATGATGTATTTCTGTTGCCGCTATAACAACAAATAAGTACTAAAAACAGAATAAAATAAATATTTAAGGGGGGCTCCCATACAACAAACGTGTTTTTTTTCGGCGTTTTTGCCTTGTGGTACGGAAGTCCGACTCGCACTTGGCCAGTTTTTTTCTTTAAGAGCTTTTTATATTCTTGACTTCAAATAAGATCTCCTGTATCAATATTTGAAGTCTGCAACATCAGTTACGAAGGAGGGAGCCATTCAACTGTGAGCAACCCTAAAGAACACAGTTATTTTAATAATTGTCTACGGGTTATTTAGAGCATTAATATTTAAAGCCTTTGTTCAATTGTGTGCTTAATTTGCATACTCAGAGGGACGAGTACCTTCCTACTTACAGATAATGTCTTAGAGCAAACTAACGGTTCTTATTTAACATTTTCAAGAATCCGCAATGGGCCCGCGTGGTGGATTACGGTCCGTTCCCTCTCATAAAAAGGAGGCCTGTTTCCCAGCAGTGGGATCATTAACCGATTGAATGCCGTTATTACAGAAACAATTGCAAAGCCATTGTGTCTCGCGTGGATCTACTTTTTTTTTTTATTAACTTTTGCTGTCCCACTTCTGGGCAAAGGCCTCCCTCCACTCCTTCTATCTTTCGCGAGCCTGCGCGTCCTCTTTCCAGTTTTGACGGAACCTATCCACCTCGTCCCGCCATCTCCTACGTGGTCTGCCGCGACCCCAGCTCACTGTCTCAGGACACCAATTCTGTGCTATTTGGGCCCACAGTTTGTCCGGCATGCTTGAATACTGGTATTCAGCTGCATCCGGTTAGACTGGAACCCGACACCAACATAGTTGGGAAAAGGCTAGGCAGATGATGATGAGTTTGTGATGCGGCAGACATGTCCTGCCGCAGTCCCAATTAGGTTTACATATACAAAGGGTTAACAAACTACGACTATGTTAAAAAGAGGGTTTGAAATAGAAACTAATGGCTGAAAAGGCATAATATCAAACTCTCTCAAGGAGCTATAGAAAACTATTCCCGTATTATCTTTATGAAACAAATTCCGCAACGAGTAAGTTTGGGAAAAAGTCGAAGTTGCTGACACAGCTCTTAGAAATCGCAACTGAAGTGGCAACGGACAAGCCAAGTGGTGGGAACGTACAAGTGTTTCGGTACGAAAGTTTTCGAGAGGCCAAATTGCGGTCTCCCCCTTCATTAGGTAAACAGAAAATAGTGGTTGCAAGCTTTCGATGCAAGTCAGTAATTTCTCGTGTACTGAATGCCAGTTTTAACAAAAAGATTTCTCCTTTTTCGGGTACGTGTGGTTTTTGACCTTTTGTAAGCACTTTTATAAAAATGTGGATAGATATACATGAGTACCTGTAGGTACCTATGTATATATATTTTAAAGAGTGCTTTAACTTTGCTGTCAATGGTAAAATAACTAATACTAGGTAGCGTAACAGCAACCTTATTGTAAAAACAATAAAGAACACCGTGATTTTGACAGCCTGTCAGTGGCAGCCACCCAAAAGCTACCTTAATAGATAACTGTGACGTTGATAGTGATGCAAAATCAGACGTGAAATAACTGTGAAAGGATTGTACGTGAGCCATTCCCATGCATTTGTCAATCTTGACAAACTGACACTTGACAAAGAGTTTGTGAATTTGTACTGAACAAATATCGACTTGTTCAGTTCCACAAACTGTTGCTGCTACGATTTCTATTTAAATATTAAACTGCCCATGGCAACACGACAACGATGTGACCTATCCTATTTTATTAGACGTTTGTACAAGGGGAACTGCTGTCGTGGACACACCGTCATAACACAGACACAACAGACAGCAAAAATACTATGATAGTATTGATCTTCTTCTCAGCTGCAATATGATCTGACCAAGATTATGTCTGGACTTTAAAAGAAACATTGACCCTTGAGTTTGTTTCGTCATTTCTCCTCAGGGACAGTCAGGTAGGAAATGTCGACTCCATCGGCTTGCGGTAGGAGTAAACTGGTGTTAACTCGTTAACGTGCCACATTCTTACAGACTTTCTGAGATAGTGAGGTCATAATGAAAATTCACGATGGCAGCTTCGAAAATTTTCAAACTTTTTCCTTTCTATTATACGTAGGTCACACTATAAGTTTTGCGTAACTTAAAAAAACAACATGTTATAACCAAAATTTTATGTTTATTGCTTTTCAAAATAATCTCCTTTACATTTTAAACATTTTTTCATGCGATCAAACCATTTTTTAAAACAGGAGGACCACAGATCTGAATGCATGTTTTCTACGTGTTGATGGAACGCTATCACTGCCTCTTCGGAGTTGGTAAAAGTGAAACCTCTCATCAAATCTTTGATTTTGGGGAAAATACAAAAATCACAGGGTGCTAGGTCGGGGCTATGCGCAGGATGGGTGACGAGTTGTACTTTTTCGGAAGCTAAAAATTACTTTGTTTTGTTGGCCGTGTGTGAAGAAGCGTTGTAATGATGTAGGAGAACGCGGCTTTTGGGTCGTCTTTCGCGAACTTTTTCTAACACCCTGGGTAAACAAATGGTGGAATACGACTCGGCTTAACACTCTTTTGATCTTCAAGTAGAATTGTACAGATGGGACCCGTAGCTGAGAAAAAAAACGCGATCACTTTTTTACCAACGTTTCTCGCCTGCCTTACTTTTGTTGGCCTGTTCTCATTTTCAAACACCCATTCACAAGATTGCTGTTTTTTTTCGGGTTCAAAACAATAAATCCACGTTTCGTCTCCTATGACAATGTCATAAACAGCATTAGAATGTCCGTGGTCGTACTTCAGTAGCATCTGTGAGCACCATTCCACGCGAGCCCGCTTCTGCTCCGCTGTCAGTTCATGAGGGATCCAACGACAACAAAGTTTCCCAGTTTTCAATGCTTCGTGTAAAATTTTCTGAACTTGGCTCATACCAATCCCCAATAGTCCTCGAATTGTCTCATAGGTAATCCGCGGGTTTTCTTCAATTAGCCGCTTAACAGTAGCCACATTATTTTCGTTGACGGCAGTTGAAGGCCGCCCGTCACGAAATTCGTCATGTAAAGAAACTCGACCTCTCTCAAATTCAGCAAACCATCGCCTCACGGTGCTCAAACAAGGTGCTTCTCTCCCAAAAGCATTTTGAAGACGAGCGGCACAGTCTTGCGGAGAGAGAGAACTTTTAAAATCATAAAAAATCATCGCTCTAAAATCTTTTCGACTTAATTCCATTTTCGTTGCGTACGTAGAACTTTGATGTGTGATAAAAAACAATTGACAAATGATTTCCCGCCAATTGTTTTTTTTTATTACTAAGAAGGTTGCAACGTTTAAAAAAATATAACATTCGAAATTCAAATAGTTCCGATTAGCTAGAAGTGCAAAACTTTTAGTGTGCCCCATGTACTTATACGAGTGTATGGCGTGCGAGCATCGCGTATGTTTCTGACGGAAATCCTACGACCGTACACTTTTTTTGTTATAATAAGATGTTTTTCAAGGATTTCGATAGGTAGGTATCCTATTTACAGAATAAATAATTTCATTTCATTTCAATAAAATGCATAATTTTAACAAATAATATTCAGTCATAAGAGGTCAAAGGAAGGCAGCCGTTGGTCCACTTATTAACAAGGCACGTGCTTACCTCCGACGCAAGTATTTTGCGCGTAGGTATGAGGTCACACCCAGCTTTAGTCGATTTTATGTCATTTGCATGCAAACCAGTGTTTCTATTATACCAAAATACTAGTTACCTACAGCTTGAATCCTTTGTGCAAGTTTATTAATGTTTATTAAAGTTATAATAACGCTGCTTTCTCTCACGGTTTTGATCAAAGTTCGTAACATTTTCAATTTAAAACCTATTAGAGCCCCATTTGAGTTCGAAACTTACCTGATGATCCCGAAACTAACCATCAAAAATTATTTCAGACGAATTTCATGATCTTTGTTTGACGCCCCCCCCCCCCTCCCCAGGTGGAGGTCACATATTTTGCAATTTTAAATGAATCTTTAAAATACATGTTATTGAAACCGTTGGTAATTTATTAAAAAATTTCGTTAGAGTTGAAGTTTAAACTTTTATTATCTACTTTAGATTTTACGAGTGTTGTCACGAGGCGTGTGATTCGTCCCCCCTTGTTACACGATGTCACACTTCATTGGCCTCCCCTTAACGTGTGTCATAAGTAATGCATGATTTCTTTCTTGTAAGGTAAACCGTAAGAAGCAATAAACATGAATACATATATTCTATGAAAGTTAGAATACCTATAAAATCCTTTATGCTAGTAGTAAGTGGCTCGGAACAGCGGTGGCACAGTTGTAATGGCTGCGACTTACGACTTCTAAGTCGTAGATTCGAACACTGGCAGGCGCGTTACTTTGTGTAAATTATTTCATCACTAGCAGCGCCCCGCGGTTTCACCCGCATAAGTTTTGATCCCGTGGGAATATCGGGATAAAAAGTAGCCTATATGGTAATCCAGGGTGTCAGCTACCTCCATACTAAATGTTATCAAAATTGGTTCAGCCGTTTGAGCGTGAAGAAGTAACAAACATTTAAACACACACACACACCCCCACACATACACTCACAAACTTTCGCCTTTATAATATTAGTGTGACTACTGCTATAAAAACGGGAAGGAAAACATCGTGAGGAAACCCGCAGGTCCTAAAACCAAACAATCCAAGACATATGACGTCTCCCAACCCGCACTGGGCCCGCGTGGTGAACGGCCACTCCCTCTCGCAGAGAGGAGGCTTATGTTACAGCAGTGAGAACATTTCAGGCGATGCAGGACCATAGAAAAATCATCATCATCATCATTTCAGCCAAAAGACGTCCACTGCTGGACATAGGCCTCCCCCAAGCACCTCCACTTCGACCGGTTCTGTGCTTCTCGTATACAACGGGTTCCTGCGGCCTTCACAAGGTCGTCAGACCACCTTGTGGGAGGCCTTCCAACGCTACGTCTTCCGGTACGCGGTCGCCACTCCAGAACCTTTCGGCCCCATCGGCCATCTGTTCTGTGAGCAATGTGCCCTGCCCACTGCCACTTAAGTTTAGCAATTCTTCGGGCTATGTCGGTTACCTTGGTAAAAACCTTAACCTAACTTGTTGTAAATTAGTACTTCACTAGCTTGTCCTTGTGCTGTCCTGTGGTATTTGTCCGCAGAAGCGGCTATAAGTTTTCTTCGATAACGACGGGCAGATAACAATTCGGTACGCGCACCACGACTCCAGTAACTGCAACCTCGGCATGTACCTCATCTTCTGCGCACTTACGCCACGATGTCCTCCGCCTTAGTGGTGTAGTGTAGGCGGGAGATGTACACCGGCGTGTTCGGCTTTGCGGCACGCAAGCTGACTTCGGGCTCCGTAGGAGCTTTGCCGCAGCGGTTCTTGTTCGTTCGCGATCGGTTCTTCCTCTTTTACTCGGTCACGAAACCGTCATCATCAGCCCTATTCGGTGCCTTATCTGGCATAGGCTTTATACTTGTAGCACCTGGGGCACTCGCGGTGATGCTAGCGAAATCTTTTATTGGGGCTTCGCCAGGGCTGCAGACACTTTTATAGGCTGGTTATGTATGTATGTTATGTAAGTGGCTTGTAACAATCTAATGTAATGTTAGTCTGGATTGTCGTATTACATTACAAATGGTAACAAAACTTCATTAATATGCTATTACCTATAAGAAGTATTTAACTTTTACTATAGCTATTGTTCGTTTTCACAATGGAAACTAGAAAGGACTTTGTTTTTCTAGGTATCCTTTGCGTGTGACTTTGTTTGCATACAAAGACTTTTCTTCTATATTTTGTTAGACTGTCAAGGGGTCTACCCTTGAAAAATTTATTCCTAATCCGTTTCTGCAGGTTCAAATTAAATAAGTTAGCAAAACTCCACAGTTGTGGTGGGTATAGTGGGTATAGATACCAAAACATTACAAAACAAAAAAAAAAATTTTTTGGTGGTCAAGTCCTCAAGTATTATAAGTTCCTTAAAATATCAGTTTAAAAATCAATTTATTGTGTAAACTTCAGAGACGTGATAGGTAGGTATCGATATCTAAATACGATAAAATAAACTATTTTTCTATACATTACACGACCAGCGGTCGTTGTTTTATCCTTTTTAGATAATTATCCATATCCATCACGTCTGCGGAGTTTTGCTAGCTAATTTAATTTCACCTTCTATATTCTTTAAAGAACATTTTCTGTCATTCACTTTCCTAATGTCACTGCGTTGGGCTGCTCGTAATTCGTTAGTTAGATGCTAAACAACTTTAAATGAATCCAATTCCCTAGCTGAACAACATGTAATTAGGTTTTAGTTGACCCGGCGAACTTCGTACCACCATCGCGCCATCTATCGAAATCAGACAATCCGTTCTCAAGATATCATCAAAAAAGTCGTTCCGTACAAGAAATCTCACGCGGATGAACTCGCGGGCAGAAGGTTACACACACCTTGTAATAAAAACATAATTTTCACGTTTTTTATTTCGTTATTTGTATTTTGTGCTTCATAAACTGTGTCCAAATGAACGTTATTCTTTATTTCTTCAGTTAAGCTAATACCGTATTGCAAATAATGCTTTGTATGTCATGAAACCTTATAAATAGCCTGGTGTCCGCAGGATTTACATTTCAAACACATAATCCAGTTAGCTTCACAATGTAAATGCGAACACGAACCTACGTTTTTCTAAACCGTCGTTTTGTTTGCCACCAAGCGTTGATCGGTAGTTCCTGTTAAAATATTTGTTATATTTACAACAAAGCCGTGTTTGTTTAGTTTAACAATGTAGTCGAATAGAAGGAATTTCGTTTAGAGGGGCTCGTGGCTAAATAGTAACAGCCGCACGGGCCAATCCATGGTTAAAGGTTATTCTTGCCGCGTTCGGTTTGTGGATGGGTGACACATCCATTACATATGGAGACCACTCAGTTTCGCTAAGCCGTTGGTTTGCCATTCGTATAGCGTGTTTTTTTTCAAAATCAACGGGTTCGATTCTTGGCTAGAAATATTGATTTTCAAAAATCCAATGATGCAGTTTTAGTTTTCATCAAAATCGAGCCCGCGCCTTTTTTGAGTACTTTTCACTATTCCTCATAGTTTCGGATTTGGCTATCCACGCCCACTTGGAAAATTCACCTTGTATAGGCTAATTTTTGTCCCGGTAGCATGTTCCCGTGGGATAATTTCTGACATCGAGGCGGGCGAAGCCGTGAGCTGAAGCAAGTATGTAATAAACAGCTAGCTAAACAATAATTCATTCTCCACTATTACATTAACACTAGCCCATAACAAACAGACGATAATAGCTCACTGTTTATGGCCGCCGCTCCTTCCATTAGAAACGAGAATCAAATTCTTATTTACACGACAAATAAATCAAAATTAGCAGGGGCCAAATTAGCCACTACGTACTTTGATCAGGCACGATAAAATGTTTTTATGGCACCCATTATTACCCGGCAACCATATTTTTATTGTGGTTAGCTTTATTGCATTGTAAATATCGGTAACTGCGAATAAATACCAAGGGAGAAATGGTACGATCGTGTTTTTCTCGCACAAATGGATCGGTGCGTAGAATGGAGAGGGACGGAATAAAATAAAATGACGTCGTATTGTCCTCGAATGTTTTATGAACATAAATATACATACGAATGGGTCTCATTTAATTTCATATTCATGCTTTTGAAGCTTCAATTCAAAAGTCTTATGAAAATAGGTTTATTTTTTTTGCATTGTTTATTTTTTTTGAAAATATACTGTAGATACCAACGTGTTTACTTTATGTAAATCATTTCATCACCACTGCTCTCAAAACGGTAAAGGAAAACATCGTGAGGAAACCGTTAAGTCGCAGAACCAAAAATTCGATGACGTGACAATGGGCCCGCGTGGTGGATTACGGCCCATTCCCTCTCACCGAGAGGAGGCCTGTGTGTCCCAGCGGTGAAAACGTTATAGGCTGATTATGTATGTATTATGTACCTACTTTACCTGCAAAATTAGATAGGGCCTCGACATCTTTCGGCCTTGTTCCTTGGACCTTTTTGTTAAAGTAAATATGCCTTAATCAAAGAATATTGTTTTTATGTTACAACTCACATGCCTAAAGGGGAGATGGATCATCTGTATTTCGTTTGCACAGGTAAAAATATGATAATTATATCCTTTTGTACAAGGTACCTACTCTTCGCCAGGGAATATGAAAACATACCCTTAAAAAAGTGGTTCCTAATTTCCCCACTCCACACAATCACAACACGATCCCAAACGTTATTAAAATATACGAATGCAAAGAGGAATTTGTTATCATATATTTTACAGGCACGGATGCGAGCAATAAAGCCTCCGACACAGTAAACGCGAGACGTGTGCAGTGCGTGGCGTGCGAAGTGCGTACAAAGAAATAAGGAATACGACACATCGAAAGCAAGTACGCCGATGAGCCACTCCTACGAGCTAGCCGTTCTTCTCTATAGAGATCTACGTTTTGGAATGGGCAACTAGCTTCAACTTTCTGACTCACTGACAGACTATTTAATTTTGACAATTCAAAAGTGCCTGTACAAGGTTTATTTGAAATAAATGCTTTGAGTTTGAGTTTGAGCTATGGCGACGAGCTACAGTCCTTTCACAGTTATATTGTTAGTAATTCGGACACCAGCAACCCAATACCATTCTTATTGTGACGAGTTTAAAGAAAAATGTGATTTTGACTGACTTGTTAATGACAGCGACCTTATTGCGAAGACAATAAAGATCACTGTGATTGTGTCCGTGATGCAAAATCAGGGTTAAAGTAACTTCCAACTTATCATACAAAATCAAAATTGTAATTCCGACCAGTTCCATCAACACACATCACACATCAACACATCAGATTCATCAACACACTTCAAAGTCACAAATTAAATTAAATTGTTTATTGCGTTTATCCAAATCACTTTTAAACGTCGTAGGTACATAAAATGATCAAATAAGCTATATGAAGTCGGCATTTCCTATCTGACAACCCCTGAAAAGAAACGAAGAAACAAACTCAAGGGTCAAAGTTTCTTTCAAAGGCCAGACATTAAATATAAAAAACTGGCCAAGTGCGAGTCGGACTCGCACACGAAGGGTTCCGTACCACAAGGCAAAAACGCTGAAAAAAATACGTTTGTTGTATGGGAGCCCTTAAATATTTATTTTATTTTGTTTTTAGTACTTATTTGTTTTATAGCGGCAACAGAAATACATAATTTGTGAAAATTTCAACTGTCTAGCTATCGCGGTTCTTGAGATACAGCCTGGTGACAGACAGATGGACGGACGGACAGACAGCGAAGTCTTAGTAATAGGGTCCCGTCTTTACCCTTTGGGTACGGAACCCAATCGTTACGAAGCGCGGGCGCACGAACATTTCGGCAATGCGATCGCGCGCCGACGACTCCCGAACGCGCCTCGGTTAAATCACACTTTCAGAGTGCCGTCTGTCTTCTATCTACTATGTTCGCTACGTATCGCATAAAGCTCCCTTTCAGTATACCAAAACCTTACGACTAACACACATACATAATTCATTACATATCAAATAGGCTTCGTCGATACAAATGCCTTCAATTGGCAAGAGTAATGCGTGCCAGAGATTCACGAATCGTGAGCTAGTAATTAACGTTAGCGACATTTTACAGAGTAAATAAATTAGATACTGTTAACGAGGTCATTAATATTGGAAGCAAACCTCGTTTGTCCTTGTTAGGGTAGGTGTACACTTATGTTCGTAACACGATCTTGTGGTTGAGGAGATGGTTCCGACGCTGTCTTTGCGTCAGCGCCTTTATTTGATTTGCAAAATGTTGGTACTTGATTTAACGTGGAGTATTCACAATCTAAGGTTGCCTTTTTTAAATAATATTTTACTATGAATTAAGCGGAAGTTCGACTACTGTTTCAGATAGAAAACTCATATGGATTCGTAGTTATAGTTTACTAGCTACTACCCACGACTTCGTCCGCGTAAAAATTTCCACCCCGTCACATCGCATGTACCTATCCACCAAAGAGGAGAGGAGATGTGCTGCGAAGCTGGCAGGTTATTTCCACCAAAGCAGAGAGAAGATGCGTAGCGGAGAAGAGATGTGAGATGTGCGTAGCGGAGATGTGTGATAGGAATGACACTTTCGGGTGTGCGAGGCGCGGGGAGAAGGCAGCGGGGAATTTTGTGCCGCTTGCTCGCTCGCGGCACAAAATTCTATAAAAAAATGAGCCATCTCTCCTCTCCGCTTGATCCATTTCCACCGAAACAAAGCGAAGAGGAGATGTGGAAATAACGAAATCTGATTGGTTATTCAAAACACATCTCTTCTCGTCTCCTCTCCTCTCCGCCTCACTTCGGTTTTGCTCAGCGTTCTTTATGACTTTTTTATTGTTTTTGCTCGGCTCCTAAGGGTCTTGGCATGATGTAAAGTAGTAGTCTCCCTTATGAATTTGGCTATGAATGAAAACAAAAATCAAAATCGACTGGTACTTCTAGAGATTACCGAGTTCAAACAAACAAAATCTTCAGCTTTATTATTAGAAAGCATGTGATTGAAATCTTATCTATAAGTCGCATTATCTTTAAAAGACATGTTGGTGATACATTGATTTTTATACAAACTTTTCCAAAATGGACACTCACACTTTAAATTTAAATAAAGCAAGTTGTGTAACAGATATCATTATATGCTTCTTTTTAATTAATAGAGTACCTAATTACATTATGTATGGAATATGATATCGGCCAAATGGCCGCCGCGGCTTTTTTGGGCGGCACGTATCCGAGCGGTTAAATTTTCGATGACTCGACCGCACAAATCGGGCTCGATATCGTTGATGTCATTGGTTATGTTGACTTTAAAAGTACTTATCCTCTGGGGTTTATTCCCATAGACCCGTGATTTAACGTAGCCCTACAAGAAAAAGTCTAACGGCGCAAAAGGGATGCGCAAAGTTCTTACTTTTTTTTTGTAATTTGCAGGTCAGTGTCAGGTAGTATGTTGATTAAAATATGATTCACGGTCGTAACACGCAGACTTATAATCATTAGGCCCCTAAAATCAGGATTTCATGAAAAAGTCATGCAATAGGGTAATATGAACTTAGATCAGAAAATCATCAATACATCTCTATTGATTAAATCTCATATATAGGGTGACTGGTAATTAGTGACCGATACTTAAACACGTGATTTTACTCATCATTATGAACAACTTTTACTAACCTAATGTTTGGCAAGTGAACGTTTAAACAATAACTTGTTTATCAACTAGTACTTTTACCAATTTTTATTTAGTCAAATATTTCAGTTGGAATAACTCATTTTACGCAAAATTACATTTGCCAAATATTTAGTATCGTCAGTTTTCGCAGTTTTAAGGCAGCCATTTCAAGCATAAGATCTAACTTTGAAGACGTTTTATTACAAGGGTGTTTTTTCCACTTGGGACAAATTCTAAACAGGTAATAATAATATTAAGTATTCTGGTAGTATTTTTTAAAATAATTAATCTCGTCTAACTAGTTCAGTTTCGGGTAGACTTTTTTTCCATTTTTTTTTCTATATAATCTAGTCGTTTCTGGCACTCGCCGGCCGCTACCGCGGCACCGCTCGCTTCGCTCGCTCGGCTCGTGCGTAGGACGTCACAGTTTTAACCTAACCTAACCTAAGCATTTTTTTTAATAATTAACCTCGTCTAACTTATTCGGTTCTCGATAGCCTGCTAAAAATAATCTCTTTTTTCCATATTTTTTTTTCGTCGTTTCTGGCACTCGCCGGCCGCTACCGCGGCACCGCTCGCTTCGCTCGCTCGGCTCGTGCGTAGGAGGTCACAGTTTTAGCCTAACCTAACCTAAGCATTTTTAAAAAATAATTAACCTCGTCTAACTAATTCGGTTCTCGATAGCCTGTTAAAAATAATCTCTTTTTTCCATATTTTTTTTCTATATAATTTAGTCGTTTCTTTTTAACCTAACCTAACCTAAGCATTTTTTTTTATTAATTAACCTCGTAACTCGGTCTCGTAACGGTTCTCGATAATGTCCATTGCAATAAAATTAAAATAGTAAGTTACAAATATTTTGTATTAAATAAATGATTATTTTAAAATAAAATTGCATTTTTTAATTATTTAATTCCCAAAAAAAAATTCTCAAAAAATATTTTTTGTCATAACAAATCGTTTGACCAAACGTTTATTGTCTAAAGATTGTTTGCCGTAATAAATCATTTGATTAAAGACCAAATGCCTAAATGACATTATCCTTAATAATATTCTGCCAAGTAAAAATTTGACCAAATGAAAACTAAAATTATTCCAAACATTGCATTGGTATAATAAAAGGTTGCGAAAATTTGTTTGGGTAGTGAAATTTTGGCAAAATCTTTTCGGCAAAACGGCAGGATCCCATTTTTTGCGTTGCCGCCTTGGTTTCGCACGTATCTGTGGCAGTCGACAAGTTTATAAATGGAAACTTTTTTTGTGAAATGAATGTTGTTTTTACGGAAAAACTAATGTATGAGGTCCGAAGTAGACCTGTACTGTATTTACTAAGCCGAAAGCGACGGCATTTTGCTCCGATTGCTACAATTCAACTGACTCTCATGATGTTCCGCTACTCTGATCGCGACATAATGTACTCGTAGTATTGTTTCTTAGCGGAATTCGTTAAGTGCTTTCCCATCATTATTTTCGCGGCAGTGGTGTGCAAAAGCCCTTAATGAATATGACTTCTAAATCTAAATATCAGACATATGCCGGATATATGTTTCGGCAACTATATACTACACTCGACTCACATGTGGGTTACGCGTGCCACGCCAAACTTGTACCTACATGTATATTGTGTCAGGAAATTACTATTAGTGTGTGTTAAATTCTTAGTTAGTGGTGTGTTGTGTGTGTCTACCAACGATTAAATTAAGGACAGGGAACACTTTCAATTAGTGCGCTGAGTTGTTATTAATGTTAATATAATACGAGCATGTAATATTTATTTCATAAGAAAGTGGTTACAAATTGTGTGAAGTCCATGACACTAATTTTGTTCGGTGGTTAACATGTGTTACAAGAGACAGGTTGTTATTATGCGATTTATTAGAGAAAAATATATTTTCTTTCATTCTTTTTTTTTCTTTCTTTTAGCACAGACTAAAAGAGACTCGATATAGTATGCAGCATACAAAAAAAAGTGTAAAGCACCATGTAAGAAATTAGCAGAAATTGACACATGACCATGTGGCACGGTTACGGCACATAACCGGTAATACGGACTACGGAATGCGGGTAATACGGAATCGAATGCCTCCAAGTAGGTGGGTGCCAGCAGAAAATACATGATGCCCGGGAAAAATCGGAAGACGCATAGAAATTATTTTGATGATTATTTTTTATGATTGAAATTATTTTGATTATTTTAACGAAAAGGTTGTGACCGAATGGTGCACAAGGTTAGACCAAAGAAACCAGGGGCGTCCAAAAGCGCGTTACGTTGATAATAAGAAATGATGATGATGTTGATAACGATTGCACTATTCTGTAGATAGAAAAACAAAAACAACCTCTTAAGAAGTCATTGTACTCATCATTATGAACAACTTTTACTACGGGACCAAACCAGAAATCGCGAAAAAAATCAGCTGTTCCCTACATTTTGACGAGTTATACGAACATTATCTCCGACTCTGTAAGAAATATCATTTACTACCACTCAAAGATCGACGTGAGATTGCTGACTATTTATTCCTATTAAAAATCTTTAACAATAATATTGACAGCCCTGAGTTATTATCTAAATTTTACTTCAATGTTCCAAACAAAACATTTCGATTTATACAACCCTTACGTGTACCTCATAGTTCTACTAATTATAGGCAGAACAGTTATATTGTGCGTGCGAGCAAAAATTTTAATAAAAGATGTAAACAACACGATTTGGATCTCTTTACAACCAGTGCGACCTCAGCTAGAAGGTGTTTAAGCCTCAATTTTTTTAAATAGCTGCAGTGCTTTTTGATTTATTTTTCTTTTCTTTTTCTCTCTCACTTTTTAATTAAGTTATAATAATAATATTTATCTGCTTAAAACACAAGTACACAATTGCAAAAACAAGTAGTTATTCTAATAATTCTGACTATTAAATAGAGTATAAAGTGAATGTTACTGCTTGTATGCTCACAACACAAATTCTATTCTAAGTCTAAACGCGAAGACTTGTAATTGGCTTTCTGTCGACTATTGTTTCCTTTTTTTATGTTTCCTTTAGCTGTAAGTCTTCCATGATGTAATAAATAAATAATAAATAAATAAATAAATAAATGTAGGGAACAGCAGATTTTTTTCGCGATTTCAGGTTTGGTCCCGTAGTAAAAGTTGTTCATAATGATGAGTACAATGACCTCTTAAGAGGCTGTTAATGTTTTACCAATAACCCTGTATATCTGTTTTGAAACCTGCACATACAAACAACATGTATAGATTTGTGGTAACTGGGCTACACAGCAAATCAACACCAATAATATACATGTCAGAGAGTATGTATAGTAGATATCTTACAAGAACCTTACCTATATAGTTACACAGACACAAGTATAGACATAACCATATTATTATAAGATAGCATCGTGTGTTTGTTCCACACCACTAGTTCCATACAAATCAGTACCACTATGTATGTATACATAGGTATATACCAAACGATTCTCGACTACCGTGTCGGTGATGGATCACATCTCTAGTCGGAAATTGAGTCGGCTACTCACCTTGTGTTATCGAGAATTCGAGAGCTCATACAAAGAATACATGTGAAAAAAAAATATATTCAGAAAATAATTTATCGTACATTTATCTCGAAAGTCATTTCCTTCTTTTATTTAAATACAAACTGACTCGTCAGATGTTGTCCTGTTCAATACATAAATCTCATAGAAAAAAGACTTTCAGTTTTTATGGATTGAAAATTTTCCAGAATAATAATATAATAATAATAAGTTCTTTATTGATAAACAGATCAAGTATCTTGACTTGGCTCGCGAGGTTGTCGACATGTGGGATGTGGACTCAGCAATCATTGTGCCTATAGTCGTGACAGCCAATGGTTTAATAGCCAAGAGCCTCGACCAACACCTAAGGAGGCTCTCGTTGGGCAGCTGGATCAAGGGCTTGATTCAGAAAGCGGTACTTCTGGACACGGCCCGCATTGTTAGGAGGTCCCTCTCTCTGGAGCCCTGACCGCCGGTAGCTTGGACCCTGTTCCCGATACCGGTGGGCTACTATTTTTTATATTTTTAAATGTTTTTATATTTTTTATATTCTAATATTTAAAAATGTAATTTATATGTGTTATTTAATGAAATAAAGGAGTTCTTTATTTCTCCTCACAATGACAAGCTTATTCTAGGTTTCACATATTGTTTTTTTTATTTTTAGCAATGTGAGGAGCTGGTGTCTGAGTTAGGCGTAAAATGCCTGTATTACAAATCACCAGGTCCCCACCCCACGGAAGAACAGAAAGTTTTACTTATAACAAAATATGATACAAACAATGTAACGTTATAGCTACGGAGATTTGTGACTAAAAACTTAAGTTATTATAATTTTGGGGGTAGAAGTTAAAAATAAATTATAAGCAAAAAGTTAATCTGCGCCTGTATCTGTGTGTATGTGTGTGTCTATGAGAGTGTGTAATGTTAGTGTGTAGTGTTTAGTGTCAGGTGTAGTGTGTTATAAACTTATATCGTACTAATTTAATTTGAATGAAGTAGACTTTCTGTAAAATTATAATCCACATTTTTTAACCAGTCCGAAACCAAAGGTTTACATTTGGTTTTTGGCAAGGGATAAATATTTTTCAAATGTTTGACTTGTGGCTAAGTAATAACAGCCGCACGGGTCGATCGATCAGTTTAAGCAACGCTTACCACGGTTGGTCCGTGGATGGGTGACCAGTGACCAATCTTTATATACCAAGACCCCTCCGTGTCTCATTTACATTATGTGCCTATTTGAAATAAATGCTTTGACTTTGACTCAGATAGCAAGTTAAGCCGTTGTCCCCGCTGTTATTCGTGGGTCTTTGACAGTCGTTACGAGTCGTCAGAAGCCTGAAAGTCTGACAACCATGCAGTCTTACCAAGGGGTATCGTATTATCCAGTAACTGGGTTGTGGAGGTCAGTTAGGCAGTTGCTCTATGTAAAATTCTGGTATTCAGCTGCATCCGGCTAGACTGGAAGACCACCCTAACATAGTCGGAAAAAGGCTAGTTCTGTAAAATCTAATTCGGACTATTACAAACATTATTAAAACCAAAAAATGCTAAAACGGTCCAGCCTTTCTCAAGAGATGTGTTTACCAACGAAGAGCATTTTATTTTTATTATGTAGAAGAAGTTATGTATGCTGCTTATTTTTTTTCGTAATGATTATTTTATCTTCAAAATGAAGGTTGTTTGTAAATCAAAAATCTAAAAAATGTGTCGAGTTCTCTTATTGGTTTGCATAAACGTGAGGGGAAAAGATGGCTGGTCCATTTAGGAAGCGACAGCGACTTTTAAATATTTTAAAACTATTTAAAATGGCATGGTTTTATTATATAGGTATGTTTATTGATTTATTTATTATATATTTCAAAATGGTCACTTTGGGAAAATTGTTATCAGTATTTGATAGATTTTTGACTTCCTATTTCGTTATTGTTTAGAATCAAGGAGTTGACTGCTGCAGACAGGTTCGTGCTAAGGAAAACTAAACCATATTCTTGCTGTTGAGAAAAAGTCATTTATTCAAACTAGGCTGAATCGGCACTTTTGAACGTCAAAATTACTTAAGGCAGTACCCCAAAAAGTTCGCTCTTCTCCAATTAGTTCGTGCTTTAGCTGGGAAGAAGGAGTGGCGGAACAAATACCCCATCAGCAGAGCTGTCTGTTAAGTTACAAAAACTCGCGCTCCCTCTGGTTTCGGCGAAAGTTTTTGAATGATAAATTTCAATCCTAACTTGAGTCTCTTCGCGTTTCCTATGTGATACCAGTTTTTAAAATAAGGTATTTACAAAATGTAGGTACTGAATGAAATATTAAGAAGTAATATGATTATAATTAGGTATATTTATTTCTACTTTCATCAGTAATCCGAACATCATGATATAATATTTTCATATGGCTTGAGCTTTTATTATTAATGACACTAATATTATAAAGGCGAAAGTTTGTGCGTGTTTGTGGGGGTGTGTGTGTGTGTTTAAATATTTGTTACTACTTCATGCTCAAACGGCTTAAACGAATTTTTATAAAATTTGGTATGAAGGTAGCTAACACCCTGGATTAACATACAGGCTACTTTTTGTCCCGATATTCTCACGGAATCGAAACTCATGTGGGTGAAACCGCGGGGCCCAGCTAGTAATAAATACATTACATTTGGTTCGTTGGGGTGCCGACGCAACGGACCTAAATTGATGGGGTGGCAGTTAACAGGATTCACATACATTTACACATTAAGGACACTCACTATCCATCCCATAGTATTAGGGTAGACCTTTCTCGGAGACTGTAGGTACTTATAAGTATATATTATTATTATTTCTTATTATTACTTATTAACAAGGAGCACATTGGATGCACAATGTTATACTGTTTTTGGTCACACCGAATAGTAAGCAGCTTAGACAGAATTGCAAATAACTGGGACATTTATTTATTTAAAAATCTATGACAAAATATCCATGCTGTTTTCGATAATTTTCAAGAACAACTCTTGACAACAAAACCAAGAGTTTTGTTGTCAAGATTTGTTCTTGAAAACTTAAAATTAAAAAAATACTTGCAAACAAACAAAATTTAGAACGCCAAAACAACAAATTCGAATATACTTCGCCAATGTACAGTCACAAGCACTAATATGACAACACTTGGCCACTTTCAATCGCGATTTTTACGTGAAATAACGAATGCAACGTTGAAATACGACACTTTACACTAACCTATGGGTTCGAAAACACTTTGTTCGTAATAACATAAAATTTCATTCAAAACTAAAGGAGAAAATCGTCTTTGAATAAAACCAAGTATCTCGTGACTGTATAAATTTAAATTCCTAGACATCCCCAGAACCCCAACGTGGCTGCGCCTAACGGCTTTATCACGTTAAACCACTCGGATATAATGGGGGCATCATCCAAAACAAATCACTGCGACACCGAGGGAGGCTACATCAAACCCAGCCGACGATGGGGATGACGATCTCTCGCTCTTCATCCTTGTACTGTCACATCCAAAAAATATTCGCCACCTTAAGGGCTATTTTTGTCTGCTCATTGCACGATAGAATCTTCTTCACCGACTCAGCATTATACAAGGTGGAGACGACAATAAATTAAAGTTCGTGAATATAATTAAATGACGTTCCCAGCCTGCAAGCAAAATTTCAGTCAAATATAATGTCCAATAGTTTAGTCACTATACACGTTTAAATTTAAGTCGTTCTGAACCTCTTCAGGGGTCATTGTACTCATCATTATGAACAACTTTTACTATGGGACCAAACCTGAAATCGCGAAAAAAAAATCAGCTGTTCCCTACATTTATGTTCGCATAACTCGTCAAAATGTAGGGAGCAGCTGATTTTTTTTTCGCGATTTCACGAAGACGATTAAACGTGTATATAGCTAGTCGGCTGATCGATTTTTTTTTTATGTTAGGGGTTATTTGTTAATTTCAAAATTACTTCCATGCATTAAAAATGTTTTGATTTACTGTTGTTTCCACATTGAATATTACATCGTAATGTCAGTACCGCAGAATCACATTCAGCCATCTTCTTTACATGACAGACCGAATTAAAAATGTGACACTGACAGACTGAAAAAAAAAAAAAAAAATGTTAGATAAAATGGCCACGCCATTATAACGGTTTTAGGATGATGTCAACTCGACATTGTTAAAGATGATCTAGTATTATTTTGATCTTTGATAACAATTATTTAAAAAAAAAATCTATGCAATATAGTCTACTCAATGCCAAAAGGCATAAGGACTTGGAAATAATTTGAAAACTGACGTAGATATAACAGACTTGACTGTACCATCCCATACCCAATCCATTTGCGCTTATGGCTATTACTGTCACCGTATCCTATTAAGATCCCTCAGAGATTTGCCAACGAGTGCCTCTTCAGATTTCCTGTGTAATCGCTAGACACGTGTCGATGTTACAATCTAATAAAAATATGGAAATACAATGTGATCAAAGGGCCCTTCATTCTTGCAAAATTGTAATGACAAAGAGACAGTTACCTCTGCAGTGCAAAAGTAAATAAGTTTAAGTTAAAAAATATTTTTTGCACGAAGTTTCATGTATCGAAGTCGGATTTTGGACATTCAGACAAGAAATTACAAGTTTTTAAACTTAATGCTTTTTATTTTTTATTTACGTCATTTAAAAGCTAACAGTCTTATTCTGTTTTATTCTTTAGTTTTATTCTGTTTTTAGTATTTGTTGTTATAGCGGCAACAGAAATACATCATCTGTGAAAAATTCAACTGTCTAGCTATCACGCTTCATGAGATACAGTCTGGTGACATACAGATATTTATTCACAGACAGTTATTCTTCTCAAAATAATTAAATTTTTAATAAATTCTACAAGGATGAATGTCCGGTGGAGACGATAGTAAAATAAACTGCGTATATGATGATGTTTTTATTGAATTTTCGTATTTTTCGTTTATTATTAGTATTATTTTTTACTGGTAAAGTCAAAATTCAGTTAAATATATCCAATAGTTTAGTCACAACCCATAGTCGGCCCATCTCTTCTTCTGCCTAACTATTTTGGGGTCGGCTTCCAGTCTAACCGGATGCAGCTGAGTACCAGTATTTTACTTGGAGCGACTGCCTATCTGACCTCCACAACCCAGTTACTGGGTAACGCGATACCCCTTGGTAAGACTGGTTGTCAGACTTTGGGGCTTCTCAAAACCCGTAACGTCGTTCCATGACTACTTGATATTTAGTTTGTTAGAAAAAAAAAAACACTTTTTTAATTTCGATGCTAGGATTACATTGATAATAAAACAAAACACTCTTATGCATTAGTATTGCCATGGTTTTTGTTTACTGTCATATTTTTGTCTTCACATTGTAAAATTATTGAGGCAGAACACATGTGTCTACTGAGGTTTACCCGGGTTATCGGCGACTACATGACCTAAAGCGCGGTCTTTGTCGGACTACATAAAAAAGAAAGAAAAGCGCGATGACACAACGCTGATAATTTCTTGCAAAATATGAAGCAATTATCTATTTACAAAAAAACTATTGTTTGGACTAAGAAATTAAAACACTAGTGCTTTAGTATGTTGCTTGTAGAATAATCTGGCAAAAATTCATAATGATTGTATGTATATTAGTATGGTTTTTATTGTAAAAATAATTTTTTTAGAGGTATCGTCATGATTTTTTTCTTTCGCATAAAATTAGTTGTATTATTTTTTTAACACACTATCTACCTAGCAAATATCCTGAAAAATATCATATATTTTTCTGACTTTGTTTACTGTAGCCGATCATATACTTTTATTGTTTCTGAAACTTGCGTTTTTTGTGTTTAGGTCCTGTAAGCCCCTTATGTTAAAGTGTCGCAGTATTTGTATGTCTTGAAGTACCTACGTTTTGAAGTGGGTACGTATTAATCAAAAAGGGTTATTTAGTTACCTACATTATTAAGTTATATCCATACTTCGTTGCCGTAGCAAAAATATCAGAGGACAGGTCCTCAGTAAATAACATGATAATAAAAACCGTTTGAAAGTCTCGACATTATTGTAAACCCTTTACTTTATTTTCGCAACCCTAACGCCGCGATAAAAGTGGGTCGAAAAGATTATTAAAAGGGAACTTTAAAACTTGCTTCAAATCTTCGATAGTATTGTCGAAAGTTTTATTTCTGAATTCTTTTCTTACATTTTTTTTGCTGCTTACGTCCTGTATTTTAAACATGATGAACCCGACTTATATCTTTGTCGCAGATGGATTGTTGATTCCGCTGTTTCTAATAACCGCTAGCTGTTTTACAAAATTATGTGAAACAGTTGTCATTGCGTTACCTTTAACAAAACTGCTACCCACGTTTAGACGTAATGCAGATTGGCTTATCTGCAGTCACAATAAGCGTTTGGCGTGGCTTCTAATGCCGAATCAGTGGCAGTAAATAAGCTAGTTTACCCTGACCAATTGATTTAGGTAAGGTTAGAACTGTGTACAACCGCGTGTGAGACGAGTGAGCGAAGCGAGCGTTGCCGCGGTGTTCTCTGTAATCTGTCGTTTCGTTACACATAGTTTTACATAACCTATCATCGTTGAACCGTTGGATTGCTGAACTCAAAACGTTTATAAAATTCTGCGTGTTTAAGTTCAGTAAAATGGAAAATCGCTAAACGTCACTCAGCTGTTTTGTATACCTAACGGAGTGTTTTTAAAAACGGCTAATAGGGGTTATGTAAACCGGTATTCCACCATCCATCTGCGATATCTTCATAGTCTGGATTTGTGTCCGGTTAATAGCAACAGGCGCACCCCAAATTACATGGGACTTTATCACACGTAATTAATTGGCGAAATTCCTGTATGTATATCCCTGTCTACCTACTCCGGGAACACTACACTTTCTTTATAAATAGTAATAAAATAAGCCAACATCGCCGTACCAAAATAAGTTTACTCAAAGCGCGAGAAGTCTTATAAATTAAAACAAAAGACTGATATAAAGCGATCCTGACTAATTGAACTCACGAAAAACTAATTAAATTAATGTTTTCTGTAACAGCGCCGTTAATCAAGTTTATCATTAATTAAAAGATTTTAACGTCAATACCTACTTAAATATAATATTATACATTGAAGACCTTGATAGAAAGGGCAAATACCTAATCAAAAATTACCTTTGTACAAATTAATAAGAACATTAATTTATTTTTAACTAGCTTTTGCTCGCGGCTACACACCCAATGCTGTTGGAAAATATCACACGGGAATGTACTACCAGGACAATAAGTACCCTATTTGTTAATACAGGTTATAAACTATCTGTGTGCCGAATCCATTCAGACGTTTTTGCGCCAATCCGGAACATACATACAGACAGACAGAAAACGGTCATAATTTCGGCATCAGATTCACCACCCCACCACCACGCCTCGATAGCAATTACTTTTTCCGAAAAATATTCAATGTACAGTTTTCTGATGGCGTGTAGTCATGAAAAAAGCCGAAATGTCACCACACCGAGCAAAGAGCAGTGGTGGCTCAGTGGAAATGACTGTGACTATTACGAGTAGGTCATAGGTTCGAATCCAAGCAGACATTTTACTTTGTGTAAATTTTTTTCATTACCACTGCTCTCAAAAAGGTGAAACTAAACATCGTGAGGAAACCGGCAGATCACAAACTAAATAATCAACTAAGAACATGCGTGTCTCACACTATCAAGTAACCTCCAGTTACTCAACCATTTATTTGCGCATCCCCCTAGAACCAAAATATCAAAGACATATGATATCCATCAACCTGCACTGGGCCCGCGAGGTGGATTTCAGTCAGCTCCCTCTCTAGAGAAGGAGGTCTGTGTCCCAGCAGTGGGAACATTATAGGCTGATAATGTATACCTATTATCATCCTTCCAAAAGAAGAAATGCGAAGTTTTTGATTTACTCAAAAGTACCTAATATGACGCAGCTCGCCCTTCTAAAGTCCTTCTGCAAGTGCGACAAAATATTAATCACAATTCTTTGTCAGCTTTCCAACTCCGAAGGAAAATGTGTAGGTAGGAAATTACTTATTGCCCACTAACGC
Source organism: Oligia latruncula (assembly GCA_948474745.1). Taxonomy (NCBI): domain Eukaryota; kingdom Metazoa; phylum Arthropoda; class Insecta; order Lepidoptera; family Noctuidae; genus Oligia; species Oligia latruncula. Next base: position 6,064,971 of record OX419699.1, read on the forward strand.
AACCCCTTTCATACGCGACCTCGTCCCGCATCCCGCAGCCCGGCCCACTTGACCCTCTGCACAAAATAAAATCGCTTTAGGTCGAGCCAACGAGCAACTAACTTACCTAGTTGTTTACATACTAGTTGTGAAAATTGGGGACCCGCAGTGAACCGCGCCTCGGGTTAGGCTGTAGGTACTTTTGTAGTGTTGATATATACGCATGATATTATTGAAAGCCCATACATAACATATAACAACATGATCAGCCTATAATATTCCCACTGCTGGGACACAGGCCTCCTCTCGGTGAGAGGGAGTGGGCCGTAATCCACCACGCGGGCCCAGGTGCGGGTTAGCAGATGTCACATGTCTTCGAATTTTTGGTTCTAGGACATGCCGGTTTCCTCGCGATGTTTTCCTTCACCGTTTAGAAGGCAGTGGAGATGAAATAATTTATTTTATTTATTTATTGCACAATGTACACATACATAGTTATAGGCTAGGCTTAAACTAGTCAGTACATGACCCTGTAAAGTAAAGCGCCTGTCTGGGTTCGAACCTACGACCTACAACTCGTAAGTCGCGGCCGTTACCACTTGGCCACCACTGCTCCTCAAAAAAAGCCAAATTGAAAAGAAAGCCCATAATTGGATTGTTTTTCAGGGTTTTTATTTCTCATAAATGTAGCCAACGTTTTTTTTTTTGTTCCGGGTTGGAAAATCCTCATGAATGTCCTCTGCTCTGGGGGGGACGGACGGGTCTGTCAGACTCTTACTGACTAAAAACCACCGGTGTTTCCATCTCACACCTACGCCGGGGTCGCGGGAACGTACGATCCTTCCGCAACCCCCGACTGATATGTAGCTCATTCAATAGGGTAATATGAAATTAGAGAGTTGTATTGATGGTTTTTATGATAAACGTAAGAAAATTTAAATTTCGTGGGCTACCCAGACACTAGCCTTAAGGACATTTCGAGTCGTCGTCTAGTCCTGAGTCGCTTTAAAGAGACTCACGAGCTGAAAGAACGTCTCTGTTATGTACTTAAACTACTTGAAAGTATAGAAAACAGCCCATTCCTATTCAGAAACCACAAGTTACGAAAATACTCATTCACAGTCTCTGGGGTTACAGACAGTACCTAACTTAACCCCTCACTGTCCGTAAAACATTTTAAAACTAATTTTGCTCCTTTACACTGATCTAGGGATAAGCGAAAAACATTGAGAACCAACTGTTTATCTTTGCCCTAGTTGGCAAAGTTTGAGCGAGATAGAGAGCTAAAGAGTGAGATGGCAGATTAATAGTGTTTGTAAGCAAACGTCACTGCTTATGCTATCGCGATTTGTGTAAGATAAGCCGAGGGTACATGGCTTAAGTTAGTCGGCTTCACTTTAAGTAAGTATTGTTGACTTAGAATTTCTACTTTCTGTAAGAGTGCGAAACTTCGAAACAGAGCAAACTTAAGGAGCACATTCACGGTGACAAAAAAATTCTAGTTGTATAAAACTCGACGATCATTCTTATAATGTATATTTTACTTTATATTTTGTCTATGTAGCTCAAATTGATTTGTTTTGTAGTGTTCATTATTATTATAAAGGAATATAATTGTATAATTTAAGAGATCTTAAGAACTTATGTTAGCTACCTATATTCTTGCAAATAAATATATATTATTCATTCATTCATTCATAACATTCATTTGAAGTCGGTTAAAAAGAAGAAAAATACGTTTGTTTGCGGTAAACATGACGCAAAAAAACCACAACACAAAAAAGAACAAGCTGGCGTAATGCGTCACATCCACGCAAAACGGCCATCGCTCAGCAGAATGCTAAAACCATAGGCGAGACAGAGCCCCAGCGTTGGTTGGAGACTTTTTCACTTTCTCTAAGCAGTTCTCGACTTCTCAAATGATTCCTTTGAATAGACGCTTTTGATTATCCCCTCATTTTCAATGCGAGCAAAAGCTTCTAAGCTTTCAATTTAATTTAATTTAATTTAATTAATGTTTAAAAAGGTTTATAATGATAACAGTACGCAAATATTTACTGCGGGCGACAGGAGGGAGTACAATGATCTTCAAATGAAAATGTCGAAAAACAATGGGTGGACTGCGGGAAAGATGACTAATGGAGAAGTATGGAAGAATAAGACATGTTGCGCCGATACCAAATGAATGATAAGGACAGGAGAATTACGATTTATGATCGCAGTTCGATATTAATAGCATATGGAGAATTCTGCTGCCCATCCTCTGTTCGGGTCAATCACCGAACCATTAATAAACATGTCAGCGTAATTGCGAGTTAATTGCGACACCGCTCTTTATGTATCAAATTGAATATTTTATGTATTACCTAAGTAAAACAGTCGGTACGTTTTCGGATAGCATATCGGGCGCGACTCAATCTCATCTCATTCACCTCATTAGTTTTAATCTTTATCCCTGTATTACTGAAATAAATCTATCTTAATAATCTTTAATCTTAGTTTATCTTGATCTCACCTCAACCCCGAACATCCTCTTTTATGTAGTAATCCTACATTCTGCATATCGTTTCAGTAAACCTAAACTAAGTTAACGAGCTTTCTGTACGCGCTATATCGACTATAATAAGATGAACAAAGAAAATAATAATGATATAATCTGTAAAAGAAGAGCCTTGGAAAAGAAACGTTGTTTTATATGGCAAGTACGGCAATTATTTACCTATCTGTAATAAATAATGGCTGTATTTATTTCGGCATAAAGATGAGGAATTAAACAAATAGCAACCTTATGCTTTAGTCCTTGTTTCAAGCGGTATTTGTGTCAGCAAAATTTGGTTCAGTTATAGCTGAATAAAAGCACAATTTTCAGGAGCTTTTTGTAGTAACAGGAAAGTCACAGTATAAAGTAAATTCCAATGAAATTTCCTTTATTCTTTTTCCAAGAAACTCAACAGCGCGCAGCGGCACTCGATAAGGTGAGCGTTTTATATAATTGGTATATTTTAATGCCCAATTATCCAAACAAAAATACACAAATTGTAGACGTCTTTAAATAAAAAATACAGTAATAATAAGGTAATATTTTAATATTATTCAATTTAATTAGATAACTGCTTAATGTGTGGCGTAGGTTATCACATTAATTGAAACCACTTATTTGAAACATACACAATTAAAATAATTAATAGCAATTAACTTTTTTTTTTCGTTTATTTAAATTTTTTAGGTACTAACAATACATAAAGTTTTAGTTGAATTGTTGATACCATCGCCCCGCGCGTGTGAGTGCCTTATTATCAAGGGTGGTTTATTTCGTCCCAATTTTGCTATTTATTTTGTTTGAAAAATTCAATTTTCTATTTTTATAGAAACCATTTATTTTATTATTTTAACAGACTATTATCAACTTTTAATAATCGCTGTAGGTACTGTTTAATGTGTTAACCTAATCGCCACTGTATACGAAGTCCATACCATATGCTCCTATATAATTAACAACACATCCGATTTATCGCGCCGCTAGCAATAGCCGATCCATTACGTCTTCATATATCGGAAATCGGACTCGGCCACTTTCCTGAATTATACGGCCTGGAGAGTCAATGTGCTGATCGGACTTCGTCGAACATTTTCCCGGAGCAAAATTGTTACAGTGCCCATTCAAGTGTGGTGTCGCAGTCGATTATTCATGTTGCAGTTTCGCTTATTCAAGTGTTTTTCAACTGTTGAATTTCATAATTTGAGTAATTGGTGAGCTGAATAGGGCATTGTTGTACGCGGAGTTCCGAACAATAGGTGCTTCAAATTCTAATATTAAGATTTTCATTACGGGCGTTTCGTAGTTCCTTCGTGTTTAATTTTGTTTTTGTTTACAGGCGTGAGCTAAATGTCAATTATATGAATCATAAGTTAATTTTCAAAACGTTTAAGTGGATAGAATGTAGGTACTTACATAATTATTTTCCCAACATTTTTGCTTCCTTGTGAAAGAACAACAATCGTTCACTTCACACACCGAAAATTTACAAAGTTTTCTCTCAAGTACTGTTATTTAAGAGAACATAACATTTATACTATTAGTGATGTGCCAATATCATAATGCCCTCTCGTGCCATAAATTTAACATCGACGTTGTTCTCAAATTGTCAACATGTTGGCAATATATCTTCAAACATTCAGACTTATCTAATTTATCACTTTCTAATGCTAAGGGGAAAACTCTCTATAAAACAAATAGTTGGTAGACATAGTAACAACTATCTGTGGTACTGTGATGAGTATAATGTGGGGGATATAAAATGATATAACGTTAAAATATTACATTGCGCTCATTTGGAGAAAAATCGACGTAACTGTTATTTTACTTTTTTTTACGTCTTTGTTTTTCCTAACGTAAATACGCTTGTAAGAGCTTTGCCATATTTAACTCATTTTTGAGAAAAAATACATTTATGTCGATGTTTCTCCAAATGAGCGATTTATTCCAAGCGAACGTGTTTAGATCAACGCGCCTACACCCATTACATACTCTGTGCCTAAACCTGTCATTGTTTTTCGAAACAAAAAACCTACTAGAAAAAAAATTACAGCTCATTCTAAATTCACTTGAATATTCGAATGCAACCAGAGTTATTATTCTGCCAGCCTGCACAATATAAGGTCGACTTTGACCACCAGTTACCTACTATTCTGAGAAATATAATAGTGCCTATTGTCTCAATAGAAAATCGATACAATACTAATACAAAGTATACAAAAACTTGGTTATTAATATAAGCTTCAAAAGGGTTTGCCAAACAAAGGGCGTCAGGGAAGTAATTTTCCCTGTTCTTTTGTTTTCCGGCTTGAATACAACGACAACCGATCCTTACAAGAAGATATTCAACGGTTCAGTCATTGACCACGTTCAGCCACCATTGATCTACTGAAATATTTTTAAAGCCTTGCCAAAATTGCTCAGCAATTTGCTTTGTAATAACGCAAGGTAATTTGAAACAAACTTAAGTTAAATTTACGAACAACAAAAATACACATTTTTTCCAGCATAGCGATAATAATAACAATAATTTTGTTCATAACAATGTACCATTATGTACAGGTTGCAGTCACATTGCTTACAAACCCCATTACGACGGCAATTTTCCTCAGTTAAATCTTACAAATGGGACGCGATACTAAACATCTACACAAAATACACCAAATTTTACTCGGTCCGAAAAAATAAGAGTGCGGTCGAGGGGCTCCCGTCAGGAACGAATTTCCTTAGGGTCAATTCATACTAGTGCATCGAAGCGTTAATCTGAAACTTAACATAGAAAATTCACCCTTATCTCCACAACTTAATGCACATATTTCTTTTGAGATAAAAAGAAGACGTTTGAATTCGCGCACATTCGACGGAATTCGAGCGTCTGAGCGCGACCAACACTGATTGGTGCGCGTGCATTACGTTGTGGAAATAAGGGTGAATTTGCTATGTTAAGTTTCAGATTAACACTTCAACTATGCGCTAGTATGAATTGTCCCATAAGCAATACTCGCACGCACACACACACTCGTATACAATAGAGAGAGAATGTGAATTACAGCACGCGTAGCATGACCGCCGTAGAAACGGGGTTTGTCAACGGAAGAATAGACAAAATGGCAGATTGTAGAAATATTTGTACGCATTCTACGCGTCTAAGCATGGCAATGTGTCATTTTGTCTATTCTTCCGTCGACAAAACGTCGTTATGCTACGAGTGCAGGGCATAGTATAAGTTTTTAGAAGGTTTCATAAAGTGCCCGCTATCTTGGATTTTCATTTGGACCTCACTATTGGCTTCAGCATCCTCGAAAACCATGAAAACTATCTCTCGCTCTATTTCAAGAGAGAATGTCGAATGGAGGCCCATAACGCTTTTTGTTACGTGACGATTTCTACACCAGTTTACTCCTACCGCAAGTCGCGTTAAAAAACTTCGCTCGTTCCAAAAAAATGAAACGACCGGTCACTAAAAAGTTGCACTTTATACCCGGAAAAACGAATTCATCCAAATCGTTCAAAATCAACGAAAGTGATCGCACGAGACATAATCAGCGTCTTTAATAAAAGCCGTCGATAAAAACCTGTTTTTCTATAGCAAAGACGTTCGTGACCTTATCACTTACGCTTCGCTACCCTCGCGAAATTAACTGACTCTGTGAGTAACGTGTATGATAAGAGAAAATTGTTAGAAAATGCGATTTTCTTTAGCTTATATTACTGTCGTGCCTGTACGCGAATTTCGCGACACTTCCTTGTTTATGTAAAGTGTTTGAAACACATTGTGAAATTAATAACCTCTCTGGTGGCATATAAGGTTATCCTGATTACCAAGATTGGTGTAAAGTATACATTTCGTATGTAGTTTACCCAATTAACTGTGAGAGAGTGAGTTTAAATTAATTTACGTGGTGAAAGCGCCTTGAAGAAACATGTATTTATGTTAAATGGGATGTGGTTTTTCAGTTTAATTTAATTTAACTTTAAAAATACGAGCCTGAATTGTATCTGCCCTTGGGCTGCTAAGAACTTCATTTCTCAGAAAAGGAACAAAATTGAGACTACTTAATTAAAGCGGTTTCCTATGTATCTCTACTACGTACGTAGTCCTTCACCGAAGTAACTTTTTCTTACAGGCAAAAAAACCTTAGAACAGTTATGGCCCAGTGGTAACGGTTCCGACTTACGAGTTGTAGGTCGTGGGTTCGAACAACTGACAGGCTGTGTAAACAATTTCATCACTACTGTTCTCAAAATGGTGAAGAAAAACATCGTGAAGAAACCGGCATGTCCTAGAACCAAAAATTCGAAGATATGTGACATCTATCAACCCGCACTGGGCCCCCATGATAGATTACAGCCCACTCCCTCTCGCAGAGAGGGGCCCTGTGTCCCAGCAGTGGGAACATTATAGGCTGATGATGCTTAGACAACCTTGAATCAATCCTACTTATCACAATAATCACACTAATCTTATAAAGGCGAAAGTTTGTGAGTGTTTGTGTTTATATGTTTGTTATTTCTTCACGCACAAACAGCTGGACCTATTTTGATAAAATTTTGTATGGAGTTAGCTGACACCCTGGATTACAATTAAGCTACTTTTTATCCCGATATTTCCACGGGATCGACATATACGCGGGTAAAACCGTGGGGCGCAGCTAGTAAAGCCTAAATTAAATCAATACCTTCTACTACTTCTACTCTACTTTTTCTGCCAATTTTTTTACGACAAAAAATCTCGCAAGACGTACTTAATATTCTCTTAAACATTAATGAAATTTCTGCCGTTCGTTACTTTATTAATTATATAGCATTAGGAGATAGGGAACTTTTAATATTCCGCTTATTAATATGATTGTTCTTCCAATTACTTTTAGTAGAACTTCCCGCGTAGCAGCTGAAGTAATTGGGTGTTTAAGGTCTGTTGCACCCTGCAGACCCTTTTGTGTAATTATTTGATAAGTATTATGTTACAATCTTTTCTTCATAATGTTATAATGAAATTAAATCTTATACTAAATGAGAGGAGAGTTCGAATTTTTATAAATCCGTACTGATATTATAAATTCGAAAGTAACTTTGTCTGTCTGTGTGTATGTTTTCACGCTTATACCACTGAACGGATTTCGATAAAATTTGGCAGAGAAATAGATTGCATCCCGGGGAAGGACATAGGATAGTTTTTATCGACATACCTCGCGGGCGAAGCCGCGGGCGGAAGCTAGTATTAATTATTTCTATTAAGGTGCTTTTGGCATTTTATAATCTGGTTTAGTAACAGTAGAGTCAATTAGTGAGGTATTGTTTGATATTCTCTTTATTTTATTTTTTCAGATTTGATTCAGGCACATTACCCATAATTTTGTTTTACTTAAACTATGTTACTATAATTAACTAACACCAACAACAACACTATACCTTTTATGCCATCTTCTGGAGACACCAGGCAACAATATAATTATGCACTGCGCACAGGTGCCTCATCAGGTGGCCTTCACTCTTGCTAGCAGCAATGCTCAGGAGATTTTACCTTACCTTACTTTATGATAGGAGTTTATTTAGTTTCAAAACTAGATAAGGATGTTTATACTGTTGCTCTTATTCCACTTTATTCGAGGTCGGCACAACAGTTCTTTTTGTACCATACTTCTCTATTAAGGTACACGTATCAAATCGGAAAGGGATCGACACCGTATCGCCTTTCGCCTCGCCGTCGATCAGGCGTCAACCTAACGTAAGCACGTAACCAAAGCAGATCAGAAGCTCCGGGACGTCAACTCGTCTACGGCTTGGCGACGCCGCGCTTACGGCTCGCCGAACGCTGGTTGAAGGTGCAGCAGGCAGGCCGGAGGGGTGAGAGGGGCTAGGGTGAACGAAGTGACGTAAGCTCGGGTACGGAGAGACGTAAGAGCGAGGACGACGAGCCGTAACGCACTGCACCGCGGTTCGTGAGCTTGTCCCGAGGCGAGGCGATTACGTTACGATTCCGATTAGTGTGCGTTGCAGTAGGGAATTTCATACAAAGAATACTGAACGGCTCGAGTTGATACGGTGTCGATCCTTTTCCGATTTGATACGTGTGACCTTTAGTCATTTAGTCGTCATCTCGGTAGTCACGCCCTTTTTTACCATAATTATCATCTTTCACACAGTCCATCCATCGTTTCTGTGGTATTCCCCTATCTTATAGCCATCTTGTCTTGTCTTGTCATCTTGTTCATTTTTGTGTTCGTTCTCTGCGTCATATTTACTGTAATAAACGTATTTTCTTTCTTATTTCATTTCTTTCCATCCACATTCATACCCAAACCTTTCTTCAAAACTAGATAAGGTATATACTTACCAGAATAATTTACGAAAAGTATCTAACTTTGAAAGAATAAACAACAATGTTTCCACGAGTTTAAGCTCTTTCATTGTAGATCACGCTCTCAGTTGCAACGAGCGACAATAAACCGACGGATTAGATATTGGTTAGTAAGGGGGTCACTTCGTAATCCCCCTTTAGACGAATGTTCTGTTTCCGAGGTATATTTAGGTCAGTTGGGAGATTAAAGTAACGCGTGTAAGTAGAAGCTGCAGGTTTGGCAAACATTATATTACCCAAAAGGGGATACATATAGAATGGCTTTATTCTTCTAGGCTTCAGCCCACATAGTAAAATAAAACTGTTCTATAGCAGAGATGAATGAAAAAGTAAAAAGCTGGGCGAGGCTATTGTCATCTGAATAAATCTAAATTTAAAAGACACTTTTTAAATTATATTGTGAGTGATAAGTTTCTTGCCCGTTCTTCTCCATATGTCAACTAGCTTCATCATATTTCTGACTGACCGACTCCTTGCTCATTCAGAAGTGCCTACAATATTAGCATTGCCATTCAACGTGGCAATGCTGCCAGTCTTCTGGGCACTTTTCCGGATGACAGCGATGCGGACGAGTACTTCGACGCCTAAGTGTCATTTGTTTTTGTATTTATTTGTACAGTAAATTAGTTAGTCATTTAATTTAGTATCTAGTGTAAATAGTTTGTATTATACTTATTAAAAATATAATCTTGTCAGTGCCTATAAACGGTTATATTGAAATAAATGCTTTGATTTCGAGTTGAGTTTTTAATTTGTCTGACCTGAAAATTGAATCAAGGACGCCAGGCACGCTTTCGCCCATTGCTCAGTAAGACAGTACTTTTGAACGGTAAGTATACGGCATACTTTAAAAAAAACCCATCATAATAATGTCATTTATACTCGTATTTCCTTATTTTATTCTCTTGCCAAGACTATCTTGGCTGCATATCATTAATTACAGTATAATGAAAATTCTTCATCAAATAAAGTACGTCTCTCCGACGGAATTGGACCATTTCCTGCAACTCATCTAGAATAACTCGGAGGATTAATGGAAATGGGTTCCACACATAGCTAGAAAATTAGATTTAGACGGCATAACTTAGAGGTTTCATCGGTAAAAATAGTCAAACATTGAGTTTGTTTTTCGCAAGTTTCACAGTTCAATATTTATTTAATAATATGCATGACTTGAGATAAACGAACTCATGGGGCCGACTCTCGAAGTCCGTCAAAGAAGAATTATTATGTGCCCATTCGAATGTAGTTGATCAGTCAAAACAAGTGAACAACAACAATCCTGATAAAAAAAAACCTTTATATTAGGTACCCGAAACGGGTATAGAACTTCCCTTCTATAGAACCCTTCTCAGCAGTCATGCCATCACTAGACAACAAGGTAATCAAACTTCTGGCGACAATTTTGAAACTGTGTGTGTGTCTCCCAAATGTATCTAATGAAAGTGGAAATAAACCCTTTTCGGCGGGGTAATAGTATAACACACTAACAGTAGGAATGGCTTTTATTTTGACAGTTCAACAACATTCATTGCGTTATTTTCGCCGTTTAGCAGACAAATTTTTCGAACATATGAAGCAATGGATTAGCAATATCCTTCAAAATTATTCAGATTGAGATTGATGTTCGGTTACGCCATTAGGGTGCAGGTTAAACTTTACGCAATCACTAACTAAAGAGAATTTGTAACAATTTATTTGTATTATGAAAGTTTAAATTTTCTATTTTACTACTTTTTCAATCAATTAAATTTGTAATAATATTTACGGGTAGTCAGAAGCCCGAAAGTCTGACAACCAGTCTTACCAAGGGTATCGTATTACCCAGTAACTGGGTTGTGGAGGTCAGATAGGCAGTCGCTCCATGTAAAATACTGGTATTCAGCTGCATCCGGATAGACTGGAAGCCGACCCCAACACATTTGGTAAAAGGTTAGGCAGATGATGATGAAAGTAATAATATTATTAAATTGTTATTGAAAAATCTTCAATGGAAGTTAAGGTAATTTGTTTGTTGTTGGAACTATACAAACACGTTTTCTGATCCATTTGTTTACATTTTCATCAAATAGTTTTGAAAGTGAAAGTTATGGAACAAGGTGAAAGTTTTGGAAGTATGGAAGTTGAGGTAATAAGTTTAAGTATTCAAATAATCAAATCAAAGCAATCAATTTGTTGTTGGAACTATACAAACACATTTTCTAATCCATTTGTTTACATTTTCATCAAACAGTTTTGGAACAGACCATACATCATCATCTGCCTACCTTTTCCCCACTATTTTTAGAGTCGGCTTCCAGTCTATCCGGATACAGCTGAATACCAGTACTTTACGTGGGCGACTGCCTATCTGACCTCCACAACCCAGTTATTGGGTAACACTATATCCCTTAAGACTGGTTGTCACTCTTTCGGGATTCTGACGACCCGTAACGACTGTCAAAGATCCACGAATGACAGCCGGGACCAACAGCTTAACGTGCTTTCCGAGGCACGGAAGGGTCCCTCATCCGCGGACCGACCGCGGCAAGGGCAGCTTAACCTGATCGATCAACCTGTGCGACAGTTATTACTTAGTCACGAGCCCCTTAGAACAGACCATACGTACCTTGGTAAATAGATAATGAACGTTACATAAGGAATATTATATATTACGTACGTGGTAGAAACCTTTCTTCATGTGATTTACATATATTATCCCATGAAGCCTATTCCAATTGATCCTAGCCATATCCCTCAGAATACAGAAAAGCCATATTCCAACCTTCAACAAAATTTAATATTATATTAGCAGTTGCCATGGAAACGAGTGGCTGGCCAAACCAACCGTAGTGTAATTGAGATATTCTGAAATGTATTTCCAAAGACAGGTGCCTAATTTATCTACGAATAGAATTATTTAAGATTTTTGGCAAGTCACAGAACGTAGGATGTTTTTCAAAGTGGTAATATTACACGTAGGTGAGACCTATTATGTAATTAGTTGACTTTTGTGTCCGCTGGATGCGAGAAGCACAGAACCGGTCGAAGTATCGGTACTTTTGGGGGAGGTCTATGTCCAGCTGTCGACGTCTATCGACTGAATTGATGATGATGTCTCAGTAATAGCAAACCTATCTACTTATCTTTTATTAATGGATCATTTTCTACAAACAAAGTATGAATAATCTTTCAAATAAATGTACGTACAACCAACAAAAGAGATAAGTATGCAGGATCGTCGGATATAGTTGAAGTTTAGTAAAAAACCGACGGATGTTCTCGAATAAAATTTAATTTAAATAATAGAAAACAAACAGCACATTTATTAAACTAAATTTCAGTCGGATCGTAGTGGAACATTGAGTGCTGTGTAGTCCCCTGGGGGACTGGTCTAGGGGATTTTAGTGGAACGAGCGCAGCCGCACAGGTCGATCGATCAGGTTAAGCTACGCTTGCCGCGGTTGGCCTGTGGATGGGTGACCATCTTTACATACCGAGACCCCTCCGTGCCTCGGAAAGCACGTTAAGCCATAGGTCCCGGCTGTCATTCGTAGATCTTTGACAGTCGTTACAGGTAATCAGAAGCCCGAAAGTCTGACAACGTCTTACTAAGCGGTATCGTATTACCCAGTAACTGGGTTGTGGAGGTCAGATAGGCAGTCGCACCATGTAAAATACTGGTGTGCAGCTGCATCCGGTTAGACAGGAAGCCGACCCCAACATAGTAGGGAAAAGGCTAGGCAGAAGTTGAGTTAGAAGTAGATTATTCATATCTCTGCTCAGATTCACAAATGAATTTTAATTGGCCATGTAATAGAAAACTCTTTGCCTCTTTATCACATCGCCCTATTGTCAAATCTGTCTAAGATGAACCTAAACACAAAAGCTTTCACTCAAGAAATCGTAATTAAATATGACTTGAAGGATCAAACTACAATAGATGAATTGAAGCGACTAAAGATGGAAGCGGAATAATGGGAGCAAAATGGAGGCTGTGGACTGTATAAATGGAATAATACACCTAAACAATTTGCTCGCCTATTGTATTTGGTATCCCATTACCCTCGCTAGATTCTGTATTTATCTACAAAATGTCAGGTCAATTTCTTGAGTTAAAATACAAATGGAATAAGTAAATGAGCTCAAAGTAATGGTAGCTCACGTAGTGATCATAAAAGTGTTGTTTTTTACGCGACTGCCCAAAAAAAGCGTGTTACGTTTTTTGTTATTTACTTTTTTATGGTCGGGAAAATAGGTCTTGTGTTTGTCAATGTTTATCACATCTGCGTACTAGTAAAATAAGAAATTATGACTTTATAAAAACAGAGAAATGAAGGGGAACTAAAAATTATGCCTCCTTGGGGTACATAAGACATGGCCCTGCCGGTCGATTCTGTAGAAATCTTACCGTGAAAACTTAGGTAAAGTGAGTTTGTTTTTGCTAGGAATTGACACTATTGACATTGTACTCATCATTATGAATAACTTTTACTATGGGACCAAACCTAAAATCGCGAAAAAAAATCAGCTGTTCCCTACATTAATGTTCGTATAACTCGTCAAAATGTAGGGAACAGCAAATTTTTTTTTCGCTATTTCAGGTTTATTTATTTATTATTTATTTATATATACTTTATTGTACACCAGAAAATACATAACAAAAAAAATACGATTAATACAAAACATACAATGGGCGGCCTTATCGCTTTCTGCGATCTCTTCCAGGCAACCTTGGAATGGACAGTGATTGCGTGGATATAAAAAATGGGGTTGTCAGTGGTGCCAAAATAATATACTATAATATATACATGTATAATGCTGTATAATAGATACATAAATAAATACATACTAAATATACATGGTATAGGTTTGGTCCCATAGTAAAAGTTGTTCAGTTAATGAAGAGTACAATGACCACTTAAGAGGTTGTTAATGTTTTACCAATAACCCTGTATACATTTCGTATCAAAGCGAGAGCACACAATTATATAAGTATAACAATGTACGAGCTCTCCAATTCTATTCAGTGTGAAAATATATTCAAATGTGTGTTTGGTTTGGTTTGTGTGTATCGGATAATCCGGAGTAGAATCTACTTCGGATAAGGGTCTCCCTAATTTGCCACGTAAATGGCAAGGATTGTGCACAAGCAGTAGATTATCCGATGACTTTGTCCTCACCCGAGGTCGTGGCTTAAGTTCTGCACCCGACATTGTCTGTATAATAGAGATTGGGGATATACAAACAAAATTTATCTACATAAGATTTACAGAAGGCAATGTCTATACAAATGTGTGTAGGTAGGTGTTTTCCTTTGACAAAAGTAGATTAACTCTTTATAGTTAAACTCGAAGCATTTATTTCAAACTAGCTTTTGTCCGTGGCTTCGCCCACGTGGAAGTTGAAAATTATTCCCGGAATAAAAAATAACCTAAGTCTGAACCCAGGTCATAGCCTACCCGTATGACTTTTATGCAAATCCGTTACGGCTTTAAAAGGTAAGAAATAGATAGACAGACAAGCAATAAATTCAAATATTATCAATATTAACATTTTTTATATGTACATAAAACGGATTTTTATGATTCCAAGGCCCGCTTGCACCAAAAACCATAAATACATTTAGCGCTGAACATATCGAGTCGTGGCTCGACCGTCGCCTTATTATAAGCGTCATTTTTACGAACATGCGATTTTCACCCTAAACGGTATTTGAAACTATATCTTTCAAGATAAAAACCCGTTTTCGTAAAAAAAAAATCGCTTACGATAAGTCGGGCTCGATATTTAAAACATCACTTAATCCAAAAACGTGCATTTATAAAAGCGTGTTTTTCTAATGTTTTTTAAACGATTAATTTTTTTTAAAACAAAAAGTAGCCTATGTATGGACATAGGTAGGCTACTTTTTGTTCGCACGATATAATATAGCAATATATGTGCAGAGATAGATGGCGTCCTAAGGAAGGCCCTGAGGGCTTCCTCAGGATGCTATCCATCTACTTGCCACATTTTTTCGAAATTCGCTGTGGTTTAGGCGTGAAAAGGTAACATACTTCTCGGTTCTGAGGTAGATATAGAGCGTTACTTTCGAATTTATAATATTAGAATATGGATAAACCAATTACAGGCACTTTTGCCCGCGATCCGTACGTTTTGCAACCAATCACGTACTATCTATCTAATTATCTAGTTTGTGATTGGTTACGTCGTGTACGAGCCGCCATTGAAATATTAGTGCTGTCATGCTGTAACATTCTGACGATTTAAGTTAGTAACTAGTTACTTTTGAGTAGGGTCGTGGAAGACGGGCCTTGTGCTAACAGCACCTGGTTTTAACAAGGTCTCTCTGCTTTCTTCAAAAATACTTTAAGGGAGAAGCGCCCGCGAAATTCAAAATTTCTTATGTTTTTTTTGCAAATTTCAAGTCAGTGTCAGGTTGTATGTTGAACAAAATATGATTCGCGAGCGTATAGGCTTACCAGAATATTAGGGCAAAAAAAAAATATATTGATTTTCTTATGGATTGACATTGCCAATGTATGAAAATCACTTTTTTTTTTGCGATGAGATTCTAGTAGACTTTTAACAAGTATGGATTTCCTACAATTATAATGATTAAAATCATCAATACAACCTTCTAAGTTCATATAATCCATACTAATCTTATAAATGTGAAAGTGTGTCTATCTGTTACCTCTTCACGCTCAAACCGCTGAACCGATTTAAATGAAACTTGGTATAGAGATAGTTTGAGTCCCGGGAAAGGACATAGGATAGTTTTATTCAGATATTCCCACGGGACCGACACTTATGCGGGTGAAACCGCGGGACACTGCTAGTCCTATTGAATAAATATTTCATAAAATATCAATCAATAGCATTATATGAACTTTTGTAAAGTCATATCTATTTTTTACGTTGCTGTCGCGAATCATATTTTATAAGCTTAATCATCAGCAAAAAACTTCATAATTATAAAAAAATAAGAAAAACAAAACGAAAACTGCTAATGCCAAAATGCCTCAGCTCAGTTTAATTACAGATGGCAACACAAGGTATACCACCTGATGCTGATTTTCAGCTACAGACGACGAGTGCCTTGCGCTCGATTGTATTTCTCCTTGCGCTTGTATTTCTCCGATAATAAATTGAGAGAATAAATTAAAGTTGATAATGAGGGGCCCGTGGCTAAATAATAACACCCGCACTGGTCGATCGATCAGGTTAAGCTACGCTTGCCGCGGTTGGTCTGTAGATGGGTGATCATCTTTTCATATCGTGACCCCTCCGTGCCTCGAAAAGCACGTTAAGCCGTGGGTCCCGGCTGTCATTCGTGAATCTATGACAGTCGTTACGGGTAGTCAGAAGCCAGAAAGTCTGACAACCAGTCTTACCAAGGGGTATCGTATTACCCAGTAACTGGGTTGTGGAGGTCAAATAGGCAGTCGCTCCATGTAAAATACTTGTATTCAGCTACATCCGGTTAGACTGGAAGCCGACCCTAACATAGTTGGGAAAAGGCTAGGCAGATGATGATTAAACAAATCTATCTATGTTTTTTTGGCCTTCCTCTTCCTCTCCACCCCTCAACATTTATATTTACCACTCTTTTATTCACATGCATTTCTTCTCTCTTCATCACATGCCCATACCAAGCCGAAAGATTTCGTTTCACAACTTTATTGTTCAAGTATATATTCAAAAAGTCCGAACACAGAGTTTTCCATGCTATTAAATAAAAACGCTTTTTAATCGGTCCAGTTATAAATGATAAATGATGATAAATGATAAATGATATTTATTTCTGTAAGTAGGTTTGTACAAACACTTTTACACGTCAATCATATTTTTTTTTTTAAACTAGATGAGGTCGGCGTTTCCTGACTATTCTGAGAAGAAAGGCCGAAACAAACTCAGAAGTCACAGTCTCTTTTAAAGTCCAGACAAAATCTTGGTCAGATCGTGTGAAGACCATGTAGATTGGTGTCTGAAATGGTCTTTTGAGGAAAGAACCACACAGATTGAGCGGACCTGTCCAGTCAGTGCACGCATTTGTCAAAAATCGTGCAGCTCAACTCAGAACTTGAGGAGCTCAACGATTCGACGAACAATACCAAAAGTTACCAAAAGTAAAGTTTGTTTAGGACATACAAAATGAAGACAGAGAAAAATCTCTATTGGTTCACAAAATTCTCGCTAACACCCACAAAATAACCTAGGAAGGTACGCAAAAAAAATACAGAACAGTAAGGTTTAAGCCACCGCTATGAAATTATCTTATTAGGGAAAAATAAATCAAAATCAAATTGGAGCATTAAGCATTATTAAATCAACCGTGCCATCGGGATTGCCGAATACGCAGAAGCCGCCACATTAAAATAAAATAAAAGAGGTTTCTTTTTAATAAAAATCGACTGTTACCGAAAAAAAATTGTTTTTATTACGTCTATTTAAAAAGAGCTATTGTATTCTTCGTAAACAGGGACTGAAATAGCTCTTTAATCCCTAGGGACTGAAAGTGATTTGAATTTGTTGTTATTATTAGTAGAAGTTCCAGTCACCAAAGAGATCAATCACGAACATTGTATGAACAAGTAACAGGCTGTATGATAATGTAAAACGCGCGAGCCAAACCAAAACAAAAAGTTTGTGAAAAAATAAAAAACGCACTAAAAGCATACTGCCTTCGTTTGTAATTGTTTATTCATATTAGGATTTTACCTAGTTTTATAAAAAATTATGACTAGGTATGTCTTCCTCGAGTAACTGTATGTAAATAAATAAACGTACTATTCTTATTCTAAAGTTACACTTACTTATTTTTTTCATAGGGCGATAAAAAGTAGAGTGTCCACTTCGGGAGCAATACTATTTTAAGCTCGAGTGACGTACTTTGAATCCGTCGTTGAGCTCAGAATTAAAATAAAAGAAACACTCTCGCCTTCAAAATAGTTGTTTGCTCCCTTGGCAAACAATTTGCTATTGTGTTCTCGTTACTTAGTCATCTTGTTTTAATATTAGATTTTATTTCATTCAACTCCAAGTTTATCTCTTTATTCTCAAATATAAAATGGTTTTATACGTAATATGAGACGCAAGTAATTATTTTGTTTCTGTAAACACTGTCAGGGCTGGATATTAAAACATGAGTACTTTTGAGAGATTTTATTTGATAAAATTAAAATGTAACAGAGGTCTGGAGGATTGAGCGCGTTAGAATTTTGTAGGGAAAAAAGTTATAGCGCCACCTGGTGGTCACTAAGAGAAACCTAATTTCCCATACAAAATTCTAACACGCTCGCAATCGAACGTGAGTCGAAAAAACTCACACTAAGGCCACAGACTTAAGTGTTGTGCCCGATTAAAGTCATTCTACATAATAATTTATCAAGCTTTAAATGTCATCATCATCATCTGCCTATGATGCAGCTGAATACCAGTATTTTACATGGAGTGACTATCTTCTGACCTCCACAGCCCAGTTACTGGGTAAGACTGGTTGTCAGACTTTCGGGCTTCTGACAACGACTGTCAAAGATCCACGAATGACAATCGGGACGAACGGATTAACGTGCTTTCTGAGACACGGAGGGGTCATGGTATGTGAAGATGGACACCCATCCACGGACCAACCGCGGCAAGCGTAGCTTAACCTGATCGATTAACCCGTGCGGCTGTTATTGGTTAACCACAAGCCCCTCAAATGTCAGTATTTTAGTGCAACATAATACTAAAACCTTATTTAATCCGCTTTTATTATAACTGTCACATACCGCCAGTTGTTCGTGCAACCCTGTTATTATCTAATAGCGCTTGTAAAATCTGACAGTTTAATTGACTCGCAAACGGGCGGCGACACCGTTTGGTGGCCTGAACCACTTTATAAACCACAAACTTCTCTTTGACGATTCAATATCTTTGAAAGTCGATACCAAAGTTCCCAGGTTGCTCAAAGTTTTATTGGGTTTTTTTGTGAGGAATTTTTCAGTAGCAGCTTGTATAAATATGTTGTATTTTAACGAAAATGTGGTTACACTAGAACACAGCCAGTCCGTTTTTTAAACTACAAACGGTGCTTCACACGGTTTTTCTACTTGACAAAACTGCAACAGATTTCTCTCATAATGAAAGTTACTATTTAATATATAATGTTTAATTGTATTTAATGTTTTAATAGTTTTTTTTTATTTTTATCAACCAAAGCACCTGCCATCCAATGTCTTCACTACCCTTGGTTGACTGGTGAGAATGCCTAAGGCAGTAAGTCCGCCTTTGTACCTTTTTGTGCGGAAAGTTCAAGTAAATAAATAAATAAATGTATTGAAAAACATCACTTCCAAGATATTCCTATTGTCATTGTATAATTGAGAAGATAAGTCCCGGCGATATTATTTTTATTTTATTTATATATAGCACTAGCTTCTGCCCGCGACTTCGTCCGCGTGAAATTTCACCCTCTTAGGGGTGGAATTTCGAAAAACCCTTTCTTAGTGGATACCTACTCTTCACAAAGAACACACCCTCCAAATTTCATGTCTCTAGGAGCAGCGGTTTAGACTGTGCATTGATATATCAACAATCAGTCAGTTTACCATTTTATATATATAGATGGGTTGTCGCACTGCAGGGCAAAGGCCTCCCTTCCCTCTTTCCACTTTTCCCGGTCTACTGCGATTGTGGGCCAATCCTTTAAGAAGGTTCTTACAGGATTATTTTTATTACATAATGAAAATTTTATTTTTATCTAGCAACCCCTCCCTGCTTCACACGGTTTTTACGACTTGATAAAACATGAAGATTTATTTATTACTAGCTGCGCCCAGCGGTTTTACCCGCGTAAGTATCGATCCCGTGGGAATATCGGGATAAAACGTAGCCTATATGTTAATCCAGGGTGTCAGCTACCTCCATACAACATTTTATCAAAATTGGTCCAGCCGTTTGAGCGTGAAGAAGTAACAAACATATAAACACACCCCCACACACTCACAAACTTTCGCCTTTTTAATATTAGTGTGATATCTAAGTTAATTATACCTAATGTAATATACACATAAATCTTCCAGAATAACTGCTCTAAATGATAGTGAAAACTGCACCAAAATCATGTAGCTAATTTTAGAAGAACAACGCGGTCACACAGACACACACGAAAACCGACTTTAATTTAGCTAGACCCCCTTGTGATGTAGACATCACTGTATATCGTTGGTCTCTGCTGTCACATTGACAGTTGTTATAGGTAGCCAGACTCCCGACTGCAACGACCGCCCTAACCTTAGAATATCGGTATTTCCCAGAGGACTGACAGAGGACAGATAGCGGTCGCTGCGTCTAAAATACAGATATTCCAACGCATCTTGTTTCACTAGAAGTCGCTCTGAACATATTTGCTTGTTGCGAAACAGCTAGGCAGTGAAGATGCCCATGCCCTATGCAGCGGCGTAAATTCGTAACACACTAACGGGAGGAACGGCTTTAATTTTGACAGTTCAACAATATTCATTGCGTTATTTACTTTTTCGAACATATGAAGCAATGTATTAGCAATATCCTTCAAAATTATTCAAAATTATGATTGATAGTATGTTACGCAATTAGAGTGTAATTACGGTAGTAGTGTGTCTACTATGTCCAGAAAACTGGGATTATCTTAGCTACTAAGTACAAAAATCTTAAATTCACAGACACACAACGCACATTCCTCACCTCCACACTCCTAAACTCCACTCCTCCTCCGGATCTAGGAGCATGAAATATTGCACGAGAGTTTCTTGGAGATTTTCAAAAAGTCCGTCATTTCTATAAATTGGACATCCCATCAGACATACGGTTTATAATAGATAGTTCTGCTAAGTAAGGTAATAATGTTTTGACGAAACACGTCATCCTCTGATGGCTTACAAAAGATCTTTGATGTTAAAGCATAATTTGGACATCAGGAGAACTGCGATTGTAGGAGCCACATCACAAACGATGCCTCACCTCTTGTCGTGTTCTCCATGCAAAAACATCTGCACTGTGGAAGAGTTTTGCGAGGCTAACAGGAACGCCGTCGAAGTGGCCAAATTCTGTTCGAAGCTTATCTTAAATTAATAATTATTTTAAGGGAATCACCGATATCGGTGAGGAAACTGGCATGTCCAAGAACTAAAAATTCGAAGACATCTGACATCTACCAACCCGCACTGGGCCCGTTATACCGTATGCACCATTGACCTGCACCATTAATGGTGCAAATGAAACTTAGTCTCCTCAGCACCATTGATGGTGCAGGTCAATGATGCACACGGTACAACGGGGCACTGGGCCCGCGTGGTGGACGGGCCACTCCCTCTCACAAAGAGGAAACCTGTGTCCCAGATCATCATCTGCCTAGCCTTTTCCCAACTATGTTGGGGTCGGCTTCCAGTCTAACCGGATGCAGCTGAATACCAGTATTTTACATGGAGCGACTGCCTATCTGACCTCCACAACCCAGTTACTGGGTAATACGATACCTCTTGGTAAGACTGGTTGTCAGACTTTCGGGCTTCTGACTACCTGTAACGACTGTCAAAGATCCACGAATGCCTGTGTCCCAGATGTGGGAACATTATAGGCTGATTATATATATTACTAGCTTCTGCCCGCGACTTCGCCCGCGTGAAATTTCACCCTCTTAGGGGTGGAATTTCGAAAAACCCTTTCTTAGTGGATACCTACTCTTCACAAAGAACACACCCTCCAAATTTCATGTCTCTAGGAGCAGCGGTTTAGACTGTGCGTTGATATATCAACAATCAGTCAGTTTATCATTTTATATATATAGATGTAATCACAGATACCACGAAGAAGAAGAAGAAGAATGACATTTCACCCCAACAACATAATATCACGCCTGTATATTTCCCAAAAATCATTTATTTATAACTCTTTCGTGTATCTCAAGGATTTATGTATAACTCTTTGTCCGTTGAAGTGTAGTCAGTAAAGCATAAGGGTGATCGAGCGTGAAAATAATGATACTACTCGAATCTGTATGTATAGTACACATACGAATAGGGAATTTAGGTCATACATGTCACAGAATATCACTATTGGATTAGTTAGGCCGTAATGATCTACCCTCACTTATCGGGAAAATTGATCACATTACGAATAATTATCGACAAAAATGGCTCTCGCCATCATCATTACTATATTTTCCTTTAGGACAGGAGAACATTTTGGTAGTACTGTAGCGGTATCTACAACGCCACATGTGAACAACGCGTCATACTACGTCACGCAAATCCTACATCGCGCAAGCAGAGTTTACCGCGCAATTAACATAGATACAACGGCCCCGACATGAATCATTGGGCAGTTGCCCGCCAGACACAACACCTGTCTGGTCGGAGGATACTCCCCTTTCTATAGAGTATTAGTGAACTTTACACCCTGTTCCTCATACCTCTATAGTACGTTTTTACATGAGCTATAAACACTATACATCATTTTGATCTATAATGGCGAAGGTCGGGCGTTTTGGGGAACTGACTTATGTAATTTTGACGTTCAAAAAGTGCTGATTCTCAGCCTAGTTTAAATCAAAATGACTTTGATTTTGATTAACAATATCCAGAAATAAAGACATAAAGGTTAAAATATTCTAATTTTATTTAATTAGGTTTGGTAAATCTGTAATGAAGAGAGTTCTTGTACGTAATTTAATTTTCAGGGCCCAAATAGCAGCTTTACGAGAATATCTTCAAAGGATCTAAAAATAAGATTAAGCAATAGTCATCAGAAAATGAACAAAATCTTTGAGTTTCACCTTCAAAGGTTACGAGGCTATAAATTCCGGGAGAAAGGAATTCGTGGAAAAGTATTCCATCTACGGTGGCAGGCACATCAGCGGGCAATCTGTTACAATGGATTAAGTAGATACAGTCATGATTCTGAATCCACCTGCGATGAAGATTTTCGCGGTTATTTTTTTTACCATTCATGTACACACATTATAAACAGACAAGAAAAAAACAGAACAGAAATATAGGTACAAAGGAGATGCTTATTTCATAAGAAATCTCTTTCAGCATACCTGCGATAGGACAATATATAGAGAGATGTAGACCGCGGGTGAAAGAGTAAAGGAGACAAAAAATATACCTACATAAAATCATATAAACAATTCACTAAGGGCTGATTTTTCCAAAGCCAGATAATTTTATCGTAGGAATAATTTTGAATTTTTGACAATTCTTCCATACAAAAACTGTCAGACGTCAATTTTATTCCACGACTAAAAATTAGCTGTCAATTGAAAAATCAGCCCTTAATGAAATTAAACAAATATTATGAGAATATACTTACATACCTAATAAATATCACTAGATTGTAATAATTATAACGTAATCAAATTAAAAAATACATACACATCTATGAAGTGGAAATATAGTGTTCTTTTACTCTTCTTTTAAAAACTGCAACAGTATAGCATTGCTATAAGTCAGGCGGTTTAAAAATAATAATAATATGTTCTGTACATTTTGACAGCGTAGATTTTGCACTTTTCTATGAAACAGGCAACAGCAGATTTTTTTATAACCGACGAAAAATTTATATCTTAAAATAATATCTACGGGTCTACAATCAAGTGCTGTCAGTTTGCGCGTATGTATCCCTGTCACACTGTATCTACATTACGTATTAAAAAGTCTATTGAAATTTATGTTTCAAATTGATGTTATTTCAAGTTAAACAAATATCAACTGAGACTGAGAGCAGTGGTGGCCAAGTGGTAACGGCCGCGACTTACGAGTTGTAGGTCGTAGGTTCGAACCCAGACAGGCGCTTTACTTTGTGTAAATTATTTCATCACCACTGCTCTCAAAACGGTGAGGGAAAACATCGTGAGGAAACCGGCATGTCCTAGAACCAAAAATTCGAAGACATGTGACATCTGCCAATCCGCACTGGGCCCGCGAGGTGGATTACGGCCCACTCCCTCTCACCGAGAGGAGGCCTGTGTCCCAGCAGTGGGAACATTATAGGCTGATTATGGTATGGTATGGTAAATATCAACTTCATTTTAATGGCAATTAAGTTGATTTCAGAGTGACAAGCACTATTGAAAAAATTATAAAAATATTTGCAGTTGTAGCGTAAATTGCATTTTTTTGTGTAGAAATTAAAGTTATTTTTCCATAAACTCATATTTGTTTACATTTTTGGCAAATAACTCGCGAATGCAGATTAGGTACGTGCAGTATACCCAGGGTATTTAGCCCCAGTCAACTACAACTTTTCTGACGGGCTAGTATTTTTACCACGGCATGAGCTGTATATTTTAGTTCGTTCATTCATTAGAGAAGAAGATGAAAACATGACAAGACTATTTTTATATGGTTGTGATGATGTCCATGGTAAGAAATTAAAGAAATATGGTAAGAAGACTGAAAGCCATGAAAGTTCAGTGACATTAAATCCAGAATCAACATGAGAATTGTAAACAAATATTTTTAAGCTTTGCATGAGACCTAAGTAGCTCTATCTTATCTCAAGAAACACTTGAGCCTAACTTGTAAGATACCTTTCTATAATCACAATTTTAAAATAATGACATGACACGGAAAATAGACGTAGGGTGTCAATCGGCTTATCAATTAATTTTCAGACTATAATGCGCAATTTTTTTGGTGATTCTGTGTCATTAATAGAACACATTTCATAGAACACAATTTATTAATACTTTTATCACATTAAATCCAGAATATTGAAAAATATACCCAATTTAAAAAAGTTTTTAACGATTCACAAGTAAATCGCAGAATATACAAGATATCTTAAACAAGCATTTATAAGTTTTACATGAGACTCAAGTCACTCTATCTCAAGTAAGACTTAAGTCTAACTTGTTAGATATCTTTATCTAACTATAAGTTCAAGTGCAAGCAAAAGCAGGATAACTTCAGGTTCCTCTGATAGGGTAAATCAAAGTGGCAGTTTAATTAAGTACCAAGCTGACTAGCAGGGAGACGGCGTGTGCTTGAACCGCAAGATTAAACGCTGCAATCCATAGCTTTCTGCACTGGGATATGATAACCGCTTTTTATTTATATTTTGCTCCTGTTTTGTTGGTGTGCTTTCTACGTTCAGGGTGACAAACATCGACGCGCAAACTGTGACCAAGAATTCAGCACATGAGTCTAGATTAAAAAAAAATTCGTCGGTTATAAAAAAAAACAATCTTGTTTCATAGAAAAGTGAAAAAACGTCATCATCTGCCTAGCCTTTTCCCAAGTATGTTGGGGTCGGCTTCCAGTATAACCGGATGCAGCTGAATACCAGTATTTTACATGTAGCGACTGCCTATCTGACCTCCACAACCCTGTTACTGGGTAATACGATACCCCTTGGTAAGACTGGTTGTCATCCTTTCGGGTTTTTACGAAGCTTTCAGAGATCTACGAACAACAGCCGGGACCAACGGCTTGACGTGCTTTCCGAGGCACGGAGGAATCTTGATATGTAAAGATAGTCACCCATCCAAGGACCAACCGCGGCAAACTTAGCTTCACCTGATCGATCGACCCGGGCTGCTGTTATTACTTAGCTACAGCCACTCAAAGTATTCTTTAGGATAGTCTCAACAAATTCACTCTTATAGCATATATTTCAAAACGTGAGTGGTCCCCACATAGTGACGCTGTCTGTACCTAATACATCACCAGCGATGTGTAAGCCTCATGCAACTGTCCTTTCCCCGGGCACTCTTGAACCTGCAGAACTTAAATTGCCAAATTCGTATGTAGAGATTTCGCACCTCAATTTCCCCCACCTTAAACACCAGGATGCGGTAAAGGGTCGACTGCTAATTGGCTTTGACCTATTTTCTTTCGGTCAATGCTTTTACGGGTGTTTGAAGAACCAAAAGTTTGCTCTTGCCTCGCTTTTGCATAACAGGACCCGTAAATATCTTGGAAATTATCAACAAAAAATATATAAATTCATATAATATTATTATGTGTATCAACTTAAATTGTCCGTATATTCGAATCACAACTGTTAAAGAATGACACGACATGGAAATTGACATAGAGTAGCAATTGCTGCGGATGAAAAACTGAAAGTCGTGGTCGTGGACATCCGTCATTCGGTAAAGTCTACACCATGATTCTTCTTTTTAACTCACTTCGAAAAAGGAGGAGGTTAAGCAAACCCTACTTTACTACCTGCACACTAATTGCGTAACACACTTTCAATAACAATCTGGATCATTGTTGCTAATCCATTGCTTCATATTATGCTCGAAAATGTTGTCTGTTCAACAACGTAAATAACGCAATGAATGTTGTTGAACTGTCAAAATGACAGCCATGTTAGTAAGTTACGCAATTACCCCGCAGACTCTTCTTTATAACTAACTGCAAAAAAAGAAAGAGGTTACGCAAAGCCACTACGTGTATTAATACAGAGAATATCGTTGTAGGTATTATGAATCAACAATTTACGAGTAGGTATATAGGGATTATAATTAAAATCCGTACCAACGGAAATCGGACAGCATGGCAAACCAATATCAGATTCTCAGTGCACTACGGATTTGTAGATATAATTTTAAACGGCACTACGTAACAGTGTTAGTTAGGACTGACAACTTAATTGGGTCGCCAGCTGGCGGTCCGGGCACGCTGTGTGTGGTAAGAAGCTGGAAACCACTGGGCTTTATCAATTTCGTGACTTAACGTTCTTGGTTATAATCTGGTGTGGATTTTCACCTGCACACTAACCGCGGCAAGGGTATGCAACGGTGGGTTCGTGGATCTGTGACCAACCATACCATACCGAGACCTCTTCGTGCCACAAAAAGCACGTTAATCCGATGGCCCCGGCTGTCATTCATATTTCTTTGAGAGTCGTTACACAGTCAGAAACTCAAAAAGTCTCACAACCAGTCTTATCAAGGGGTATCATTTTACCTAGTAACTGGGTAGTAGAGGATAGATAGGCAGCGGCTTCATATAAAATACTGGTATTCAGCTGCATCCGGTTAGACTGGAAGCGGACCTCAATATAATTGGGAAAAAACTAGGCGGATTGATTTGATTGAACAACGTATACCGAGATACCGACCTCCAGACTATGCTCTGTTAATTATGTGATCATAACAAAGTGTTGAAAAATTGTTTAAAGCCCAAAAACGCTGCCTACGAGCAAAAGGTATTTGGTTTGAAAGTTATTGACAGCTGCGTTTTGTATGTTTGATGATGAATTGCATCAATGTTTGCATGCCAAAATGGAAGAATGTACAAGGATTCTCTAATATTACTGTAACCATCTTATTGTAAATACCTACATTTTGAACAAATAAATAATATTCTATTCTATTTCACAATTCTAAAATAGGCAGTAGAGATTTTTTTTAAAAATCATCTCAAATTACAAACATACTAATACACAGACTGCTAAAATCATAACCCTTCCTTTTGGCTTTGCCGTAGTGAGAAAAAATGGGAGAAAAAATGAACAAAATAGAGATTTTTAAACCTTTTTCGCCACAACCAAGAACTGTGTGCAATCTAATATCAGTTGGACGCGACAAGTTAATTGGCTCGGCTGCCGGCACGGAGACGCAGTGTGTCAAACCGTAGCACATAGCGTGCTATGATTAACATCGGTTCTGCTGTAACAATTTTATATTAGCCACATTTTTTAATTAACGGTGGCTTGATGTGTTTCATTTTATCTTAGAAGCTGCTTAGCAGAGCTAGAAATGGCTGGTCAGAGAGTTGAGAAATACAGGAAATTAAGGACTTATACAAAATGCGATATTCGATATTAAATCGAAATGAATCCTACGGAAGCTCCTAACTATATATAAGTATAAGCAAGAAAGATACAGGCAAAGCCTAGTTTTCTTTTGGGAAATAAAAATTCTTAAAAAAAAACAGGCTTTCCAGTTACCACAATTTCAACGGCTAATAATAAGAAATGATTTAAGTAGAGTGGATATAAGTTCACAAGTGAAATAAAACCGAAAAGAATATAACTTTTTACACTGTACTAAAAATAGTGCTCAACTCAGGTCGTAGAACTGCTTTGCAAGCACGGCTTAAGAAAATAGTCTAGATGACAAGAAAAAGTCTTCTTTTTACTTTCTTTGAGGATTTATCCACGGCGCGCAACCTTTTCATTACAATAAAAAGATACTGTCAGCTTTTGCTCGGTTGTCAGAAAGAAAAAGAAAAAAAAAAGAACTGCCAAAACTCCTGACATTTGCCGAAAACGGTGGACATATTCCAATTTCAGTTTTCATTCGCGCCATTTTGAACGAGGTACTTCGTACTACGCTATTCCCTATGCATTGCCTCGTTTTTGCCCAAACGGATTACCGTGATTAAACGTGTGTAGGTAGTTATCAATGAAAACCGTCACTGGGCCTTTCCCGAGAGTTTCATTGGACATATCTTACGCATGTTTACTGTACAGTCAACTGTAAAAGCTTTCGGAATAGATACTGTGAATTATATTATCGAATGTCGACTGTGCGAACGTGGAAACATGAAAGCCCAGTAATTAATTTTCGACGCGGAAGGAATACCTCTCTCGAAATCATCTTTAATTAGACTCACAGGTACAAATAAACAGAGTAACAAATGCGCAGAATTTATACCACAAAATACACACGCCTCTAACCGTATCCCTCTTTAGGTAGATTTCAAAACAAAGCTCGCTTACCTTAAAAGCTAACGAGCAAAAAGCAAAAAAAAAAGACTTACCCAAATGACAGAAAAAACACACCAACGCCGCAAGCCACATCACGATAGTTTTATTTTTTCACATCATTAGGGCAAACACTGCTCTTTATCACTTATCTTCATTAGGGCAGTTCACATTAAATTGTCATTCCCAGTCACATTCACCATTCACTCAGTGAATCATCCCGCACAATGGACCTGCGAACAAAAAGTATTGACAATTCTTTACTCCGTAAGTTTTCTTTTAATGGTTCTTTCGTTTATCAAATTCTTTAAATCTAGTCCTTTTAAAAGCTTGCGACTGATACTGATAGTCTTTGTATGAACGAAAACTGGCATTTTTAAAGGAAAATGGTGTAAAATAATTTGATAGATCAAAAAGAAAATAAGATGTTTTATTAAAATATTATTTGAAGTTCATTGCTCCCAAGACAAACGAGGGTCTTGTTAGTAAAATACGATTCTAGTCATTATTTGCCGATGAAATCACGATTTTCTGGAGACATCGACAAATTCGGCCTCAACGATTTCTTTCTCATTAGGATTCGCCAATGTATTGACAACTATAAAGTTTTGATTGGCATGTTAAGATGAATCTGATCTATTGAAAAATAGAGAGGGCTATACTTGGAGTTTCCCTGCGTGATCGAATCAGGAATGAGGAGATCCGCAGGAGAACCAAGGTAACCGACATAGCCCGAAGAATTGCCAAACTTAAGTGGCAGTGGGCAGGGCACGTTGCTCGCAGAACAGATGGCCGATGGGGCCGAAAGGTTCTGCGTAGCGTTGAAAGGCCTCCCACAAGGTCGACCGACGACCTTGTGAAGGCCGCAGGAACCCGTGGGATGCGAGAAGCACAGAACCGGTCAAAGTGGAGGTGCTTGGGGGAGGCCTATGTCCAGCAGTGGACGTCTTTCGGCTGAAATGATGATGATGATGATCTATTGATTTAGAATAACAGTCGATGATTGTCTCCTCAAAAGTCTTATCGACCGATGCTATGTATTTACCTACATAATCACATAGGTAATCAGTCTATAATGCTCCCACTGTCGGGACCCAGGCCTCCTCTCTTCGAGAGGTAGTGGGCTAATAATCTACCACGCGGGCCTAGTGCAGGTTATTTACTTATGCTACTATGTTATTACTGAGAAATTCCTAATAGCAAAACACTTGGCCCGACCTGGAAATCGAAACCAGAACCCCACGCTCATTAGTCTCGCTTGGAAGTTTGAAAGTTGGCGGTGTGATACCAGTGCCTCGGAACGCACGTTAAGCTATTGGTCTCGCGGCTTATTCCTCTCCGGTCATGTTGGATTGCCGTTCCATCGGACTATGAGAGTGAGGGAAGAGTGAGTGCACCTGTATCTGCGCACACACTTGCGCACTATAATATCTTCCGCACAGGTGGCAGTCTCCGTTGAGTTTGGTTGCCATGGCCGAAATTCGGTGTGGAGAATTATTAGGTACTATGTTACAATTTTGTAAGACGAGGGGCTTGTGGTTAAGTAATATCAGCCACACGGGTCGATCGATCAGGTTAAGCTACGCTTGCCGTGGTTGGTCAGTGGATGGGTGACCATCCTTACATATCAAGACCCTTCCGTGCCTCGGAAAGCACTTTAAGCCATTGTTGGTCTCGCGGCTTTTTCCTCTCCGGTCATGTTGGATTGTGTTCCATCAGACTATGAGAGCGAGGGAAGAGTGAGTGCACCTGTATCTGCGCACACACTTGACAGGTGGCAGTCTCTGTTGAGATTGGTTGCCATGGCCGAAATTCGGTCTGGACTGGAGGATTACGATTATTACTATGTTATAATTTTGTAAGACGAAGGAGACTCTCCACGACACAAGGAATCCTAGTGTAGAAGCTAGTGCCATTTGAATTTGTACTGCTCTTTGATCAATTAAGCCGCAATTATATTTAGCCCGCGCCGCGTGTCGCCACGCGTGGGTAAGCTATCGGTTACATACATTTAGTGCGTGGCGTGGCGACACGTGGGGCGGGACTAATGTAATCAATCCTATACTACATGTATGTCACCGATAGCTTACCCACGCGTGGCGACACGCGGCGCGGGCTAAATATAATTGCGGCTTTAAGTTTAATTCAATTAGTATAGTTTCCTTTCCATTGGTTTATTGGCAGTAATCTAAGTGGTTACTTGCCAGTAATTAAGTTCCATAATGTAATAGGTAGAACAACGTCCATTTAGTAACATCTAAAATACCTACCTACACAACTTAACCCATGATGAGAAAAAAAGTTTTCTGTCGGCACTCCAGGATTGCCGACAGAAAACTTGAACAATTACGTGTGTATTTTTTTTAATTGTCTTATAAATAAAACACGTGCGGTGTTGGTTACGGTAACAGTGTCGCGAGTTCAATGGTTTTCCCATCTAAAAAAATGCCCAACGCGGCTAAAGAAGTTTTCACTTCAAAAATTCGTAGATCAGAAAAAGGAAAACAAAATATAATGTATTTATCGTTCGAAGTTCGTTACTCCCGTGGTTACTCCCAAAGGGCCTTGGTCGTAAAATCAGAATCAAATAATTATTAAGTCGGTAAAATTACTCGACTCGACTCTTTCCACAAGGATTGGCGTATAACAGCACTGGATAGGGATAAGTGGAAGGAGGGGAAGGGAGGCCTTTGCCCTGCAGTGGGACAGAAATGGCTGATAATAATAAAAATAAAATAATAAACATCTCATCTGTCTAGCCTTTTCCCAACTATGTTGGGGTCGGCTTCCAGTCTAACTGGATGCAGCTGAATACCAGTAGTTTACATGGAGCGACGTCTTATCTGACCACCACAACCCAGTTACTGGGTAATGTGATACCCCTTGATAAGACTGGTTGTCAGTCTTTCGGGCTTCTGACTACCTGTAACGACTATTAAAGATCCAAGATTGGCAGCCGGGACGAGGCACGGAGGGGTCTCGGTATGTAAAGGCCACCCATCAACAGTCCAACCGCGGCAAGCGTAGCTTAACCTGATCGATCGACCTGTGTGGCTGTTATTAGTTAGCTACGGACCCCACGGACGTAAAATTATGAGTATGAGAAGACATTTCAACAAATTCTCTTTAATTAATTGTGAGCATTCGCAGATGATTGACTAGTCTAGTTGGCATATAGATGGGTAAATTTGTTTTGCAGACAGTATCAAGTATTATGTGAGTTAAAAATAAAAAGAAAATAACACTGAAAATGGTGGTAATTTGCTTATGATTAACTCTGTCTGTAATCTGTGTCTATCAGTTACTGAAGTGCTTGTAACTAACAACATTCATGATGTGGTAAGTTCGCATTATACTTGGCGTCGCGTCGGCTGAAAGTTTCCGACTTAGCAACACAACTCAAGTTAAAAGTTAAGACAGCTTGTCTGTTGGATGTAAGTACAATATCATAATCATTATTATACTGATATTATTTTATATGATAAATAGGTGTCTACGTTCTCAAACCTAAACTGTATACCAAGATAAGTGATTCTAAGTTATTCGAGATATTATGGCAGACTACCTACTACCAATCTATACTATACAATACAATTATAAATTCGAAAGTTACTCTCGTGTGTATATTACCTTTTCACGCCTAAACCACTGAACAGATTTCGATAAAATTTGGCAAGG
The DNA here is from genome assembly GCA_948474745.1 of Oligia latruncula. Lineage (NCBI taxonomy): Eukaryota > Metazoa > Arthropoda > Insecta > Lepidoptera > Noctuidae > Oligia > Oligia latruncula. The sequence goes on from OX419699.1 coordinate 6,097,199, forward strand.
AGATGGATGGCATCCTAAGCAGAAGCAAACAGGTGGCCTCATAACCGGGACAAAAAGTAGCGTATGTCCTTCACATTGGCTACTTTTAGTCCTGGTAGCACGTTCCCGTGGGCTGATTTCTGACATCCAGGCGGGCAAAGCCACGGGCAGAAGCTAGAATAGAATACTCTATATTATGTACACCATTTACAGTCATAAAAAATAGAAACTGTACAATAGGGTGACACAATGGGCGGTCTTATCGCTAAAAGCGATCTTTTAAAGACAACCTTTGGATGGATTAAAAAAGGGGAAGGACAGACAAATACAAGCAAAGCAATACTAGCTAGTACTCTATAATAACAGCGATTAATTAAATTCACATACCCTATATAACTTAACAAGACAAGCAGTTGAAACTGGCTAGCAACAACACGATCGTTTCAAACTTGCTGACTGTTCATGAGTATAATAAGTTGCCAACTGAACGCTTGTACAAGTAACATATTACCACGTTCCCCCGCGTTTCCAGCAATCGACTGTGAACTTGCAAGTGACACATTTAATGCTTGCAGCGCTACCGAATTGAACCGGACGTGCAATTGCGGACTTTTGTTACTGGAGAGTTCGGTTCATTGAACCTTTTGTAATGTTATGTAAATTGGTGGAAGCCATATACAATCATGGGTTTTTTTTTTTTAAAAACAGCTGTAACTCGGGACTCGGAACTCGGAATGTGAATTGTGTGAAAGAATATTGGATGCGTGAAATAATTAGAAAAATTATAAAAATGAAATAAGTTTTTATAATATATAAACGGTTGCAGCGGTTTATAGAACGCCACATGCGAACTACGCGTTATACTAACGTCACGCAAAATCCTGCATCTCGCAAGCAGAGTTTACCGCGCAACTAGCATAATTATACAACGGCCCGACATGAATCATTGGGCAGTTGCCCACCAAACACGACTCCCGTCTGGTCGGAGGATCCTCCCTTTTCTATGGAGGATGAGTGAACTTTACACCCTGTTCCTCAAAAATAAATAATTATAGCCAAGTTATGAATAAAAATTTGGAAAATCCAAAGTGCATAATGTGATAATGCTCATTTGATCGTAAAAACCATAGTTAAAGATGTTATATTAGTAAGTTTTTTATTAATTACAATTAAACTACTTTGAATAAAAGAGCCATTTTTTAGAGGGTTCCTCCTATGGGTGAAACTAATCCATTAACAATTTGACTCAATTAATTGATTTTTTCGCAAGCTACAATGCTTTCAGGTTTCGCACGTGATTGACGGATTTTTTTTAGAAATATATTGATGTTTTTTTTCGTTTCTACTGCATTAGATAAATTTTTGAAAACATTATAAAGAATTAATCTCCATTAAATTGTATAGACAATGGTATACCACGGCTATGCCACATGGATCCCACGGCTATGCCACATGGATCCCACGGCTATGCCACATGGAGGGAAAGTACCTTGAATATTTTAGATGGAACATTTTACTGAAAGAAGACATTATTTTAATTTTAAAAACAATTTAAACTGCATTCATAGATTTTTAAATAATTACATGGTTGAACCGGGAATCGAACCCGCCACACGAGGAAAAAAAATACCCTGTAGCTTTATCATACCGATCGAAAGACTTCATCATAAGGATTATTTTTTGCTAAATAACATAGTGTCAGAAATAAAAGGAAGACCATGAATTTTAACATTTAATGGGAAAAAATCCGAAAACCGTAAATTTGTATTACATACCTATACATTTGTACGGAACCCTCGGTGAAGCGCGAGTCCGACTTGCACTTCACCGGTTTTGTTTTTCTTTGTGCTTAGCTCCTGAGGGTATCACGCTACGACCTTAAGGAGCTAAGCACAATGAAAAAAAAAACCGGTTAAGTGCAAGTCGGACTCGGACAAGTTATTAACCTATAACCTTCCTCAAGAATTAAGCTACTAAATGCAAAGAGGTTTTGTTTTAATCTGTTTGCTAGTTTTAGAGATTAGCGCGTTTAAACAAACAAACAAACTCTTCAGCTTCATAGTATAGAACACCAGAACATATCAGAACTTATGGTTTTGTTTTGCGTAACTTAACAATAACAAACAATACGGTAGCACAGAATCGGTGTGAAAGGAAGTTTGTAAGTTACGCTATTTTGGAAGCAAGCGAGACACACATACGAAGTAGTCTAAAGTTAGAACAGGATGAAACATTACTATCATACATTATGACAAAGTTGTTTCCGCTCAAGTGTTAAGGGGCTTACATGACCTAAAGCGCGGTCACTGTCGGAAGCATTGAAAAGAAAGAGAAACGCGATGAGTCGATGATACAACGCTGGTAATTTATTGCAAAATATGAAGCAATTATTTAATTACAAAAAATCTATTGTTTCGACTTAAAAATTAAAACACTAGTGTATTAGTATGTTGCTTGTAGAATAACATGACAAAAAATCAGAATGATTGTATATTAGTATGGTTTTTATTGTAAAAATAAAGTTTTTAGAGGTATCTTCATGATTTTTTTCTATCGTATCAAATTAGTTGTATTACATTTTCAACAAACTATCGACCTAGCTTATAACCTGAAGAATATCACATATTTTTCCGAGTTTGTTTACTGTAGTCGATCATATACTTTTATTGTTTCTAAAACTTGCGTTTTTTGCGTTTAGGTCCTGTAAGCCCCTTAACAAATGTAACCACGGTTTGCGGCACTGTTATGCAAACAGTATTTATCAACAACATTTTGTAGGTACACTTTGTAAATGATGATATGGTTATAAAGGGGGTGACTACCGAGAAGACGACTAATAGAGAAGTTTCGAAGAAAAATATATGTGGCGCCGATCCTAAATAAATTGGGATAAGGGCTATTATGACGGTTTACTGCCATCATGATTCCAGTGTAAGAGAGTGACGGAGCTATACATGACCGATAGCACCATCTCTTTTTCGCACTGAAATCATGATGGCATTATTAGTTTGTAATACGGCCCTAGGACAGGAGAATCATTATGATTTTAAATATCAACAAATTGAAAGTATTTTTTTTGAACAATGAAGAACCTAAAATGACGGCGATGAAAATGGACTGTATGTAGTAGTGGTTGTGGACGAAATAAAACTAAAGCTTAATGTGATAAAAGGATTTTAGTGGGGAAATGATGGAAAATATACCATAAATTGGAAACACAAACCAATTTTGTTGACAGATAGAAGAATACGGTGCTCCTAACCAAATCATGCCCCATATGTTGGCGTGTTCGTAGTGTCCCTATACTTCATCGACTCGAAAAGAAGAAGAAAGTATTGTAGATACTCGTATTCACATAAAAACCGGCCAAATGAGAGTTGGATTCGCAGACGCAGGGTACCGTACCACAAGGGCACACATAAAAAACCGGGCAAGAGCGAGTCGGACTCGCGCACCGAGGGTTCCGTACCATCATATGTTTTTAAATTTTCACCGGCGAGCTACTTACTAGATCTCGTCCAAGCCAATTTTCGATGGAAGTTTAATAATAACCTGTACCTACATCATATATTTTTTTTAGTTTTATCATTCTCTTATTTTAGAAGTTACAGGGGGACACACACACATTTTACCACTTTGGAAGTGTCTCTCGCCCAAACTATTCAGTTTACAAAAAAATGATAGTAGAAACCTCAATATCATTTTTGAAGACCTATCCATAGATATCCCACACGTAAGGGTTTGATGAAAAAAAAAATGTTGAGTTTCAGTTCTAAGTATGGGGAACCCCAAAATTTACTGTCTTTTTTCTATTTCTTTGTAAAAATCTTAATGCGGTTCACAGAATGCATCTACTTACCAAGTTTCAACAGTATAGTTCTTATAGATTCGGAAAAAAGTAGCTGTGACATACGGACGGACAGACAGACAGACAGACATAACGAATCCATAAGGGTTCCGTTTTTTGCCATTTGGCTACGGAACCCTAAAAACGACGAAAAAAACACGTTTTTCGTATGGAGACCATCTTTATTTTTTATTAACTTTATTTTATTTTTATTGTTTTTTTTTATAGCGGTAATAAAAATACACACGCTCTTAAAATTATAACTGTCTACCTATTACAGTTCATGAGATATAGCTCGCTAACAGACAGACTGACGGACTGTGCCAACGGGACCCGTTGGCACCCTTTGGGTAGAAAACCGTGAAAAGTCTTAAGGGGCTTACATGACCTAAAGCGCGGTCACTGTCGGACTGCATAGAAAAGAAAGAGAAGCGCGATGACACAACGCTGGTAATTTATTGCAAAATAAGAAGCAATTATTTGACAACATACCTACTAATATACTTGTTCTATATTTTAGTATGTTGCTTGTAGAACAATCTGACAAAAAATCTAAATGATTGTATGTACATTAGTATGGTTTTTATTGTAAAAATAAAGTTTTTAGAGGTATCTTCATGATTTCTATCGTATCAAATTAGTTGTATTATGTTTTCAACACACCATCTACCTAGCATATATCCTGAAGAATATCATATATTTTTCTTATTTTGTTTACTAGCCGATCATATACTTTTATTGTTTCCAAAAATTGCGTTGTTTAGGTCCTGTAAGCCCCTTAATACTTTATGGCAAAAGACAACCACCCAGCAAACAACTCGGAAAGACGAACGAATAACAATTACTTAAGTAAGTGCGCAAATATCATTCAACTTAACATAACAAGAAAAAAATAAATACAAATAATAATACAAAAAGTAAGAGATACTCTAGCGGGGAAACTTCCAACTTCTTTTATTCATAGTTAACAAAACTTTCGCTAACTTATTTCCATTTGCTTGCTGAAGCGACAGAGGAAAAGTTACAGACTGGCAATTACATTCGTCATAGTTATGCTGGACGGACGGACTGAATCTAGTTTGCTATGGCTCCTCTAGAAGGTGTCTATTCTAAGTATTTGTAGAATTTTTTAATGATACGAGACCAAAAGGGGCCCGTGGCTAAATAATAACAGTCGCACAGGTCGATCGATCAGGTTAATCTACGCTTGCCGCGATTGGACTGTTGATGGGTGGCCATCTTTACATACCGAGACCCCTCCGTGCCTGGTCCCGGCTGTCAATCGTGGATCTTTGATAGTCGTTAAAGGTAGTCAGCAGCCCGAAAGACTGACAACCAGTCTTATCAAGGGTATCACATTACCCAGTAACTGGGTTGTGGTGGTCAGATAAGACGTTGCTCCATGTAAACTACTGGTATTCAGCTGCATCCAGTTAGACTGGAAGCCGACCCCAACATAGTTGGGAAAAGGCTAGACAGATGAGATGTTTATTATTTTATTTTTATTATTATCAGCCATTTCTGTCCCACTGCAGGGCAAAGGCCTCCCTTCCCCTTCTTCCACTTATCCCTATCCAGTGCTGTTATATGCCAATCCTTGTGTAACGAATTCTATTCTATGTATAAATACAATTTTCTTTAAACCACCCTTAAATTAATTGAAATATAGTAACGCTCATGGTAATTTCTAAGATAGTTTTTTTAAGTTCAATAAATCTTTAATTGCAGTTCCATTTCAATCAATGACTTTGCATTTTATTTGTACGTAAGAAAAAATAAACGAAAAAAAGAGTCGTGCGGATCTCATAATAAGAGTAGGTACATACGTTGTTTTACATTTAACCAGGTCAACCAACATCTGTTCGTATACGAACTAATGAGCGTACTTCCAACTTTTTACGCTAAACGGACCTGGCAGTGAGCCAAGATAAAGAAAAACGATATGTTTATTATGTCCAATGTGTAGCTGTAGGATTGTAGCTGCAGAACTAGAAAAGAGGGGCTTGTGGCTAATTAATAACAGCCGCATGGGTCGATCGATCAGGTTAAGCTACGCTTGGCGCGGTTGGTTCGTGGATGGGTGACCATCTTTACATCCCAAGACCCCTTCGTACCTCGGAAAGCATGTTAAGCTGTTGGTCCCGGCTGTCATTCGTGGATCTTTGACAGTCGTTACGGGTATTCAGAAGCCCGAAAGTCTGACAACCAGTCTTATCAAGGGGTATCGTATTACTCAGTAATGGGGTTGTGGCGGTCAGATAGGCAGTGGCTCCATGTAAAATACTGGTATTCAGCTGCATCCGGTTAGACTAGAAGACGACCCCAACATAGTTGGGAAAAGGCTAGGCAGATGATGATGACGACGAGAGCAAAAGGGTGAAAAGGAGTTGATGGCAGTTGAGTTAACAAAATATGTTAAAACTAGCTGCTGCCCGTCAGTTTTTCTGCGATCCAGGATTAAAGTAGCCTATCTCCATGGCCAGATCATGGTTTATCCATGTGCCAAAAATCCAAATCCGTTCAGCCGTTTTAGCGTGAAATCGTGAAGTATTCCCATTTGAGCACCAAATGTATTCCCATTTGATCACCAATCAATATTTTACCGTGGTGCTCAAAGAGGAACAATAATCGGAAGGAAATCGTGACAAACAAATCACATTCGCATTTATAATATCAGTTAGGATATTATTTAAGACGTTAGTCATATCCTTTAAGTCCTGTTAGAAATATATTTATCATTAAATATTGTTCCTAAATGACATAGTGCTAATTAGGTGACAAGATCTTGCAGGCAATGATCAAACAGACATGGAAAATCTCCGTACAGAATGATATTTTAGTTCTAGAACGTTCCCGGTAAGAATAGGTAGTAGGTATGTGTGAAAACATGGCCTAACAACGTTGAATACTCGTAACAGGGCGAAAGTTCTAACTCGGCTCGAGATTTACTGAGAAATAACACAACATCAAAAACAACCCATGAAAGACCCAGTTCCCGGTTTTGAACCCGCAACTTTCTGACCATAAACCTTTCCACCGCAGCAAACTTCTACTTATTTAATTAGAATTAATTAAGAAGTACAGCTAGCCACGCGTTGATAACTAATTCTGTCCGCGTCCTGCGTCCGGAGAAATGCGCAGTAATAGAGGCACCTACATTTCTACAGCTATAGTCTGTTTCAAAAGTACCTGATGAAAATGTAAACAAATGGATCAGCATCCTAATTGCGTTCACTTTCAATCACAATCTGAAACATTTAGAAGGAAAGGAAAGGCTAAAACATTACTTCATATTTTTGAAAAAATTGTCTGCTCAACAACGTAAATAACGCAATGAATGTTGTTGAACTGTCAAAATGAAAGCTATTGCTACTGTTAGTGTGTTACTCAATTACCCCGCTGAAAACGTGCCTGTGGATGTCAATTTGTTGTGTCACTTGTTGAAAAAATTGGTGAGAAAGAAAGTTGAAATACTCTAAATACAGATATTACACCTAATTACATTAATATTAATTAATGTGTGACTGATTCCCTTTAGTGAGTCATTGCGTAAGAATTCAACCTGAACAGGGTTTGTTTACACTTTCATGAGATAGTTTTGGTACGAACCATAATTACAGTCATACAGCTACCGTTCTGCAGCTACAATCATCATCTGCCTAGTCTTTTCAACTATGTTGGGGTCGGCTTCCAGTCTAACCGGATGCAGCTGAATCAGTATTTTACTGGAGCGACTGCCTATCTGACCTCCACAACGCAGTTATTGGGTAACACTATATACCCCTTAAGACTGGTTGTCAGACTTTCGGGCTTCTGACGACCCGTAACGACTGTCAAAGTTCCACGAATGACAGCCGGGACCAACAGCTTAACATGCTTTCCGTGGTACGAAGGGGTCTTGGGATGTAAAGATGGTCACCCATCCACGAACCAACCGCGCCAAGCGTAGCTTAACCTGATCGATTGACCCATGCGGCTAATTAGCCACAAGCCCCTCTATTCTAGTTCTGCAGCTACAATCCTACAGCTACACATTGGACATAATAAACATTTCGTTTTTCTTTAACTTGGCTCACTGCCAAGTCCGTTTAGCGTAAAAAGTTGGAAGTATATACGCTCATTAGTTCGTATACGAACAGATGTTGGTTGACCTGGTTAAAAGTAAAACAACGTATGTACCTACTCTTATTATGAGATCTGCACGCCTCTTTTTCGTTTATTTTTTCTTACGTACAAATAAAATGCAAAGTCATTGATTGAAATGAAACTGCAATTAAAGATTTATTGAACTTAAAAAAACTATCTTAGAAATTACCATGAGCATTACTATATTTCAATTAATTTAAGGGTGGTTTAAAGAAAATTGTATTTATACATAGAATAGAATAAATTTTCTTTGTTATGTACACCATAAATATTACAGAATATAAATGTAGAATGTTTACATGGAGTGACACAATCTTACTGCTAAAAGTGATATTTAATTTAAAGACAACCTTTGGATGGATTAAAAGAGAAAGGAGAGACAATATTAAAAAAAAAAAACAGACACACTACAAAACTATAAAAAATATGTTCTAATATAAATCACAAAACACGATTTTTATTGACGTAGGTACTATATTTTTATTGACGTAGGTACTATATTTTCGTTAAAATATATATTTTTCCTATGTTGTTGAGTGTTTAGGGCAAAATACGGACTGTGCAGAAACCATACATTTTTACATTCTGGTAAAACATGTATTTTCAGCAAATAAATTATTCTCATTCTTAAACCGAGTAAAAGAAAAGTAATTCAGGATATTCATATTCCCAAGTTATATTGTCAACATTTCTACCTATATATGTAACAACAGAACGCACAACTAAATTCTGAGAACTAAGAATCCCATTACTTAGGATATATTATAGCCATAAATGATGTTCTAATTGCTTTCATAGACCAACAAAGTTTCTTCTTTTATAGGTTCAACAAAGTTGCTTCAAAACCGGTAGACACGTGAAAGTCGGCTAAAGTTTATCCACGTCTTGACCATACGTAGGTACTGGCCACAGTTTCCTAACTACGTAATACGTAATCTTGCTCACGAATATCTATGATGGCCCCTGAGACCCTGATTCAGAAGAGATAGATCTATTATTATTTAAAAAAAATATATATATTTTAATCATTATAAAGGCTCCCGCAGACAGGCACAACGCGACAATGCGACGCGATTCCGCGATATAAAATATCCATAGAACAACTCATTATATGAAAACCGAGCCGCAATGCGACAGGTCATGCGACAAGTCGTGCCTGTCTTGTCTTAGTGTTAGAGCCTTTAGTCGACTGCATTGCGATTTTTAAACCACGATAAATCGATATGGATTTCATGCGTATTTCAACTTAGTTCTAATTTGCAATCGATTTGGTAATTTATCGATTCTGATTTGAGGTCTGAATTTCACATGTTAGACAAACTTTTGTTCCGCATTTTAATAAGTAATTAAGTAGGTACCTACCTAAATGTAAATCAGTCGACAGAATTTTGAATAACTTTTGTAATTAGTATGTAGGTACAATTTACATATCCCTAATAATTCATGGAATTATTTATTTGTACAAGGGCTGATTTTTCAATCATCTTATATAACTTTATACGTGGAATAATTTTGAAATTTTGACAGTTATTTCATATAAAAACTGTCAAACGTCAGTTTTATTCCTCGAATAAAAGTTATCTAGCGATGGAAAAGATCAGCCCTAAGTAGTGTTAAGTAAAGGAAAATGCGGCAATTTTAATGATGTTGTTTTTCATCTCAACTTAATCCCTTAATCATATTCCAAGGCACCTCCGATCAGACCACCAAACCGTTCTAACCTAATAGAACAACTCGGAAATATCCAACACATATAATCCTGCTGAATCAATTACGCTAATTAAGCCCAGCCTGTATAATTTTAAGGGGTATAAACATCAAAACGCGTTAGATCCAAGTTCCGAGCCGGCTGAGTGCACACTAATGCCTTTGATCGGGTTGACTGGCTGTACTGTAGTGGCTCGGCTCTTTCACTCGGAACGTATCCGCGTTTGTGTAATCAAGCCCTAGGAGTTGCATGCTTTATTTTTGGTCGGGGTGTGAACCTAAGACGACCCACTGACCGAAAAATAGAACAGGGAATGTGTGCTGGATTACCGAAAAACATGGCCGATGTGTTTTTGTCGTGAATTGGGTTAGGTTTTACAAGATTTTCTTTTTATTTTTATACCTGATATAATCTTGACTTAACAACTATGCCCCGCTCAACCGTTTTCACGGTTTATCTGTGGTAACGGAACGAACAGTATTACATAGAGCGGACGCTTAATTTTCCCTAATTTAATATCACATTAAATAACACTACAATTACAATTTACAAGCTAACACTAAAATATATATATACTAGCAGCACCCCGCGGTTTCACCCGCATAAGTGTCGACCCCTTAGGAATATCGGGATAAAAACTATCCTATGTCCTTCCCCGGGATGCAATTTATCTCTCTGCCAAATTTTATCGTAATCCGTTCAGTGGTTTAGGCGTGAAAAGGTAACATACAGAGAGACAGACAGACAGAGTTACTGTCGGATTTATAATGTTAGTATAGATATAATTTTTTTCCGGCTTAGATAATTTTCGCTAGTTTGAGATGTTAATACTCTCAAGTAGTCTATCCTATAACAAGGGGGAAGGGAACTCATTAGGGCCCACTAGCACCACAAATGACTAAATACCTGCGTATAACACTAAGCGAATTTAAAACATCGTTCCATTTCTGTAAATTGTTTGAATAATATAATATTGTTTGACCGAGACAGAATTATATAGCTTAATGTTTAGCGCTATAAATATTTAGTGTTTGAGGTGCAAGTGCGCCTTAATATTAGACTTCAATTAATAATATTATTGATCAAAGCAGACACCATTACATAACCTTAACTTTTGGCTTCGTGTCTTCAAATGAAAATAATATGTCAAGGTTTAAAGTGATTTTCTCGTTCAACTTATAAACACAGAGTAATTACTGTCATATTTTATTAAAACAATTAAAACAAAACTATGTACTGATTTACGAATTTCATTAAAATATAACTGAATCGTTCACGTGATATACGGTACGACTTCATTGTTTATTTATATTTACATACGTAATGACAAATCACGGAACGCAAGTGTTATTACATTGAAACGCGATAAATTATGGATATTTTCATGTCCATTTAATATTTTACTCCATAGTGAAAATTGTATTGCGCGGTGGCTCCAAAATTACAATTTTCCAGTGAAGCCTTCTTTTATCGATAGATATGATGAGTTTTTCAGGTGGAATTGCAAAACCTGTGATTTGCAACCTACTCATAGTAGGTTTAACAGAATAAACGCAAGTTCTGAAAGTAGTTTGTTCATTGCATCCCGGGGATCTTCCCACCAGGTAAAACCGTGGGGCGCTGTTAGTAAATAATATAGTCAAAAATACTTTTGAAAAGTTATATCTGGACTTTAAATAAAAGAGACTGAGAGTTTTTTTAATTTTATTATTGCACGCCTTAATATGGTAACCGATAGATGATGTTTATTGCACGCCTTATAAAAATAAAAATAAAATATTTCGGCCTTTCTTCTCAGAGTACCTAGTCAATTATGAAACGCCCGGACCTCATCTAGTTTTTAAAATATGATTGATAAAAACTTTTATACAAACCTGCTTACAGAAATAAAATAATTTATTATTATCAAAATCATAATTTATTTATTTATCTACCTATATATTTCTGTATCAACAAACTGTAAATTTCGATTAATTTAATATTCCAGAAGCATAATTTTATTTATTAAATGGACAGACTTCTAATATGTAGGACTGCTTTTTTAATCATCAGTCTGATAACTTTATTCGAGGAATGATTTTGAAATTTTGACAGTTATTTCATACAAAAACTGTCAAACGTCAATTTTATTCCTCGAATAAAAATTAACTGGCGATGGAACAATCAGCCCTAAATAAACTATTAAAATATTTTTTTTATGAAACCTAACTAAAAGTATTAAAAAACTAAAATATGGCGTCGAAATATTCCTCCTCATTGCTATCGGTAGTGTACCCAAGAGACTAGCAATACTTATTTATTTGTAAATTAAATGATGAAATCTTCATTTTTATCAACAGCCTATCAATACTCGTTACGCGGTCATTAAAACATTAGCGTTTTAAACAATAATCGAATAAATATATTTAACAACCAGGTAGCATTTTCAGCATGGATTATTTGTATTTGATATCAAATATTAATTAAAATGATTATCGACGTTAATTGCGTTTACAGATTGAAATTAATACGTAAGCCTACTTATTGGTAATTTGTATCGATTTAAGCTGGATTACTTTTTATTTATGAATCAATAATACTAAAAATAAACAGTATTAACAACATTAAACTGCAATCAATGCTAAAATCTGTCTTTATAAATAAAACAAAGTCGAGTTAGTTACACCATTTATAACTCAAGAACGGCCGGACCGATTTTTATGATTTGTTGGATTTGCCTCAACCGAATAACTATTAAAACATGGGAAAAATTCACGACAAAAAAAACTTAATTCATAATCTGAGGTGTTTCGAAGTTCGCGGTGTCAGCTTGTAATAATTAGAAGTCAATAATAATTAAAAGTCAATAATAATTAAAAGTCAATAATAATTAAAAGTCAATAATAATTAAAAGTCAATAACAATTAAAAGTAAATCTGCCTACCCTTTTCCTAACTATATGGGAGCTGACCCCAAGGCTCGGACTGTCTAAGCGGATGCAGTATTTTACATGGAGCGACTGGGCCATCTAACCTCCACAAAGTAACACGATACCTCTTGGTAAGACTGCATTTCAGAACTTTGGGCTTCTGACTACCCATAACAACGTGATTTCCGGGGCACCGAGGTGTCTCCTTATGTAATGGATGGTCACCCATCCACGAACCGACCGCGGCAAAGTAATTTACGCCACGAGATAATAATATAAAAGAGATAATAACATAAAAGTGTGTGTGTGTAAGTATATTCTCATAATATCTGTTTAGTTTTAATAAGTGAATTGTTTAAGATATTATTGTTTGATTATTGTTATTATGAATTATTCTTTTGTCTCCTTTACTCTTTCACCCGCTGTCTACATGTCCTATCGCAGGTATGCTGGAAGAGATTTCTTATGAAATAAGCATCACCTTTGTACCTATTTTTCTGTTCTGTTTTTTTCTTGTCTGTTTATACATGTCGCTCATTTGGAGAAACATGGACGTAACTGCTATTTTTCCTTTTTTTTACGTCATTGTTTTTCCTAACGTAAATACGTTTCTAAGGGCTTTGTCATATTTAACTCATTTATGGGAAAAAATACATTTACGTCGATGTTTCTACAAATGAGCGATTTGTGTACTTATGGTAAAATAAATAAATAAAAGTGAATGCAGTAAATAACTTTTATTATAGTGAGAAAACCGAAGCAAATTGCTAATCCATTGCTTCATAAGTTCGACAAATTTGTTTGCTCTACACGTAAATAACGCAATGAATGTTGTTGAACTGTCAAAATGAAACCGATTCCGATTGATACATTTGTTCCGCAATTGCCCCACAGTAACTTCTAATTTGAAGCTGTACAAGTATACTATAGGACTATATTAGAGGGACCCGTAGCTAAATAATAACAGTCGCACAGGTCGATCGATCGGGCTAAGCTACGCTTGCCGCGGTTGGTCTGTGGATGGGTGACCATATTTACATACCGTGACCCCTCCGTGCCTCGGAAAGCACGTTAAGCTGTTGGTCGGTTGTCATTCGTGGATCTTTGACAGTCGTTACGGGTAGTCAGAAGCCCGAAAGTCCTGACAACCAGTCTTACCAAGGGGTATCGTATTACCCAGTAACTGGGTTGTGGAAGTCAGATAGGCAGTCGCTCCATGTAAAACACTGGTATTCAGCAGCATCCGGTTAGACTGGAAGCCGATCCCAACATAGTTGGGAAAAGGCTAGGCAGATGACAAATCCATTATATATTTATATTATACAGGATGTCATACATCGACACGCAAACTCTTACCACGAATAAAATTCAAAATACGATTCTAGAACCCCAAGCGGTGAAATTTTTCGTCGATGTCCCTGAAACCTTGTATATAAGAAAGGAATGAATTCAACTCACGACAACGTTTAGTGACGAGATACTTAAGCCCGTTTTCGAACACTATGCACCTAAAAAAATGCCTGAGCGTGAGGTTGGATTTTGAACTTTCGACGCTGGGCCCAGCGTTAAAAATCCAACAGCGTAATCTATATAAAACGAATCAGAAATGAGGAGATCCGTAAGAGAACCAAGGTAACTGACATAGCCCGAAGAATTGCCAAACTTAAGTGGCAGTGGGCAGGGCACATTGCTCGCAGAACACATGGCCGATGGGGCTGAAAGTTTCTGGAGTGGCGACCACGTACCGGAAGGCGTAGCATTGGAAGGCCTTCCACAAGGTGGTCCGACGACCTTGTGAAGGCCGCAGGAACCCGTTGCATGCGAGAAACACAGAACTGGTCGAAGTGGAGGTTTATGTCCAGTAATGGACGTCTTTCGGCTGAAATGATGATGATGAATTTATATAAACGCACATATCTTGATGACAACTTCAAAGGCATTCTAATTTTCACCGAATCTTGCATTTGATCACTGTCCTGGGGCGAATGGCCTCTAAAACCATTCCATACGCGTTTGTGCAATCATCTTCACAGAGGCAATCTGTATCAAACAAAGGCTTCGTTCCGAAATCCCACTGTCTATAAACTTCCCGGTTCTATGATACGGAAAAATATTGGAAAAGTAAAGTCTTTGCAGCGTAAGTCGTAACACATTTTGAGTACTCGGTTACTTAATAGGTCCTTACATGTGAAATTGGCTTCTTATACGGAAAAAGTAAAACGATTTAAAAAATATAAAATAATATATTTAAACAATCAAAGTATAGACAATAGGCTATTTGACAATGTAAAAAATATTATTAGTATATTGACACTCGTACAGATTATCGCTTTTAAAATCGATTTGCATTAATTTTACTACAAAACAATGTATTATTTATTAAAAAAATCCCGAAAAAACTTCATCTTTTTAAATCTGGCGCCACGTAATCGAAAACGGTCTGGATTGGCTGAACTTATGATGACGTCATGATATAGTCAATTTCTGTCTATCGTTAACAGAACAGATGACTTTTGTCTAGTATCTCGACCGTTTCAACGTTTGTTTACGTGTATTGTGACGTCACGACGCCATATTGTTAAAGATAGCGTTTTGGCGGCTTATTTAAACAGTACATTTTTATTTACTATTTTCTAAAAGAAATACATTATGCAATTTGAAGGTTTTTGTGGGCTCGTTAGACACCATTAAATAATCTGAGATGTTTATCAGAAACCAGTCAAATAGCCTATTGTTACTCGTATCTATGAACTTTTGCCATTTTATAGGTAGTTCATTGATTCCTTTGCTGAAAAATTGTGAGAGCGAGAATCGATAAAATCTTTGAAGGCGGTTTTGACTGCCTCTTCATTAAGGACCTAATATTTCCATTTAAACTTTGTCTTCGTTGAGGCGGATCATGCACAGGATGCGAGACGCTACTTTGCTCGTCAATTGTTTTAATGATTAAAAAAAGCACGCGACTTTTCACGTTAGTTTGAACACCTCCATACTAGCTAGTTAACACAATCTGTGCGGGTAGGGCTTGAAATAACTATATTTTTGGGAACCGGTGTAGTAGGAGAGTAGTACCTGTACTATTGGTACCGATACCAGAGTTGTACCTGTACTATTGGTACTGATACCAGAAGTAGTACCTGTACCTGCTATCGGTATTTCTAATCAGTACCTACGCGTACTGTACCGGTATCATACAAATATATTACAGAATATATTTGTTCAGAATATTTTTGTTTCATATATTACTAGCAGCGCCCCGCGGTTTCACCCGCATAAGTTTCGATGCCGTGGGAATATCGGGGTAAAAAGTATCCTATGTGGTAATCCTGGTTATAAACTATCTGTGTGCTAAATTTTATTCAAATCCATCGAGTCGTTTTTGCGTGAAAGAGTAACAAACATCCATCCATCCGTCCATCCATCCTCACAAACCTTCGCGTTTATAATATTAGTAGGAAGTAGGATATGATAGTAGGAAGTAGGATAGGATAGTAGGAAGTAGGATTACAGTATAGTTATAGTAGGAAGTAGGATAGGATAGTAGGATAGGATAGTAGGATAGGATAGTAGGATAGGATAGTAGGATAGGATAGTAGGAAGTAGGATAGTAGGATAGGATAGTAGGAAGTAGGATAGTAGGATAGGATAGTAGGAAGTAGGATAGTAGGATAGGATAGTAGGAAGTAGGATAGGATAGTAGGAAGTAGGATAGGATAGTAGGCTAGTAGGATAGGATAGTAGGAAGTAGGATAGTAGGGCTAGTAGGATTATTATTAACAGATATATTTGTATAATTGTAACTATCTCTATAGTAGTAGGCATTAGAGAAATAAATTCAAGGTTGCCAACCGAACGAGGTTCCTCGTACAAATATCAGATTAGTGGTACGCGCCGGGTGCCTGAATTTGCCGCCGGTACTTGTTAGGTGTAGTACCGGTACCTGTCCGTAGCCGGTATCCGTCTGGAACCGATATCCAGATAAGTGAAGAAAGAAACATATTTTATTTGGGAGACACACAAGAAATACAAACCGAAATAGCAAGAACCGCTAAGTACCGGTTCAGAACTGTAATTTTGGTACGGGTTCTAAGCCCTGGGTGCGAGTGTATTTAGTCCTTCATCCCTCGCGGGATTCGTTTCAATTTAGCCAGAGCTTGAACGCTGAAAATATTAGAATCATAAAAGCAATAGTCGTTAGGAAACACGCGAATGACTTAATTTCTTAAGATAAGAAAAATGTCGGAATGATATGAACAAGCTCGTATAATTACGCTGTTTAAACAACACAATGCCTTTATGAGCCACTGAATTACTTTAATGGCCCTCCGGCGCCTCTTGCTTACGAGTCGTTTAAAAGCTAATTCTCATACGACGATGGTATGCCTATTTTGTGCGCTGCGTAACACTTTCTGTGCAAACATTTAAAATTGTATTAATAGGAGTAACTCTTTTTTATTGTTATTGTTCAAATGCAAAAGGAGTATGTAAGGATCGTAGGCGGGGCAATTGCGTAACACATTATCAGTCGGAATCGGTTTCATTTTGACAGTTCAACAACATTCATTGCGTTATTTACGTGTTGAGCAGACAAATTTTTCGAACTTATGAAGCAATGGATTAGCAATTTGCTTCAAAATGATTCAGATTCCGATTGATAGTGTGTTACGCAATTAGGGTCAGGTGGCGTTCTGTAGCGTCTGCTTTCCCCCTTGAGAAGACGGTGTGAGTTTATGTTTGTATATTCAAACTAGCAACCTCCGCGGTTTCACCCGCATAAGTATCGATCCCGTGGGAATATCGGGATAAAAACTATCCTATACCCTTTCCCGGGACTCAAGCTATCTCTATACCAAATTTCATCTAAATCGGTTCAGTGGTTTAAGCGTGAAGAGGTAACAGAGAGACAGACAGAGACACACTTTCGCATTTATGGATCGGTTTCAATAGTGTGATTGGCTTCGGCAGTTCTATCTATACATATAATAAAATAGTAACAAATTCAAAACTGAACATTAAATATTTTTGAAAAAGTAATTGCTAGGAGACAAATTTCATCCAAATCCGTTCAGCCGTTTTGCGCCAATCCATACAAACAGACAAACGTATAATAATTCTAAAGACTATATTTTCGGTACCTATCAGACTCGTTCCCACACGGACGAGTCATAGTCATCTGCCTAGCCTTTTCCCAACTATGTTGGGGTCAGCTTCGTCTTACCGGATGCAGCTGAATACTAGTGTTTTACATGGAGCGACTGCCTATCTGACCTCCACAACCCAATTTTTAGGTAATACGATACCCCTTGGTAAGACTGGTTATCAGACTTTCGGGCTTCTGACGACCCATAACGACTGTCAAAAATCCATGAATGACAGCCGGGTCCAACGGCTTAACGTGCTTTCCGAGGCACGGAAGGGGCTTGGTATGCAAAGATGGTCACCCCTCCACGGACCAACCGCGGCAAGCATAGCTTAACCTGATCGATCGAACCGTGCGGTTGTTATTTCTTAGACACGGACGAGTCTAATACTGAAAATATTTTTTTTTCCTGAACGGATTTGGATAAAATTTAGCACACAGATATTATGTAGATTAACACAGGATACTATATAGTACGTTTCCATGTTATAATTTCCGACTTGAGAATTTCTTTGCTGAAAAGCTTGTGTAAAATAAATAAATCACGGTAAGTGAAACCTGCAAATCAAACAAGGTTTTTTAGGGTTCCGTAGCCAAATGGCAAAAACGGAACCCTTATGGATTCGTCATGTCTGTCTGTCTGTCCGTCCGTATGTCACAGCCACTTTTTTCCGAAACTATAAGAACTACACTGTTGAAACTTGGTAAGTAGATGTATTCTGTGAACCGCATTAAGATTTTCACAAAAAAATAGAAAAAAACAATAAATTATGGGGGTTCTCCATACTTAGAACTGATACTTAAAAATGTTTTTTTTCGTCAAACCCATACGTGTGGGGTATCTATGGATATATTCAAAAATGATATTGAGGTTTCAAATATCATTTTTTTCTAAACTGAATAGTTTGCGCGAGAGACACTTCCAAAGTGGTAAAATGTGTCCCCTCCCCCTGTAACTTCTAAAATAAGAGAATGATAAAAGTAAAAAAAAAAATATGAAGTTCATTATCATGTAAACTTCCACCGAAAATTGGTTTGAACGAGATCTAGTAAGTAGCTCGCCGGTGAAAATTTAAAAACATTTATGATGGTACGGAACCCTCGGTTCGCGAGTCCGACTCGCTCTTGCCCGGTTTTTTTTAGTTTGTGATCTTCCTGTACGAGTCGCAATAAATACTTTTTCTTTCATTAATTTAATTGATTCCAAACGCAGTGCAAGCAGACAGTAATTTGTCCACATCGAGGAACGAAAAATCGAAAAGGAGACTAGAAAATTTTTCTGTTAAAAATAAACCGAGTCGTCCGTCGCCCGTTTTCCGATCGCCGCAGCGGGCGGCAGTAAAAATTTTACCCTTGGGGAAAGCGTTTGTGCAATCAGAGCGGATTGTGCTACGAATTTAAGCTAAGCCGCGCTAAGCGGCGTAGGCGCCGGGAAAACATTTCACCCTCCTGAATCCTATTACTGATTTTTAAAAAGGTTTTTCGGAGCCCAAGTACCTATCTGTATTTTGTGGACGTCTTAGGAGCGTTTACGCCGTGCGGCATTTCATACAAACTTTCATGCCTTTGTTTTACGAAATGAATGAACCGATTTTAATGAAACTTCATACGCATAAGCAGAATACAAAGGTTTAAAAAATTACTTAAGAACATCTACACTTATGCGGGTGAAACCGCGGGGCGAAGCTAGTGACCATATAAGTGCTGTATCAATATAAATAATTAAAAGCAACCAGTAAAACTTAACACACGAAAAAAAAAACGCGTCTTCTTGGGAACGGAAAAAACAACAGCCTTCTTTTATACACAGACGTTTTTGATTAATAAAGAAGAAAAACAGGGTTTCCCGCGATATTTTCTCTCCTTAAAGAAAATAATGTAATGTCTCCCTATCTTGACTTCGTAACCAATTTATTTATTAGTACCGCTTGTTATATAAGGTCGTAAGAATGCCTTAATAAAAAAGATAGGTAAAAAGACAATTTTTAGGCTCTTTGAGAAAAGAGAAAGTATTTGTAATACTTAACTTAATTGGCTTTGCTGAATTACCTTTTATCCTGCCCTTCCCCATATTTATATTATCTTTATACATAAAACAAAGCCGGGTTAGTTACACCATTCACTCTAGAACGGCTGGACCGATTTTTATGATTTTTGATTTATTGGATTTATCTCGACCCGGAATAGCAGAATAACTATTAAAACTTGGTCAAAAATCACGAAAAAGATATCATCATCACCATCTGCCTAGCCTTTTCCCAACTATGTTGGAATCGGCTTCCAGTCTAACCGAATGCAGCTGAATACCAGTGTTCTATCTGACCTCCACAACCCAGTTATCTACTGGGTAATACGATACCCCTTGGTAAGACTGGTTGTCAGACTTTCGGGCTTCTGACTACCTGTAACGACTGTCAAAAATCCACGAATGACAGCCGGGACCAACGGTATACAAGATGGTCACCCATCACGAACAAAGATATATTGAAGATAATTCGTTTTCTCATACATTTTGTATGGGATGACTTATTGATTCTGAGGCGGGGTATGAAGTTCGCTGGGTCAGCTAGTTTTTCATGAAGAACGTAATAACGTTCCCAAATATGGTCCCAATATCGATATTAAAAATACATTTTACGTTTCCAAGAAAAAACTTACATGTACAAGGATAAAAGTATTTTAGATTTTAATCCATGTCATAGGTACCTGTTTACAAAATTTCATCCAAATCCGTTCTGCCGATAAAGCGTGATTGAGGAGCAAACGTACCTACAAACATTTTCATGTAGGTACACTATTGGAGAGGCAATGTATATTAGTAATTAATTAATGTTAGTAGTAATAGGATAGGCAAAACTATTATTTGATTAATGTAACCCCGATGATCCAGATTAATCCAGATTTCGTCTATTGACAGTCGTAAACATTATTTCAGCAATTCAAGTGAAAACCGTATGAAATTAACGTGTAATCAACAGAAAATTTGGCCATCAACCGTCCCGGCCAAAATCGTTAACACCCGGTTTCCGATTAAAGGGATAATCACGTTCTCTTAAAATTAATTGGGATGTTGAGATTAATTTCATGTAGGTATATCAACAAATGATATACATGAAACACATATCAAATTGTATCGGCTACTAAATATTTCATAACTAGTGACTAGCTTCCGCCCGCGGCTTTGCTTGCATGATATGACGATAAAAAGTAGCCTATGTCCTTCTCCAGGGTTCAAAGTATCCCCATTCCAAATTTCATCAAAATCAGTCTAGCCGTCAAGACAGAAAGACAAAAAAAAATAAATTTGTTTTTTTTTATAAGTACCCTATATACTTTTATATGCATTTAGTAAAAAGCTGTTACGTTGACATTACAAATATAGACTTATTTGTATAATTTTAAGATATACATTGAAAAATATCCCCTTATTGCTATCTGAACCCGATTCAACCGCTTTTTGTCAACTTGAACTATAGGTACCTACACATTCGGTGAAACAAGCCGTGATGTTATGTTCAATTAAGTGATGTGTTGTTATGTAACTTTTATGTTGTAGGTACAGTCAACCAAAGAGATAAGTATGCAGGATCGTCGGATATAGTTGAAGTTTAGTAAGAAACCGATGGATGTTCTCGAATAAAATTTAATTTTAGTAATAGGAAACAAACAGCTCACTTATCAAATTAAATTTCAGTCGTCAATATCCATCGGTTTCTTACTAAACTTCAACTGTATCCGACGATCCTGCATACTTATCTCTTTTGTTGACTGTTTATAATAAAGAGTATATTTTTATCTATTTATGTTGATACACGCAAACACGACTGATATGTTTTCTATTTCACCTATCCTGTGGTAAAACTAATTTTCTTTACTTCAAATCAACATCGTGCAACTGTCACCCTCCATCAAATTTGAAAGCAAAACAAAGCGGGGAACGGTCTCATTATATTTTACAATGAGGCGTCCAATCCCGGGGATTGTGCGACATTGCATGAACACATAAGTTAGGTAAACCTGACAGACAGGACACGTCACACAAGTAAAATTAATATTATACTTTGTGACAAAGAACCCTTTTGCCATCTGTTTGTGACCTAAAACACGGCAAAAGAATTATAATGACAGATGAAAGCACAGGATATTAGCCTCTATGGTGGCTATATTTAAATGCGGTGTTCCTTGTACAGCCAGTCTTGGCTTGGTCTTGGATGTTCTCTGCTGGGTAATTATAGCCACGACATGAACTACTTATTCTCATTAGAACATGTTTTTGCTAATAAAAAAATATAATAAGCTTTATATATTTTCTTTCACAAGTATTAAAATGTACTTAGTTTTATATATCAAAAAGTTGGAACACAGGAACGCATACTAAGTAAAACCTGTGCGACGGGTCTCCTGGCGGCCTAAAAAGGCCACTTTGGCAGAATCATAAAAGGATAATATTATGAATCATAATGGACAGTTAACTGTTAAGGTAATCGTATCAAATCCCATTGGTGAAGGATTTTTCAGTAAATGAAAAGGATTTTAAAGTATTTTTTTTTATGTCTGCTAAAATACCAACCAATCCAATTCAAATCCAATCCCAATCTCTTTGATTATAACTACGTAGTGCAGCGAAAAAAGAAAAACACGGACTGTCTTCGCCATATTATGATTCATAATGTTATCCTTTTATGATTCTGCCAAAGTGGTCTTTTTAGGCTCCTTGGTCTCCTGATCTCGAATACATTATTCAGAGCTCTGCTAAGGACACAAATAACAGTAGCAGGGAGTGCTTACAGCTAATGAACAATATAAAAATAAAATTAAGAAAACTAGAAAAGTTTTTTGCCTTTGCCCAGTAGTGGGACAATACACGCTAAACAAAAAATAAGGAAGTGGTTTTTCCAATACTTGAGATGAAAAGAAAGAATGAAGAAAAAACAAAGAAAGGAAGAAAGAAAAAGAAAAGAAAAAAAAGAAGAAAGAAAAAAGAAAGAAAGTAGAAAGAAATAAAAGAAAAAGAATCTATCAGTACCAAGCCAACCAGCAAACATCTAAGGAGAACATTATTTTCCATTGAAAGCTATCGCAACGAACCGACAGAAGATTATTCATTTTGACACTCGATTTACCCACAGAGAGAGAAAAGTTGGGTACTTATACTCAACTGAGTACTGTACTAGTAGTAAAGGTTGTCTACAAAAGAGAGCTTTTACATCATGCAACCTAGCAGAAAAAATATTGTGTTTGCATTTAATCACTCAAGTGACTTTAGAAACCGCAACCTAATTACGTAACGTAACACACACTATCAACCGTATATTGTATAGGGAGGTTAAAATTACTATATTTGAGGGTCTTACATGACCTAAAGCGCGGTCACTGCGGGACTGCATAGAAAAGAAAGAGAAGCGCGATGACACAACGCTGGTAATGTATTGCAAAATATCAAGCAATTATTTAATTACAAAAATCTATTGTTTGGACGAAAAAATTAAAACATTATTTTTGTATGTTGCTTGTAGAATAATCTGACAAAAATCAGAATGATGGTATGTATATTAGTATGGTTTTTATTGTAAAAAGAAAGTTTTTAGAGGTATCTTGATGATTTTTTTTATCGTATCAAATAAGTTGTATTATGTTTTCAACACACTATCTACCTAGCATATATACATATGTATATCCTAAGGATTTAATATATTTTTCTGATTTAGTTTACTGTAGTCGATCATATACTTTTATTGTTTCTAAAGCTTGCGTTTTTTGTGTTTAAGTCCTGTAAGCCCCTTTTTTTTTTGTTGGGCCAGCGGTAACCCTTTCGGACAATCCCGCTAACCCGGCAAGCTTCGGCCCTAACGGGCGCCTTCATTAATGCTGACATCTCTTTGAGACGCGCGTGGACCACGTACACGCCGTCCGGCACAGGCCTGGTCCTGATCGGACGGTGGGGCCAGCTACTCGCGGAAAACAATGGACACCCTGAGAGTCCAATAGCTTCAGAATACTATTAGGGCTGCCGCGCTTTTGTAGTGCCTCTGGCATGTTCGCTCTGGCGCGGTCATGACGTTCACGCAAAGGTGAGGAGAAAAACGGCATTGCTATTGGAGAGAACACGGTTAAGGGGCTTACAAGAGCTAAATGCAAGTTTTACAAACAATAAAAGTATATGATCGACTACAGTAAACAAAATCAGAAAAATATATGATATTCTTCAGGATATATGCTAGATAGATAGTGTGCTGAAAACATTCTGAAGATGTTAGTGGACAAATTTAGCTCGCCGATAATGAATCACTTCATGCAGGTGCTGCTTAGGCAGGAGTGATTCATTTCATCCGGTGAATTTTAGAAAGAAAGAAAGAAGAAAGAAAGTACGTTTATTTGCGATAAACATGACGCAATAAAGAAAATAAGAAAGGGTTGGGGGAAACATGCGTAAATATTATTTTTCTTGTAGTATTTACATATAATTGTAACACACTAACATAGCTTTTAAGTTGTACCTAACTCATTAATATAATATGGATCATTGTTGTCTAAGAAATAAATTAATTTATAACAATCCGATTAATTTTGATGGATATTGCTAATCTATTGCACCATACGTTTGAAAAGTCGCCTCAACAACGTTAATAACTCAATAAATGTGGTTGAACTGTAAAAATGAAAGCTATTAAGCTAGTATGTTACGCAGCCCGCAGTTAATAATTGTAGCCACTATTACCTACCATAGTTTTTATTCGTGAAAAGATAATTATAAAAGCTAACAATATTAAAATAATAATAATAATATGTACAAGTATATATAAAGGAGGAGAAATAATCAAAGGGCATCAAAAAATTCATCCGCATCTCTGTTAATAGGAAACGTGCCCAAAAGACTGGCAGCATTGCCACATTGTACCTATGGCAATGCTGATTCTTTGGCCAAAAAAATAGGCCAGCCCTCTGGTCACGTGAAGAGTCGTCTCGAAATACTAAATGGGCACTCGGGCCCCATGGCCCTAGAGTTTCAACCCCAAACGGCTCAAACATATAAGTTCCAAAGAGATTGGAGTATTTGCGCCGTTTGAGGTTTTCCGCACCTGCAGCAGCCGCCCCAGCACAGCTCACCGTGCTTGGAAGATGGGATGTTGTTTGTTTTTACCGACTTTACAAAAAGGAGGAGGTACTATGTTCGGGTGTTTGTATGTTTTTTTTTTTTTTTTTGTATGTTTGTTCATCGAATACGCCGCCAATTGTCGACGGATTTTCAAAATTCTTTTTTTGTTCGAAAGTAGATAGTTCTGAGGTGGTCCCATTGTCACCAAGTTAGGATCTGATGATGGGATCTTAGAGAAATCGAGGGCAACCCTCAAATTTTATAGGCTCACTTATTGTTTTTCGCATATTCTATGAAGTATCTTGTGTATTTGTGTATGGTTGTCACCATCTCAGGTAGCTGGGCTGATGATGGAAGGTACAACTCCTTAACAGTAAGAAGTTACTCGAACAGGCGAGGACTGTTTTAGTAAATTGTTTTGATGTTTGATAGGGCATTTGCCACATTTGGTCTCATGATCATCAAGTCATGACCTGATACTGCAGTCAGGATAGTCTGCAGAGTACCTAACTCCTCGACAACTAACAGCAGATATATCGTGTTTAGGCTCATTGAAAAGGGCTCGATGTGTGGATAAACGTACTGATACTGAGGAACACCGAAGACCTGATGCTGAAGCCAGGAGCATCAGAAAAAGTACAAACCTTTAAATTACAGCACCGTAGTCGTGTTTGGGCTCATTTTAAACAGGACTAATTTTAAGTTCAATGCAATGTTGACATAAGTCTGGCCTGATGCTGCAGCCAGGATTATCAGCATCTAATCTAAAAACTAATAAAAGGACAACTCCTCAACAATTAACGTCCCTGCATCGAGAAAAGGAATATTTTATAAAAAGGTGATGGGCAAGTTGACATTAGGCTATTGTAACTTAGATAAATTATAAATAGACCCACTAAAAAGCGAGAAATAAAAACTTTTTAACAAAAAAAAAAACCGACTTCCAAAAAAAACACTACAAACTGAAAAAAAAAACACTACAAACTGAAAAATAACTTTAATTTCGGAAGTCGGTGGCAAAAACTAAATTACCTACTGATCCCTAAGACACCGACTTCCGAAATTAAAGTTAATTTTCAGTTTGTAGTGTTTTTTTTTTCAGTTTGTAGTGTTTTTTTTGGAAGTCGGTTTTTTTTTTGTTAAAAAGTTTTTTGAATAAAACAAGGCGCGGAAAAGTGAACATGTCCTCTTGAAATCAATAGCAAAAATTCAGTATACAGCATAACAACACCGCCTTTAACGTTCCCACTGCTGGGAAACAGGCCTCCTCTTGGTGGGAGTTCGTAGATGTCACATGTCTTCAAAGTTTCCTCACGATGTTTCCGTTCATCGTTTTGAGAGCAGTGATGGTGAAATAATTTAAACAAAGTAAAGTGCCTGCTTGGGTTCGAATTCGAACCCCCGACCTACAACTCGTAAGACGCGGCCGTTACCACTGGGCTCCATAAAATAGTAAAATTCTGTATTTCTTCTTATTTAGCGGCAACACAGTATCAGATGGTCTGCTCTCTAAGACTGTCAACGTAAAATAATAGTTCCGTCACAAGGGACACATTCATTTTTCGGACGGGCAAATACATATCGAGAGTAGGGATAACTGTCACATCGTGTTGTCATTCATTTTTAGTTGGAGCTTCGAAATAAATGATTATTTCGAGGCTCCAACTAAAAATGAATGACAACACGAACGTACGAACATATGAATGTTCGTACTAGCAGTGTCTCGCGGTTTCACACATAGTAGTGTCGATCCCGTAGGAAAATCGGGATAAAAAAAACCTAGGTGTTAATCTGATGTATAAGCCATATTACTGTAAAGTTTCATCAAAATCCGTTCAGTAGTTTTTGCATAAAAGAGTAACAAACATCCATCCACCCATCCATCTATCCGTCCTGACAAACTTTCGCGTTTATAATATCATATTAGTAGGATAGGATATTAGGAAGTGAGATGGAGTAGGAAACATGCGTATTACTTCAGCTGAAAGTACGGTTTTCGTGTTAAGGCAGTAAACCCAGTGGTGCTTACGGTCTCATAGGACGACTACAGTCATCATCTGCCTGGCCTTGTCCCAACTATGTTGGGGTCGGCTTCCAGTCTTACCGGATGCAGCTGAATACCAGTATTTTACATGGAGCGACTGCCTATCTGACCTCTACAACCCAGTTACTGGGTAATACGATACTTGGAAAGACTGGTTGTCAGACTTTCGGGCTTCTGTCTACCCGTAACTACTGTCAAAGATCCACGAATGACAGCCGGGAACAAGACGACGGACGGCGGAGGACGACTACAGTATCATCATCAAATACGAATCGATAATATCAAGGCAGCCATACTCTGCAGAAGCACTTACAGAATGACAATAACGAAAACTAACTAGTTAATAGGCCCCGAATAGCCATAAGCAGACAGTAACGACATTATTATTTCCTCTCACAAAGGGACAAATTGTAACATCTATGATTTATTGTTCAAACACGATGATGTAATAGCTATCGGCTATTTCATTTTATTGCTTCTTCGGATACAATGGCATTTCTGTATCAATCTATTGTTATATTAACTATAAATTAGGAACTGGTGGATGCTAGTGATGGCGCCAAAGCCGAATTCTGGGCCGAGTCCATTTAGATTGCTATCGACACGCTAAGAAGAAGATTATCTATAGGCTAGGTATTGCTCACGGCTTTCTTGCCTTGGATTTCAAAAACAAAAGGCTATTTTAATATCATACAAAATTTTGGGTTACTCCCTAAGTACCCCGATCCCCGAGGCCTCCGTTCCGGAGAACCCCGAATACGATAAATAACTCAGAGCTACATTTTTTAAAGACCTTTCTTTTCAGAAAGGTCTTTCAACCTTCCTTTTCATTCAAGGTTGAAAAACCTTGAATGAAATCGCCAACCTGCGGGGTAATTGCGTAACAAACTAACAGTACATACCAATGGCTTTCATTTTGACAGTTCGATAATATTCATTGCGTTATTTACATACGTTGTTGAGCAAACATATTTTTCGAACATATGAAGCAATAGATAAGCAATATCCTTCAAAATGATTCAGATTGTGAGTGCCATCTTCAGCAAGATTGGTGACCAATGGTCGTGTGCCTTCTATGCATGAGAAGAAACTTTTGCCCAGCTGTGGGACAATAATGGGATGGTATTTTTTGTATTATTATTTCCCAGCCCACCTCTAAACATTCTAAAGAACATTATCATCTTGCATTCCGGTTCCTACCTCTTCACTGGTTTAGGCTGGTTGGAATCGCGCCACAACATAAACTTCAAATCGTTTGTAGTGCGGGTTCCAACTCAGTACCTGGAAACCTTCATGAAGGAAGAGTTTTGGCCGATAGGTGTAGCGTACCGACGTTATTCGTGGAAGGTTACGCGACACCACGCAGAGCAACACGACGCCGACACAGTCATCACTTCGTGCACAGTAGTTAGTTTTTATTAAAATATGTATTTTTAGGTTAAGGTATTTATCTATGGGCCTGCGATGCCTGAAATAAATGGATTATTATTATTATTATTTTGTTTATATATTTTTTTCTCTCGGCCTAGCCGGATAGAACTGATGGCACGGGCCTAAGCCAAGTGTCCAACACTGGGGTTAGGTGTGGGAGTAATATTATAAGTAGACTGTGTGGTAGACGAAACAATATTTAAGTGGGAGTATTGATGTAAGTTGTCCGATTCACACTGAATAAATTTTCTAACTAGCCTGCATGTATTAAGAATCACTGCCTTCTGCAGCAGGTGGTAGGTGTTAGGTGGCAGGTTGAGGGAATTGTAGGTTATTATTATTATTATTACCAGTCAGTCAGAAGGCTAGTTCCCGTAATTAAAAACGTTCAAAATCTAGTCGCAATCTCATCTCAGCGACAATCAATGTCAAAAACTTGTCAAAATTGTAGGGATTTAACGGGTATTTTTGACAGATTGATCAGACTTAGAACGTTCTCGAAATTACGAGAATTGGCCCTCAGTTATGTCAGTATATTTTTATTATTAACCAATAGAATATAATTACCACTAAGATTAACACCAACTTAATGTTGATGCCTACTTAGATTAAGTCTGTACTAACATAGTGCAATTCAACATAAGCTGAAGCTCAATGCACAGACATTAGCAAGGCTTAGTTCCACTATCAATAGCAGAATGTTAATCGGTATTCAGATAATGAAATCCTAGTGCTCTGCCTACTAATTGCATTAAGCAGGTTAACACGTACGTAGTGAATTGATTGCTTGAATTAACAATGAACTAAAGAAGATGAGGTTTCAGAAGTACCTACGTATGAAACCTAATTTGTATAAATAAAACGAAGTCGGATTAGTTACACACCAATTTTTGTGATCTTTGATTTGTTGGATTTGTCTCCGCCCCCAATAGCAGAACAACTAATAACATGGGTAAAAATCACGATAAAAAAAGATAATTAATTTTCTCATAAATTTTTTTTGGAACAGTTTTTTTACGATATCTCCAGAACAGTTTCGATGGTGGTACAAAGTTCCTAAATACCCATCACACATCATCATTATCTTACATTGTTTTCTGAATTTGTTCACATCTTGAACAGTTCAGCGTCGAATCGTTGAGCTCCTTAAATTTTGAGTTGAGCTGCAGGATTTCTGACAAATGCGTGCACTGACTGGACAGGTCCACTCAATCTGTGTGGTTCTTTTCTCAAAAGACCATCTCAGACATCGATCTACATGGTCTTCACATGATCTGACCAAGATTATGTCTGGGCTTTAAAAGAGACTGTGACCTCTGAGTTTGCTCTGAGTTTGTTTCGGCCTTTCTTCTCAGAGTAGTCAGATACGAAACGCCAACCTCATCTAGTATTTAAAATATGATTGTCATGTAAAAGTGTTTGCGCAAACCTACTTACAGAAATAAAATCATTTATCATTTAGTTGTTGTCAGGAGAAATAAATCTTAAAACGAAATAAAAAAATTCATGTTCGGTTAACTCGCTTTGATCACGAGCTACCATAGGTCTATATACCATTGTTCTGAATAATGTGACTATAACTTTATAGAACCCAGTCTACAGCAGCCTTTGGAGAAAAGAGCCATAGCTTTGAGTTGACCTGACCAAACAGACGGCGTACATGCATCAATCATCGTACAGCTCAACCCTATTCTAGGTAGCTCAACAACACGACACACGACGCTACCAGTCAGCCGGAAATTCATGTAGTATGTTCTGTTAGTAGGTTTCTCCCAAAAAGAAAGGTTTTGCCTCAGCGATATACCAACTGTTGGATTGTGAAATACTCTGTTTCGGATTACCTATATTTAATATTAAATATAATGTAAAAACGTATTTATTTATAAAAGCACGAAAAATAAATACGGTATAAAGAGAGTTGGAATTCTGAACACCTCGTAAATTCAGAACGTCCGTACAAATATGAAAAATGTATTCCACTTTGCAATACTTATCGCTGTAGTACCTCGGTGTACTTAAACATTTTTTGTCATATAATTCTTCCTCAGACACATAATTCACGTTGATAACTTTGAACATATCACGCTCCCGTTTGGGAAATCCCCTGAGGCTATAAACTTTAAATTAAGGTAATTTCTGAATACCTGTTTAGGGAAAGGGATTTGGGACATCCATACCCCGAACTATGAGTATGTTGAAAACAATTTTCACCGATTTGAATCAAGTTTTCTGATAGTTTTGGTCCTACGATCCGCCTCTAACTATCAATTTCGTTAATACAAAATTAACTCCTATTTTGACAGGTATACGGGTTATATTAATTTTACATGAGAAAGACATTCGGTTAATCCGTTTAAAAATAGTTTGGACTGATCCGTTCCGACACAATGACAAACGAAATAGGCCATCCCTGACTTAGTTTTGATACGTCATCATTCCCTTTTTGGGTAATTTAACCAAATAGTTTGTCCATTATAAGTTTTTGCTCGGAAAGCGATTTATGGGCCAATTCGATGTTGCCAGATTAAAGCCCGTGCTATTAGATCGCATATGTATGGGCCGGATGTTTCAAACGGTTGGTTAATGTAACATACGTACGTTACGTCAAATAATAACGATTACGTACTCGGTATTATTTGACGTAAGGCAAGGTCATAATTTTGTAATTGTAATTTTAAACAACGCTTTTTTTGGTTAGACGATAGTTAGCGCCATTTTTGGTGTATACGCGTGCGTCAAGTGGACGTGAAACAACACGCCCTTAGCTTCTTATAATTGAAATTGTCGTCGACTCGACATCTTTGACAGCTACTAATACATTGAACGTTTAGTGTGGTATTATAGTAACGTTTTACACGCTTTGTGACTGATTTCTATACAGGGTGTACCACAGAGGTGTAGTCAAACTTAAGGGTGTGGTACAGACAGAACAACTTCCTCCATGGGACCAACATCGTAATGACCAAAAAGATTTTTTTATTATGCGAGTTCTATGAAGCACGTAGATACCTATATTAAATAATATTATAAGACTTAATTAGGCATCGATAAAAACTATCTGGATTTTAATGGATGTGTGCCAAATATCATGAGCCTGAATAATTAGGTAGGTACGACATGATGTGACTGACTGTCAGGACCAGGACGTCGTTGGACCGTTTTATGAATGAACTAGCTTTTGCCCGCGACTTCGTCCGCGTGAAATTTCACCCTTCCCCATTCACCCCTCTTAGGGGTGGAATTTCGAAAAACCCTTTCTTAGTGGATACCTACTTTTCATAAAGAACACCCCCTCCAAATTTCATGTCTCTAGGACCAGCAGTTTAGGCTGTGCGTTGATATATCAGTCAGTCAGGACTTTGAATTTTATATAAATATAATAAAGATTTACCTTCGCGGTGCGTAATCAGGATGCATTAATCAGATTCACTTAGTCTTTTATAACATAATCTATATCATCATCAATATTATTAAGATGCCCACTGTTGGGCATGAGCTTCTCATATAGATTCGGACGGTTTTGATCCCTATTACATCCAACCGCTCCATGCGACTTTCGTCAGATCGCATATTGCTAATTATATTTGAAATTTCAAATGCGTCGATTATATCGTTGCATGAAGAATTGCAAAAGTTTAGGTTATCTCATTACACATAACTAAATTGACGCCAAAAGTAAAATAATTAGACCATCTTCATGAAAATGCAATAAATTATTTTAATAAATATTTAAATAGGTACATTTTTTGTTTCAACACCATAAATTAAAAATGCAATAGTCGTTTTTAAATCAAGAAATCTCCAAGCCTTTCATCTATAAAAACACTCATGGAAACAAATATTTGAGTACGTAGTAAAAGTAACGCACCAATAAATTGCGGTACTAAAAAAGATATTACTGACGTAATAAAATAATCATCTCCTTTCTTACCGAATAAAAAACTTTTAACTGATCCAGATATATAATCGCACTGCACACAAATCCGCCAATGAACGCAAAGACGCGGAAAAATCTGAACAACTAAGTATGCCAATTAAAAGTTTTAACAGTTCAACACGTCACTGAATATACACAAAATTACTTGAGAACATAGGATTATTAGAAAAAAGTTTAATTAACAAATACACTCACTATTATTGTCTCTATTTTTTTTTATTGTTGCTTTCGCGAGTTGTTCGACTTTCGAATTTTGTATCGGAACATGGCGCGGCTCGTTCGGAAAGGGCGCGAGCGTCGAGCAGACTGGTGGCCGCGGCCAGTGACGCTCAACGCGCATGTGCACACAACCTCTTATAATTTGATATCTCACATCACCGCCCCTGTGACATTTTGTGGTAAAACCTACTCGTAAATTATTCAATTTTATTTACTTATTCGTATGCTTCTGTAGAATATTATGACGTGGGTCGTGAGATTTACAATCGAAGCGAGATTCGCGTGTTAGACTGTTTGCGTACTTTTTAAGTACGCTTGGCGTAACTTCGCTCTTCAGTAGGAAATAATTCATCAAATACTTCAGCGCTTCCGACTGGCGTGGCCGTTAACGGTGATTTGTCGGAAATAAAGTTCTATAAACTTATCAAGAACCGATCTTTGCAAAAGTATTTATTCGTTTGTATGATTTTAAATTAAAACTGAATATTTCTGCTTGATGGCGATCATTGGAAAAATCGTTTTATTTTAAATCAATAGTTTTAATTTTTTCCTGAGACTGCAGAGCCAACTAATAGATTACATTGTGTATGTGGCCTTCAAAACAGACATTATGTCAACATTTTGTAAAAAAATTAGATTAAACTAATATAATAGAGCGTACTAATATAATAGAGAGTAGCGTCTGCTAAAGAGTAGATGCTACTCTATTTATAATCCAGAAAAAACCCAGAAATTTCTGGGTAAAGACCCAGAATTAAAGCCGTAATCGAAATATATTGAAGTAAGTGCGGGCGCAAAGAGATTGTCGTTCGGTAAGCCGACTACAAATAAAGAGGTTGAACAGGCCGGTTGGACTTGGCAGTATGCCCGCACCCCTAGTTATTCCGACTCGCACCGATACGACCCTTTGTCGATAAAACTAGAACATCACTACACAACAGTTTTGAATCTTTTTTGGGTGACTAGAGAGAATTGTTAAATGTGCGTAACTGAAAAGACTACCTCGTTGGTTGGGAGCATGTTTGCAAAGTAATTCTCGGATTTAAAAAGTGCTATGGGGTCTTTTTATTGGATTTTTTTAGTACAAGCCCGGAGCCCGGACACCGGAAACTGTAAAATTTTCCCAATCAACCTTGAACCTAATGCTTTAGAGATAAAGTTGCAAGTCTATTAAAGAAAGATAGATTGTAGTAGCTTGATGTGATAAAGGATCGTCCGATACAGTTGAAGTTTAGTAAGAAACCGATGGATGTTGATGACTGAAATTTAATTTGATAAATGAGCAGTATGTTTTCTATTAATAAAATTAAATTTTATTCGAGAACATCCACCGGTTTCTTACTAAACTTCAACTATATCCGACGATCCTGCATACTTATCTCTTTTGTTGACTGCACCTACTATTAATACACCTATATCTAGGTAATTCTCATTAAAGTGTGATGATATTTGTTTATGTCTAACTTACTACCAGAGCAAAGCCTCTAACTCACTTTTCCACACAATTCTATCTTTTGGTAAGATAATAATAAAAGAAAAAGTATTTGTAAAATCATGAGTAGGTGTGGGCTCAAAATCTAGCCTTAGCAGTCAATATACCCGATATAAATCCAGCTGAAATCAGGCCATTAGATAATAGGCACTTTGAAGTATGTAATCAACGAAGGAGGCTGGGACCCTTACTAGGGTCGCTACGTTTGTGAATGTCAATGTGAAACCCTGTATTTGCGGTCTTTATGCATGTTCAAAGAGAATGGTAATAAGTGTTCTAGAACATGCTTGGTTATATTATTTAAAGCAGTGTGTAGATCTCTGATGTATTCAGTTGACTGAAATTTGCTTATCGATTGCGTTCCGTGAAATTTCAGTAATGAAGAAATACTGGGCACAAAGACGTATGAGAGAGTATGTTGAAAGATAGAAAGAAAACGGGGTTTATTTTTCATAGACACACGTGCATACGAAAGGATCAGTTAACTCGAATCCATAGGTACTAATATTATAAATTCGAAAGTAACTCTGTCTGTCTGTATTTGACCTTTTCACGCCCGAACCGATTTAGATGAAATTTGGTATAGATATAGTTTGAGTCCCGGAAAAGGACATAGGATAGTTTTTATTCCGATATTCCCACGGGATCGAAACCGCGGGGCGCTGCTAGTAATATTATATGTTTTACGGGATGAGCTGGACTCCTTTAACAAAGATTGGTACTTGGCAGCTCTGGACAGAGACAGGTGGAAAGAGAGTAGGGACCTGTGCCCAGCAGTGGAACATTTATGTCTAATAAAAAAGAATGTTTTTTACAAAAATATTTAATAATATAAACAATACGTATTGAAATGAAATAAAAAAAACTGGCCAAATGCGAGTCGGACTCGCACACGAAGGGTTCCGTACCACAAGGCAAAAACGCCGAAAAAACCACGTTTGTTTTATGGGAGCCCCCCTTAAATATTTATTTTATTTTGTTTTTAGCGGCAACAGAAATACATAATTTGTGAAAATTCCAACTGTCTAGCTATCGCGGTTCTTGAGATACAGCCTGGTGACAGACAGACGGACGGACGGACAGACAGCGGAGTCTTAGTAATAGGGTCCCGTTTTTACACTTTGGGTACGGAACCCTAAAAAACAAAAGGTGACGTTAGTTAAGTTAGGCGCTGGGATAAGATGGTACGAAATAAATTCCCGGTTAATTTGGCAATATTTATAAATATAAATTCTGAAATCATTGTGTTCTGCGCAATTTTTTATTCTGCCCCGACGAACGGGGCAAAATGGCACAACATTTGATTTGTGCGGTCTTATCTTAGCGCTGAACTTACCCCAACATACCTTTATACTTAGAACGAGCTTAGACATCTTGTGACAAAGGGTATGGCAACCAGTCTTGGGGTTAATGCCGTCATTTTTGGATATGCATCTATCGTTACCAGTCTGGTCAATTAACCATAGATATGCATGCATTGCTCGAAGAACAGATGGCTGATAGGGCCGAAACGTGAACGCGTACCGGAAAACGTAGCGTTTAAAGGCCAAAGTGGACTGACAACCTTGTGAAGGTCGCAGGAATGCACTAGATGCGAGAAGCACAGCACTGGTCTAAGTGGTGATGCTTGTGGGAGGCCTTTATCCAGCAGTGGATGTCTTTCCGCTGAAATGATAATGATTCTCTATGCCACGTCATGATCTTACAAAAAAGGATAACTTTACAGAACTGTATCGTACACGGTACCCATAATATTAAATACTCATGTAAATTGTTCAAAAAATCAAAATCAAAATATTTTATTTCACATAAACCTACATGGGCACTTATGAAACGTCAGAAGCTAGGTGCACGGTTCCAATTGGTCGTTTCCTATGGAGAAGAACCGGTAAGAAACTCCACGGTTACTCTTTTTAAAAAGTAATTGGCTTAAACAATGTTTCCTTTGTTGGGCTAAATGGTCTGTCGCTCCATTGCCTTTTCTGTATAATCTGTCATTAATAAATCCAAGTCGTCACGTCAGCATTTCCTAGGCCTTCAGGAACCTTACAAATTGTAACCTTTAACCTCTGTCTTCAAACAGCTAGAAGGCAGTATCAACACTCATAAATGACGCAAGTTTCTGCCCGTTCATTTAACAGAAACCTTCCTTTTCCTTTTCCTTGAAACGATATAATTCTTCATAAGAACATCCATCATTATTATATTTACCTACTCATGCATTTTCTACATCGTTTACTCAAAAGCTTTCACCTTTCCCCAATGACATGCTAGGCAGCGATATATTTTGTGTCCTAATATAGCTCAGTTTGAGGCCAAAGCTGTTCGTGTATTAAATCATGTCGGATAAATTTAGATGCTCCATTTCTCTTTACTTCTTGTTTCATATTGATGATCCTGTGGAAGCCTTTATGATACCAGTCTCTTTAAGATCAGTAAATCAAAGTACTAGATTCACATGTGCCAATTTTAGATTCAGTAGGCATTTACACCATTTGACTAAAAACAATAGAAGCAAAATTAACAATAGTAGGTAAATGTTTAGATATAATTGGGTGCTTCTACTAATACTATGTACGAATATTATACTCGTATATTATTGTCGTTGACACATTGTTCAGATGTACTTTTCCCGTTATGGTCCAGATCGATAAATTAAGGTGTAACAAAACGTAAATGGAATAATCATAAATATGCTGTAAAATTTAAACTCCGTAGGAGGAAAGGATGTGGTTTTAATTTAACTTGCAAGGTTTGGCCCATATATTTAAACTAAGTAACTATCAAGGCATGATATAAAAGCTTGTAAAACTGTCAGTAATAATAGTCGACCCACTAACGTAATTACGTTGTTCAAAGTTGACTATAAACAAGCTATCAAAGGACAAAAGGACCAATCTAAAAAGCTTTTAACTTCTTTCCAAAGGCCAAATATCATAATCGGTGTATAAAAAAAGGTTTTAGAAAATTGTTTTGCTATTCATACTGTTATTTGAGCACTTAATCTATACTTTAGCTGAGTGTATTGTAAAAAATGATCCAGTGTCGATAAAAGTTTGGTCGTTACAAGCATATTTAAAGATTTTTATTTATGAAAATAAAAAACTTTTATGTGGACGAAGCCGTGAGCTGACTTTGTTGGCTATTTAATTAGTTTCAGGAAAACCTCTAGCGATTTTTATTAATAAACTTTATCTATCTTTTGCTTCCCATATTCGCAATAATAATTCAACTAAGTATTTGTATAAAACATCCCTGAAAAGACCTTTCTATGTCCTTTCAGAACATCTCTCGTAATATAATATTCAGGGACTTGTCAAGTTGGTCAACTGACAGGTGCCAGAAGACGGAAACTACGGATCCGGAGAAAATTGGTATTGGAATGATCAGTGATATATAGACCATAAATTGTGTAACGAAGAATTCTGCTTGTATTATTTGGAAACAAATCCTTATCATTCTCCTACCTTTATCCTTAAAGAAAAACGTATGCCAATAGTATAATCAGCCTACAATGTTCCCACTACTAGTACACACACAGGCCTCCTCTGTGTGAGAGGGACCGGGCCGAAATTTACCACGCGGGCCGAGTGCAGGTTGGTAGAGGTCACATATTTAATTTTTTTTGAAGTGAAAACTTCTCTAAGCGCGTTGGGAATTTTTTGAGATGGGAAAAAACCATTGAACTCGGGACACTGTTACCGTAACCGACACCGCACATGTTTTATTTATAAGACGATTCCAAAAATACACACGTAATTGTTCAAGTTGTCACTTCTGTCGGCACTCCCGGAGTGCCACTGTTTTTTTCATATAGCATCTGGTAGTCCACTGCCGGACATAATTATGCCTCTTCAATTGCACGCCATTTAGCTCGATTCTCGGCAACTCTCTTCGAGTCACCCTGCGAAGATAGTCGCCACCTAGCGATGGTGTCCTACCTTACGTTTACCTCCACTCAAGAACACGTATACCCCAACGTACGTCAGCCAATACCAAAGCTAAACAGCGTTAAGTCATTACCTACTAAAGTTTTGGAAACTTAATCAAGTTTTTGAACTGTTTATTTACTTCCCAGAATGCCCAGAACGTAGTCTTTTGTGGCACCTTTGACGAAAAATGGTCACAATCTTTGGACACCTAAACTACCATAATCCCAGATAACAGTAAATGTTGAATCTCATATTGTGCTAGTTTGTTCTAGACATTTGAAGAACAAAACCAAATAGATCACTACTATTAAACGAACAAAAAGGATTAGTCATCTTAGAATATTGTTATTAGTGCACTGATGCTTTTTTCCATCCATCTTCTATATATATATATATATATATAAAATGATAAACTGACTGATTGTTGATATATCAACGCACAGTCTAAACCGCTGCTCCTAGAGACATGAAATTTGGAGGGTGTGTTCTTTGTGAAGAGTAGGTATCCACTAAGAAAGGGTTTTTCGAAATTCCACCCCTAAGAGGGTGAAATTTCACGCGGACGAAGTCGCGGGCAGAAGCTAGTTTCAGATAATCCCCTAGCCAGCTTTTACAACACGAACTGAAAAAAAGAACCCGAGTGGCTTTTCCATTCGTTGAGCTCCACAATTCAGCGTTGGGCTATTAAAAAGTGGTAAAAATAAACGCCTCTATGCATTGCAGTCCACGGCATGTTCAATTATATTCTGATGTCAGAAACAGTGATTGAATCTGTACTGATTTTGGCACTTTTTAATGTAACGGTGCTTTTTTAGGGTTCCGTACCCAAAGGGTAAAAACGGGACCCTATTACTAAGACTTCGCTGTCTGTCCGTCCGTCCGTCTGTCTGTCACCAGGCTGTATCTCAAGAACCGCGATAGCTAGACAGTTGAAATTGTCACAAATTATGTATTTCTGTTGCCGCTATAACAACAAATACGAAAAACAAAATACAATAAATATTTAAGGGTGCTCCCATACAACAAACGTGTTTTTTTTCGGTGTTTTTGCCTTGTGATATTTATCTCAATTAATACTAGCTCGACGCCCGACGGGTAGAGCTGTCGTGTCCCA
The DNA here is from genome assembly GCA_948474745.1 of Oligia latruncula. NCBI lineage: Eukaryota > Metazoa > Arthropoda > Insecta > Lepidoptera > Noctuidae > Oligia > Oligia latruncula. The sequence continues at coordinate 6,136,192 of OX419699.1, forward strand.
ATGGTAACGGCCGCAACTTACTTTATTTTGTATAAATTATTTACAATGCTTGAAATATAATTATAAATTGTTAAGGGGCCTGGTAGTCAGGTCGACTATTATAGGTTTTGTAAAAGACTTAGTTTAGGCGCCAATCTTCCACAAATTAAGTACAAAATTGTATCTGTAGACTAATTTAACTTTAAACTGTAATTTGTGGTAAGAAAATAAAATCTATTCTATTCTATTTCATCACCATTCATCACCAAAACTGTGAAGAAAAACATCGTGAGGAAACCGGCATTTGTCTTAAAACAAAAAATCTTAAGACTTGTGACATTACCAATTCGCACTGGGTCCGCATGGTGGATTACGGCCCACAGAGAGGAGGCCTGTGTTCCAGCAGTGGGAACATTATAGGCTGATTATATGCTGATTCTGCGCCGCGCGACGGTATTTCTCATTGGCAAATATGAAGAACTTCCTTTAATCCCCATTAGGAGGTAAATTTTCAGAAATCCATCCTTAGTGCTCACTTCGTTATAAAAAGAAATCTTGAGAAAAATTTCATTCATCAGCGGTGCTATTCTGTAAAAATCTCACCGTGAAAACTTAGGTGAAGTGAGGGTGGAGTGAGCTGTCAATAGTGTCAATTCCTAGCAAAAACAAATTCACTTCACCTAAGTTATCACGGTGAGATTTTTACAGAATCGACGGGCTGGACCCAGCAGTTTAGGCTGTGCGTTGTTTGTCAGTGTATGAATGAATTAAAGATTTTTGTAGATTACCTACCGATAAAAAAGTTGACCGTCCACTACTATGTAGAATGTGCGTGGATAGGTTTGCCACAGTCCATTTGGTCGCCAGCATTTGTTTTGTTGCGAAGCGTGGCTGTGTCGCTGGGGACGATCCCATCTACATTTTCATACAATTATAATAATAATAATAATTTATTTCAGATTCATCTTACCTACGAGTAAGCGTCAAGACCCCTGGAGCAATAGAAATATTTGATGTTTAGAAAATACCAAAATTTACTACCTTTTTGCTACTATTTGGTACCCATCTTCAAATATTTAGTAACTCGATTGACAGCGAAAAAACACGTAAAGAAAGTGGTCAGACATTCTGACGTCAGGACGTCTGGACCATTTTTACCTCCCTGGCAGCCACCAGTCAGGACTCAGGACACTCTGACCCCTGACCGAGTCAGGTGACTGAGAGGCAGTCCTGGCCTGCTGATCTTTTTTTTTATGGTGTGTTGTGTTTGTATCCAACGATTACATCCATATTTTTATACAAAGCTGTGCTATGTACACGTGCGTGGGCTGCAGTGGAGTAGGGTCCTTAAGATTTTACGAAATTTGGTCGACTTTAGCTTGGTCATAATTGACACTACAGTTTTTTTAGGGTTCCGTACCTCAAAAGGAAAAACGAAACCCTTATAAGATCACTTTGTTGTCCGTCTGTTAAGACCGTTTTTTTCAGGAACGCGTGGAGTTGTCAAGCTGAAATTAATATCAATATCAAATACTCAGGGCTGCAATCCCTTGAAGCAGTGAAAAAATCAAACTTGTAAGTCAACGCAATCAAAAGATACGGGCGTTTATATTCCGTTTATGCCGTAAATTTTGATACTCGCAGGGGAATCAAAACTTATAGGGTACTTCCCATTACCTAGAATCATGTCATAAACAAATTACAAAAAAAAAAAAAAAATTGGTGATTACAAACTTATTTGCAGTTGGTAAACTAACCGCGACCTATGTCGATATATGAAGACAATAGTTTACTCACAGCAAAGTTAAGTTTGTCCCTCAATCCAGTTTATCTTTTCGTTGGAGCAATATTCAGTGCTTTCATAGTTTATGAATTTCAATAATGCTACCTAATTATTTTGGTACGTTACATAGCTGTTTACAATGTTCGTACTTATTATTATACACCTAAGTACATAGGTTTGTCTTTAAATCAATGTATAAGTAGATGGATATTATTATCTTTGTTAATTTAGGCCATTTTTATTTTACGATATTTGTTATCTATTAAAAATATAATTACTGTACCGAAATACGTAAAATTTGAGGCACTTATTCCTTTATTTTGCACCAATATCTCGTTAAATTTCATTATAATTCTGCTTTTTATTGCATTTAAAATCTTTCCACAAAATATTGAGAAAATTATTGCTTAAGTTCATTTAAATAATCGAAAAAAACGGGAAAAATATTCGAGACATGATTCCCGTGATAAACTATTTACATACCTACAATGTACGGAACCTTTGGTGCGCGCGTCCGACTCGTACTTGACCGGTTTTTTTATTAATTTATAACTTCACGGACACATGTACATTACGGCTAATCAAATCATTTAGTGTAATTTAGGAATAATTTTAGTAAAAGCCAATTATTATAATTAGTCGATAATGAGAAGAATAAAAACGTTAGGGTTCCATAAACCTAAAACCAAATACATCAAAATGATCAACCTCAAGTGGCTCCCCGAAAATATCAGTCTACAGCGTGTATCAGAAATGTGTGGTCATATTTAAGGATGTGGAACTGCTGGTCGATTCTGTAAAAATCTCACCGTGAAAACTTAGGTGATGTAATTTTGTTTTTGCTAGGAATAGGAGACTATTGACAGCTCACTCCACGCTCACTTCACCTAAGTTTTCACTGTGAGGTTACAGAATCGCACTGCAGACAATCAAACTGAACACGTTTTTCCATCGGACCAACATCGGAATCGCGACAAAAATATCAGCTGTCCCTTTCAATCAATCAATCAACTCAGGCTATCACGGTCCACTGCTGGACATAAGCTTCTCCCAGGCTACGCTACAACACTCTGTCCTCTGCCTTTCGCATCCAATCTATCCCAGCCACCTTCTTCCAGTCATCTTAGGGGGATTACAGGGCCTAAACGCAAAAAACGCAAGTTTTAGAAGTAATAAAAGTATATGATCGACTCCAGTAAACGAAATAAGAAAAATATATGATATTCTTCAGGATATAAATATGTTGAAAACATAGGTCATCAAAAATCATGAAGATACCTGTAAAAACTTTCTTTTTACAATAAAAACCATACTAAATACATACCAATCACTCAGATTTTTTGTCAGATTATTCCACAAGCAACATACTAAAGCACTAGTGTTTTAATTTTTTGGACATTGTAAATTGCTACATATTTTGCAATAATTTACCAGCGTTGTGTAATAGCGCTTCTCTTTCTTTTCTATGCAGTCCGACAGTAACCGCGCTATAGGCCATGTAGTCCCCTTAAGGTCGTCGGTTCATCTAGCTGGGGGGCGCATCACACTACGTTTGCCGATACGCGGTCTCTACTCTAGGACTCGTCTGCTTGTCCGTAGTCGTGAAGCCGAAGTTGTTCCATACAAAACTTTAATAATATTCTACTCGATCTAAATGTATGGCCACCGGTCAGCTTCTAATTTTTGGCGATCACGATGTTGGTCTCAAGAAAGTTGTTATCTAATTCTTTTGCTTACATCAATCTGGGTGGATGGTTTCAAATATCTGACGAAATGAGTATCTGTCGTGTTGCGTGTCTGTCGAACTGCGTGTCTGTCGAGTTCCGTTTCAGACAAGTTGCGAGTCTATCCTGAGAGATGACGAAATGCGTATTTGACCACTTGCGTTTCTGACGACATGCTAGTAATCCGTCTGTACCACACCCTTAAAAAGTACCATACCTTTCTGATACACCCATGTTACACTACAAAATCTGCTTTCAAGAATTCCAGCTCAAAATTTCTCAACCACACTCTGACTAAATATGTCTCAGTCAGTACATCAAGAGCTTATATCGACACCAACTAGGCTACCGGTTGTCTATCCAATACAAATGTGAATAGCTCCACTGCATTGGCAAAAATAGGTCATGAATATCGGAATAAAAATGGTGTACTGGTTTTAAATGTACTTGTGTATTCTGTGCTTTAGCGGGACGACTGCAGAGCTTGGAAAACTATTCGCCATTCAACTATTTTGGAATAGTGAGAGGGAGTGTAACGTGTGTAAATATTTTAGCAATTTGTGTTTTTATATGCTCGACCAGCCGTGCCCGCGACTTCGTTCGTGTAGATCATCATCATCATCTGCCTAGCCTTTTCCCAACTATATTGGGGTCGGCTTCCAGTCTAACCGGATGCAGCATGTGATGCATGCAGACTTCGTTCGTGTAGATGTCGGAAAACAATAATGTGTCTCTTTGCTAATTATTTTTATAAAATAAAAGTAGCCTGAGTTACTCCTTATAACATCAGCTATCTGGCAGTGAAAGTCCTGTCAAAATCGGTTCAGATGTTTCGGAGATTAGCCGAAACAAACAGACAGACAAAAAAAATTAAAAACTGTATTCTTCTTGTAGCGTTTATACTTTCATATGCATTTAGTAAAAAGCTGTTATTTTGATATTACGAACAGATACTTCAATTTTATTTATTTGTATGTATGTATCGATAGTTACTTTTGTTAGTTCTTGTTTAGTTACGGATTTGAAATCTATTGGAAAAAAAAGGTTTTCTGGTAGTTTTAAGACCTCACTAGCTGAATTATTCGACCATAATATGAGAAACAGGGTGTAAATTTCACTCATCCTCCATATAAAAGGGAGGATCCTCCGACCAGACGGGTGTCGTGTATGGCGGGCAACTGCCCGATGATTCATGTCGGGCCGTTGTATAGTTGCGTGTGTTGTGTTAGTTGCGTTGGTTGCGTGTTGCCCGATAAACTCTGCTTACGAGATGCAGGATTTTTGCGTGACGTCAATATGACGCGTAGTTCGCAGGTGGCGTTGTAGATACGTACTGTATTTCTTTGGAATGACATAATGTATCTTTTATTAAATATCACATTGTACGGTTTTGCAAACCTAAATCGTCCTTTTCATCTCTTCATTTCATTGTTTCTGCATCGTCATAAATCAATTAGTCGAACTCGTTAAGATATTTATTAGAATTAATTGCCGATTATTCTCCATAAAAGCTAGACGTGCATTTTCGCATAACTTTTGATATAATCACAACTTAATTAATCAATTAGAAGCAGTACGTGAACTTTGGCTCTCCACAAAATATACAGAACATTTCCCTAACAAAACGTTTCAACTTGCCTACTAACCTTTATTAGAACGGACAGTTTAATTTGAACGTCATTACGTCCCAAATTCAAAATGAAGTCGGTAGCCATCGATCTGTCCCGACACTTTTCGCTGCAAATCAGAGCGCTGAAACTGTTAGGCTTATGGTTCTACATACCCTACCCTTTGAAGGATGTCAGATTTTGGATTTGTGTTTTCACGAAAATTGTGATAGGAATTGCTGTTTTCGTTGTACCGACTGTCAGCCAATTGGTTTTCGTCGTGCGGCTGATTTTGTCGGGGAACGCTGAAATACAAGTGGTGGCTGGGATGTGAGTAACAAATTTAATTTAAAACTATAATATACCTGCAGGGCCCTTTTGAATTGATTGGCAAAACTTCATAAACCGAATGTCATCAAGAATAAAAACATTTATTCACCATCATTTTGACCCCGTCATTAGCAGCGTAAGCTTTGGTTTCCTAAGAAAACGGTGAACGGTCACACAATAACGGCTTTCCAAATACAAAGTGTTTTTTGACACTTAAGGCGCTTACCTGACCTAAAGCGCTGTCACTGTCGGACTGTATAGAAAAGAAAGAGAAGCGATGACAAAACGCGAATTAAGTCCACTTATTAACGCAATATTGGCTTCTTCCGATATTCACCGTTTACATTAAGTTAAACTTAAACAGCACTCCGCCTTATACAAAATTAATTTTGACTCATAAATTATTGAAGCGTAAACTAATCTCCGCCATCGCGAGAAGTGAATAGAGAGTATATTTTTCCAGATGTTAACCTGCCCTGGGTCCCATAAAATTCCCCTTAAAGGGCCGAAAAGGGTAAAATATTCGTAGTTGCGCCCAACTGGATCCCTAAAGTACCTCCATCATATTATGTTAATGTAATGAACTTTTATTGGGATTTCGGACAATCTATTTACAGATTATTTCACCATTTGTAATGATTATAAAATTTTGATTGAATCAGTTTTGATTACATAAAAACGGGGCCAAAAGAAATACTTTGAAAACTGTAAAGAATCCTTCCGTGCTCATAAATTATGTTATAACGACACAATAAATCTGCCTTGGAACTGAAATCGCGTGTAACATACATGACAAACCTAAATGAAATCAGTTTTTTCGAGCTTTCGTTTAACTTGGTAAGGTCAAATCTTATCAGCGCGACCTACTTACATAATAATATGATGGGGGAATTAATAGGGGTTCTTGTGATGACAAGAGAATATCTTTGGCAGAAAATGTCCTCGAAATAAGTAGATATAATAAGTATAAAAGTAGAGGAATGTCGCGTGTTACGTTTCACGGTACATGCGACGACGAAATGTTAATAGCTTAACAGTTATTTATAGTTATGTGGTTGCAGTTTACTGTTCCGCAATACAGATAAGACGACTTTATTGTGCCATTTAAAATGGCCATTTACACTACTTCACCTTTGAAATGGCCAACTACAAATCGCACCTTTAAAGTAAAACCGTTACTAAACGAAATTATAAAATTTTACAGGAGAGCCAATATTAGAAAAAAGTCACTGTTTTTTGTCAATAAGAAACTTGAAATCTCGAAAAAAAAATCAGCTGTTCCCTACATTTATATTCGTATAAAAAAATGTAGGGAACAGCTGATTTTTTTTTCGAGATTTCAAGTTTCTTATTGACAAAAAACAGTGACTTTTTTCTAATATTGGCTCTCCTGTAAAATTTTATAATTTCGTTTAGTAACGGTTTTACTTTAAAGGTGCCAAATACTTTACAGGTTTTCCTAAATTACTTTCATAGCATAGGTTCAACCTAATTTTGCCTACCGCCTACTTTGAGACATTTTTTTTTACCTTCTGTCGTGAATTTAAAACAGCTATTGTCACGATTATAATTATTTAAAAGTGTAATATTACAATAGTCGTAAAATCACACTAATATTATAAAGGCGAAAGTTTATGAGTGTGCTTGTATGTTTGTTACTTCTTCACGCAAAATTTACTGAACGGATTTGCATGAAATTTGGCACACATATAGTTTATAACCAGGAATAATACATATGATACTTTTCATTCCGATATTCCTACGGGATCGAAACTTATGCGGTCAGGTACAGTGCGGGAGGGGTGACGTGACGTGATGCGAGAGCTCAGTGATTCGTTAACTATCACCCCTCCCGCACCGCGCAGCTACCTCAGGCAACATCTAAGTTAAGCAGTCGGCCTATAGTTAATCTCTTCCCAGCTACAAAGGTCTGCATATTACGTTAACAAACCGAAATACCACAACTTGCTAATTAAATGTTCCACGTTTCAGAATAAACTTATGCATGACAGAGTTGCTGGTATCGTTAAGGCTTCTGGATTTGTATTTACGCCGGGATCTACTCATGCAGCTGTGGGACCAGCTTAAGAGCGAGGAGTTTCAGTTTTACTCGAGAGACCAGAAGAACATATTAGAAAAGGCCGTCAAGTTTACCAGGAGGTTGTTTTGGATTCTACTGTTTTGTTGTAGCTTTGATGTCTTTGGTGAGTGGTAGATTGGCTTTTAATTCTTATTTTAGAGTTCTGAAGTTAGACTCTACTATTTTAAAGTGCTAAGTGAAAAATAGTAGACCGGAATACGATGACATTGTACGAGTAGATAGACAAAAATATTGTATTCCGTTTCTCATAAAACTCGGTGTGTGACAGTAGTTACTTGTGCATTGATTTTTAACAATAATTATCTGTAAGGGGAGAGAGGCGGAGAGTAATGGGTAGCTCACCGTCCGATCAGGACCAGGCCCGTGCCGTACGGCGTGTACGTGTTCCACGCGCGCCTCAAAGAGATGTCAGCATCGAGGAGGGGCCCCATAGGGCCGAAGCCTGCCGGGTCAGCGGGATTGTCCGAAAGGGTTATCGCTGGCACGGAACATAAAGGGCTAAGGAAGGAACAGGGTGGGTTTTAGTCAGTAAGAGTCTGACACTCCCTTCCGCTCCAACCAGAGCAGGACTCATTTGATGATTTTCCTTCGGAAAAAAAAAGGCCCGTCGGTTTATCCCACGAAGCGACGGACGGATGTATGTACAAACACGCTCTGAATGTGGCCGTGAAGACGATAACCGTGAAGGCGGTAGCGTCAGCACATAACACACATACACACACATTTTTCATTTCCGACTTCGCCATTGTCTCGGACGGTAGCCTCTCGCTCTTGCGCTTCCACACACATTCACAGCGTGTTTGTAGACTTGGTTACCACAAGTAAAACGCGTTTCGCTTCGTGAGATAAACATTGTACTTGTGCAATTATTTTTAGCAATAGTTTTCTGGTATTGCCATTGTCCGTTGACTACATTTATAGTGTGACAAATACAAGATAAATATAAATATTTTGTTGCTATGACTATGTGTCACAGAGGGATGCTTCAATTGATCCTTGTAATATTATCTCACAAAACAACACGAGTAGATAGTGATGTCAAGATGCGTCACATATAGAGTATCTATAGTTGTACAGGTTGGCAGGGACGCGCAACTTGTTACCATGATTCTGAATCTCCAAGCGTTGAAATATCGTCGGTTATTAAAAAAAAAAATTGCTGTTCCATACGTTTTGACCGCGTAGATATTGCACTTTTCTATGAAACAAAATTTCTATGTTAGGGTCTAGAATCGTGTGCTGAATTCACGTATATTATATAACTATACCCGCATTTATGGTTAGCAAAATAGTAAAGTATACAGGCAGCTAATTTAACGTGCAATTAGAATAATTGCCTGAACTTTTCTTGTGGTTACCAAAATAGTTTGAAGCAAAGGTGAAGAGTGTTTGTAGCAAAGGGGAAAGAGAACGTTGTTTGCCAGTATAATAAATTATTTTACCGTGTGTACTTACTCGTCGATTTAATTGGTATCGGTATTATTCCAGTACACGTTGTGGTGGTACCAGCTTTACATAATTTTGAAACTTTACCTCTGAACATGGATCTCATTCTCATTGATATTAATAAGGAGTCGTATTTTAATTATGCATACTCATATCAGGTAAGAGATATTCCTACATTATATATATATGCTTCTTTAGTACATTCATTTGTAATAATATTATTTTATTTAAAAAAAACGTTGCCCCACACTAGGAATTTCTCCTGTACTGTGGGTGTGGGTGTGTGTGGTGTGTGGGTGTGGGTGTTGTGGGTGTGGTGTGTGGGTGTGGGTATGTGGTGCTGGGTGTGGTGTGGTTGTATTTTGTTCTTCCCCTACTGTTTTTTTTGTAGAAGTGTTTTCTTGTTACTCAATGTTTTTGTATAATTACAGGTTTTGTTCAAACCTGTGGTGGTGCTAGGATTCGTGGCGCTACAAACACTGCCCTGGGCCTCATTGTGTTGTGCAAGTAAAATTAATTTTGCATATTATTTGGCTATTTTATTTATTTATTTATTTTATAGATTACATGTTTCTTATACTTAAACAAAGCACACAATTAGACCTCTGGGGTCTGTCTTAGCATGCCATGGCCTGAGATTTGATCAACGCGCTATTTTTAGTTCTTTAAGCTTACGCTTTATGTTTTTACTATTCATTGAGTCTCTAATGTCTACAGGTATTTGGTTTAGTAAATTGGGTATTGTGCTAAGAGTAATGCATCAAATCTGAATAATGACATAAACCTTGTCAAGAATCCGGGATAAAGCCGGCGCTTAGGGGAGAATTGAAGAACACGGGTCCATGTTTTGGGAAAATATAAACAAAAACATTTACCTAAGAGGATAAAGTAGGATTAACAAAAAATCATTGAGTATCGTTACAGGTCGGCAAAATAAAATCCGAAACAGCGCCGCGGGGTACAAAAAATACTCCCACGAAAAATAAGAATAAAGTTCTCGTTCCGTTTTGAATATTAACATCACTGAACTACGTTCAAAGGTCGCTGATTCTGCAAAAAAAACAGTTAATACATTTTATGTACTGCATGATTTATTTACCTTCCAGTCAGCCAATTGGACGTTTTAATTTATAACTTTGAAAATATAAAAGACCTCGTTAAAGCCACCGCAGCTGAAAGACGGTGCAATGAAAATGAAGCATTTAAAGAAGTTTTCAAAAGATGCGTCCTTCACCACTGCTCTATAATAAGGTAAGTAGGTAATTAATTTACCAATTAGGTACCAAAATGCTTTTCCATGTTTTTATTTGAGTGGAATTTAAAAATTTATTTTTACTTTTTATTTTTTTTTTTTTCTCTTCCTCGAAAGGTATGCAAATTAATCTGATTTATTTAAATGTAAAACAGCCACCTTTCCTTGCCTTTCAGATTTGTAAATACGATACAAGCTGCTTTTAGTGGTCTGATAACAGCAGCGTTATTTTTGAGTTCTGGTATTTTGGGTACTACAGCAGTTCAAATATTTGCGGTAAGTCCTGATCTCAAAGATATCCTTAAAAAATACGGGTCATTCCGTTTATCCACCCCAAAAAATCCACCCTAAGGCTATAAATTCCGTATATCCAACTAGGCCTAGGTTGGATTTTCGGACATGCGTTTCCCCGTATCCACCTTAGGGAGGATTTTTTGGGGTGGACAAACAGAATAATCGAAAAATGCTCAAAATCAAAATATTTTATTTCACAAAAACCTACATGGGCACTTATGAAACGTCAGAAGCTAGGTGCACGGTTCCAATTAGTCGTTTCCTATGAAGAAGAGCCAGCAAGAAAATCCACGGTAACTCTTTTAAAAATAATTGGCTTTTACAATGTTTTCAAATTACAGTAGTTATGGGAGGACAGCGTATGCCTGTCAACAAGTACCAGGTAATTGATAAAATAAAAAATGGTCTACAGACCTAAAGTCTACAAGGCCTACAAAGTCCTCATCATCATCATCATTTCAGCCAAAAGACGTCCAGTGCTGGACATAGGCCTCCCCCAAGCACTTCCACTTCGACCGGTTCTGTGCTTCTCGCATCCAACGGGTTCCTGCAGCCTTTACAAAGTCCTCACATTTACAAAATAAGAATCTATCAATTCTTGGCTTTACCAAGTGATATGATTGCCATTACAACCAATAATAAAGAGTTGAAAAATTTGAATTGTCTGTATGTATAATGTCAAATAATAAAAAGATTATGTCAAAGAAGTATGTAAAATATAAATAAAAACTAAACATCGTAATTTGAGAGTTACGTAGTTACATTGTCTTCAACGTAGTCTTTAATCTTATTATATGCTTTTTTGATAAGGACGCGTTTGATGTGGGTTTTGAACTTCCATCGCTAAGTTCTTTATCCGGCTTTGGCAACTTGTTATAAAAACGGACGCTGTTTATAAGAAATGACTTGCTAGTTTTAGTTAACCTAAATTTAGGCATTACAATTTTATTTTTACTACGTGTTTTGCTATTTTGGAAATCGCTTCTTATTTTGAAAAGTCCTAAATTTTTGCGAATTTTTGTGAGTAGTCAGGTAGGAAACGCCGACCTCATCTAGTTTAAAAAAAATATGATTGACGTGTAAAAGTGTTTGTGCAAACCTACTTACAAAAATAAAATCATTTATCATTTACACTTGCCGATACGCGGGCACAATCTATAGATTTAGTTTTTTGTTATCCGGTTACATTGCAATGAAATTAAAGAGAGAAGCTGCACAGCTGGTGATAATTATAATAAACATTATTGTAATACTAACTGTTCCCCGCGGTGTCACACGCTGCGCGGCTCCTAAGCGTCGTAGCGTGATGTTATATAGCCTATAGCCTACCTCGATTAATGGACTATCCAACACAAAAATATTTTTTCAATTCGAACTAGCAGTTCCTGAGATTAGCACGTTCAAACAAACAAACTCTTCAGCTTTATAATATTAAGTATAGATTCGAACCAGCAGTTCCTGAGATTAGCGCGTTCAAACAAACAAACTCTTCAGCTTTATAATATTAGTATAGATTTGTTTGTTGTACTTATTTGTATTTGTTTTTTTTTCAAACAAACAAAAACTCTTCAGCTTTATTATTAGACTAGCTGCACCCCGCGGTTTAATAAGTTAATAAGTTTCAATCCCGTGGGAATATCGGGATTAAAAGTAGCCTATATGTTAATCCAGGGTGTCAGCTACCTCTATACCAAATTTTATCAAAATTGGTGCAGCCATTTGCGCGTGAAGAAGTAACAAACATATAAACACACCCCCACACACTCACAAACTTTCGCCTTCCTAATATTAGTGTGATTATTGTAATATTCGTTTGCAGATTGAATCTCCTCTGAAGAACAAGACAGAAGTAGCATGGGTTTTGGCTTACTTACTGGTTTTTATTGCTACTCTTTTCGTTGATTGTTACTTTGGAAATACTATCACTGCAAAAGTAAGTACCTACCAGTCATTATTTAAACTTTTTCTGTACCCATTTTTGTACTCAAAATAAAATCAATTGTATTAAAATAGGACCCATTAGCCATTCATCAGCCTTTTCCCAAATATGTTGGAGTCTGCTTTCAGTCTAGCCGGATGCAGCGGAATACCAGTATTTTAAATGGAGTGACTGCCTATCTGACCTCCTCAACCGAGTTACTGAGTAATACGATACCCCTTGGTAAGACTGGTTGTGAGACATTCGGGCTTGTGACGACCCGTAACGACTCTTAACGTCGTCGTAACGACTCACATTTGCCATTGCCATCTATTGTTTCTTTTTTCACAAAAAGCTTAATAAACGTTGACGACACGAAAATCCTGAAATGTTCCCAAAAGAGCTCTTCGTGTTCTAAACTACTATTTGATGTACCGCAGTGACAAACTTTACAGTGCTTTTAACGAGTTTTTCAGGTCAGCTGTTTCTATTTTTGGAATCGTACATATACCTACACAACAAACTTCAGTTCACTAAAACTATCATAGTTTTGTTATAATAGAGGGAAAGGTTTGAAAGCAAAATTATACAGGGTTATTGGTAAAACATTAACAACCTCTTAAGAGGTCATTGTACTCATCATAATGAACAACTTTTACTATGGGACCAAACCTGAAATCGCGAAAAAAAATCAGCTGTTCCCTACATCTTGACGAGTTATACTAACATAAATGTAGGGAACAGCAGATATTTTTTTTACAATGACCTCTTAAGAGGTTATTAATGTCTTACCAATAACCCTGTATATTTGGTTTCGTTTTATGTCAATAAATGTTTGGCAAACCCAGGCAAACCATTGAAAAAGAAATGAACAAGTCTGAAGAGATTTGCAGGCTGAAAAGTGCAAAAGTTGTAGTCTCTTAAACTCGATTTGAAATAAGATTAGACATTTAAATAAACCTTTTTTACAGTCCGTTCAACCGATTTTGAATTCTATTGCGTTTGTAGCATGACATAAAAATAAGTTGCAATTAAGTTTACCGAAATGTAACTTCATAAACTTTACAAAAAATAAAACAAAAATAAACTATACATACACTTTGTGCAATGCCCCCCTACTTAAAATGGACTTTATTCGTGATCTCGGCGTTGTCCTTGACTCTAAGCTTTGCTTAGACCTACACATAGGAAAGATTGTTAATAAAGCGTATCAATTATATGGATTAATAATGCGATCAACAATTGATTTTAAAAAGCCTTCTTCTTATATTTGCTTGTATAAGTCTCTAATACGCTCTCAACTGGAGTATGCCGTGTCCGTCTGGAGTCCATATTACAAAAAGTATGTTGAAATGATTGAGTGTGTTCCATATAAATTTTTGCGTACCATGCATTATAGATGTTATGGATATTATTTACCATACCAAGATTTGCTTGCAAAGTATAAGCTCACAACACTTGAAAATAGGCGTAAGTATTTAGAAGCTATGAATTTATATAGTATTGTCAGAAATAAATTTGACAGCATTGATCTCTCCAACATGATATGCTATGCAGTTCCTAGGACGGTCCACAAGCGACAGGTGCGCGCTGGCCAATTATTTTCAGTGGGTACTTGCAAGTCCAACTCTGGCATGCGTTCGCCTGTTCGCAGAATGGTCGACTCCTACAATAGGACTTTTGAACACATAGACATTTTTGCATGTACTCCCTATGGGTTCAAAAGTCTTATACTTAAGAAGCTTTCTTGAAGTTTATTTTGTATTTTTCTTGTATTTTTCATATAGTGCCATTTCTTGAGTATTATAATTATTATTATGTACAATGTAGTATACTTATATAATATATTATATTACATTGTTTAATCATTATACTACACTATGTTAACACGTAATTTATTAAGTAAAAAAAAAAAAAAAAAAAGTTTCCCTAGCGATTACTTTCACTGTATTGTATCCTATCGTTAATCTGTGAACAGCGTTGTGGGCTTCAATATTGTCTATGTTATTGTTTTGTGTTATTTTGGTTTCTATGTTTTATATTGTAGCTGTTTGTTGTTCCTCTTGAATAAAAATAAAAAAAATGACATATGGCAGCTGCAGTAAACAGTTGGGTATTGTAACAACTTTTTTGCTTTTAATACCATCCTTTAAAAAATCAGCTGTTCCCTGTTCCCTACATTTATGTTCGTGCCTACGGCAGGTATAGAAGTCAAAATCGGTTGAAAATGTCGAATCTTATTTCAAATGCAATATAAGTTACACAAGTTACACCAATATTTCTATGAGCCTGCAGTGCTATTCTATAAAACTCACATCATTCTACATCTAAAGTCATTTCATTATAGTTTTTGAAGTAACTTAATAATGTCACTGATTCACACTTCAACATCGTTCCAATTCCAGTGATCATGTTTAAAAAAATCCTCATACTTGGTACTAATGTAACCCACTGCATAGATAAGGGTCCACAATTTAAAAGGTGTATCTATACACGAAATATTTTATGAGAAACATCTATAGGTGGTAAATAGAATAGAATAGAATTTATTTCCAAAGTAAGTGTTACATTGTATACCACAACTTAAAACTAAGTATTAATCATAATAATATACAAGTTAGTGAGTTTTCAAATATGTATATGCATTCTTAAAAATTAATCATCCATAATTAGTATGTACGCTACCTACACATTTCGTACGCTAAAAAAATCTGATGTTACAACTATGATTGAGCAAAATAAACTAATTGGCGGTCTAGAGATAAAAATTCTTTACCTTCCGCGCTAGTCATAGACTGTGTTACGGCAAGGTAAGGATTCACGCTCTAGAAATACCAACTGTAAGTTAATTGACATAAGTACAGTTATCCAATATATATGGTCATAAAGGAGTACACAAAACATGCGATAACGGCTAATGAGTTTGGCGTAAACAAGTAGTACCTACATGCAAAAATATCAGAAAACATGACTTATAACAAACCATATGTATAGATATAAGGTAGAACAATAGAAGCCATAAGCGTAAACATAATCAGCCTATAATTTTCCCACTGCTGGGACACACACAAACAGGCCCACACAGGCCACACAGGCCTCTGCCTCTCTGGGAATAGGCCGTAATCCACCACGAATGGCTTATTTACCACCCATAGGTGGAACCTTTCCTGAATGAATTTATGGGGCGTTTATAGGTAGGCACACGATGTAGGGATCATTAACGCGCAAACTATCATCATGAATTCAGCACATGATTCTACCTACACGGTCGTATTAACTGACGAAAAAGTTGGAAGACTGGTGGTTGTAGAATAGGCTATTTGACAATGTAAAAAATAAGGTCATAATTATTGACACTCGTATAGATTATCGCTTTTAAAATCGATTTGCATTAATTTTACTACAAAACAATGTATTATTTATTAAAAAAAATCCGAAAAAACTTCATATTTTTAAATCGGGCGCCACGTAATCGAAAACGGTCTGGATTGGCTGAACTTATGATGACGTCATGATATAGTCAATTTCTGTCTATCGTTGACAGAACAGATGACTTTTGTCTAGTATCTCGACCGTTTCAACGTTTGTTTACGTGTATTGTGACGTCACGACGCCATATTGTTAAAGATAGCGTTTTGGCGGCTTATTTAAACAGTACATTTTTATTTACTATTTTCTAAAAGAAATACATTATGCAATTTGAAGTAATAGGTTTTTGTGGGCTCGTTAGACACCATTAAATAATCTGAGATGTTTATCAGAAACCAGTCAAATAGCCTATTATGTATACAGAATTCTTGGTAACAGTTCACGCGTAGATATCTGTTATATCTTTATACAACGTGTTTTTTTGATATCTCATAACTCTAGGGTTATATTCTATAAGTAAAAATAATACAAAAAGTCCTAGAATATGGTGGTCCAGAAATTAATAGTTTCGAAGATAATTATCATGTACCTATCTAAGTTTTATTGATAAATACGAGTAGGTAATTCATTTCATTCATTCATTTTTTTTTCTTTTTTTTTCTCCCTCTCATTGAGAGGAGGCCTGTGTCCCAGCAGTGGGAACATTATAGGCTGATTATGGATTCATATTTACAGCAAAAAAATGCGACATTGTCATATTTCAGGCTTTTACATTAATGATCGTGACTTTGAAGAATTATTTTGTATGGAAAATTAAAACAAAAAAATCATAATTGAAAATAATTAATATACCAGTTGATTCTTTGATATGGTCTCATTCATACCCTAGAGTTATGGGATATAAAAAAAAAACACCTTAAATCTAATTTATATTAAATTCTAATACAACAGAAGTTTCCTCTTCAAGGAGATCATCAGACAGTTCCATAAAAACAAACGAAAAACAGGACTAAAAGTGTCATATAAAACGCGGCAGCCAGACACATCACACCTCGACCCTTGTTACCGGCACGTGCTAAGCCAATTCAGTTATCCTCCCTTAACTCGTGGCCGACCTTTAGGATGAGCTCTAAGCCTCACCCAAGGGTATCCTTACCGGTTACTAGGTAAGAATTCAGCGATGTCTCTCAAAAACCTGTTTAAGGATAAGAAGGTTAAGGTACGGTACATGCACTGTTGAGTACCTGATCCTGTCCTTCTCCTATCGGTATAAAAATGTGTGTAGTTTATAATTTTTGGGATCAGTTTATCAAATAAAATGCAAAACGTAAGTTTACCTTTTTTAGTGCAAGGAGGATTATTTAAATTGCCCAAGCAGTCTAAATTCGTGCTTCCCGTCATAAAACTGTAGGAAAATAAATCATTATAGGACTACATAAATTTATTTAGACATTTGTGTAGGAAAACATCGTGACGAAACCTGGACTTTAGTTAATGTAAGTCAGAAATCGCCAACCAGTCTGTCGGCACTCCCGGAGTGCCACTGTTTTTTTTTTTCGGAGTTGTCTAGAGCATGGCAACCATTCCGGACACTCATTGTTCTATTGTTCTCATTTCAGAACTTGCACGTAGCAACAGTAGTGTTCTCCTGCCCCTGGATCGAGCTACCAACAACCCTGAAGAAGAGCCTAATCGTCTTCATAGCGAAGACCCAGAGACCCGTCATCATAACAGCAGCGAAACTAGTCCCTATTTCCCTCGAGACATTCACCAAGGTAACACGACAAATTAACTATCTACTGACCTATTTATACCAATAATTTGTCAGATTATATAATACTAGCTTCTCCCCGCGACTTCCTCCGCGTGAGATTTCTTGTTCCCCCGAGACCCACACCGTCGCGGCGCATCGCCCGCCCGCGCTATTACTTCGTTTTCGTTTAGCGTTCTTTTTTTCATTTTGCTCGGCTCCTAATGGTCCTAGCGTGATGTTAAATAGCCTATAGCCTTCCACAATAATTGGGCTATCAAATACAAAAATATTTTTTTAAATCCGACCGGCAGTTCCAGAGATTAGCGCGTTCAAACAAACAAACCCTTCAGCTTTATTATTAGTACTAGCTGTTCCCCGCGGTGTCACACGCTGCGCGGCTCCTAAGGGTCGTAGCGTGATGTTATATAGCCTATAGCCTTCCTCGATAAATGGACTACCCAACACTAAAAGAATCATTCAAATCGGACAAGTAGTTCCAGAGATTAGCACGTTCAAACAAACAAACCCTTCAGCTTTATTATTAGTATATAGTTAGATTATTATTAGTATAGATGAAAGTTGCTTCTTTGATTATATGAGTCTTGTTGATATAATAAATACGTGGAATTATTATGTTATTTCCGTTTCATTCAATGATGTTTTGATGCCACGTTTTTAGAAAGGTCCTTGTATACGTTTTTGATTTTACTTTTATAATGTGGACTTCCCGGAGTGAGACACGTGTATGTTGCGGTAAAATATAATCTATAGTAATCCTAGAGTATTCTTACCATAGATATCCGTGATTCTTACTCATATCCATAGGATAGTTACTTTTTGACCCAGTAGTAGATACGTACGTAATTTCTAAAGCTTCTAGGTACTTAATAAAGACTCTTTGGGTTCCGTCAAACAGCTTTGGGTTCCTGCAACTTTGGGTTCCGGCAACTAGCTTCAACTTTCTGACTAACTGACAGACTATTTAATTTTGACAATTCAAAAGTGCCTGTACAAGGTTTCATTGAAATAAATGCTTTGAGTTTGAGTTTCAAAGTTGTCTCGAAAGGAAAACAATATCATGTCCGTTACACATCCAACGATTGGGACGCAAGTAGTAATTCGGCCATTATTTTTAACTATACAGTTCATTATGATGTGGGTAAGCAGTGTTTAAGGCTGAAATAAATATCTTCATCATCATTCTCCTGCCCTTATCCCAATTTATTTGGGGTCAGTGTAACATGTATTTTTCCTCCATACCTACCTACTTCTCTATTAGTCGTCATCTCGGTAGTCACCCCCTTTCTAACCATATAATCATTCACACAGTCCCTCCATCGTGTCTTTGGTCTTCCCCTACTCTTATAGCCATCGGCATTCTTATTTCTTACTCAAAAATTTCCTCACGACATTTTGGCATTAGGCTGAAACCGACACTTTGGAAATAATATAAACCAGATGCAGCTGAATACCAGTATTTTACATGAAGCGACTGCCCATCTGACCTCCACAACCCAGTTCCTAGGTAATACGATAGCCTCTTGAAAGACACTTGCCGCTGAAAGGCACGCGAGCAAGCAAGGCACGGTCGCTGTAGGGCTGAAATAAATATGTAGGTATAAAAAAAAGAAACTACTAGAACGAATGTATCCGTACTAGATGCTTATAAAAAAAAATGTAATACTTTTGACAGTGATGTTTAAAACAAAAAGTTTTCGATATGTTTTTTATTTGTGTAACAAAAAGATCTTATTCAAAAGAAAAATATTATCAAATATCTTTGTATACTAACTTTTCCTTTGTTTTTCAATGTATTTTTGTTCGTAATTCAATAAACGTTAAAGGAAAATACGGGGCAGTAGGAAAAGGGACTGACACGCTTTGATACTGTTGAAACGTTCTCGAAGTTAAGTGTCGAACACAGAGAACTATTTTACCATTTGAGGAAAAACTATCCAATTCCTTTGTTGAAAGATGATCAATAAATACGGAACAGATAGCTTTTGAAGATTTCTCTTTTGTCAAACACTGTATACATAATGGGTTTGTGCTTACGTTTCGAAAGAAAAATAATTTATTCGCCATATAATCTAGAAAGGAAGAAAAGAAAGAAAATAGATATATTTAGCACAGACTAAAACTATCTCGTGCATTATGAACAGTACTTTGCGCAAGAACAAGTTTATTTAAACTACGTTTTTCAAACATAAGTACTCTCTAATCAACAGGGTGACAAATTAAATTAGCTAACGAAACTCCACTGATGTGATGGCTCATCATCTGCCTAGCTTTTTCCCAACTATGTTGGGGTCGGCTTCCAGTCTAACCGGATGCAGCTGAATACCAGTATTTTACATGGAGCGACTGCCTATCTGACCTCCACAACCCTTACTGGGTAATACGATACTCCTTGGTAAGACTGGTTGTCAGACTTTCGGGCTTCTGACTACCCGTAAAGACTGTCAAAGATCCACGAATGACAGCCGGGACCAACGGCTTAACGTGCTTTCCGAGGCACGGAGGGGTCACGATATGTAAAGATGGTCACCCATCCACAGACCAACAGCGGCAAGCGTAGTTTAACCTGAGCGATCGACCTGTGCGGCTGTTATTATTTAGCCACGGGCCCCTCGCTGATATGATGGGTATCGATATGAAATAAAATGAAAATGATATTATAAAATCTTATGTTCAGATATAAATCCACATACCTACAACTTTCAATAAATACACACATCGATAACGTAATAAACATTACACAAACAATACACATTACATACACACGTCGAATAGGTAATCGGCGTGTGGTAAGATGAAATGGAGTTCGTTGGTAAGCGCGTCACTTCAGAACGGCTGGATTAATTTTAAAACGTTCGTAATAGTCCGAATAAGGTTTTTAGGGAAAATAAAATTGAAAAAGGTTCCCGGAAAATTTGAAAAACTGAAAAGTCATTTTTCAATGGGATTTTTTTTTTGTATGACCTATTGTTTGGACACGACAATGTCTGTCGGGTCAGCTAGTACGCAATATACCTAAGCGTGTGTCACAGCGGCCAAATGATTGCCCGTCAAATGTCCTAAAATTTTGTATTTCATAATTGGTTGCTGTAAATTTATTTAATGTTTAATATTATAATATAAATATACCTACCAAATATTTAAAAAAAAAATTTTTTTTCTTCTTTCATTATTTGACTCTTGTAACCATGAGGTAAAAAGACTGAAATAATCAAATCATACTATAATTTGTTGTTTGTAAAAAAACTGGCCAAGTGCGAGTCGGACTCGCACATGAAGGGTTCCGTACCACAAGGCAAAAACTCCGAAAAAAACACGTTTGTTGTATGGGAGCCCCCCTTAAATATTTATTTTATTTTAATTTTATTATTTATTATTAAAGTAAAAATACAACTGAGTATTTTGTGAATATTTCAAGTGCCTACCTGTTGCCATTATTGATATCGAGCAAAAAAGGGCAAAAAAATCGCGTTTGTTGTAGAACCGCGGTAGGGTTCTTGAGATACAGCCTGGCGACAGACAGACGGCAAAAACGCCGAAAAAAACACGTTTTTTTGTATGGGAGCCCCCCTTAAATATTTATTTTATTTTGTTTTTAGTATTTGTTGTTATAGCGGCAACATAAATACATCATCTGTGAAAATTTCAACTGTCTAGCTACCGCGGTTCTTGAGATACAGCCTGGTGACAGACAGACGGACGGACGGACAGCGAAGTCTTAGTAATAGGGTTCCGTTTTTACCCTTTGGGTACGGAACCCTAAAAAAACATTACATTTTCACTTAAGATTTTTTATCTAAATTGAAAATGATAAATAACCTATTTTAATTTGTTTTCAGTGGTTTCATATAAAATAATAAAAAAGAGTGAAATAATCAAAAATATAAAAAAAAAACAAGATTTGATGGTTTTTTTTGGGAGGTCAACTACCGTTGTTAGTGTGGATGAATAAAAAAAAAACCATTTTCTTATGTTTTATCGTGTTTAGATATCGATACTTACCCATCACGCATTTGAAGTTTACAAAAAAAAAACGATTTTTTAAACTGATATTTCAAGTAACTACAATTACCTACTACGTTCGATGACCCAACAAAAAGAAAGATCAAATTTATTTTTGTTTTTTCATGTTTATATAGTTTCTAAAGAAGAAGAAAATATTGAAAGAAGAAGATCTTTGCTATTTCTTTAGGTATTTACCTATCGCGTCTGCGGAGTTTAGCTAATTAATTTAATTTGAGTCTGTACAAATGAAAAGCTTCTAAATGTTGTAACCTGAACCGTGCAGACAGCTCGCAGAAATAGGACAACTAACAAGTTTTATCATAATTATTTAATAGAGTATTTAATTAACATAGTTTGTAGGAGTTAGCAGTAGTCGAGAGTTATGTTCAGTCTCTTTACCTGGCAACAATTTGTTAATACCCAAAATAGCTCCAAATTAAAGTTTGGGAAGTAATTAACCTTTTGACCGCCACAGTCATGTATAGATGACAAACCGAAACCAGCACGTCACGGTTCGACTACATGACAGACTTTGAGGTCGAGGGCGCGTTTTTTGACGTGTGGCGGTCAAAAGGTTAAGACTCATTTCCTCGTTCCACATTTTTTTTTTCAAAAATTTATATTTTCAATATAAACATTCATTGCGTAACACACTTTCAATCGCAATCTGAATTATTTTGAAGAATATTGCTAGTCCATTGCTACATATATTAAAAAAATTTGTCTGCTCAACAACGTAAATGACGCAGTGAATATTGTTGAACTGTCAAAATGAAAGTCATTGCTACTGTTAGTGTTACGCAATTACCCTGCAGTTTTGCCTTTGTTATTTTATTATGTGTACATATAGAAGAGTTTTATGACAATAACAAAGGCTTCTTAATTGTCCGTTAGCACCTATTGCCTACAAAAGTCTCCTCAAAATTCTAAAAATAGAAAATCACTCAAATAAATATTCCCAATATCTATCCATTCGACAATAGATGTATATACCTGAGTATTAAGATAAGTACCAATGTGAATGCCATAAGGTAGGAAGAACTCGCTTCACTTCCAGAAGAACAATCATTATTCATCGTCGTTTATCATATTTTTTGTCCTCAAATATTTGGGATCACTTCCAAGATATTCCCATTGTCATTGTACAATTGAGAAGATAAGTCCCGGCGGTATTATTTTTATTATAATATGAAACTTTTATTTATAACTTGATCCGCCCCTGATTCGCACGGTTTTCACGACTTTTTTTTATTTTTTCTTATTAGCTTTATAAAAACTATGCAGATTTATTTATGACTAGGTGCGCCCCGCGGTTTCACCCGCATAAGTGTCGATCCCGTAGAAATATCGGGATAAAAAGTACCCTATATGTTAATCCAAGGTGTCAGCTACCTACATACAAAATTTTATCGAAATTGGTTTAGCTGTTTGAACGTGAAGAAGTTACAAACATATAAACACACACTCACAAACTTTCGCCTTTATAATATTAGAGTGATGTCTGAGTGAAGACTGAAAACAATATTAAAAATGTGGAAATAAAAGGGCTGAGGACAGATAAAAAATAAAATCCATATAGTACGTACATAAACTTGTTTATTCTTATATGTATAAAATAGTAAAATACATAAAAACACATCTTAGTAAAAAATCTCGTTTGAGTTAAATATTAATGTAATAAACACATAAACCTACCGGAATAAAATCTTGAAGTGATGTTGATAACCACATCAAAATCCGTTACGTAATTTATGTAGAGGAACAACGCGATCACGCAAACAGACACGAAAAGGGACTTCAATTTATATTATGTTTACATGTAGAAGAATATGGATCTGCAAATATTTGGCCTCGGAATATTTTTGGAGACATCCATTACGTGGTAAAGGTATTTTAATATTTATTCCAATGCTTATAGGTTTTTGTTGTTTATCCGACATTTGAGAGTGTATGGATTGAAAGGCACTTTGTGACTAAATTAAAATGATAGGTAAGAAAAAGGAATCGTCACGAAATAGAACTGCAAAGATATAGGTTGGCACGTTGAAACGTTAAGAATGTTTCCAGACGAGCATAATCAGCCTCTAATATTCCCACTGCTGGGACACAGGCCACCTCTCTTCAAGAGGGAGTGGGCTATTATATCTACGACGCGGGCCCAGTGCGAGTTGGTAGATGCCACATGTCTTCCAATTTTTGGTTTTAGGATATACTGGTTTTTTCGATGTTTTTCTTCACCGTTTTGAGACCAGTGGTGATGAAATTATTTAAACAAAGTTAAGTGCCTGTCTGGGTTCAAACCCAGAATCTACAACTCGTAAATCGGAGGCATTATCACTAGACCACTGCTCTCCGGTTTCCAGACTAACCGCCTTACTAATAAACGTTGTATAGCGTCTGTATAGTTACACAACGCTTTGTCTTCTTCTTTCGAAAGTCAAATTACTGATGACTGAAAGAGAGAAATCGGTGTGTAACTATTCATCTGATATAATACGTTTATTAGTAAGGGGGCAACTAACTAACTACCCAGGGGGTCTACTCCGAAGTGGTAAATTTATCGTATCGGCCGAATGTTCGGCCATTTCCTACTACGAAGTTCTTTCTATTTGGTTCGGTCGGTTCCGATCCGACCGAACTTCATTCTGACACTTGTTGTATCGTAAACCCTACTCTGAACGAGAAAAGACTGACCGATAATTTGAGTTTGACAAGAGTTACATCGTGAAATTAATGTCAAAATACACGACAGCATAGTAGCTACCTTTTGAGTATCGTAAACTTATCGAATTTATTGAATCACTATATTTTTATTGAGTTTTACATTTGTTTAAAGTGTTAAAGTGAATGTCTAGCTTAGTTTCATGATTAGTTTTCATATTCTAATCCAAAGTAAGGCATTTTTTGGAATATGTAGGTACTTACCTAAGGATTGTCATAATAATTACGTAACTTGAAAATGTGATTTTTTGTTTATGTAGATATTGAAATAAGTTTGGTCTCAAATGATAGAGTTATGTATAAAACTAATATTCCAATTAGATTTATGTAAATCGGACCACGCATTCGGAAGATATTAAAAGATTTGTGTAATTAAAATGTACAACCTACATTTCTTAAGGTTTATACCTATTCTAGTTTTTTGTTGTGCATAACTGTGCATTGTGCATAAGGGCCGGAGTGAGTGCTCCGGAGTTAACTCAAGATGATTTTGAATCGGACAACTCCCAGCAGGTGACATATCAGCCTGCTACATTTGCCACAGATGCTTTGAGGAGGGTACAAAGAGAGAGAGGGAAAGACTGATACAATCATTAGATAATAATGAATAAAATATATTTTTTACAATACTAAACAACTAGAACTAATCTTCAATTTCTTACAAGTAAAATTAAAAAAATAATATAGCATTCAGCGTGGTGCAAATTTCTTCCCACAGTCGATGATTCAGCATACGACTGTCGATGCTCCTCAAGTTGCCTTGGGCCAAATCTCGATGAGGAGAGCATCAATTTGTGCCGCTGTCGGTCTGGACATGGTGACTTGTTCTTGCAGAATGTTTGTTCATAACTTATACTTGTAGTACTATAATTAGCTTGTTTTTTGTATACATCTCATAACTTGACTTTAACACTTTACACTTCAGTCAGCACTTGACGAAATACGTTTATCGATATAACGATAGCGACAGATGAGATTTGGTTTGAGTTTAAAAGTACTTCTTCTCAATTTTGCAATAGTCTTATCAAAGTACTCTGTGTTTGCAATAATAAATATCACAATATCTCCCCTTGTTTGTTTACCTGTCATCTTTTGACTTTTATCCTTTTTCTTTTTATTTTGACAATCGGCAAATAATCTATATGCCAGCTACAATATATTGATTTTTCGAGAAATATTACAATGTTCATAGGTATAAATATTGAATTAAAGGCAAAGTTCTATTTTCTTAATTTAAAAAATAATTTTACTCTGTAATTCAACAGTTCAATTATATCGAAATGAATATTAATGAGTAATAAAACCATATCGATATAACGTTCACCTCTAGCACTACATTTCGTTCGGTCCGACACTCTTTTCGAATATTGACTATGGTCCCGACCAAACTCAGCCAATCCGAACCTATTTCGTAGTAGGACAACAATATTCGGTTCGGTCGTGTGTCGGATCGTTCCGAACATTCGAATGTGTCACTTCGGAGTAGACCCCCTGTATTATCGCACTGCAGGGCAAAGGCCTCCCTCGCGCACGTAACCGGCGGCGGCGCGTGAGTCGTTGCCCGGAATGTTACCACTTCATATATTTAATGTTCATACTATCTTTTTGTAATGCATATTTTATTTTGATTGTTGTTTTTATTTAAGCTGCACTGGCTGACGTCATCACGTCAACGCCGGCTGTCGCTGAAAACCAGCGCTGGGCTCTGTCTCGTATAGGGTCTTAGCCACGGATATCGATTCGTAGATGTGATGCATGTTTTCTCCCAAATTTTTATTTCGTTTTTATTTTTGTGTTTTTTTTTATTGATGCGTCATGTTTGCCGCAAATAAACGTATTTTCTTCTTTTTTTTTTCTCTGCCTTTTTCACATAATTCTGTCTTTTGCGTCCAGACTAAATATAATTTAAGTGTTAACAAGTTGCTTATAGCAAGCTTCCACAGATACCTAAATAATGATTTCATTTAGGATTCTCTACTGCGTACTAGAATGTCAGCGTTATTTCTAAATGCAAAGCTTTTGTTAGCTACTGGTCGGTCTTCACAGAAAACTGTATTTATTAGCCAAGTTCATTAGTTGTTTCCAGGACTACATGTATTTTTCACGAAAATGAGCTCAAAATTAATTGGCTCACGAAGGTTTTTCGCGGAATTTGGTTCATTTATTCTTGGTGTGAGTGTTTTTATTACATTTTTATGATTCGAAGTATGTAGTTGCAGTTTGTGTTTGACCTAATAACTGCACTCTCTTAGAAATATCATACGACCTATATTTTAACAAAATATATTTTCTTAGCACCGTTTCGCTTTTCCAGTAACTGTTAGTTAAGTTTAATTTATAACCTGAAAACTGTCGCGAAAAACAGTCTTAAATTATTAACCATTTATAAGATTTTGAGTGAATCCAGCCGATTTCTTTTGTAAAAATCTCACTGTGAAAACTTAGTTGATGTGAGAATGATTGAGCTGTCAATAGTAACAAACCCTAACACCAGCCGATGTATTCTGTAAAAATCTTACCGTGATAACTTAGGTCATGTGAGCATGATTGAGCTGTCAATAGTAACATACCCTAACATCAGGCCATGTATTCTGTAAAATCTCACCGTGAAAATTTAGGTGTTGTGAGCATGATTGAGCTGTCAATAGTAACAAACTCTAACATCGACCGATGTATTATGTAAAAATCTCACCGTGAAAACTTAGGTGATATGAGAATGATTGAGCTGTCAATAGTAACAAACCCTAACATCAGCCGATGTATTCTGTAAAAATCTTACCGTGAAAACTTAGGTGATGTGAGAATAATTGAGCTGTCAATAGTAACAAACTCCAACATTAGCCCATGCATTCTGTAAAAATCTCACCGTGAAAACTTAGGTGACGTAAGCATGATTGAGCTGTCAATAGTAACAAATCCTGACATCAGCCGATGTATTCTGTATAAATCTCACCGTGAAAACTTAGGTGATGTGAGCATGATTGAACTGTCAATAGTAACAAACCCTGACATCAGCCGATGTATTCTGTAAAAATCTCACCATGAAAACTTAGGTGATGTGAGCATGATTGAGCTGTCAATAGTAACAAACTCCAACATTAGCCCATGTATTCTGTAAAAATCTCACCGTGAAAACTTAGGTGATGTGAGCATGATTGAGCTGTCAATAGTAACAAACCCTAACAGCAGCCGATGTATTCTGTAAAAATCTCACCGTGAAAACTTAGATGATGTGAGCATGATTGAGCTGTCAATAGTAAGAAACCCTAACATCAGCCGATGTATTCTGTAAAAATCTCACAATGAAAACGTAGGTAAAATGGGCTGTCAATAAGGTCAATCCCTAGCATCTAGTGGAATGACAGCTCATTTACCACCACCTAACCACTTTCTAGACCTAAGTTTCCATGGTGAGATTTTTACAGAATATACCGGCTTTATAAAATGAATGCATAAACTTTTTAAGTATTAGCCCCATTTCCCGTTTTTTCATTAAAGCTTCTATTTTCACTCACCACGGGGATTATAACTTTGTTGTGAAACCATAACAACATTATTTGATTTTATAATTTGATCCATTATCATAAATTTTAGAAAAAGTTTGATATTAGATCTTATTACGTAGTTCAATATTCAAAAAGTTTACGGCAATAGCAATTAGAATGTACTTTATTTAAGGAGTCACGGCTCCCGCAAACAGATGCGACGCAATGGCGCGACGCGACTCCGATTGAACAATTTTCATGAAGTTTTCATAGAAATCGTTCCACCAGACCCGCGACCGCGCCTGTCTACAGGAGCCTTAACTTGAGTATTTTAAGAAAAGTTCTTTAAAAGCAGCAACTTGTCACACAAAACACATTCAAAATAACGCTATTCATGCGTTTATTTTAAGACAAAACTTTACATCTTATTTAGGTACATATTCTTGAGACGCACTTGTAAATTCTATTCTCGTGCCTGTTTTTACACGACTGCGGCGAAGCCCAAAAGGAGGGTTATGTGTTTTTTTACCCGACTGCGGCGAAGCCCAAAAAGAGGGTTATGTGTTTTTACCCGACTGCGGCGAAGCCCAAAAGGAGGGTTATGTGTTTGACCTGTATGTATGTATGTATGTAGGTATGTATGTATGTATGTATGTATGTATGTATGTATGTATGTATGTCCGATTCTTTGTTCCCTCGTAACTTCTAAACGAATGAACGGATTTGAATAAATTATACGTCTTTAGATTTGTCTTGGTAGCGCGAGTGTCACTGGCTACATTAAAATCAAAAACAAAGTAAAATGGCGGATTTAGGGTGCCATATTGTGGAGTTCGAAATTTTTTTTTCTTCTAATACCATCGAGTGAAATATCAAAATTAAGGGTTTTAAAAGGTGATTACAAAAATATATACAACTTATATGGTTAAAAGTAATTCGAAGTGACAAATCGTAAAAAACACGTTAAATAAAATAATTATTTCTTGTTCCCTGTTGAGTGACTTTACGGGTCAGCTATTAATTAATACATAAGTAAATCGTCTGCGAAATCTTTTAAATTTGTAAACTAAAAAGCTGGAAATAAAAAACAAGTAATTAAAAAAACTAAAAAACCCGACTGCGGTAAAAAAAATTAGTTTAAAAAAACTGAAAAGCTAAAAACAAGGCCATTTTAAATTAAATAAAAGTTGGAAGCAGGCGGGACCCATTTGAGTTTGAAAATATAATAAAAAAATAGTATGGGTCCCGCCTGCTTCCAACTTTTATTTAATTTAAAATGGCCTTGTTTTTAGCTTTTCAGTTTTTTTAAACTAATTTTTTTTACCGCAGTCGGGTTTTTTAGTTTTTTTAATTACTTGTTTTTTATTTTATTTTTATTATTACCTGTATGTATGAATGTATGTCCGTTTCTTTGTTCCCTCGTAACTACTAAACGAATGAACGGATTTGGATAAATTATACGTCTTTAGATTTGTCTTGGTAGCGCGAGTGTCACTGGCTACATTAAAATAAAAAACAAAGTAAAATGGCGGATTTAGGGTGCCATATTGTGGAGTTCGATTTTTTTCTTCTAATACCATCGAGTGAAATATCAAAATTAAGGGTTTTAAAAGGTGATTACAAAAAATAAATAAAAAAAAACTAAAAAGCTGGAGATAAAAAACAAGTAATTAAAAAAACTAAAAAACCCGACTGCGGTAAAAAAATTAAGTTAAAAAAAACTGAAAGCTAAAAACAAGGCCATTTTAAATTAAATAAAAGTTGGAAGCAGGCGGGACCCATTTGAGTTCGAAAATATAATAAATAACCCTCCTTTTGGGCTTCGCCGCAGTCGGGTAAAAATGGTATGGGTCCCGCCTGCTTCCAACTTTTATTTAATTTAAAATGGCCTTGTTTTTAGCTTTTCAGTATTTTTTAACTTAACTTTTTTACCGCAGTCGGGTTTTTTAGTTTTTTAATTAAGTACTTGTTTTTTATTAATAAACACATTCATCTCTAAATTCTATTAAAAAAATTAAAAAATCCTTTAAACATTTAAGTATAAATAAACATTAATTGGTTAGGACTTATTACAAGTTTTACATAACTAGCGAAACGTCTGGTCTCTTCACCACTCTTGTTTGACTATTAGAGAATGCCTAAGGCACTAAGTCCGTCTTTGTACCTATTTTGTGTGCGAAAAGTTTAAATAAATGAATGTGGGTGTACAGTGTACACGTGTGCCCAACTTTTCGCGGAAACAAGGCGTGATGAACACCCATATTTCGCCTTTTTGGGGCGAGCTTTTTGCCATCAATGTGGCACAAATCCTGACTCCGAGCTACTGCTGACAAGTTCTTGATGGAAAAACTCAATAACAATTTGCCCGATCTGAGAATATAAACCAGGACATTATGCTCAGCGGGCGGCCAATTCCAGATTAACCGTATGCAGCTGAATATCATTTTTACATTTTTCCTTTTTATTATCTGTCTGACCTCCACAACCCAGTTATTGGGTAAAACGATACCCCTTGGTAAAACTGGTTGTCAGAATTTCAGGCTTCTAAAGACTCAAAACAACTATCAATGATCCACGAATGACAGTCGAGACCAACGGCTTTTCGTGCTTTCTGAGGTACGGAGGGGTCATGTGTATTCCTAACTTTACTCTAAGCGACTTTCATCAGTACACCAAATACTTCCCGTTGTTTTCAGAATCAAGATTGCGTAATCTATAACTGGAGCATAATATTCTCCAGAGGGATCGGTTTGGAGCAATTTTCCTCTTCATTATACGTCTATAGGCTTGCCTGTGATCAAAGCAATATTACCTATAGCTTTCGGCGACAAACCAGGGACAGGCCGGGCTATGGAAAAGCAGAGATAGCATACTAACCGGAATGGAAGTCCAATCAATCTGCCTAGCATTTTCCCAAGGGGTTGCCTTCCAGTCTAACCGTATGCAGCTGAATACCTGTATTTTACATGCAGCGACTGCCTTTCTGACCTCCACAACCCAGTTACTGGGTAATACGATACCCCTTGGTAAGACTGGTTGTCAGACTTTCGGGCTTCTGACTACCCGTAACGACTGTCAAAGATCCATGAATGACAGCCGGGACCAACGGCTTAACGTGCTTTCCGAGGCACGCAGGGGTCTCGGTATGTAAAGATGGTCACCCATCTACAGACCAACCGTGGCAAGCGTGCGCTCTCTAGTACGTTTCTCGGCGTTTCTACTCACATCTGCGAGTAGATACAAAATCTCAATACCTATTGTGAGTTGCTTTTCATTCATCCTCACAACGTGACCGAATCATCTAAGCAAACTCACTTTTTGTCAATACATTAGTGGCCATATCACCTCATTCCTCACGAAAATACTTAATCTTCATTAAAAGCATTATTTACATCTGCATTGAAATTAAAGTTCACCGTTCATCTGTACCATTCTGTTATTATTATCTGGCCACGAACTACGCTCAGGCGACACGCGTCTTACGATGTTGACTGCGGAGAAAACAAATGAAAGAAGTAGTCACGAGTCACCGTGAGTGTGACGACTTGCAGAGCAACGTACGGAAACAAGTGACGCGCGCGCTTTTCCCTTGACGCAAGTCGCAGAACTGGAGGTCGTTTACCTTAACTGAATTTCTCATTAGCACGTCACAGCCATTTATTTGATTAGCATTTAGAAGTCTAAAGGTTGACCATCCCTGGTCCGTTTCACCGCCTGAGTAAGAAACCGTGTGTAAAATGTTCAGCCTAAGCACACATTTTAGCGGTACATAAGTTTCGCATTTGCAAAGCTATCGAATTCAAGGCGCGAAGCTTTTATTAGGCTCCTCACGTGCGTATGTACCAACACATTAATAGATACAAACTACTAAATTATTCATCAGGAGTCGTACTGGACCCAGAAAACCTCGGGACCTACTGTCCCAGTGGGATGAGCCCGGGTTCTGTAGTTTAATCTTTGCCAATTAAGCTTGGACACAGAACGCCATAGAATATGCTATCATTTTTACTGTCTGCATTTTTATTATCTTTCTCGACTGAACTAATTTAATGTAGGCAATTATGCTCGCATGAGTAATTTTTATAGTTAACGAATGTTATATTTTTAAATAGACTTTTATAATTAAAGATAAATGATTTTATTTTTTACAGAAGATGCTGCTTTTATACATAGGTATCTACTATCTATAATATATAAATAAATACAGTGTACAAAAAAAAATGTTTTCTTTAAAGATACCTATCGCGTCTGCGGAGTTTAGCTAGCCAATTTAAAATAACCCTGTATAAGTAAATTACATTTTGGACGTCTCAGACTAACTGGCACCCATAGATCTCGTTTCTCCAAAGAAAACACAGATTCAAATGAATAAATGAATGAATGAATGATATCTTTATTTACTAGAATGTAGTTATAATGTTATATAGTTTGTTTGTTACACTATATTTAACCTTACGATTGTGCAAATTTCAAAATAAAATAATAAGGAACAATGACAATTTTGAAAAAAAAAAATTTGAAGAAATGTTTTCATTTCATTCCTACCATCACAGAAATGTAACCCAAGAAAACCTTTTAAACTCATGTTATGTAACCCCTCAGTTGCCGAAACATCTGTATTCCCGGAGTCGACGGCTCATATTCGCATTAATTTTAGACTAAGGGATTTTAAATGTGATATTCTCTTTTGCAGGTCATGAACTGGACTTACAAGGGTTTTGCTGTAATGAATCAGATGAAGAAATAATTTAAAATTATAAGTGTTCGTCAGTAGCCTGCACTAATAGGGCAAAATCCTATGCCCATTAATTTCATCATGATCATTTCAGCCGAAAGACGTCCACCCTGGACACAGGCCTCCCTCGAGCACCTCCACTTCGAACGGTTCTGTGCTTCTCGCATCCAACGGGTTCCTGCGGCCTTCACAAGGTCGTCGGACCACCTTGTTAAGCCTTCATTTAACAACCTATTATTCACTTATCAGAATACTTGGTAATTGAGTGTTAGCAATTTCGGTTCTAGGAGAATATTTTCAAGAGTTGAGATTAAGTAGTTCCCTTCTTAAGAAATTGCCAAATGACACATTCACACTTATCGAAGTTCGAATCTGCAAGGGCTTTTTTGTAGGCATGTTTTTTTCTAATTGCGGACTTTACTAGGAGCATCTCATTCTTTCATCTTCTTTATAAAACGTGTATCAGAAATGCGACAATACAAAACTTCAATTCCTATACGACCAAAATGTATAGGACAGCTGATTTTATTTTTCGCGATTACGAAATTGGTCCCCTAGCGAAAGTTGCCATGTTCAGTTTGATGGTACCACGGTCTTAATAAATATGACCACACATTTCTGATTCACGCTGTATACAAACCTCTTTCTCTATGTAGGTCCACTTTTGAACAAACTCGTAGGAGAATGTACCTATAAAGTATAGAAATTGGTAGATTGCACCAAGTTGTTAAGCACCCGTCTGAAGCACCCTGTAATAAATGCTTCGTTTAACTTTTACGAGCAGCATTAGAAGGTAGCCACGGGCATTATCTAAGATCTATGTTGAAAATAAAATAGTGCAACATTTACTTTTCTTTTATTCGATCATACATATACATACTGAAGGGAGCAGGGGTTGCCCAACGACCGACGACTTACGAGTCGGTAAGTTAAGTATAAGTAAATTATTGTTATTACATTATAAATCTAACTGTAGTCTTCAGCTATTCTAGAAATAAAATCAAAATTTTATTTCATGAAAATACAATATTATCTTCATTATTGTCGTGATTTAATTTTAAAAACATACGTTATTTTAATACCGAATTATAATATCCACTGTGGCAACACTATCACCATACTTTTAAAATGTATTTCCACTATGGCAACTAATGTATTATTCTACTTGGGCAACACTTAGAAATAAGTTATGACATTCGTTATTTCTGGGTGGGGCAAATGTCGTTTTAAATGGTAAAATGTAGTGCAAAGCCAGTCGTTGTTGGATTGTGAAAAAGTACAGTTGTGCGATTAAAAAGTATTAGCAAGAAAACGGTCTATTTCTTTATATTATGTAAATCAAAGGCGAAATGAACTATATTTTCGAGAATGCTAAAGTGATGAAACTCACTTTAGGAACCGTGACTGAAACGAATGGTTTTTCGCCAGGAAAACTGTACTTTTATTATAGACACACACGGACCTCATGTTTAAATTATCTTAAGCTTTCTCAAATTATAAAAACCTTTTTTGTCAATTTCTTATCTAAAATTGTCAAAAAAAGTTTTTTTGTGCACGGCCCCTTAACGGCGGAATGGATTTGAATGAACTTTGCCACACGGCTAGATCATGACCGGGATTAATAGATAGGATACCTACTATTTATCCCGGTCATGATCAATCCGCCCTAACATGGGGTACTATTTATCACAATACTACGTTCCCTTAGATAATTTATATTGACATCGGAAACGGGGTTTTTCAGCTTAATTGCCTACGCTATTTTTTCCCGTTTTTTTTTCTTTTCTTTAATAAACTGTCAAACTTTTATAAACTTTGATTGGACCTTTCAAAAAGCGTGATAACTAGGTGCTCAAAATCGACCATGAACCAAAAATCAAATTACCAAATTATTATTTTTCCAAACTTCGCAAACAGAAAACAAAATTTATATTCAAAGGTGATAACTAGGTACTTGTTACGCTCGTGTAGCTAATAAAAATACACTGTACTTATATTTAGAACTTAAGGGGCTTACAGGACCTAAACGCATGTTTTAGAAACAATAAAAGTATATGATCGACTACAGTAAACAAAATAAAAAAAAATATATGATATTCTTCAGGATATATGCTAGGTAGATACTGTGTTGAAAACATAATACAACTAATTTGATACGATAGAAAAAAGTCATGAAGATACCTCTAAAACACTACTGTTTTAATTTTTTATTTCAAATAATACTTTTTTGTATTTAAATAATTGCTTCATATTTTGCAATAAATTACCAGTGTCGTGTCATCGCGCTTCTCTTTCTTTTCTATGCAGTCCGACAGTGACTGCGCTTAAGGTCATGTAAGCCCCTTAAAACTTGATGATTACTGTTTTTATTAAGAGAAAATTCTAATTCTATGAACTGTCTTGAGTGTGATGATAGGTATAGGTAGGAGGTACTGTATAGGTTGTCTACTAAAGTAGACCTTGTTGCTTGCTTGCTTGCTTGCTTGCTGCTAATCAAATCACGCGGGTTGCATTCAAGCTAGTTCTTTAAGAATGCGATTTCAAATATTTGTATTAAGTTTTTGTTTGGAAGAAGGAGTGATAATATACAGCCGGAGTGACGTAAAGACGTTCGCTTGAAAGACACACAAAAAATATAACGTTGTATGATTTTAACACATACCTAATAAAATAAAATAAACTTTATGGAACTGGTGTATTTTAAGGAACTTCGTTCCAAAAAGCAATACAACATTTACAGTATTGAACGTTTTTTTTTTCTATCAACATATTCAACAGGAAAGCGAAAGTACGAAACAGTAACAGCGCATCCATTTGTGCACTTCGAATAGTTGACTGGACAAAACAGAACGTTAACGCACGCGTTCGTGGAAATTAACAGATTCCACGAACACGTTACCTCGTCATTCCCACGAAGGAACGTGCACGTGCAAATTCGTTGCAAAATTCGCCCATAACTCTAGCAATCTGACCAGTCTAACATCAAATGAGTTAACAGATAAACCAGTATTCGTAATAACCGCTGGTGTCGAATCATGAGGAATAAGCGATCCATCCATTAGTGACAAATGTTTACTGCAATCAGACGTGCAGCGGCGGACGTACGCAATTAATCAACACATATAGGTAGCTACTTAGGTACATACGTTGCAATGGCGCAACAATGGATATCGTAGATCAAACAATAGAAGCGCCTGTTATGTGCGGATTGTGATATACTAAGTAGTGTCAGCTATAAAGGATTAGTTCCATACTTTTTGTACGGTTTAATGAATACGTTGCAGGTTTTGAAGCTGTGTATTCTGTAGACGGTATGTGGTTTTGCTGCTCCTTAGTGCTCGTACACACAAGCGACACACGTCAACGCTCTGCCGTTGACGCGTTGTCGCGTGTAGTGCAGCCGTCAACAAAATTAAAATCAATCAAAATAAAAATATTTTATTTCATATAAAGCTACATTGGCACTTATGAAACGTCAGAAGCTAGGTGCACGGTTCCAATTGGTCGTTTCCTATGGAGAAGAGCCGGCAAGAAACTCCATGGTTACTCTATAAAAAAATACTTGGCTTTTACAATGTTTTCAAATCATAGTAGGTATGGGAGGACAGCTTAGGCCTGTCAACAAGTACATACCAGGTACTTGATAAAATAAAAAATGGTCTACAGATCTAAAGTCTACAAGGTCTACAAAGTCCTCACATTTACAAAATAAGAATCTATCAAAAGATAAATAAAAAATTAAATATAAAAACCTAATAAAACCAAGTGATATGATTGCCATTACAACTACCAATAAAGAGGTAAAAAACTAGAATTGTCTATAAATAATAAAAATATTATGTCAAAGAAGTAGGTAGGTATGTAAAAAATTTATAAAAAATAAACATCGTAAGAGAGCAGTTTTTTTCTTTTTTACATTGCCCCACACTAGTCATTTCTCCTGTATTGTGGGTGCGTTTACAAACATTCAAACTCACATACACAAACAGCCAGACCCAGAACCACTACTTGTAGGTCATACAAATATTTGTTCCGTGCGGGAATCGAACACGCAGCGCAACAGTCAATCGCTTAACCACTGCGCCAACCGTGCTGTCAGATAATAGACACAACAACATGACGCTGATGTATTTGAGCACCGTATTCACGAGCGGCACGTTGTCGACGATAGCCGCCGACGCGTCGAGGACAGCCGCCGACGCGTCGACGGCTGCAGTTACCTCTGCTGTTGACACGTGTCGCTCGTATGTATCTATCTTTATTGCACTTTCTGACTTACGAGATGAGCTCTCATAAAGAATATGCAATGGACTTTCGCTGTCATATGACAGGTTGGCCATAAAACTGTAATCAACGTTATGATTCCAAACGTTCCATAAAAATAAAGCAGCATAAAATAACGCGAACGGAAGCAACTCACTTATAAAGGCAAAGAGCGCTTCATTCATTATTATTTTTATAGAAAACGGTAATGCAATTTTCTGGTATAGAACATAGAACAAATACGTTTTACTGGGATCATCAAAAAATCTATAGTAATCAAATAATTCGTTCAAAATTAAATTACCAGCGTTTTCCCATTTAATGAAAAAGTGTTATAAAACTATGTGTAACATTACCCGCAACGGTCGGTCCCAAATCGTTCAGTGAAAATGTTTGAATTTTGAATAGATTTAACAATTAATTATATTTTAAACATAAGATCTGAGAATGGATACCGGAGTACCGATACCGATACCGATACGGGAGTACCGACAGAAGTGAAAACAAAACACAAACAGAATACTTTCCCCCAACTCACTGACATAACGGATATACATTAAAACCGAGTACATCCCGAGGACAGCCGAACACATCCGAAGCGGGTATTTTATAAATCGTCTTATAAACAAAACACGCGCGTTGTCGCTTACGGTAACAGTGGCGCGAGTTCAATGGTTTCTTCCCATCTCAAAAAATGTCCAACGCACATATAGGAGTTTTCATTTCAATAAAGCCTGTTAAAGCATCAGCAACCCTGTGTGCTGTAGTTATCTAAATGCGGGGTTACCATTATATGATATACATACATAATCAGCCAATAATGTTCCCACTTCTGACATGCCTCCTCACTGTGACGTAGTGCGGGCTGGTGCGGTATAGCCAGTCATTTCTCGTCGCACTATGTTACAACATACAGCCAAAAAATTGTCAGGGGTTAAGTCAGTCAAATTTACGTTATCCATTGGTACATCCATATTTCTTGTTATAAAAACCTCACTAATTAAATTATATCCACTAAAAACAAAGTCGCTCCATGTAAACTACTGCTATTCAGCTGCATCTGGTTAGACTGGAAGCCGACCACAACATAGTTGGGAAGAGCTTAGGCAGATGATGACACTAAAAACAAACATACAAATAATCATGAGCGTAAATCTTCATGTTTAGTCCAATTAGTATCATTGTTCACTAGAAAATAATATGTATAGTTTAGGAATACAATGCTTTGGTGAGCGTCGAAACTACACGAGATACACAAGGCCAGCTCGCGGCCGACAATTCAATTAGTGGCTACCTCCCATCACACGTAGCAATCCAACGGTGGAGAGAATATGGGGTGGCCTTTTCATGGCATCCACAGTAAGTCGTAAAAACATGTCAGGGCAGAGTATTTAGGCTTATTTTTTTGGTCATTTTATTTTATTTGGTTCACCAACAATATTGATTACATTTTTTTACTTTGGTTATCCTATTTAGTTCCACTGCTGGGCAAAGGTATCCCACATATTTCTCTAATTTTCTTTATCTTCTGCCTTCTCCGGCCAATCGGTTAGGAACGAGTCCAAATCGTCACGCCAGCTATTCTTAGGCCTGTCTCGGTGACGACGCCAGTCTTCAGGCACCCACTGTGTGACAAACCTTGCCCATCTGTTTTGATTGACTTGATTTTGATTACACTGATACAAACACATAATACATTTTAAGTAGAATAGGAGTACATCAGATACTTATAGGTAAGCGATTTATCTAACTTTTGAAAAAATTGGTATACCTATCTTATTTTCGCACATTTTTTTTCTTACATTTGGTGTGAAAATGGTTGGCTTTTTATAGCCAATTTGCTCGGCCGTCCCTCGGCCAATAATCCAATTTGCAGTCTACTCATCCAGCGGTAAATAGAAAAACAGACGTTTTTAATGGTTACTAAAGAAAAGTCACGGTAGAGTATTAGTATACTTTATGCGCATTTTTTTCTATTTCCTCATAACTTTGGATCTTGCAGTGATATTTCTGTAGGAAAAATGAAGACATTTTCAAAAATTGTTTTTCCTTTCTTTTATTGGAGTTTCTATGGTAAAATAGTTGTGCCATGAGGATCATTCTTATTTTCTTGTTTATAACTTTGCCTTGTGGGCAGGGCAGTGGTGGCCAAGTGCTAAGGGCCGCGACTTATGAGTTGTAGATCATAGGTTCAAACCCAGACTGGCGCTTTACTTTGTGTAAATTATTTCATCACCACTGCTTTCAAAACGGTGAAGGAAAATATCGTGAGGAAACCGGCATGTCCTAGAACCAAAAATTTTAAGACATGAGACATCTGCCCGCACTGGGCCCGCGAGGTGGATTACGGCCCACTCCCTCTCACCGAGAGGAGGCCTGTGTCCCAGCAGTGGGAACATTATAGGCTGATTATGATGATGATAACTTTGCCTCAATACAAATTCAAGCTTCTCTAATAAGGTAGGTACTACTTCTTGGTTGTATGTACCTACCACATGATATTCTCAAATCTGTTTTAGAACAAACCCCAATCAAAAACAGCCACAGAACTATAAGTAAACCCACAAACATATTTCACATAAACACTTGCCGAAATTAACGGCACATTGTATGAAACTTCGGACGATGGGAACAAACAGACAATAGCTCAAAGTTTATTTTAAGTCAGCGTGCCAACTTTCAGCGGAGAAATATATCAGAGTCGCACATCCATACACTCTGCTGAATGAAATATTTGGACAATAAGTAAGGATGGAAGAGGTGTCAGAAGTTCAGAACGTCCGTTTTGCTGCGATTCGTTAGTAAATAGCATTTCACAGTTCCGCTTGAGGAATGGGGCACTGAATTCAGCGGAACAGATAAGCAAGTATGTCTTGGGAAGAAAGGATTTATTGCATTGTTAACCGACTTTAAAACCGAAGGAAATTATTTTTCAATGCGACGCGTATGTTTGTTTCTGGCATTTGGTTTCTGTCTGGATTCGTAGATAAAAAAGGCAGGTCCATTGTTTTTAATGCGTAAAAACAACGTAGTAAAATATTCTTCATCTATGTGGACCAACGATTTGAAGGAAGCAGCTGTGTAAGACTGAATTGAAGGGGTGGATTGGTCAGCGAGATTGTCCGAAAGGGTTTCCGCTGGCCCGGAACATAAAGGGCTAAGGAAGGAACACGGGTGGGTTTTAGTCAGTAAGAGTCTGACACTCCCTTCCGCTCCACCCAGAGCGGGGTCACTTGATGATTCCCCATACGAAAAAAAAAAAAAAACGGTGGTGGATTACGAGCTGTAGCTCCTTTGAAGGCGTTTCCAATAGACTGTGCCAAGACTTACAATTTTACACTTCTAAACTATCATTCTGCATTCTGTTTATACATATATACAGACGCCAGCACATCAAGCTACTACAATCTGTCAAATTTCTTTAATAAATTTTCAACTTTATCGCTAAAACATAAGGTTCAAAGTTGATTGGGAAAATTTTACAGTTTCGGGTAGCTTGATGTGCTTCGGCAGCTTGATGTGCTGGTGTCTGTACAACATGTTTGCAATAAACTGATTGGGTTTGATTTGATTTTCATTTTTTCATCATCGTCATCATCCACTGCAAGACTACGCCCACTGCTGGGCATAGACCTCTCTTTTCTTGTGGCAATCCCCACGCTTCTGTGCCAGCCTCATTCAGGTTCTACCCGCGGTGGTAACAATGTCGTTCCCTCGTCTCGCCGCCGGACGACCTTGGACGCTACTCGGTCACTACCTTGCTCCACCTGTCATCACTGCGCCTTGCCAGGTGTCCTGACCAACTCCATCTGAGTTTAAACTCGTTTTCTGATATCGAAAACCTTCGCATGTCCGCGGTTCTCGACGTTAAGGACTCGGTCTATAAGCCTTATGCCAAGCATGGAACGCTCCATTTCATTATTTAGCGCAAATAAATGT
This sequence comes from Oligia latruncula, assembly GCA_948474745.1. Taxonomy (NCBI): domain Eukaryota; kingdom Metazoa; phylum Arthropoda; class Insecta; order Lepidoptera; family Noctuidae; genus Oligia; species Oligia latruncula. The sequence goes on from OX419699.1 coordinate 6,176,914, forward strand.
ATTTTCTTTTTTATCAATAGTAGCAATATTAAAAAAAAAGACAATCCAACAAAATTAATAAGCAGTTCCTAGATAGGCAATAAATTCACTTTCACAAGTGTTCAGCTGGGACACACAACACGCAAACAACTATATAACTCAGCACATGATCGCGAGGATTCAATCGCTAGTTTGGAGCCCGCATTTTCAGTTGCTAGGCAAAGTTGCGAAATGGAGGTACGGCGGGTCGTTTAGTAGAATTGAGCTCAGATTCTCCCAAATTGTTTCGCGTTAAAGTTCGTGAAAAAAGTTCTTGTTTCAATCAAAAAATGTTTAACTGAAATCTACGAGTTGGCATCAAATAAAAAAGTAATTTAAAAAAATTAAACCGTCTTCAAAAAGAAATTAACTCAAAATTATGAAATAACTTTAATTTCGGAAGTCGGTGTCTTGGAATCTGTATTTTAGTTTTAGTTATTGCCACCGACTTCCGAATTTAAAGTTATTTCATAATTTTAAGTTCATTTCTTTTTTTTTTTAAGTGGGTTAAATTTTTTAAATTACTTTTTATTTCGTAATTTTTGGTTTTAAGTAAAAACTTTAATATTTGTTTGTAATAATTAGGTATTAGTTTTGAGATGTTTTCCCTTTGACACTACACCCGTAGCTCGTATCAATACGCCAGGCCGTCAGACATACACGTATTAGTCCATATTATTATCTTAAAAATGACTGAATAAATTTTGATGAAACTTGCACTGTTCCCGAAGTTGAAGTAAATTAAAGCCAATAAAAAAAATGGTAACTATCTGATTAATAGTTGCGGAGAAATGCGTGGACAAACATACATACATACATACGTCTATAAAATTTTGTATATTTGTTTGGAAGCCCTAATAGATTGTCATAAATATGAATATAATGCAATTCCAATAATATTACATACATACGTGTCGAATTGATAACCTCCTTTTTTTTGAAGTCGGTAAAAGTTATGTTCTAAGTATTCAAAATAAAAATCAAAAGATATTTATTTAGACTAGGCTCAGAATCCGAAAAAAACATACATATTTCTTTGGAATGCGCTCCCTCTGAACATCAGGATGGCAACCAGTCGGTTATCTTTTAAAGTGAAGACACGTGAACATATCCGTCAAAAATTGGCCATAACATTCCAGCGCTGTTTTGGTGGATTTGTTTTCTCCTCTACCGGTAATTTTTTCTCGTCACAGTTCATTTTGTTTATATGTATGTATCTATAATAATAATTATTATTATTTATTTATTTCAGACATAATTCTAGTCCATAGTTTCAAATTCATATTCATACATTAAAATTACTACTAAAATATAATATTAAATTCAAAACAATCAAATCTATGTATGTATATATCTATGTATTAGTATTTTATAGCCATTTCATAGCTATTTATCCCGTATGTTGCTCCTGCCACTGCTGCTTTCCGAGGCACGGAGGGGTCTCGGTATGTAAAGATGGTCACCCATCCACAGACCAACCGCGTCAAGCGTAGCTTAACCTGATCGATCGACCTGTGCGGCTGTTATTATTTAGCCACAGGCCCCTCCACAAGCGTGATAGTTATGTTAACAAATAAATATTCACCCTAGTTAAAACCCATGATTCGTGACAAAAATGAATTCCCACGCGAACCGAATTCTAACATCAAATTATTTTTAATCAAGATTTGAAGCCGAAAAATTGCTTAAATAACTTCAATTATGTTAATTACTTTGACTGGCTAAACGATAAATTAGGGCTATAAACGTAAGTTTCGTCGCGTCGCCGCCATCTGCGATTAGTCGCAGCTAATCTGATTGGATACAAAAGACTTGGTATGCCACACGCGAACCCAACATTTTTCACGTACCTACCTACATTATGCGTGCAATACGAACGTATTACATTGAAAACTAAGAACTGGGTAATGATTTACATTTTCCAACATAATTTATTTCGTTTTCTGTTTTCGTTTTGTGTTTCTGCATATTGCGAACGAAATGAGACATTTCTGGGACAAATTACAACGGTATTGCATTTGTTAGTAGTGCCTTGCAATTTGTAGAAACTCAGCAGTACATACGAAATTATACGTAGCTAGTCTATTTTCTCGCGTATAACATGACAAAGGCAACAAATAATGTAACGCGAAAGAAAGATGGGTGAAAATCTCTACGTTCCGTTCGTTTGTAAGAATTTGATCTTCAATTAGCTAGCCATGCGTGGTGATTATGGCAGTCCACTGTTGACCACATAGGTCTATCCAATTGCATGCCATTCAACTGGATTCTCGGCAACTCTCATCCAGTTGCTACCAGGTACCCTGAGAAGATCGTCGCCCCACCGAGCCTGAGGACGTTTGCCGAAAAATAATAATAGTACGGATATCGTTCCGCAGCTAATATCCAATGGATTCAGTTCCACATCTTTCACTGTCAACCATAGATATGTCAACGCACTGCACCATCAAGATAAAATTCAAAGTATCAATAAACCAGAACATTATCATTTTATTTTCTATCCATGACTTTACGGCAGAGTTGGTCACGAAAAGGCGAGACTGCGACAATAATGTAGCATCAAGCATCACATAAACCTCTTTACGTCACTTTTATGTGTCCAACATGCAAATGCATCCAATTTGCAGTAAAGTAAAAACGAAGTGTCCGCATAATATGGTTCTTCTCGATAATCGTGAACACTTACCGTTATACCGAAGTGGTTTAAACTGTTGCACTCTATGTGTAAGTACCACATGAGAACGCATTATCTTCGATTATGTTCCTACTAACATTGAATGGTTCTTAGCATCTTGTTCATGTATTAATGTTTCTAACATGAACGCCTGTGACTTCCGAACAAATATACACATAAACAGGCTAATATCCGCGCGGCAGCGCTTTCACTTCGCTACGCGATGAGCTACGTAGCTCTCTGCTACATCATAAGCTACGCCGTAGCATGTTGCTACGTCATGTTTGAAGAATTTTATGATTACTTTCCAGCCCGCGAATATATTAATATTCTGCTATTTTTACTCAATAATAATACAATGTAAACATGTTTTTTAGAATCTCGATTACGTTTTCAAATGTATTGCAAATATAAACAACTCTTAAGTAAGGATTTCTAAACCAAATAAACAGTTAAATATAAAGGGATCAAGTTTACTAAAGCAAAATAAATTAGATGTTTTAAAATAAAATTGGATACGAGTAGTAGGTACTAATTATATAAATACGAGTAAATAAAAAAAACAAAGGCGTCGAAGTACTCGTCCGCATCGCTGTCATCCGGAAAGCTGCCCAGAAGACTGGCAGCATTGCCACGCTGAAAGGCAATGCTAATTCTTTGGCCAAAGAACGACCCAGCCCTATGATCACACGAAGTGCTGATCAGCCGGCGAGAAATTTCTTTAATAATGAGACCCGCACTCGGGCCTCATGAGCCGAGGCCGAGCGTTTCGACCCCAAACAGCTCAAAGCTGTAAATGAATAAGTAGGTAAATAAGTTTTACGATAAAAGAAAATGTATGCTGTTTCTGAATGTTTTACATAGTGACTACCTTGTGACCTCCATAGCCCAATTTACTTTTGAATCTAGGTAAAGTTCAATGTCAGATCTGAAAGTTAGGTCAGAAGTTTAGGCCAGTCAAGACTATTGGGCTTCTGTATAATGTTCATAATATATTTATAGGATAGGGTATAATAAAGCGACGTGATCTTTGAGACTCGGAATTTGGAAAAATGGGTCACCCATCTACAGACTGACCGCAGCAAGTGCAGCTTAACCTCACAATTTCATCACTTCACGCAACCGTTATTAAATCTCACCAAATCACAACTGCCCCGTTGGTCTCGTGGTTGCAAGCGCGATTGCTGAGCGTGGGGTCCTGGGTTCGATTCCCGGGTTGGAAAAAGTGTTATTGGGTTTTCCATTAGGAATTTCTTAGTAACAGTCCGAAGTTTGAAAGTTGGCGGTTTAATACCCTCGTGCCTCGGACGACTTATGGATGTTCTGGAATAAAATTTTATTTTACTATTAAAAAACAAACAGCTCATTTATCAAATTAAATTTCAGTCAACAACATCCATCGGTTTCTTACTAAAGTTCAACTATATCCGACGATCTTGCATACTTATCTCTTTTGTTGACTGTACATGTGTATCATAGGAGTCATAAGTCTGACAACCAGTCTTACCACACACTCATACTGGTATTCAGCTACATCCGGTTAGACTGGAAGCCGACCCCAACATAGTTGGGAAAAGGCTAGGCAGATGATGACATGTGTATCATAGGGTATCAAAAAATTCGTCCGCATCGCTGTCAACAATAAGTGCCCAAAAAGATGGCAGCATTGCCCTGTTGTATGGCGATGCTGAATCTTAAAAAAAAAAAATTGCCAAAAAATAGTCCAGCCCTCTGCTCACGTGTAGAGTCGACCAACCGCGAACTAATCATGATGATTTTGAATTTCGCAAGCTTTCGCTTTAAGTAACGCTAAAGTAGGGTTTGACAAATTTGAAACGTTATATTCTCAATTCAGAAGCTGGCGCTAAATAACGGTTACCCCTCTCAATAAATATAAGAAAAAAAATATCAGAAAGACAACAAAAACCTTCTTCCTTTGTTACCATTTAACTTGACTGCACTATTGCTTCCCGTCGGTATTGTGAAAGGCGACCATCCACCCGTGTAGGTACAATAACACACTGAGATCACAATACCGTACTGCCAAACTGTTATTGTATCAGAGAATATTCCCTGGTGTTCAATAGCCACGGCCATGTAGGTACTTACTTGTGGGCGACTAGAATAATTTCTATTTAGTTTTTTTTTTTTGACGTTCAAAAGTGCCTTTAATGTGCCTATTTGAAATAAATGATTTGACTTTGACTTTGACTTTGACTTGTTAGAGCGTTTATGCCGTACGGCATTTCATACAAACTTTCAAGCCCTTGTTTTTCGAAATACATGAACCGATTTTAGTGAAACTTCATACGCATAAGCAGGATACAACGGTCTAAATGGTTACTTAAGAACATCCGCCGTGAAAATGATGATGGGATACCACTTAACAAACGATAACAAACATTACTAGGTACTTTATGTCGCGATTCGAGTAGCGGAACTTCATGAGAGTCAATTGAAATTGAATTGTAGCTATTGGAGCAAAATCTCGTCGCTTTGGACTAAGTAAATACAGTATAGGTCTACTTCGCACCTATTAGATTAGTTTTTCCGTAAAATCAAAATCCATTTTACAAAAAAATAGGATTTACTTTATAACCTTGTCGACTGCGACTAGGGTTACCATTTAGAAATTTGAAAAGTCCTGACAAATAGCCTGACACTTTAGTCACAAAATCCAAACATTACCCACTTAGTTAAAGTGGTATGATAGGCATGGTAGTAGACACTCGCGAGAGGAGGGAGGTTGCGGGGTGCGGGTCTCAAAAAAAAAGTGCGTTGGATAATATAAAAATTAATACCTGTACCAGAAACTAGCGTTAATTTTGATTATTTTACGTAAAATTATTTTTATTTTGAAGAAAATCTATTTATTTGCAATACAAGATTTATTGTTTGATCTCGTTAAATTGATTGATAAAGAAGTATATTATTTTGTTGATATGAGAAGTTAATAAATATTAAAGACTTATTTGGTATTACTTATATAAGTTTTATTACTCGTATTCCATCTAAGCCAAAAAATCCGGACAAATTAAAGAGTCGGACAAAGTCCGGAAAAAAGTCTAGAAGTCCGGACATGTCCGGAAAAATCCGGACGGATGGTAACCCTAACTGCGACAGATACGTACGAAACAAACGCGGCACCCCAACAAAGTAACGGGCTGAGCGCGGAGGTGTACCTAACTGGCTTCCCAGCAGATGGCAAAATCACGCGGGAAAGAAATAGAATCATAATCAAATCAGAACAGGCAGTTTCGCTTGTCATACAACCAACAAGTCATGGCGGAACTACTGCGAATAACTCGCGGTTTCGATGTTTTGGTTTGGTGGCGGAGATGAGAAACCGCCTTATATTCGGAAGTGTTAAATTATGTAGCTGTCTTTATTACTTGTGTATTACGACTCTGTTTCGTAATTTTTGACGTCACCGCTTACGTCATCAGCCTATAACGTTCCCACTGTTGGGACACAGACCTCCTCTTTGTGAGAGGGACGAGAGACGTCGAATAAACCATGTAAATAACAAAGTTTTTTTTTTTTTTGTTTTTCTAAATATGGTTAAGGTTTTCATGGGCAAAATTAATGATTTTCTTTTGATTTTTTCAACAGGTTTTTGAGGTATGTATCCTCAATAGTTTTCTCTTAGAATGAAAAGTAATGATACAGGAATGTTGAATTTCTTAGTGATGGTTTAAACGATTTTGACGCAAAATCAATTCAGCCACCAGTCCACATCAAAATCAGCCGGTGTCCCTATTCTGTAAAAATCTCACCGTGAACTCTCAGTAAAAAGTCTCTGAAACTGAGTTGTAACCTGATGCTAAAGAGGGCGGGTCTTTTTCACAATTCTTTAGAATCGAAGAAACGACTATAATTTCTTTTAATGAAAGGCAATTTCGTCGGAAACGCGGAGGAATTCCTGTTAATAACTGCAATTTCCTTCAGCAATCGCGACGTGGCACGATGTTGGTGCTTGTTTGAGGCGGGGGCCCACGTCAATGTTGATTGCTTTTTTCGTACTGAATTATTGATGTCTGATTCTGAACATATTTCGATGTTGTTGTTAAATCTATTCTGATAATAGCTCACCGCGAAAACTTAGGTGAAGTGAGCTGTCAATAGTGACAATCTTTAGCACCGTCATCATCTGTCTAGCCTTTTCCCAACTATGTTGGGGTCGGCTTCCAGTCTAACCGGATGCAGCTGAATACCAGTATTTTACATGGAGCGACTGCCTATTTGACCTCCACAACCTAGTTACTGAGTAATACGATACCCCTTGGTAAGACTGGTTGTCAGACTTTCGGGCTACTGACGACCCGTAACGACTGTCAAAGATCCACGAATGACAGCCGGGACCAATGGCTTAACGTGCTTTCAGAGGCACGGAGGAGTCACCCATCCACGAACCAACCGCGGCAAGGAAGATTACCCATTTATTATCTTCTTTTCATCGTTTTTGACACGACAACGGTAGTTTTTTTTCGACACGACCAAAAGTTAATTTTATTACAATGCATGTGTGTACTAGATCAAGCTTATCAGCCCAAATGACTCTTCCGACACACACAGATACTGCCAAAATCATCCGACCACATAAACGAGGCGTAACGACGATGACGTCATTATCTTAAGTGCCGGTTTCGTAACTAAGTACTGTTTCACGTAAGATTTTTTATATGTTATATTTTGGCAAACAGACACCACGTAGGAAAATAGGTTCACACCGCCTTGCTCTGCATCCTGCGTATTAAAGAAAATTTCCTAGGCCTTAGCGACCTTTATACACGTTGAAGTCCTGTTTTACAGTGCCCGGATAGGTGTCACGTTTGCACGTGCAGCCGAATAACATTCGGAGGCGGTGTATCAGAACAAATGTCTAATAAGCTACCACTAGTTGCATATAAGCACTTGCTAATGTTCAAATAGTATTTGAAGAATTATATAAAAATAGATTATTAGTAATTCAACATTTGATAATTTGAAAAACTAAAAAGGTGCTTACCGGAAATTGAAGCGATAAACTGTTGCTTTCTCTCTGTGGAAAATCATCGTTAATAATCTTTATCCTTCATTAACCAGGCAGCACTCGCTACGGAGTAAAAAAGACCACTGATTATGTACGAGTATATACGATAATGATCACTTTTCTGAGCGCTTTGGCGACATAGGACTCTAGGTACCTGCAAACTGATAGTTATCACACACGCACACTGCAATACATCCAATTCACGTGCGGCGCTTGGATGCGATGGTTTAAATAGAGTGGGTATAGGTGAAAAATACCAGGTAGCGTCGCAAGCCAGCGATTTTTATGGAAGTGTAAAGTATTTTTTTTCAATTCTGTGGTATTTTTAACCGGTATTCGTGTTTATAAATACCTAGCAAGTGCTGCCGGGTTAATAGTACATCTCACTGATCTTCTTCTTCTTCTTAGCGTGTCGATAGCAATCTAAATAGACTCGGCCCAGAATTCGACCACTTGTTTGGCACCATCACCAGCGTCCACCAGTTCTTGTAACGTGCAGCTGGCAGGACACGCAGGACACGATATTAAAAGTCCCATCGTTTGTGGAGCAGCACCACATTTACACTCCAAGGCGGAGTCGTCTATGAATCTCCACCTGAACAGGTTTTCCTTGCTTCGGCCAACCTGGGTCCGGAGTCTGACAACACTTATATAATCATTCAAGTCAGAAACACAATTAGAATTTCTCGACAACAGCTCAGACTTACTCTAAAGACTAATAGTATGCACTCTGAACTCCATGCAAACCCTAAGCCTCGACCGTAGAGATAAGTACTTTCTAACTTTATAAGCTGACGTGAGAAGTTCTAACACATGTCTCTCTTTACAGTATCTGAATTATTGCGACTAAAAATAAGGTATAATCAATTTATACACGAAATATATAAAAAATCATAAACACGATTTTTTTTAATCAAAGTTTTTTTTTCATCGGTGTCTACTGTATGTTTTTTGGACCGATATGACTTGGTGGCCATAAAAATCCGCTGGATGCAAAAAACAAAGAACTGGGTCTAATTAAAATAAAATAAAGTTTATTTGGGATAACTTACGTTTACAATTTACAAAGGAAAACAAATATAGCCATAAAAGTAAAATACTGTGGCACAGCTATCAACGCCCAAGGCAAAATATTTACGGACATTGTTCCAGACTTCCCAAAGAAAGTTAATTAATAATTAATTGAAGAATTACAAAAATTTCAAAAAGGAATAAAAAAAGAGAATGTACTCTATGTGGAGGTTACTGTGTAGTATTTACCGTGTTTATGATAATATAAGTTGCTCAGTTTCTTCATAAGACAAAGATATAAGCCAATCAGTCACTTTCTCTGTAGTTAACTTTTAGTCATAGGGTAAATACACACATCAAAAGTGTCTAGGGATCAACATATATTTTTGCAATAACTTTTCTCCTGATTGATATTAATTAAAATTTTCTTTAAGGATTCATCAAATAAAGTGTTTTCGTTTGTCACAGTAACGATAAACCAAGTCACCTTTGCATTAATAAAGAAATTTGCCATTTTCCTAATAAAGGGATTTTTGACATTTGAACCACTAACACAAAAGTTCGAAAAAAAGACTGAAATAACAGTTTTCTTTAAAATTTTATTGGGTAACTTAAACAATTAATAATCCGTGTTTCTACCGCGAACACTAACAACACAAGAACATCGGTTTGGCATACTCAAAATGAGTTCATCCAAATCACGCTGTGGAATGGCCGCCCATGTTCGTTGCAACAACAAAAAAAGGTCTTCTTGCGACTGGATACCCTCCATATTCGGCAGAGCTCTTCTCTGTAGCATATCCCATGCATGCTCAATCGGGTTCAAGTCTGGCGACTGAGCAGGCCAGGGCAGGACATTGATGTTAGCTGCGGCGAGAGTCTGTCTTACAACTCTTGCGGTGTGCGGTCGTGCATTATCATGCATTAACTGAAATAAGGGACCGATTTGCACTTGTAGAGGAACGATGACGTCTGATACAATCGTCTCAGCATAAATTTGAGCGTTGAGGTTGCCTCTGATCCAAATCAACTCAGTTCTTCCGCCGATCCAAATACCCGCCCATACCATGATGGTTCCACCACTATAAGGATGGACTTCCTGGCAGGATTTTAATCGCTGTTGGCGTCCAGGGGTTCTCCAGTGTCGTATACGTCTTGTATCCGGTCTCATACCAAAACGAGACTCATCAGAAAAGCACACGAAACGCCATTGTTCTTCTGCCCAATTTCTGTGTTCAAGAGCCCATTGATATCGAATCCTACGATTGTGCATTGCTATAGGTGGTACCCGTAGCGGTCTTCGGGAATGAAGGTTCACTTCATGCAAGCGGTTTCTGACTGTTTGGTCGCTAATTAAGTTCCCTGAAGAGTGATGAAGCCTCACGGCTAACATCATGGCGGTTATTGTTGGAGCTCTTCGAGTTAAGATTTGAATGTATCGGTCTTGTCTCCGTGTGGTGCAGCGATACCGTCCTCCATGGCGCTCAGCCACGGTACCAGTGCTTCGGTAACGTGTCCAAAGTCGACTGATAACACTCTGACTTGTATTCAGAGCTAAAGCCACAGTACGTTGCCGGGAACCAGCTTCTATCATTCCCACGGCTCTGAGCATTTCTTCCCTGCTTAAATGACGTCGCCGCTCCATAATAACGTTGGTTTTAATCAGTAGTAGGGAAACAGTAGCACTAATAATGTCTTCAATGCGTTGTATGTTTTTATAGGGAAAATATTGACAGCTGATTTTCATCTTTTACTCGAATTTGATTCACAGTTCCTGATTCAAATTATGAAATGCACCAAAAAGGATCCATATAAATTTATAAAATCATAAATTTATTACAAAGCCACATCTCAATCTCAAGAAATCCGCATAAAAATGCTTGATCCCTAGACACTTTTGATGTGTGTATTAATTCTTAAATTTATATCATTGTAAAGTTCAGAGCTGATAATATGGTTGAAGTGGCGAGTAACCAACGCTAACCTGCAGCGCTCAGTCTTACGAACTGTCTTTGCTTGCTTGAATGGGTGGTGCTTGAAAGAGGCCTATGTATGTCCAGCAGTGGACGTGTTTAGGCTCAAATGATGATGATGAATGATACTTTTTGAGTTATCGCCTCCTTAACAATATAAATCCGATTATGTAGGTAATATAAGCCACGTTTCCTTGTAGTCCAATTTTTTTTTTTTTTGGTTTGAAGTCATCAAATGACCCCTCCCGCTCTGGGCGGAGCGGAAGGGAGTGTCAGACTCTTACTGACTAAAAACCACCCGTGTTCCTTCCTTAGCCCTTTATGTTCCGGGCCAGCGGTAACCCTTTCGGACAATCCCGCTGATCCTTGTAGTCCTATGCCTTCATTCGCAGGTGGGGTAATTAGCAACTTAGACAAGGATTATGTTTAGAAGATACGTAGCAGTGTGCGGTGTTTTTGATCATTATTCTGTTTGCTGAAAAAAAAAAATATTCACAGTCTATAACAGAAGGCATTCGCCTTCTGTTATAGACTGTGATTTTTTTTTTTCATGCTGTGTTATCACTCCATCGCTCGTATCAAAGTCTCCTAGCGGATTTTCTAATGATTAGGTCACTCAAGAACTCTTGACCAGGCTTTAATAACTCTTGATGAACATTTGTTTTTAAATCTAATAAATCATAGTTGACAGTCCTGACGAAAATGAATAGATTCGTATTATTTCGACCTTTGAATCCAATATGGGCCCGAACTGTCCAATTTATCGCTAGCAATATGAAATAGATTGCAGGTAAAAAATTGACGATCTACGTTGCGCATTCCTGGGTTAATACTCGTATTTCATTTGATTCGTGTAGTTCAATTTTGAGAACTTTTGTGGTGTTTTATTTACGAGTAGGAGTATGCTGAAAAAAACAAATACATTTCTGCGTCATTTAATTTGGCCGTTTTAAAAAAAAAGGTACCAAAAACACTAACGATAGTAAACTCAGCGTAACAACCATTTACGCTGAGTACGCAGTCTCCAACTTACGTATTAAAGTGTAAACTAGCAATTTGATCATGTTATTCCATATCATTGTTTCTGAAGTTATAGTTTTTAAATCAGTCTTCAGCTTAATACATATTTTTTCTGTGATTAAAATAATTAATAATTTGACGGCACGGTTGGCGCAGTGGTTAAGCGATTGACTGCTGCGCTGCGTGTCGCGGGTTCGATTCCCGCACGGAACAAATATTTGTATGACCTACAAGTAGTTGTTCCGGGTCTGGCTGTTTGTGTATGTGATTTTAAATGTTTGTAAACGCACCCACAATACAGGAGAAATTCCTAGTGTGGGGCAACGTTTAAAAAAAAAAAAAAAAAAATTGTAATTAAAAACGTTTTTAACTAAATTCCCGGTCGCTGAAACATAACTCGATTCGTGATAAAAATGCGTCCACAGAAGTCCGTCCTACTTATAATAAGTAGGTAACATAAAGCTAGCTAAAATAAAGGTCTAATCCCACCAAAAACATTCTGTAAAAAACTAGCCAAGTCTCAATGGAGCTGCTTGTTTATCTCTAAAAAGTAATGAAATCTAGACAAAGTCGTACCAAGTCTAAGGTTCCTTACTGCGATTTCTTTATTAATATAGTTAATGTTGTGTGACTTGGCCGTTGAACATTCTTTATACGTTAGTGGGTACAAGTCAATTTTGTTTACACGTAATGTTATATCTGTTGTAACTACCTATGTTTGTTAAGTGAGATAATAGCCCATACTGGTATTGGTAAGCTAAAATAAAGGTCTAATAAAGGGTTTTCATTTACTTTACCTTTTTAATTTTCTCAAAAATCCTGCTTCCCAAATACTTAGTTAAAAATAAACATTAAAGTAACGGGCAGATTTGATAAGATATTTCAGAAAGATGAAAGACATTCCCAACTCGTGGGTAAAAGGCGACTGAAAGTAGATTTCGTCAATGAGAGCAAGAGAGTGGCTGACAGCATTCTCATCTGTACTCACAAAGACAGTGATCATTTGGATGAGTAATCAACAATCTATCTGAGAAACATTGAGTTAATGGTAATTTACTTTTAATTTTTTTTTTTGGAAAATTCATTAAAAAAAGCCCTTGAAGCAATTCTTGTCTAACCGAGTTGTAACAGCATGGAATAGGCTACCGGAAAATGTTGTGACGGCTCCCACACTGAACTGCTTCAATATCGACTGGACAGATTAAATATCTCCAAGCTATACGACACACACACATCAGCTAATTAGTTGCTAGTGTGTCAAACCAAATAATAATAATATTGTAACATTTTTTATGCGTTTTATCATCTGCCTAGCCTTTTCCCAATTATGTTGGGGTCGACTTCTAGTCTAACCAGACGGAGCTGAGTACCAGTATTTTACATGGCCCGACTGCCTATTTGACTTTCAAAACCCAGTTACTGGGTAACACGATACCCCTTGGTATTTTGGTAAAACTGGTTGTCAGACTTTCGGGCTTATGACTACCCGTAACGACTGTCAAAGATCCTCGAGTGACCGGGACCAACGGCTTAACGTGCTTTCCGAGACACGGAGGGGTCTCGGTATGTAAAGATGGTCATCCATCCACAGACTAACCGCGGCAACCGCAGTTTACCCTGATCGATCGACCCATGCGGCTGTTATTACTTAGCTACAGGCCCCTCGTTTATACATTTACGGCTTAAAATTAATTTAACGATGAAGCCAAATTATGAACACGTCAAAAAACATGTTAAAAACACAGAAGATCGGTTAAACCCATTTGCGCCATTAACGTCAGTCCCGGCGGTCCCATGAAGCTCAAAAGTACCTTCCACCATTCGTGAAACTCGTAAAAAAATCAGGAATTTAATTTGAAAATAATTCTTCTTCTCTTTGTGATCGCAATTAGGAAAGTTTGAGGAGAATAAAATTTTACGATAGACGGGCGATTTTCCGTGGAAAAATTGTATTTATATTCCAGTTGAAAATACTTACTGAGTCGTTAAATTAATTGTACGGCAAAAAATATTGTTGTTAGACTTGTTAGACACTTGAACGAAGAAACGACTGAAATCGTTTTACAAAAGTATACAAAAGTTATATTTTACTCTTGAGTTGTTTTCTCAAGTACTTAAGTAGGTACCTTATTTGAATCACTAATGGCGTCGAATCTGTTAGGTCATTACTTAATTAAAAATATTTATTTATATTAGGTACTAACAGGAGGGGCAAAATGAGATGGATTTTTAGTGCTGTATTCATCAACATCAGCCTATAGCAGTCCACTGCTGGACATAGGCCTCTCCTATTGCACGTCATACAACTAAATTTTCGCCAACTATCATCCAGCTGCTACCAGACATCCTGCGAAGATCGTCGCTCCACCTAGCCTGAAGGCGGGGCCCACCTTACGTTTACCGAGTCGCGGTCTCCACTCAAGAACACGTCTACTCCAACGGTCATCGGTTCTACGGCTAATATGGCCGACCCCTTGCCATTTCAGCTTGCTTGTTCTGTGAGCTATGTCGACAACTTTGATTCTCTGCTGAATCACCTCTTTACGGATTCGATCCCTAAGAGAGACTCCAAGCATAGCCTTCTGTGCTGTATTCGTTAACACTTAACTAATTATTGATTCTAATTTGTTTTTGATATTAGAAAATAAAAATAATTAAAAAAAAAATATTCTAGGGTATTATACACATGGTAGAAGAAAAATTAAAGTATAATTCAAGAGAAAATGGCGGTACGAGCTTGACATCTACAGACAGGATTGGTCCACACTAGCTCAAGAAAGAGAGGAGTGGAAAGGAGGGAAGCCTTTGCCATACATTGGGAATAGTCCCACAAAAAAAAGCTAACTAACTAGCTAACTTAATTTTGAGTTGAGCTGCACGATTTCCGCTCAATCTGTGTGTTTCTTTCCTCAAAAGACCATCTCAGACATCGATTTACCATGGTCTTCATATACCCTGACCAAGATTATGTCTGGAGTTTAAAAGAGACTGTGACCTTTTTTTTTTTTTTTTTTTTTTTTGCGGATGGGAAATCATCAAATGACCCCTCCCGCTCTGGGTGGAGCGGAAGGGAGTGTCAGACTCTTACTGACTAAAACCCACCCGTGTTCCTTCCTTAGCCCTTTATGTTCCGGGCCAGCGGTAACCCTTTCGGACAATCCCGCTGACCCGGCAGGCTTCGGCCCTATGGGGCCCCTCCTCGATGCTGACATCTCTTTGAGGCGCGCGTGGAGACTGTGACCTCTGAGTTTGTTTCGCCTTTCTTCTCAGAGTAGTCAGATAGGAAACGCCGACCTAATCTAGTTTAAAAAAAATATTATTGACGTGTAAAAGTGTTTGTGCAAACCTACTTACAAAAATAAAATCATTTATCATTAAATATAACAATAATTAAGTATCTTGAGTTGGCTTATGAGGTTGTATATGTCGGATATAGAATCAGCGATCATTGTGCCGATAGTCGTGACAGCCAAGAGCCTCGACTAACACCTGAGGAGGCTCTCGTTGGGCAGCTGGATCAAGGGCTTGTTTCAGAAAGCGGTACTTCTGGACACGGCTCGCACTGTCAGGAGGTCCCTCTCTCTGGAGCTCTGACTGCCGGTAGCTTGGACCCGTTCCGGATACCGATGGGCTACTATACTATCCTAACTAATATTATAAATGCGAAAGTAAGTTTGTTTGTTTGTTACCTTTTCACGCCTAAACCACTGAACTGATCATCCTGAAATTTTGCATACACGTTGTCAGGTATACAGATATGGATATAGGGTACCTTTCATCCCGAAAAAAAGTGCTGGTCCCGAGGAAAACAACAATAACGTTATTATGATAGATGATAGATAGACCACATATCTTTCGAATCAAAAACAGGACGTCTGTCGGGTCTGCTAGTTTCTTATATTTTTTAATGTTTTTTGTATTCTAATATTTATAAATAAAATTTATATGTTTAAAGTGAAATAAAGGAAATAAATAACCTCTTTTTTTATGAAGTCGGTAAAAGTATCTGCAGGTTGAGTTCTGTTTAGAGTAACGCATGCGTCAATGTGCGACTTTTTTTGAAATATTCAGTGAAGGGTGGTTCAAGCACCGTTAAAAATGCAAATCATTGTGTAATATTAAACCGAACAGTTATGTGTAGGTACCGGCAACAGACTAGGGTTAAAACTGTAAAAATTTAATTCTTGGAATATTTTAACCTGAGCCGCGTGCCGCGAGTTTTTACCTAAATTTAAATGTTAAATGTTCTATCAATGTTATGAATTAAAACATATTATGTATTTATAGAAATTAAACAAATAACTTTTTGATTTTTTGTAATTATAATGTATTTTTGTAATTGTAAATAATAAAAAAATAAAAGAACCCTCACACTGTACACACCTTACGATTACTAATACATTACAAGGCTAATCCATACATATTATGTTAGCTAATTTAATAACGATTCCAATGACATAACTCATAGAGAGCTAGCTATCGCAACTTCAGAGAAATCGTCGTGTTACCCAGTAACTGGGTTGTGGAGGTCAGATAGGCAGTCGCTCCATGTAAAATACTGGTATTCAGCTGCATCCAGTTAGACTGGAAGCCGACCCCAACATAGAAAAGGCAAGGCAGATGATGAGTTCCCTCCTTTCAACTGTGGGAAAATCAATATTTAATTTATAACAATAGAAATTCAATTGTGTCTCATTAGCCACAGTGAAGAAGGTTAACACTAAGGAAGGAGTTTCACTGACTTGTCTATTTATTAAAAAACACTGTCCTGTGTTTATAAAGATAAAAAACCCGTGAATCATTGAATCTCTTTACAATTCTGCCTTTTCATTCCAAGGTAAACAAATATTATTTTAAACTTTGAGTTAGTCAAAGTTATACTTGCCAGCAGAAGTTAAAGAATTGGAAACAAATAGCGTAATGAAATTATGAATATTAATGGAATCTCAAAAGTTTTTGTCCTGTTTTATAACTCGACCAATGAAATCTCAGGTGAAGGAAACAAGTGAAAATCTCATTTCAATTCGGGAATTTACAAGTTGTACTTCCGTTTCCTTTGTAGATATTTAAGATCTTCGAAGATTTTCAGGAGTTTTCGAGAGAGACTACTAACTACTGTTCGTGGCGTCTTTTTGTTTCGTAATTCTAGTTCCTGTCCAGCAACTTTTGTGTAGCAGTATGCAGTATAATGTTGTGATTGTGACATTATACGTAGGTACGACGTTTACTTACGACGATTCTTATTCTTTTTACCCGACTGCGTCAGAAGAAGGGTTATTTTATTCACTTTTTACATACTTCTTAGACAGATTGTCGTTGAGTTGTGTATTTGTATTGATTATTTTAATTACGTTATGATTATTAACATTCTAGTGATATTTATTTTAGACTAGCTGCGCCCCGCAGTTTTTTCCCGCATAAGTTTCGATCCCGGGGGAATATCGGGATAAAAAGTAGCCTATATGTTAATAAAGGGTGTCAGCTACTTCCATACAAAATTTTATCAAAATTGGTTCAGCTGTTTGAGCGTGAAGAAGTAACAAACATATAAACACACACACACACCCCCACAAAGTTTCGCCTTTATAATATTAGTGTGATTGTGTATGTATGTTTATTTGTGTGTATGTAAGTATATTCTCATATTTTTTGTTTTGTTGTCTTTAAATACTGAGACCTCTCCGTGCCTCTGAAAGCACGTTAAGCCGTTGGTCCCGGCTGGCATCCGTGGATCTTTGACAATCGTTACGAGTCGTCAGAAGCCCAAAAGTCTGACAACTAGTCTTACCGAGGGGTATCATATTACCTACTGGGTTGTGTAGGTCAGATAGGCAGTCGCTCCATATAAAATACTAGTACTCAGCTGCATCCGGTTCGACTGGAAACCGACCCCAGCATAGTTGGGAAAAGGCTAGGCAGATGATGATGAACTGAGATTTTACATGCCTACTTTATTAACTCACTGCTTTTCCTGATGAGGTACGTAGAATGACCGCTAATCATGAGAGAATCTCAGCGGATCACGGCGTCCTTTCCAAAAAAGGGTAGAATCTTATTCTATTCATACAACTTTAAAGTTCCCAAACGAACCGTTATGATAGAAATCACTCAATTAATTATAAACAGAACAAAACGTTTAAATTTAAAGCTGGCATTTCGTTGAGGAAGTTTGCCAAACTTGGCCAATTACAATCATTTTAATTATTTCCATCATGGTTGAGTAAAACATTTCAGAGAATATAAATCTTATTTTGATAAATGACGAATATTTACAAACTTTATAACCAATTGTAATAAATGCATTGAAATGTTTCAGTGTTTATTATCTACGCTTATTATTCGCGTATTTACTGAGGCAAATAATCAAAATGTCAGAATTCCAAATAGAAAAACCTCCTTTGCTAAACGCCAGGTCTAGGAGTAACATTAATTTATATATCAACTGGCATTGCCCGCGAGTCGCCCACGTGTACCACAGGAACGTGCTACTGGGACAAAAAGTAATAATATCTCCTTATAAAGCCTCCTAATACTAAATACTCCTTATAAGATCAGCTATCGGACAGTGAAAGTCCTGCCAAAATCGGTCCAGGCGTTTCCGAGATTAGCTGGAACAAATAGACAGAGAGACAAAAATTGTTTCCATAATTATGCATTTAGTAAAAAGCTGTTATTTTGACATTACTAACAGCCACTTTTTTATATGTATGTATGTATAGATTGCTTAATCTAATTTTCTAACGAGAGCCTCTGCAGGTATTTGCCTTTGATTTATATTTGACTAGCTTCCGCCCGCGGCTTCGCCCGCGAGATATGTCGATAAAAACTATCCTATATCCTTCCCCGGGATGCAATCTACCACTCTGGCGAATTTTATCGAAATCCGTTTAGTGGTTTAGCGTGAAAAGGTAACCTACAGACAGACAGACAGACAGACAGAGTTACTTTCGAATTTATAATATTAGTATGGATGGAAATAAGGAGTGTTAAGGCTACTCTTTCGAAAAAAGCTTAAAAACAGCGTGCAGATGAAGCAGCTTTTCTCCGGAACTTACAGAGAAATTACATCTGAAAAAATAGTTGGTAATCTACATGATATGAATCGTAATTTGGTTTGGCCATAATTTTTCTATCGATATCACCTATTAAGAAAAAAAACCACCAAATCACCTCCAAATCGTTGAGATGAAACAATTTTACTCCTTCATTTTTTATCAAAAGAATATAAAAAAAATATCTAGTGCTTTGTAATACAAACGAAAATGATTTGGTTTTGTTACTTTTTAAAAACATGTATATTTTTTAATATAATAAATTAAAAATGCGATCGTTTAAAGTCCGTGTCTATATCATCCCCGCACTCGTCCACGAATTCAGTGCGGGGCGCCTCGTGTTGCTAGGCAACGCGTTGGCATGCGGGTGCATGCGGGTGGCGGAGTGGCGCGGAGAGGGGTAGTTAGCTCCGCCCAAATGCACAAGGTCGTTGGCATGAATACAAGCCTTAACGCTGTAAAAATTCATTCGCTTCGAATTCAAAAGCTTTTCTTTCTCTTGGAGCCTCCAAGGAGTATCCAAGTAGCTACGCTTGCCGCGGTTGGTCCGTGGATGGGTGACCATCTTCACATACCAAGACCCCTTTGGTGCCTCGGAAAGCACGTTAAGTCGTTAGTGTCGGCTGTCATTCGTGGATCTTTGACAGTCGTTAAGGGTCGTTAGTAGCCCGAAAGTCTAACAACCAGTCTTACCAAGGGGTATCGTATTACCCAGTTATTGGGTTGTGGAGGTCAGATAGTCAGTCGTTCCATGTAAAATACTGGTATTCAGCTGCATCCGTTTAGACCGGAAGCTGACCCCAACATAGTTGGGAAAAGGCTAGACAGATGATGATGATCTAAAGAGTCGTATTTACATACGACATAATTTATTTACACGAGTATAAATGTACAGTAATGTAATAGAGTCCATAAATTATATAGTTACGTATTAAACAGACAAACTATTCAAATTTCGACGCTTCTCTGAATGTTTTCATTGACATTTTATTTTTTTCACAATTTCATTCCATATTTTTTATAGAATATTATTATCTGGTATAATTTGTCAGATAACGGTTAAAAATTCCACCCATTTCCGTTTGTTTATTATGCTTTTTTTGCACGCTAGTTGTAGAATATGATTGTCTGGTATTTGTCAGATAACGGTAAAAATTCCACCCATTTCCGTTTGTTATTTAGCTTTTTTTTTGCACGCTAGATTTGTGATTTAAAAATCAATGTTTGTATGTTTGTTCTCTATGCGTTCCGAAACCATTAGTCAGATTGTGATGAAACTTTGGTGGGGTGTTCTGGGGACGCCCGTGAGGGTTTCTAATTATTAAAACACTAGCTTCTGCCCGCGACTTCGTCCGCGTGAAATTTCTTGTTCCCCCGACCCACCCCGTCGCATTGCATCGCATACCCGCGCTATTACTTTGCTTAGCGTTCTTTCTGACTTTTTTTTCTTTTTGCTCGGCTCTTAAGATTCATAGCGTGATGTTAAATAGCTTATAGCCTTACTCGAGAATTGGGCTACCAAATACAAAAAGTTTTTTTCAAATCCGACGGGTAGTTCCAGAGATTACCCCTACATACAAACTTTACCTCTTTATAATATTAGTACAGATGGGAAAAATAACAAAAAAAAAAACTGAGGCGGTACGAAGTTCGCCGGGTCAGCTAGTGTTTTATAATTTTAGTTCACAATCGTCCACAGTACGTGACGTTGACAAACGGTTCAACGAACGCTATTTTCTTTTTGTGGCACAGTACATACGCCGATTTCGTTTACTTAACGCCCTACTCGTAAAGACACGTTACACAAAAAAAAAATGAAAGAAAATGACAAGAATTACGGCATTTCATCAAACCTTTAAATGACATATTTCTGTTCGAAACCAAGCGACACAGATAATTTAGGAATGTAAGAAAAACAAAGATTATATACTATGCTTAGGTATTATCACAAACGAGATTGGCACGCGTTAATTGAGGAAAACGGGATGCTACGATAGTGACCAATTTTCCCTAGTTGACTCTAATAATGCGTGGGAAGTAAGGGAGTTGATACAGTTAGTTTCCTTATCTTGCCAAATATATCGAGTTTTCTGGAAGAGCGCACGTTTCATGGACATAATGATCTAATATTGTCAGAATAGGGGCAAGAAAAGTAACTGATACTATTTTAATCTTTTTACTTAGCTACTTACATAGCGTTCATGGGGCTCGTGGCTAAATTATAACAGCCGAACGGGTCGATTTTCAAGGTTAAGCAACGCTGGGCGATGTCAGTTCGCGGATGGGTGACCATCCAATACCGAGACCACTCCGTGCTTCGGAACGTCATTTAAGCTAAGCTATTGGTGCCAGCTGTCATTCGTAGATTTTTGACAGTCGTTACGAGAAGTCGGAAAACCAGTCTTGCTAAGAGGTACCGTATTACCCACTGGATTGTGAAGATCACGCTACATGTAAAACACTGGTATTCAGCTGCATCTACTGAGACTGGAAGTCGACCCAACGGTACATAATGAGTTATGAGTTATATAGTATTAATGTGCCTAAAAAGCTCGCATAACGAGTGTGTAACTTTATAAACGGTATGAAGTCATTGCTTGCCAGTTCAATAAGATTTATGTGAGCAAATAAAGTTAAATCATATGAAACAGTTTGAACCACATCGTAAGAAGCAACCAATAAAAATGTCATCTAAACCATTTTTGAGTCTGGTCTGGCTAGGCAGCACATTTTTAGATTTTGTAAGCTCTGAAGCGAAAACTTTAGCGTTCTAATGTATGTTGTGTCGTATTGTTCATCCATTCAATGTATTGAATCAACTCATAGCCACTCACAGTTGCAGAGATAGGAGCCGTTTGGTCTCTTAAAGGACTTTCTGTTTTTATTTCCATTTTACTTTTATAACATACACACATATTGTACTGTGAGTGCTATATTTCCAGTAACATAAATATACATCAAAACAATAGGGTTCAGGCGCTAGTAATATACATCAATGGGTTCAGTGGCAATGATAAAGTTTCGTCAATTGTTTCTCAGAGAATCCCTTTTTGGTGCGCGCCCAGGTGACGGACGTCAGACGACTAATGTTAAAATGAAGGGTGCATGTCGTCTGTTTATCACACGGCTTCTAGAACATTCTAGACGCTGCGTCCTTATTGGACGATCGACGATCGATGGGCGACTAGAATCAATTCTATTTTATATATCACACTAATATTATAAAGGCGAAAGTTTGTGAGTGTGTGTGTGTTTATATGTTTGTTACTTCTTCACGCTCAAACGGCTGGACCAATTTTGATATAATTTGGTATGGAGGTAGCCGACACCCTGGATTAACATATAGGCTACTTTTTATCCCGATATTCCCACGGGATCGACATTTACGCGGGTGAAACCGCGGGGCGCAGCTAGTTTGAAATAAATGCTTTGACTTTGATCGGATTGTGGCGGGAGCGGTTCGAAATAGGTTGGCGTTATACTTTTTTTTAAATGTTTTTATGAGTGTGTTTAGTTTATTTTGTGATCTTCGTGTGCGAGTCCCAATAAATACTGTTTATTTATTTCTAACTTGCTGTCAGTGTAACTATTAGTCTGTTCCATCAAATCTACCATTGCTCATCTAAAAGAATAAATCTGAAACATAAAATGAATGTAAGTCCAACCTTAGTTCGCACCTCATTACTCGAAGTCCCAGGCATAAATCTTCCTCGTTGTTCTAAAGTTTAGCATACACTCGACGTCTCGGTCCCCGCGTATCTATTCGCATCGTAAAGTGCATACTAGCATTTTATTTCGCACTAAAACACAGTCCCTCTGAGATAAGAGTTTATTGAGGACAGAGCTAAAAAGACTTGGAGGTATAATGTCGCGTTTTTATTACGTTACAATCACGCCAACGCGTATATTTGGGATGTGTAGATACATTGCTGGCGAAGAATTAACGTTTTTGTAAAGAAAATTAAACGAAACGTGTGCAAAAATAAAATAAAAAAGCGATAAAATTATGTGTGCATAAATTCATAAACTCTAAATGGATGATACAGTGGTTGATCTGCGCTTTATATTTGATTCTTGCACGGAGCAAAATGCGTTTGTTTGATCTGCAGATTTTTATTCCTGGGCGTTTTTACGTGTTGTATCGTTAAACGCACCGAGAAATTGGTAAAGACAATGTTTAAAAAAACGCCCCTTGATTTAAAAAAATAAAGTTAAAATACATTCGTATAACCAACAAAAACCGAGTAACAGAATTAACTTGCGAGCGTGCGAATTTCAACTTAATTTACGGCGTCCATGATTCACGTACAATGATAGGAGTACCAGGAAATTATGAGGACGTGGAGGTAAACCTGCTAATTGCAGCGAGCTGAGACGTTCATACACTATTACCCCTGCACGGAGCCCGCTATATCTTTCTAAATGTAAGGCACACCCAGAGCTGTGAAATGAACAAGGCCAGTGTTGGTAAGGGAGGTTCAGACGGGTGGATTAAAGTGATGCGACTTCAACAAATATTAATATTAGAGATTCGGATTGTTTGTTTCTAAAATCCAAAACGAACCAAAAAAAATAGCTAAAAAAACTTTGTAAGAAAGACGTAGTACCTTTCTCTGTCCTGGGTTGTCATAGCCGTTAGGTTCTGCACTTTCATCTCCCTCTAGATGTCTCTTCCTAGGCGTTTCGTAGGGATATTGAAAACTGTTTTTACTATCATCTCTTCTGATTACGTCGCCGTACCATCTAAGCCTGATTTCTTTTAGTTTGTCCGTTATTGGGGCCCACTCCGAAAGATACCTTCACGTGCTTTTGCCTGCTTTCTGTCTAGACGTGTGACACCGCGCGCCCAGCACAGCATTTTCATTTCGGCTGTGTGCAATGGTTGTTCGTGCTTTTTTGCTGTTGTCCAGCACTCCGCTCCATACAACAATTCCGTTTACATCAATTTATAAGCTGTTTTAAGCTCAACATCCATGGCATATTAATTAAATAGTAGTAGACCGGAGGCAACAATTTAAAGGTCAACTAATAACTATCATGTCACCGAGATAAGCGGATTAAACTTAGTGATACTCGGCCACAGTTCCGTTTTAATTAACAGTCAGCCCAAATGTCTATTATTATTTTAATAAACTCAAATAAATCACAACTATAGTTACATCAAACTAAAACGATAATAAGTACAGACGCCAGCACATCAAGCTACTACAATCTGTCAAATTTCTTTAATAGATTTTCAACTTTATCGCTAAAGCATAAGGTTCAAAGTTGACTGGGAAAATTTGACAGTTTCGGGTAGCTTGATGTGCTGGCGTCTGTACATAGTTCAATGTCATGCAACATGAAACCACAATAAAGAAAAAAAAGAAAGAAAGAATTGTGAGCCTCAGATTAGACAAAGTTTACTTAAATCGAGAAATTCTTCGAAAATCGGCTACAGCCTTGCCGCTGCTTACGTGTTCGTATGGTAAGCATCTAACAAAACTCTACGATCTCTCTTACCTTGGTTGCCAACCGGAACGAAGCTAAACGTGCTCAGCTTAACTTCTCAGGCCACTGTATTTTATTTCTGTGAGTGTTTATTAAAAATGTTTGGAGTTTTAATAAAAAAAGGCTTTTTTAAAAGAAAGTTTATGCCAGTAATGAGGTTTTGTAGTTATGGAACTCAGTTTTGAAGCAAGAACGTGTCTAGAAATAAACCGATAAATTGAAGATGACAGTGCATTTTTTTCAAAGGTTGATGCCATTTGACGCCGTCGTAAAGTTCTACATCAAATAACCCTCCTTCTGACGCAGTCGGGTAAAAACTAAAAATTATTCTCTGAAACAAACTCAAACCCGTGCTATACATAAGGGATTAAAATAGGCAAAAGCGATGGCCTCAACAACCGACACACGACAAACAACATGCAAATGTATGGAGATGAGTGGTGGAAGAGAGGCTCGGCAAATGACACGCGAATCTATCGTCGGGAGCAGTCGGGAGACTGTGTGGTTGAGCGGGAACCCTCAAAGAGTGTTTGCTGTGCTGGAAAGTTCCCGTCGTTGTAATATTTATTAGCATATTATTATATCATTTACGTCATAGCTCCTTACACGGTTTGATAGTAATCGGTTACTGAGAATGGTTAATTGGATATCCTTAGATTATTCTCGACAGGGTTCATGGCTAAATAATAACAGCCGCACTGGTCGATCGAAGGATGAACTCTCAAGCTCCGCTAATGAGACAGAATTGGTTTTCTATTGATTACCTATCATAAGTTCTAAAAATATTAGACCGAATTTCATTTCACCTAAAACTTTTCAACTATTTTCGTTTCGTTTTTTTTTACTTCGTCGAAGTCACGTCTGGCACTGTATCAGTTAACCTATTATCAATACGATTTTTTTCGTTACTTCGACGTTTCATTTGGTCGAAAAACTTTTTACCGAAGTTACACTTACCCGAAATAACATATAATCGAAGTATTATGTTTCCGAACATTCATTATACCACTGTTTTAATTACTATATTTTCATTTCACCAAACGCCTAGAAAGTTTGTTTACACTATTTCATCTATCTGCATGCAAACAAGAATGCTTGCGTCAAGCATGCAGCATGCAAGCAGGCATGCAGCATGCAAGAAAGCATGCAGCGTGCAAGCAGGCATGCAGCGTGCAAGAAAGCATGCAGCGTGAAAGAAAGCATGCAGCGTGCAAGCAGGCATGCAGCGTGCAAGAAAGCATGCAGCGTGCAAGCAGGCATGCAGCTTGCAAGCATTGCAACACAACAAAGGTACTTGTATTCTCATTCGCTCGCTCTTGAATCCAATGTCGACTTTTTTTTTAGAACTTTTAAAGGGAAACAATTCCATCATACATTTTTGCGTAACTTTAACCGTTTACGCAGTATTCCCAACGGAAGCTCTCAAAAGGAATCATTTTTCCCGTTTTTGCAACATTTTTCATTGATGCTCCGCTCCTTATGGTCGTAGCGTGATGTTATATAGCCTATAACCTTCCTCGATAAATGGACTATCTAATACAAACATATTTTTTCAATTCGAATAAGTGGTTCCTGAGATTAGCGCGTTCAACCAAACAAACAAACTCTTCAGCTTTATAATATAAGATTTCCTTTCAGAAAGACAAATAATACTGTAAACTTCTAATGCCGGTTTTCAGTACGTTAGAGTAACAGTTTACCCACCAAATACCAATTTTCAGCCGTCAATCATAACTAGATCCGCAGCCATTCCAATTACATCTCAACTTCAGATATTGTGTTATCAAGCAAGACTTGTATCTAGTTCAGAATCAGATATACTTACTGAAAGTAGGAATATGTGTGTATATTGTTAAAAGTTATGCTTATATGCAAGCACTGAATGCTAAATAATTTTGTTGATGAATTTTTAAATATTAGAAAGAAAAGAAAGAAAGAAGTTTATTTGGACACAGTTCGTGTAACACAAAATATAAAATTAACAAAATAAAAATTATGATTCAACAACAATTATAGTGTATGCCTCACGGCTGCGCCAAAAAGGTTCATTTCAGCATTAATGCCAGACAGATGCTGTCTGACGCTGGTTTTCTAATGAACCTTTAGGGAAAAGTGACGGGGAGTACCTACACATAGTTTCAACATACCTAATACATACTTTTTATACTTATAAATAAATAAATAAACTAGTAATCAAGAACATAATTATCATTACAAAAAGAATAACGAAAACAACAAAGTCTCATCAAAACCTGTTCTTCGCGATAAATCTAGATGAGACAATTATTGCTCCGTATTACATTCAAACATATGCCTATTTTTTGGGGTTCTTACTTATTTTCTGAAATAATGATCTCACGGAATTTCGAAGAACTGGAAAAAAATAGACTCAATAGTAGTTACAACACGATTCTTTAACAATAATTATAATAGATGTTTTTTATGAACCAACAAGCATGAGCATTGTGAATGCGTCCTAGATAATAACTTAGAAGCTTCGACTAAAAATCTATGTAGATTCAAAAATTCTGTCTCTGAACTTTTTCTAAATGCCTTTAGAATGTTAAAAACGTCTAACATCTTAAGACAACATAATCAGCTTATAATGTTACCACTGAGAGACAGGCCTCCTCTAGGTGAGAGGGAGTGGGCCGTAATCTACCACGCGGGCCCAGTGCAAGTTGGTAGATGTCACATGTCTTCGAATTTTTTATTCTATTTTTTATTCTATTTTTTATTCCTCACGATGTTTTCCTTCACCGTTTTAAGAGCAGTGGTGATGAAATAATTTACGCAAAGTAAACCGCCTGGCTGGGTTGAAACCTATGACTTGTAAGTCGCGGCCGTTACCACCGAGTTACAACAGCTCAAATTCCTTTATGATGTTTAAAACGTTTAACATCCTATAATAGATACCATATTTGTTTAACATAGACCGGGAAATGACGATTTGCACATAATCATCGTAAAAATTTGCAACCATTTAGGCTTGTATCAAACGGGTCTTTAGCAGTTGCTAGGACCCGTTTTAAGGCTCCTACAAACAGGTGCGATACGCAATATAATCGCGCGCGACACAAAGGCACCGCTCGTTGCGCGATTTTATCGCTTGTCGCTTCTACTATTGATTTCCTATTCTATGACGCTACCCAGCTTCGCTCGCGTTCCGAAACGAAATCTTTTCCTTTACGAATAGTGTTTATTATTGACGGGGGACTTTCCGATTGCAACCCTTTGTACCACAAAAGGTAGACGGATCATTTTCAGCTGAAGAACCCTTTTTAACTCCACCCCTCGTTAGTGTAGCGTAACTTTGGCCTGAATCGCAGACGGAGCAGTCTTTTAATTACATTTTCTACGGTAAAACGGATGGCGGTGCACTTTCTGTGACCGTGTGTGAGAGAAATTAATATGCTTTAATTATTCAAAAGAGCTTTCGGGTTTGATTTTGAGGTTTTAGCAGTAAATTATTGCTTACATTGATTTCTAATATTTTTAACCATGTGGTTTCTGAAGTTTTATTTTGATTAGATAAGTGGTAATAGAAATAATAGCCATACGGGTCGATCGATCAGGTTAAACTATGTTGCCGCGGTCGGTCCGTGGATGGGTGACCATATTTACATACGGAGATCCCTCCGTTTAAGTCCTTTTTGATAAGCCATTGGTCACGGTTGCCATTCGTGGATCGTTGACAGACGTTACGGACAGTAGAAGCCTGAAATTCTTACTAAGGGATATCGTGGGGTATCGTGTTACCCAGTAACTGAGTTGTGAAATTCAAATAGGCAGTGGCTCCATGTAGAATATCTATTGGTATTCAGCTGCGCCTGGTGAGACTTGAAGCCGACTGCAACAACGGTTGGGAAAAGGCTAGCCAGATGACGAAGTGGCAACTTTTGTTTTCACCAAATTTTAGCCTAACTAATACCTAATACTTATCAGTACCTACAAATCACTAACTCGAATCTAATAAAACTCATTAACAAACTCACGCGAAACGAACTGCGCAAATAAACCAGAATAAAACACGAATCGTAATCAAATCACGCCAAACTTCGAACTATCTTTTTTCGGCAGTTCGATTCAACGCTCCACCCGATCTTTTATCTCCCAATCGGAATTTACCATACTCAACACTACACTATACTCAAAGACATTTCACGAAAAATCAGGAGCAAAGGAAATTCAGCAATACCTCGAATTCTCAGTCATAAACCGGAGATCTTCAATATCCGAAGAAAAATCAGCTCTAAACATGTTTCGCTGGAGGCATATGTCTACGTGACGGTGGGTTATTACGATTTCGTGCAAAGAGACGTTTTTGCCTCCACACTGTGCTGTATTCATTTGTCGTCGTAAAAGTCGGAGAGGATAAGAAAGTTACCTCTTAGGCTCCGTTCCCACTTTGTCGTGACGACAGATTATCGTGTCGTTTAAAGAGTCGTGGCTTATGTACTTAAATGGAGGTTTTCACTTAAAGGCCTACACGATTAACTGTCGTCCACGACTTTTTTTTGCAGTGACGACAGATTATGAAGTCAATGGGACCGGCTAGCACGACAGTCGTAAAACGATAAAAAACTTCACGACTTATCGTGACGACAAATCATGTGTCGTTATAGCGAATATCTATCGTAGCCACGTATCACACACACGTACGTATCACACATATCGTATCACACATTTGTGGCATTCCACCATGGGAATCCTGTAAATCTCTGTTTCTTAAGTTAAAACTCCTCACATTACCCAGTATGTATATTTTAGAATGTGCTAAATTTGTCCGACAGCATTTTGACTTATTTAAAAAGGCTCAAGACCGTTGCCCTCGAAAAGTAAGAGATCCAGATAGAATAGTTCTGCCTAGGGCACCAAAGACTTCTCTGTATAAAAAGAACTGCTACAATATGAGTGGACTTATCTACAACTAGCACTTTGCCCGCGACTTCGTCCGCGTGTATTTCGTACTTTCCTCTAAAAATTTCGAATATGTATGTTTAAGATCTTTATCATTTATTTAGATTAATAAGTATGCGGGCCAATTTTTAAGTTTGTAGATCAAAGGAATCAGATTTTTCAAATAAACAGGATCCTCGCTTTTCACCCCAACAAGGGTGCATTTTTGAAAAATCGTTTGGGATGACGTGTCCATAACTTGACTCAAAGACCGATACCTACTCATTTTCGAGTTAATGGAAGCAAGCAGTAAAATCCACCCCTTCTTCTTCTTAGCGTGTCGATAGCAATCTAGACTCGGCCCAAAATTCGGCTACTTGTTTGGCGCCATTACCAGCGTACACCAGTTCCTATAACGTGCAGCTGACAGGACATGCAGGACACGATATTAAGTGTCCCATCGTTTGTGGTACAGCACCACATTTACACTCCAAGGCGGAGTCGTCTATGAATCTCCACCTGAACAGGTTTTCCTTGCTTCAGCTAACCTGGGTCCGGAGTCTGTTTAAAGACTTCCAGGTTACCCAAGGTTACTCATGTCCAGGTGGGAGGTCTTCAGCGGGTGGGACGAACGGTTTGGGTAAGGAAGGACTGTCTCGCCACAGCTTCAGTCTTTCTTGTCATGGTTCACCAGTGAGTGGGACGACACACTTTAAAAAACTTTTTCGGCTTTTCAGCCTTTGTGGCACAAGGATGTTGTCGTGCAAAGGGTCATGTGTCGGAGACCATTTTGGCTCTTTCGCTGGAGCCAGTGCTCTGCGAACCACTGGTGGCGCTATTCCTGCTAGTGGATACAGCATTTCCTACTATATTTCCCAGCAATCCATCCCTTAAACTTTATTACCCTTTTCCACCTTGGTAGGAGTCGAGTTTTGAAAAACCCTAAAACACATACCTACTTTTTTACCGAGTTTAGAGTTAATCCGACAGCGGGTTACATATTTTTCTAACCTATTAACTTTGTCACCCCCTAAATCCTCTGTGAGTGTATTTTTTTAAACTAAAAGTGACATTATTTATTATTACTGAGCCAAATATTGCCAAGTTTCAAGTTTATTAACCAAATGAATAAGACTTTTCGTATAAACTGTATCCCCTCTTTTTATCCCTAAAGGGTTTTGAAAATTCGTCTGGGATGTTACTATAGTTTGACTAAAGATTATTTATACAAATTTTCCAATCAAACCACGTAATAAAATAATCCCCTATGAAATTTACTATCCCTCTTCACCCTGTTAGGGGTAGATTTTCTAAAAACTTTGAAATATTTTATTACTAGCACTTTGCCCGCGACTTCGTCCGCGTGTATTTCGTACTTTCCTCTAAAAATTTCGAATATGTATGTTTAAGATCTTTATCATTTATTTAGATTAATAAGTATGCGGGCCAATTTTTAAGTTTGTAGATCAAAGGAATCAGATTTTTCAAATAAACAGGATCCTCGCTTTTCACCCCAACAAGGGTGCATTTTTGAAAAATCGTTTGGGATGACGTGTCCATAACTTGACTCAAAGACCGATACCTACTCATTTTCGAGTTAATGGAAGCAAGCAGTAAAATCCACCCCTTCTTCTTCTTAGCGTGTCGATAGCAATCTAGACTCGGCCCAAAATTCGGCTACTTGTTTGGCGCCATTACCAGCGTACACCAGTTCCTATAACGTGCAGCTGACAGGACATGCAGGACACGATATTAAGTGTCCCATCGTTTGTGGTACAGCACCACATTTACACTCCAAGGCGGAGTCGTCTATGAATCTCCACCTGAACAGGTTTTCCTTGCTTCAGCTAACCTGGGTCCGGAGTCTGTTTAAAGACTTCCAGGTTACCCAAGGTTACTCATGTCCAGGTGGGAGGTCTTCAGCGGGTGGGACGAACGGTTTGGGTAAGGAAGGACTGTCTCGCCACAGCTTCAGTCTTTCTTGTCATGGTTCACCAGTGAGTGGGACGACACACTTTAAAAAACTTTTTCGGCTTTTCAGCCTTTGTGGCACAAGGATGTTGTCGTGCAAAGGGTCATGTGTCGGAGACCATTTTGGCTCTTTCGCTGGAGCCAGTGCTCTGCGAACCACTGGTGGCGCTATTCCTGCTAGTGGATACAGCATTTCCTACTATATTTCCCAGCAATCCATCCCTTAAACTTTATTACCCTTTTCCACCTTGGTAGGAGTCGAGTTTTGAAAAACCCTAAAACACATACCTACTTTTTTACCGAGTTTAGAGTTAATCCGACAGCGGGTTACATATTTTTCTAACCTATTAACTTTGTCACCCCCTAAATCCTCTGTGAGTGTATTTTTTTAAACTAAAAGTGACATTATTTATTATTACTGAGCCAAATATTGCCAAGTTTCAAGTTTATTAACCAAATGAATAAGACTTTTCGTATAAACTGTATCCCCTCTTTTTATCCCTAAAGGGTTTTGAAAATTCGTCTGGGATGTTACTATAGTTTGACTAAAGATTATTTATACAAATTTTCCAATCAAACCACGTAATAAAATAATCCCCTATGAAATTTACTATCCCTCTTCACCCTGTTAGGGGTAGATTTTCTAAAAACTTTGAAATATTTTATTATTTATTTTGGACTCTGGACGCGCTCGTTAAAATTCGTCCATACAAAATTTTACACCCCCAATCTCCCTTTAGTTTTAAATTCATTAAGCAAATGAATAAGATTTTCATACAAACTGTATCCTCGCATTTCCCCCTCCACACAGGGGTGGAATTTCGAAAAAATTAGGATGTTTTTATTATTTGACTCGAAGATTTATTGATTTATTGATACCAAAGAAAATCCACGAAGAAAATCCTCCCCTGTAAAATTAACTACCTACACCTTTTCACCCCGTTAGGGGTACATTTTCAAAAAACCCTGATACATGTTATATTTTATTTTTGGTCTTAAGTATAAATACCGAGTTTCGAGTTAATCGGACCGCCCGTTAAAATTCTTCCATACAAATTTTAACACCACCCAATCCCCTTTTAGGGGGTAGTTTAGAAAAACAAAAAATGCCAAAGTTCGTAATTTACTTAGATAAGTATTCGTGCCAAGTTTCAAGTTTATTAACCAAATGAATAAGATTTTTCATATAAACTGTATCCCCGCTTTTCACCCCCACAGGGGTGGAATTTCGAAAAATAGTTTGTGATGTGTTCATTACTTGACTCAAAGATTATTTATACCAATTTTCGAGTAAATCAAGTCACGCAGTAAAATCCTCCCCTGTAAAATTAACTACCCCTTTTCACCCCGTTAGGGGTACATTTTCGAAAAACCCTGATACACGTTATTCTCTATTTTTGGTCTTAAGTATAAATACCGAGTTTCGAGTTAATCGGATAGCCCGTTAAAATTCTTCCATACAAACTTTGACACCCCCCAATCCCCCTTTAGGGGGCAGTTAAGAAAAACAAAAAATGCCAAACTTAATAATTTACTTAGATAAGTATTCGTGCCAAGTTTCAAGTTTATAAACTTAAGGAATAAGATTTTTCATACAAACGAAATCCCCCCTTTTCACCCCCTTAAAGGTTGAATTTCCAAAAACCCCTTCTTAGTGCTCCCCTACATTATAAAAGGAAGCCGTGTGCAAAATTTCACATTCCTAGACCCAGTAGTTTCGGCTGTACGTTGATATGTCAGTCAGTCAGTCAGTCATTCATTCAGTCAGTCAGTTTCTTCTTTTATATATATAGATTTATTTTGGACTCTGGACGCGCTCGTTAAAATTCGTCCATACAAAATTTTACACCCCCAATCTCCCTTTAGTTTTAAATTCATTAAGCAAATGAATAAGATTTTCATACAAACTGTATCCTCGCATTTCCCCCTCCACACAGGGGTGGAATTTCGAAAAAATTAGGATGTTTTTATTATTTGACTCGAAGATTTATTGATACCAAAGAAAATCCACGAAGAAAATCCTCCCCTGTAAAATTAACTACCTACACCTTTTCACCCCGTTAGGGGTACATTTTCAAAAAACCCTGATACATGTTATATTTTATTTTTGGTCTTAAGTATAAATACCGAGTTTCGAGTTAATCGGACCGCCCGTTAAAATTCTTCCATACAAATTTTAACACCACCCAATCCCCTTTTAGGGGGTAGTTTAGAAAAACAAAAAATGCCAAAGTTCGTAATTTACTTAGATAAGTATTCGTGCCAAGTTTCAAGTTTATTAACCAAATGAATAAGATTTTTCATATAAACTGTATCCCCGCTTTTCACCCCCACAGGGGTGGAATTTCGAAAAATAGTTTGTGATGTGTTCATTACTTGACTCAAAGATTATTTATACCAATTTTCGAGTAAATCAAGTCACGCAGTAAAATCCTCCCCTGTAAAATTAACTACCCCTTTTCACCCCGTTAGGGGTACATTTTCGAAAAACCCTGATACACGTTATTCTCTATTTTTGGTCTTAAGTATAAATACCGAGTTTCGAGTTAATCGGATAGCCCGTTAAAATTCTTCCATACAAACTTTGACACCCCCCAATCCCCCTTTAGGGGGCAGTTAAGAAAAACAAAAAATGCCAAACTTAATAATTTACTTAGATAAGTATTCGTGCCAAGTTTCAAGTTTATAAACTTAAGGAATAAGATTTTTCATACAAACGAAATCCCCCCTTTTCACCCCCTTAAAGGTTGAATTTCCAAAAACCCCTTCTTAGTGCTCCCCTACATTATAAAAGGAAGCCGTGTGCAAAATTTCACATTCCTAGACCCAGTAGTTTCGGCTGTACGTTGATATGTCAGTCAGTCAGTCAGTCATTCATTCAGTCAGTCAGTTTCTTCTTTTATATATATAGATAGATTTATTTTTTGTAAAGTTAAAATTATGGCTACTGGAAAAACGATTTTATTCTATAAATGAATTTATGATTAATAATGATAAATAATGTGTTTTCAATCTTAATGAATATTGACTGTATTGTAAAAAGTAATAATTGTTAGAAATTAGTATTTAAGGCATGCCATTGGACATACACTGATAAATATTGTAAAATTTTGCATGTCAAATGTCTGAATAGTGTATTAGGAAACTTACTTAAAATTTAAGACCAACGCTGTACCAATACCTAGTGCAAATAAATGATTATGATTATGATTACGTACATATGTTCATACCACTACTGATCTTCAAAATAACGTAGAGGCGACTAATGTGCAAACGACAAGGCGACTGCTGTGAATAGTAAAAATGTCGTCACGATCCAATGGGGAACAGCTAGATACGACAGTCGTTCAACGATAAAATAGGTATTTCGACGACACAGTGTCGATAAACAGTCGATATAATGGGAGCAGGTAGAGACGACAGTCGTCCAACGGTAAATTAATCGTCACGACATAGTGGGAATGCGCCCTTAGGAAGTCGTAAAATACTGTAGGAAATGCGTTTATTACGGGAAGAATAGATTTTATTGATTGATTACGTAGTATATACATTTCTACGTTTATATATTATGTAATTTTTATGGTGTTCATAATAAAAAAAATATTCTTTCTATCTACCTATACAGGGTCAAATTAAATTAGCTAGCGAAACTCCGCAGACATGATGGGACATGATAAAACAAAAAAGAAATGCTTGATGTTTTTTTGGGGTCTACGACTGCAGGCAACATAGTTACTTGAAGTATGAGTTTAAAAAGTTAGTTTTTTTTTGTTTTATCATGTTTAGATAATGATACACATAGAAAAGCGTGAGGTACCTACGCTTTGGAATGGGCAACTAGCTTCATATTTTCTGACTGACCGACTTCTTGACAATTCATAACTGCTTGTAAATGGTTTAATTGAAATATATGCTTTGAGTTTGAGTTTGAGTTTGTGACTTAGGCACACAGTGCTATAAATAAAATTTTCTAACAAAATAACGCTGTATAGGTACAGATGCCAGCACATCAAGCTACCCGAAACTGTAAATTTTTCCCAATCAACTTTGAATCTTATGCTTTAGCGATAAAGTTGAAATTTGACAGATTGTAGTAGCTTGATGTGCTGGCGTCTGTACTTACTATTAGCTTCTGCCCGCGACTTCGTCCGCGTGAAATTTCACCCTCTTAGGGGTAAAAATTCGAAAACCCCTTTGTCAGAGGATTCCAACTCTTCACAAAGAACACACCCTCCAAATTTCATGTCTCTAGAATCAACAGTTTAGGCTATGCGTTGATATATCAGACCAGTCAGTCAGGACTTTGATAGATATAGACTCGAGAAAAACACGAGTACAAAACTTCGCGTTTCCCAACAAAATTCAGTTCCATTTGTTTTACAATACGTAAAACAAATGGAAATCCAATAGATCTGGTTTCAGAGCCGATAAACAGACCAATTGGGGCAGAGCTTTGCTAGTTAATTGGACCTCCTGGGTACATTATTGTTGTTGTTATTGTTGTTGCTTCTACATATCGTCGCTCGCATGACTAAAAGACTTATCTCATTTTTTAGCTGATTTGAGTTAGGACAACTACACTCTTCCATAAAATTCTTTTTTTCTTCGAAAGTAGATAGTTCTGAGGTGGTCCCATTGTCACCAAGTTAGGATCTGATGATGGGATCTTAGAGAAATCGAGGGCAACCCTAAAATTTTATAGGCTCACTTATTATTTTTCGCATATTTTATGAAGTATCTTGTGTATTTGTGTATGGTTGTCACCATCTTAGGTAGCTGGGCTGATGATGGAAGGTACAACTCCTTAACACTAAGAAGTTACTCGAACAGGCAAGGACTGTTTTAGTAAATTGTTTTGATGTTTGATAGGGCATTTGCCACATTTGGTCTCATGATCATCAAGTCATGACCTGATGCTACCTAACTCCTCGACAACTAACAGCAGATATATCGTGTTTAGGCTCATTGAAAAGGGCTCGATGTGTGGATAAACGTACTGTTACTGAGGAACACCGAAGACCTGATGCTGAAGCCAGGAGCATCAGAAAAAGTACAAACCTTGAAATTACAGCACCGTAGTCGTGTTTGGGCTCATTTTAAACAGGACTAATTTTAAGTTCAATGCAATGTTGACATAAGTCTGGCCTGATGCTGCAGCCAGGATTATCAGCATCTAATCTAAAAACTAATAAAAGGAGAACTCCTCAACAATTAACGTCCCTGCATCGAGAAAAGGAATATTTTATAAAAAGGCGATGGGCAAGTTGACATTAGGCTATTGTAACTTAGATAAATTATAAACAGACCCACTAAAAAGCGAGAAATAAAAACTTTTTAACAAAAAAAAAAACCGACTTCCAAAAAAAACACTACAAACTGAAAAATAACTTTAATTTCGGAAGTCGGTGGCAAAAACTAAAATACTGATCCCTAAGACACCGACTTCCGAAATTAAAGTTATTTTTCAGTTTGTAGTGTTTTTTTTGGAAGTCGGTTTTTTTTTTTTGTTGCCTTCAAAATGGTTATATTTTGAGATTTAAATAACATAGAAGTACGACGGTTAGTGAAAAATGTAAACTTCTAGAAATTTTTACTTTAGACAATCTAAAACGCGGTTGATCTAATTTGTTTCTATTTCTAGTGTTAAAAGATAGTTTGTTTAGCGTGATCGATTAACTTTCCAACAAACTAAAACGAAGCTAATTGTAAACACAAGTATGTTTAATTAATTAAAGTTAAATTTACAAGAATCTTTGGGAACTTTCTTAGAATCTTACTACGACTATGTGGGGGAGGGACATTTATCGAGTTACTTTGCTTGAAGGCAAACATGAATTTTTTTTAGGGATGGGAAATCATCAAATGATTAAACTCTGGATTTACGTGCTAAAAAATCTACCCATAATTACATACACGGTTTACGGTAAATATTCATTGGAACCAGTTATCCAATTTGTTTTATATAACGTTACCATGAAAGCGTTTTGGGTGGGAAAACACTCAAAGTAATTGTCGTTCAAAAATTTAATGGACTAAATTTATTTTATTTTTATCTAGATTCCGCCTGCGGCTTCGCCCGCGTGGGTATGTTGATAAAAGTCTATATGTTCTTTCCTAGTGTTTAAAATATCATACCAAATTTCATAAAAATCGGTCACTATAACCGGTTCGGAGATTAGTCAACAAACTAACAAAAATCAAAATTAATTTTTTTTTTTTTAAAGTACCATATAAAAGTTTACATGCATTTAGTAAAAAGCTGTTATTTTCACATCACAAAAATACACTTCAATTTTATTTTGTATAGATTTACTCAATTTACTATTGTGTTATTACCCGTTTATACATCTATTAAAGTGTTTGCTTCATAGAACATCGTGCTTGAAACTAAGCACATTCATTACACATTGTTCATTAAATTATTTTATTTCTGGACTCATTAACATAGTTCCTTGATTGCTATTTAATTGTATTCTCCTTATTTGTCTAGATTATTGAAACTTAATATGTGTTTTCTAAAGCATCTTGCAGGTTGTCGTCGGTTGCTTAACTAGACTATTCTGTGGATGCTTTAATGAATTAGTGCCTCCAGACAGGACATACAACTAATAAACTAAGCGACTACAAACTAAGGGCAGATCCTGTGGGGAACGGACCTCGACTTAGGGTGTCGCTGAGGAAGGGCAGCAAGAGACAGGCTGGATCGAGGTGGATGGTTAGGAGTTTGCCATTTCATCTCAGCGGTAGTCAGATTGAAAATGTCGGCTCCAACTATGCTAGCTTATTTTTTAATGTGTCGTGTAAAAGAGACACAGAACTCTTTACAGAATAAACGAGTTCATTTCAGGCACTATTTTACGATAACACTTCATCTCCAAAACAAAATTTTTACATTTAACTTTTTAATGCACTTAGTACTTAATATAATTTACATAACATTGTCCAAATAAATAACATTTTAGAGCTACTTATGGAAGAATTTATATTAATGTGGTGGCTAATACCTCCAAAGCATGCAATATACAAAGCGCGTTTTGAAGTTTAATACCTAGTGTATCAACATTTTAATATAAAAATATTGCTTGCCTAAATTTAATATCAATTTCTTGAAGTATCATTTTCTTGTTGACAATTCATCATCAGAATGTTGGGAATATATATTTTTTTTACTTATAAGGTTTTGAATTTGACTTTTGTTTACTTTGTACCTATTAGAGTGTCTAGTACGCATTTTTTTATTTATTTTTGTTATGTGCGTCTTGTTTGAGCAGAATAAACTATTTTTTCTTCTCTCTTTTACACCTGTTCGTCAAAGGGGATAATCTATATGCATAGAAATCGTTTTCAGAGCAGGAATAACAAAATTATGATCTGCCTAGTCTTTTTCCAAATTCCAGTCTAACCCGCTGCTGTTGAATACCATTAGTTTACTTGGAACGATTGCCTGTCAGACCTCTACACAACCCAGTTACAGGGATACCTAAATAATAACAGTAATTAAATATCGTTATCAGAACAGTGCAGCTACGGGAACTGTGACATGAATTTAACCACTCCAGCCCAGCGGGCCAATATCGGCCCATCACAATAGAAAATCAATTGAGTCTCATTAGCGGTGATTAAGAGGTTAATAAATTAAATAATAATAGGTTATACGAGTATCTACTTACACATAACCTTACTAAAACTGTTAAGAAGCACAAATATGGCGTCGAAATATTCCTCCGCATCGCTGTTGACTGGTAATGTACCCAAAGGACTGGCAGCATAGCCACCAGGGTAAATGCCAGCCCTTGGGTCACGGGAAGTGTCAACCAGCCGTTTAAAGATTCCATTGAACAAGCCATGAGCACTCGGACCCCACGGCCCGAGGCTGTGAACCACATCCGGTTCGAAAATATAATTATCAAATTACTTACACAGTTTATCAGGAAACAGCTAATCACGAATCGGAAAATTAAATAGATACACACCTCATTGAATAATTTATAAATATACGTGTCTCGGTGTAAGTCCATGTGGGCGTAATAGATCGGATTTACGCACAGCAACCACATTTCCCATCGAATTACGTACCTACCCTAATTCGAAATTACGTAATATATTTTCTATAATCTCATCATCATCTGCCTAGCCTTTTCCAAACTATGTTGAGGTCGGCTTCCAGTCTAACCGGATGCAGCTGAATACTAGTATTTTACAATGGATCGACTGCTTATCTGACCTTCACAACCCAGTTACTAGGTAATACGATACCTTTGGTAAGACTGGTTGTCAGATTTTCGGGCTTCTGACGACCCGTAACGACTGTCAAAGATCCACGAATGACAGCCGGGACCAACGGCTTAACATGCTTTCCGAGGCACAGAATGGTCTTGGTATGTAAAGATGGTCACTCATCCACGGACCATCCGGCTATTATTACTTTACCAGAAGCGCCTATTTCTCTATTCTATAACATATAAAACATATATACCTACAACATACAAAAGAAAGAAAAAGAAAGAAAGAGAAACTGTTTATTCTGCACAAACAAAACGCACACATACACATACATACAACAACATACATACAACAACACATAACACACAACATACAACAAACACATACATATAACATATAGTAACGAAGGCAAAACTATACTTTGAATTTAAAAAAAAAAGCCTACAAGGTGTGGTGGGAACGAGTCTGATGCCGAAAATATAGTATTTAGAATTTTTGTCCGTTTGTCTGGATGTATGTTCTAGATTGGCGCAAAAAGGGCGAAACAGATTTAGATTAAATTTGGCACACAACCTGCCGCCGAATATTTCCTCTATGTATATTTAAGGGAAGACTAGCTTTTGCTCAAGGCTTCGCCCACGTGTATGTCATAAAATATCCCACGGGAACGGTACTATCGGGATTAAAGGAACCTAAGTATTAAGATTATAAACGATGTGTGTTGCTAAATTTCATTCAAATCCGTTCAGCCGTTTTTGCGCCAAACCGGAATATACATCCAGATAAACAGACAAAAATTCTTCATTACTATTTTATTATATGTATAGATTAAATAAGTCCCTGCACATGACTAAGAGCTCCTTTTGAATACGAAATAAGTCGACAAAATCCGTCAAAATATACGTGACTGTAAATACTCCTACATTTTTAATAGAGCACTTCAGGATCTACTTAAAAACAAGCCATTAATTTTCAAATATATTCAAAGCACTTCAAAAACTTTCCTCATTAATCATTTAAAAGTTAATTCTGAAAATTCGAGTACCTCTGTAACGAGCCGTTCCACATGTTAGTTTAACAAGGTCGACAAAAACTGGCCAAGTGCGAGTCGGACTCGCACACGAAGGATTCCGTACCACAAGGCAAACACCGAAAAAAACACGTTTTTTTTATGGGACCCCCCCTAAATTATTATTTTATTCTGTTGTTAGTATTGGTTGTTACAGCGGCAACAGAAATACATCATCTGTGAAAATTTCAACTGTCTAGCTATCAATCACGGTTCATGAGATACAGCCTGGTGACAGACAGACGGACAGTGGAGTCTTAGTAATAGGGTCCCGTTTTTACCCTTTGGGTACGGAACCCTAAATACACATAGGTACATTTTTCTTCACAGTCTAGTTGGTACGACAATTAAACGCTTAAAATAACATGATTTCGTAGCCGCGTTTCGTAGCCGTCCGCGCGGGTCAATCGAAGTTTAAGGCTACGCTTACCGCGGTCGGTTCGTGGATGGGTGACCATCCATTATCATGCTTCGGAAAGCACGATGGGTGACCATCCTTAATCAAGACCCCTCCGTGGCTCGGAAAGCACGGTAAGCCGTTGGTCCCGGCTGTGATTCCTAGATCTTTGACAGTCGTTACGGGTAGTCAGAAGCCCGAAGTCTGACAAGCAGTCTTACCAAGGGATATCGTATTACCCAGTAACTGGGAGGTTGTGGAGGTCAGATAGGCAGTCGCTACATGTAAAAAACCTGGTATTCAGCTACATCCAGTTAGACTGGAAGCCGACCCAAACATAGTTGGGAAAAGGCTAGGCAGATGATGTTTTCCTTCACCGTTTTGAGAGCAGTCGTGATGAAATTAAATACACGAAGTAAAGCGCCTGGCTGAGTTCGAACCCACGACATACAACTCGTAAGTCGCGGCCGTTACCACTGGGCCACCTTGCTCTCAAAGCCTGCCGGATTTATACTTGCCAATGTATAAATCCGGTTAACACAAACGTGTCCACATGCCGCAGTCCTGGCATTTACCTCAAAAAAGAATACAAATAAAAGCCGTTTCGCTGTATATATTTTGTGATTAAAGCCAGTTACCGCGCAAGCCAAGCCAAACAATACAGTATGCGTTCCATTTACGCGAGCACATGTGCACTATGCCACAGAATAAATAGTACAGACACCAGCACATCAAGCTACTACAATCTGTCAAATTTCTTTAATAGATTTTCAACTTTATCGTTCAAGTTGATCGGGAAAATTTTACAGTTTCGGGTAGCTTTATGTGTTGGCGTCTGTACAAGTAACTATGCCACTACAGCACTGTGATTAAAGTACGCGTGGAAGTCACATACTCTAAATTTAATGTTCTTTGTTCGTTGAGGCTTGCGTCTATTTTGCCAAGGTCTAATCTTTGTCGCGAGCGGGGGTTTCCTTTCGGAGTTTAGAAAATAATTCAGTAGTTACAAAACTCTTCTCTTCTTATCTCAGTAGGTGGTTTTGTCCTACAAAAAGTTGTGTGTTAGGCAGTTATTCTTCATTGCTTACAAAGCAGTGAATAAATGATGATATTTGGTGTAACAAGCACATGAGCGCCATCTTGAGTAATTGATATTTCGTCGGGCGCTGACACGCGGATTACGATAATTTTGGTAAATAATTATAATATTTTATTCTTATATGTTACTTCACACATATCTAATTTTTATTTTATTTATTACTGAATCTGTCCGTGACATCACACAGCTGTACCTATCAGACTACCTAATTTTTAAATGTCGCAGCATCATGCTGAAATACTTCCTTTGCCTGCCTTTTGGCCTCTTACAGGACTTTCCGTTTCCTTTAAATTTTGTTTTATTTTTTATATTTTTAAGAGCGTGTTTATAGGCCGACAGTTTAACTGAGACGTTGCCTGAGGTCCTCAGGCAACGGCGGTCGACCTATAAACACGCAGGCTGAGGTAACAGTGCGGTGCGGGAGGGGTGTGGTGACATGATGCGAGAGCTCAGTGATTAGTCAACTTGTGACAGCTATCACCCCTCCCGCTGGGTGATAGCTGCAACTCCCCCGCGCAACTATTGGTCGGCCTATAGTTTAGTTTGTGATATACCTGACCGAGTCCCATTAAATACTTTTCTTCCATTCTTTCTTGATGTGAATGACACGGCAGAAAATCTTCAGAGAAACTGCCTTATATAATGTAACATAAAGGCTACGTACGATATAGGTAATCAACCTTTAGAATTAGACACACTTTAACAATAAAGTGATATATGTTTTACTTAAAACAAAAACATATCATAAAACAATTTTCCAACATGAAACATAAAGAAGACGTATAACCTTGTTAACATAATTTTCAGTTCTCGTATTTTTGGCGCAGGAAAAACCCAAGAAAATACAACAAATAGAGGGAACAGAAAAAGGTTTATTAACATAACAACATGTAAATGAAGGCAGAATACAAGATATAAATCATTTGTATTCATGCGAAATGAGTTCACGCAGCTAATATGAACCTTGGAGGTTTACACACGACCGATTTTAATCGGGCACCGATATCCGAGAAACAGGCAAAAACCTGCAAACGTAGCAAAAGGTGGCGTTCTATAGTTTCTGCCTACCCTTAGGTGTGAGTTTATGTTTATTGAGACTTGCAAAAGTTTCATACACCGGGAGTTAAGCAAGTTGAGTTACGAGAGTTAATCGGATACTCTCGACTCGTTATCGGCTGCCGACCGGAGGGAGTTGGTAGCCCTTATTATCACGATACATAATTCAATAACGCTGCATTTCAGTCAAGCATATTCCCTCTTATGTTGATCCAATTCTTAGCCCTCTTTTTTGCATATAACAGCAGTGTTACAATAATTTTCCTCCCGATTTTATGTCGGTCTCATCAGTCGGTCGTGTGCGAGTCAACAAAAAGCGCCGTAAGTACGAAATGCAATAAATTCCGACATTTTTGCGGTGAAACGCAACACCGCCTATAAATCCTGTGCCTTGGCTAGTTATACCAACGTTGACTTATTTATTGTAATCGTCTTTATTCGCCGGTATATTTTAAATATAGCCCGGGTTTATTGAAGCTAGCTTAATGTTTATAATCATGAAACATGGTTCTGAAAATTTAAGGAATTTATTTCGGCTTTATATCGTTAATGTTGTTTGCTAGGTATTTGTTACGGTTTTTCGGCAAAAGTCGGTTTTTTTAACTTTGATCATGTTTCTGACTGAATAATATTATCTATTTTATCTTTGTGTCGCAGCCAACTGGTTAAATTAGCCGTTTAGTTAATCGCCTGGCCTTTGGAAGTAGTGCTCGCCTCGCTTCGCTCTCTATGCTCGCACGTGGTTGATTACAGTTCTAACCTTTTTTTTTTTTTTGGAGGTTTGTGGAGAAAATGCCTAACGCATACCACGTCGTCCGGGGAGACGACGAGGTTATGTGGGACTTGCACCCACTAAAAACTCCACCTGTGCATCTACTTTCGCCTTGATGGGTGGGCCGCGAGAACTACTACGTATGACATTCGCGACCCATCCAGCGTGGCCCATTTCTGGGCTCCCTCTTCTTGGCCCGCGTCCGGGATCTATCCTCCTTCGACGATGTCCGGGTGCACTAGGACATCACCTCAACTCCAGAGACCGTGTAGCGTAGACGA
Organism: Oligia latruncula; assembly: GCA_948474745.1. Taxonomy (NCBI): domain Eukaryota; kingdom Metazoa; phylum Arthropoda; class Insecta; order Lepidoptera; family Noctuidae; genus Oligia; species Oligia latruncula. The sequence goes on from OX419699.1 coordinate 6,220,951, forward strand.
TAGACTCCCCGATCTATCATCCGCTGGCCCCTCTTATGGCGGCATCAGGTCCGCATTTCGCAGTTTCAACCTAAACTATAATATTGAATATCATTCAGGCCGTTAGTTGAGCGGCCGCCGTTTAGTTAAAAGGGTAGGCAGTTAACTAAATGGCTAATTAAACCAGTTGGCTGCAACATATTATACAGTGTGAGTCTTCATAATGTGCACATATTGAAATGAGGGAAACTAAGCTTAATTTTATCGACGGAAAAAATATTTAAAAAAATAAAGAATAATTTTTTTTTTGTAATATTTTTAAAATTCTTTTTCGCTGCTGTGACCCCTGTGTAAACAATCGCCCCTCAATTGAGAATTATGTTTTTTTTTTAACAAAAATCTGATATATTTTCATCAATTTTTACAATAATTGTAAAATTACTCAATAAAAGCCCCGATTACGTACCCTTTTTGATTACTTTAAATTATTCTCCATCGTATCAGATTTCTCAACGTAAAAATACCATGTTTATAACTCAATCACAACATTTCCTATCAACTGTTAAAGAAAGGCCTTGCAATCAACATACCTTAGCAGGTAAAGATAAGATAAGATAAGATGACATATAAAAAAAATAATTAAAATATCTTTTTTTTTTTTTAAAGATCCTTTTAAATATTTTTTTTATATTTTCAAATATTTTTTCCTTCGATAAAATTAAGCTATGTTTCCCTCATTTCGTTATGTGCACATTAAGAAGACGCACACTGTATATACTAATAATAAAAAATAAGAGTTTTAGTTTGTTTGAATGCGCTAATCTCTGGAACCAGTCGAATTTAAAATGAAAAAAAAAATGTATTTGATAGCCCACTTTTCTTGAGGGAGGCTAAGGCTATTTAACATCACGCTATGACTCTCAAGAAACCATAACAGTTCATTACGATCATAGCATGTTTTTTCATAAATATAAGTACTTACTTAAGTACCTAATTCCTCATCTGCCTAGCCTTTACTCATCTATGTTGGGGTCGGCTTCCAGTCTAACCGGGTGCAGCTGAATACCAGTATTTTACATGGAGCGACTGCCTATTTAACCTTCGCAACCCAGCTACTGGGTAATACGATACCCCTTGGTAAGACTGGTTGTCAGACTTTCGGGTTTCTGACTACCCGTAACGACTGTCAAAAATCCACGAATGACAGCCGGGACCAACGGCTCAACGTACTTTCCGAGGCACGGAGGGGTCACGGTATGAAAAAATGGTCACCCATCCACAGACCAACCGCGGCAAGCGTAGCTTAACCTGATCAATCGACCTGTGCGGCTGTTATTATTTAGCTACGGGCCCCTCAACTGCGTACTTAAGTACCTAATTAAAGTAACAATACACGAAGGCTCGGATGTAGTCCTTTGTACTAATACTTCGATAGAGCTGTGGGTACAATTTACATTCTCAAATGGATATTGTGTAGTACGCACAAAAGCGATGTCACTGCTTAACACCATAATTATAGGGGAACCTCGTGCCACTCGGAAATTATAACGGACAAATAGTTTAAAACCATTTAAGAATACAATTTCACCCAAACACAAAACGAAGGACATACAAATGATCTTGTTGGTGATGTTCTTCAGAAAGGTCAGCGGGAAAGATAAGCGGGATTGTTCGGTCAGCGGGATTGTCCGAAAGGTTACCGCTAGCCCGGAACATAAAGGGCTAAGGAAGGAACATGGGTGGGTTTTAGTCAGTAAGAGTCTGACACTCCCTTCCGCTCCACCCAGAGCGATGACGTGCATGTATGACCAGCGGGGTAAATGAGTAACACACCTTCAATCACAATCTGAATCATTTTGAAGGATATTGCTGATACATTGCTTCATATGTTCGATAAATTTGACTGCTCAATAACGTAAATAACGCAATGAATATTGCTCTGTACACTGTCAAAATGAAAGGCATTGCTATTTTTAGTGTGTAACGTAATCGCACCACTGATGTATAAGTCATCATCATCATCATTTCAGCAAGAAAGACGTCCACTGCTGGACATAGACCTCCAAGCACCTCCACTTCGACCGGTTCCGTGCTTCTCGCATCCAACGGGTTCCTGCGGCCTTCACAAGGTCGTCAGTCCACCTTGTGGGAGGCCTTCCAATGCTACGTCTTCCGGTACGCGGTCGCCACTCCAGAACCTTTCGGCCCATCGGCCATCTGTTCTGCGAGCATTGTGCCCTGCCCACTGCCATATAGGTTTGGCAATTCTTCGGGCTATGTAGGTTACCTTAGTTCTCCTGGATTCGATCACGCAGGGAAACTCCAAGCATAGCCCTCTCCATTGCCCTTTGGGTGACTTTTGACATATGTCATCACTGGCAACCCGCACTGGACAAAGACTTTCATCTTGAGACACTGCGATATGTGGGACGAGAACATTATTGCATAGCTTCCTGAACACATTTGTGTAACCTACAAGTAGTTGTTCCGGGTCTGGCTGTTTGTGTACGTGAATTTAAATGTTTGTAAACGCACCCACAATACAGGAGAAATTCCTAGTGTGGGGCAACGTTTTTTTAAAAAAGAAAGAAAGAAAGAAAGAACAGTGCTCAGCCGAGTCGGATTCGACGATTGACCTCTTTCTTGAAGTTAGACCTACCTAACCTACCTACCGATGTATAGTAGTAAGTATGTAAGGAGGATAGTAGCAAGTGGCTTTCTGAAGTTTCTGCCTATCCCATTGAATGTACGTATGTGTACAAACCAAAGTAGCGCAAACGATGTAATATTTCTTCTTTTAGAAAAATCTGAAGAAACGCGATAAAAAAATATATCTTCATCATTTTATACTTTACTCGCAAAACTTTTGGAATATTCCACAAACTTTGTAGATAAGATGTTTGTGGATTCCCAAGTATACTACTGAAATATTTATTGAAGCACGAATTCCGTTTAACGCTCAACTTTCTGGAACTTTCCACTACTGTGCTGAACAGAAGTGATCTTGTAATCAGCTTCATGAACATATGCTATTTATGGTAAATGTTTATTGCCAAACTTAAGTTATGTATAAGTGGCAGTGGGCAGAGCACATTGCTCGCAGAACAGATGGCCGATGGGGCCGGAAGGTTCCGGAGTGGCGACCGTGTACCAGAAGACGTAGCGTTGGAAGGCCTTCCACAAGGTGGATCGACGAACTTGTGAAGGCCGCAGGAACCCGTTGGATGCGAAAAGCACAGAGCCGGTCGAAGTAAATGTGCTTGGGGGAGGCCGAGGTCCAGCAGTGGACGTCTTTCGGTTGAAATGATGATGATGATGATTTTATTTATTTCAAATAGGATAATATTTACATACATAAATACTTATATAATCAGCCTATAATGTTCCCACTGCTGGGACACAGGCCTCCTCTAATAGACATAATCTATGCTAATATTTAAAATAATATTATGTACATTTATATGAAAAAATAAGCAAAATAATCATAGGCCATCAAAAAATTCGTCCGCATCGCTGTCAACAGGAACATTGCCCAAAAGGCTGGCAGCATTGCCACGTTGTATGGCGATGCTAATTCTTTGGTCAAGAAATAGGCCAGCCCTCTGGTCACGTGAAGAGTCGACTAACCGCTTAGCGATCTCTCGAAAAACCAAGTGGGCACTCAGTTCCCATGGCCCTAGTGTTTCAACCCAAAACGGCTCGAACATATAATTTCTCTTAAAGAATTGAAACATATTTTATGGTGTTGCGAACACATAGATATCCGTGCGAACACAATATTATCAAAAACATCTCTTCTTGGTCGCGTACTTTATTACTGAAGGTCGTGTCCCTGAAAGCGTTCGTGGCTTTATTCACAATGTTCTTCTACTTCGTTCGGTTCTCGTCTTCTCTCAGGGTCGTAACAGAGAGTCCTGTGAGGGCGGTTACTTGGTCTGACCAGCGGTTAGGTGACCGACCGCGAGGTCTTTTCCCATCTACCTTGCTCAAAATCATACTATTATGAAATAGGTATTTTCAACAAGTTGCAATTTATATTTCACAAGAAAAACGCTTTTGAATTTTGTGTAACTGTAAGCCCATGTTCGCATGGACGTAAAAATATCGCGGCGGGATTTTATCGCGCACTGGATTTTGAACTGTCAGTGTTGAACCGAGCATTGAGAAACCAATAGAGCGTATCTCAGCGCGTCAAATAAACACACTGTTCGCTTTTCAACTCTCGGCGCTATGCAGTGCGTTGAAAATCCAGTGCACGAAAAAGAACGCGCCCGTTCGTACATAGGCTAAGGTATTTATGCTCGTACAATTACGTAAAAAATACGTAATACTTATTTTAATCCCCACCCGTGACAACGTTTAATCTAAAATTCTGAATAACTGCATGACATTACTCAAAACACGTGTTACATAAAATGCCCGCAGAGGATGCAAATTAAGTACGTACCATTTTTCGTTCTTGTAAGATGTAAGTGAAAAAATAAAATGTCTTACGAAGACACAATGTGTCTGTAGGAGCTTATGACTCAGATAATGCTATAAGAAAAATTTGGAGAAAATGTTCAGGTAAAAAATGACGACCATCGAATGTAACCGTAGACCGTTGTAAGCCGCCTATCAGTCTGAGAGGAAATTCCCATATTTTTAAGAACGTTCGCAATCTACACTGGTTGTTGTAGATTCTGAACAGTGTTAACTATATCAGTTATTGGTCTTAACGTCTAAAAGTCGGACGGTAAAGTTTTCCGTCACTCCACTGACGGGAAGCTTTACCGTCTGACTCGAAGGTCTGACTAATTCTTTGCGGCGTGTTTTTGATAGTGGCGAAATGTGGGTGTACTATAGGTAGGTACAGTCAACAAAACAGATAAGTATGCGGGATCGTCGGATATAGTTGAAGTTTAGTAAAAACTTCAACTATATCCGACGATCCTGCATACTTATTTGTTTTGTTTACTGTACAGACGCCAGCACATCAAGCTACCCAAAATTGTCAAATTGTCCTAAACAACTTTGAACCTTATGCTTTAGCGATAAAGTTGAAAATCTATTAAATAAATTTGACAGATTGTAGTAGCTTGATGTGCTGGCGTCTGTACATCTCTGACCCTTCAGGCAAAACATGCTTGATGTTATATTGTATGTTGTTGTTGATAGCGATTACAAACACTAAAAAAAATACAAAAACGACAGAAAAAACAAATACTGGTATGCAGCAACTGCATCCCGTTAGGCTGGAAACCGAGCTCAACATAGGTGGGAAAAGGCTAGGCAGATGATGATGTTGTTGAAAGTGTTTGTTCCAGCATCAAACAGGCTAGCATATAACCCTCTATGTCCTACAATTTAAACAAGCTTAAAATTTTACTACAACGCTGCATCGCACAAAGTTGGTACAAAAATTAAACTCGAAATTTTTAAAACTTAATTCCCCATAAACATTCAAGCAAGAGCCACGAAAAAAGAAAACGAAACGGTTTGTATGTTGAACAAGTGAAATATAAAACTACGTTTCGGAAACTGGCGTCGTACCAAAACTCTCGTTTCGCAACGATTTGACGTACGAACTGAGGAGAATTAAACCACACAAGCAAAAAACAGACTCGCTGGAACCACAAGTTTGTTCAATTTGTTGCTCACATATTTTTAGCTTGATTTTTGTTTGTTGAAACTGTTGCTGAATGATTAGTTTGCATTTGTTTGCAGTTAGAACATATTCTTCCGATCTATTCTGTAAAAATATCAGCGTGAATAGTTGGGTTCCCCTAAATTCCCAATGCTTTGGAAGACGTCTTCAAGACGCTGGACTGGACTGGACAGGGTATCAACGTGAACGGCGAGTATATGTCATATCTTCGGTTTGCCGATGACATCGTCATAATGGCAGAGACGCTGGAACAGCTAGACCAAATGTTGCACAGCCTAAATGGAGCCTCCCGGCGGGTTGGCCTCGGCATGAATTTGGACAAGACAAAAGTCATGTACAATTCCCACGTCTTGCCGAGTCCAATCCACATCGAAGGGTCGCTTCTCGAAGTTGTGAAGGATTATGTCTACCTAGGTCAAGTCATCCAGCTCGGTAGACACAACTTTGAGAAAGAGGCCGACAGGAGGATCCAGTTGGGTTGGGCAGCATTTGGAAAACTTCGTCAAGTCTTCTCGTCGCCTATCCCGCAGTGTTTGAAGACTAAGGTCTTCAACCAGTGCGTCCTGCCCGTCATGACATACGGTGCTGAAACGTGGACACTGACGGTCGGGCTGGTCCACAAATTCAAGGTCGCTCAGCGCGCTATGGAGCGAGCTATGCTCGGAGTCTCTTTGAAGGATAAAATCAGGAATGAAATTATCCGGAAAAAAACCGGAGTTACCGACATAGCTTGCAGAGTAAGCAAACTGAAGTGGCAGTGGGCTGGCCATGTCTGTCGAAGGACCGATGGCCGGTGGAGCAGACGAGTCCTGGAGTGGAGACCGCGTATCGGCAAGCGTAGTGTGGGACGCCCCCCAGCTAGATGGACGGACGACCTAAAGAAGGTGGCTGGGGTAGACTGGATGCGGAAGGCGGAGGACAGGGTGCTGTGGCGCAGTCTGTGAGAGGCCTATGTCCAGCAGTGGACTGCAATAGGCTGAGTTGAGTTGGGTGAGGGGGCAACTAGTCCCCCCCGGTGGGTTCCCGCATTGTCGAGGCGGGGGGGCTCAGTAGCCGTGGCTTGGACACCCACGGTGAAGCGAAGAGGAACCCGAGGAGGGGCCGCTCGTCAGGGCTTTTGCCGACAAGCCGACGACGTAGCGGCCAACATGTAGGTTGCGGTGCCGCTTGGGCGACATCGCAACTGAGGCGGGCCGCGATGTCGTATCGGAGGCATCGCGGCTGAGGGTTGGAGGCCGCGGCGGGAGAGGAGTGCTGGTATTGCGGTATTGCATCCGCGGCCTTGACGGGGTCGCCACCGTCTGGCGGACGCGGTGGTTCCGCAGGGGAAGAGGAGTGTTGGTATGACGTTGGGGGCTCTCCCTATCCTCTGCGGCCAAAAATTGGCAGGCGGCGGGGCCAATGACCTGACCCGTCGCAGGGGGACCAAGGGTGCCCAGACACGGGGTCGTCTGGCGCCCATGTGCTGGTTTGGTCCCTGGGGTGGTCACGGCGAGCTATGTGTTCTGTGTCCCGTGTTCCCGCCGTAAGCGACAGAGGAGGACACCGTGGAGTTTTAGTGGGTTAGAGTCCCACATAACTGCACTATCTTCCCGTTGTAATGCAGAATGCATGAGCATTTCTCCACGATTAAAAAAAACGGGGCAACTCGTCCACTTTTCCTTCACCGTTTTGAGAGCAATGATTAAATTATTTATACAAAGTAAAGCTCCTGTCGGGTTTTGAACCCGCGAGCTACAACTCGTAAGCCGGGGGTAAAAAGTGTCGTTTACACTGTGTCTAAGGGGCCGTCTCCACGAGCGAGAGAATCGCGGCGATAGTCTCGCCGTGCTATCAAATTTTCGCCGCGATGTTATCGCCGTGTTGTGACACGTTCTAAGAGAGTGTATAGAAATACGTGGCACGACAATAATATCGCCGCGATTCTCTCGCTCGTGGAGACGGCCCCTGATTCATTCTATTTTAATACTTATGTACAGACGCCAGCACATCAAGCTACCCGAAACTGTCAAATTTTCCCAATCAACTTTGAACCTAATGCTTTAGCGATAAACTTGAAAATATATTAAAGAAATTTGACAGATTGTAGTAGCTTGATGTGCTGGCGTCTGTAGACAAAGATTGTTTCCGTCAGCATATGTTTGTTTCACACGTCCCCCGGCGGAGTAGTATCACACGTGCCGAACTAATTCTCCTTTTCCGTAAAACCTTTCATTAAGCCATTTAAACCTGAATCGAAATCCTCCTGAACAGTATTCGATAACACACTGAACAACAATTTACTCCTAATTAAAGAGAAATTGAAAACACGTGAACGCTTATTAAACGCTTATTATTTTAAATTAAAGACCGGTGATTATTTCCAGCACAAACGTAATTCCTCTATTCACCCTGGGTTGTGGTACTTACGATAGCAAACATATTATTCGCATAACAAAATTAAAAAATACACCTGTTATACATTCCTTAAGAGCGTTTACGACGTACGGCATTTCATAAAAAATTTCAAGCCCTTGTTTTTCGAAATGAATGAACCGATTTTAAAGAAACTTCATATGCATAAGCAGGATACAAAGGTCTAAAAGAACATTTTCGAAATGTCTTATTTAAAAAAAGATAACTGGAAATTTAAAAAAAGATAACTGGAAATCCCTTTTTCTATGGAAAATCGGTCTAGTTTGGCTGTAACACTATTTTTCGAAAATGTTCTGTAACTTTTTAGACCTATGTGTGACCACTGATAAGTCATCATTTGCATAACTTTTTCCTAAGTATGTTGGGTCGGCTTCCAGTTTATCCTGATGCGGCTGACACTAATAAGTAACAGTTTTAATTATTATAATATAGTTTCATAAACTACTATTTTTGTCCAACTTAAGATACATCATGGCTATGTTGAATAAGCATGCAAGATTGGAAACCATTTTGAAAATTATATGAATTCGGCGAAGCCTATTTTAATATTCAAGATAAATCATTTTATGTTACCAATCTCGTTCAAAGTTTAAGAATTTTAATAATGCGATAGTCTAAATAACTTTCCAAAGTAAATAGTCGTGAATTAGAAAACTATTTGAAGTAATGAATGCAAACAATCCGCGGGCGACGAGGCGCTATTTGAACGCGTTTCAAATTCTCCTGTCAGGAGTGACGTTACTTAGATTAAAGTCACGATTTATGTGTCTCGATGAATGTTCATTAAACTGTAAATAATTATTTTAGTTTATTTCTTTAACAGTCCACCGGTCTGGATCTGTCGAAAGGAAAATCTAAGAATAAGGGTTTTTTTTTGTTTGAGGGTGGGAAATCATCAAATGACCCCTCCCGCTCTGCGTGGAGCGGAAGGGAGTGTCAGACTCTTACTGACTAAAACCCACCTGTGTTCCTTCCTTAGCCCTTTATGTTCCGAGGTAGAGGTAACCCTTTCGGACAATCCCGCTGCCACGGCAGGCTTCGGCCCTAGCGGGCCCCTTCTCTGTTGCTGACATCTCTTTGAGGCGCGCGTGGAACTCGTACGCGCCGCCCGGCACGGGCCTGGTCCTGATCGGACGGTGAGCTACTAATTACTCTACGCCGGCAGGCCGGTGGCCGGAAGTCGTCACGGGGCTCCCGACGCCCGAAGCGTCTCCCGTGGCGGCTGAGACGGGAGGCTCTCTCCCTGAGCCGTCCCGCCACCTCCTTCGCTAGCATTACTGCTTCGCAGAAGGAGGTGACTGCCTCTCACTTAATAATAAAGCTGAAAAGTTTGTTTGTTTGTTTGAACGCGTTAATCTCTGAACCAGTGGGATATTAAAAAATATTTTTGCTTTCAATAACCCAATTCTTTAGAAGGCTATAGGCTATTTAACATCACACTAAGACCCTTAGGAGTAGAGTAAAAAGAAACAAATCAGCAAGAACGCTAAGCGAAAACGAAGTAACAACGTGGGCTGGCGATGCGATGCGACGGGGTGGGTCGGGGGAGCAAGAAATTTTAATTTATTTTTTTAATTTTCAATAGTTATAAATAAATATAGCTATAAATATATAGTAACCTTTTAGTTTGTTCCTTAACCTTTTGACCGCCACAGTCATGTATAGATCATCATCTGCCTAGCCCTTTCCCAACTATGTTGGGGTCGGCTTCCACTCTAACCAGATGCAGCTGAATACCAGTATTTTACATGGAGCGACTTCCTATTTGATCTCCACAACCCAGTTACTGGGTAATACGATACCTACCCATTGGTAAGACTGGCAGTCATGACAGTCGTGTATAGATGACAAACCAAAATATACCCTACCCAACACGCCACTGTTCGACTACATGACAGACTTTGACGCCGAAGGCACGATTTTGATTTTTTGACTTGTTGTGGTCAAAAGGTTAAACAGTCTAATGGTCTGGAGGAATACTCGGATAAACCGATGATATTGGTGATATCCTTCCAACGAAGTTTTTTTTAATTTTTATGCTAGCCTTTAATGACCCACTGCTGGGCAAATGCCTCACCCAAATCCTTCCAGAAAATCTTTTCCGTACCACCTCGAACCAGCCCTCGCGGTACGCGTCCAGGTCATCTCGCCATGTCTTTTGGGCCGGCCTCGGCGGCGCTGTCCATCTACTTGTGTGGAGGCTGATGTGACCCGCCCAATCCCATTTGTGCCTGGCAGCCTTCTTTCCTACATCTATGCCCGATTCGGAACGCAGCGTGGTGTTCCGAATTCTGTCCTGCCTTTTTACACCCAGAATGCTGCGTTCCATCGCTCTTTGACAAACTCCAAGGCGGAACTTTTGCGATTCGGTGAGCGACCAGGTCTGAGCACCGTAGGTTAGGACGGGCAGGATACACATGACGATGACTTTTGCGCTTCAGGGAGATCGCCAGATCATTCTTCATTAGCATCTTCATGAACCCACCCACACACACACCCACCGAACACAGACCCAAATAGATAGAGGCAAATATATAAGTTCCGTGTGTGTGTGTGTGGAAAAAGCGTGAAAATTGATATGTAAATTACTGTTGGCAAGCTCGCATAATTCCTAATAATTATCCAGTAGTCCAGTAACTAATTTCAACACATTAAAAACAGATACGTTCCATTATTCAGGCCTCGGCCACTGATTCGCTATAACTACCACAAACACGTCACGAATAAAATGAATATCGAATAACATACTCATTCCGTGAACATACTAATAACAGAGAATTATTATAAACTCAAATTCGCTGACAATTATTATGAAGAATAATTATGTTATAATTACAGCGCAAAATGTTTGTAGTTAACAATTAATACTAAATGTTGAACATATCAGCAGCACGATTGGACCCAATCAATAATTTATTTGCAAAACCAATACGGCTAGGGGCACAACGCCGTACCGTGATCGCATTATTCCCGGCGAACCGAAAAGCGTGAAAACTGACGATGGTCTGGTCTGTATACGAAACGCTTTGATACAATAATTGTGCACCAACCCTAATAGAGTCGTGCGCGGTCACAAAGGGAAATCGGATAAATGTCATAACAGAACGCGGCTAAGTTTTCTACCTTGTGTAGCGTACGTTTGGACATGGAATGGTAGCAAATGGAATCATATAGTATCTCGTTTACGATTCACTTTGCTTCGAACTTCGTTCAAGTAACTACTCCACCACAACGGAAATTTACGAAAAAGTCTTTTGAAAACTAAATATTTTGCTAGTAGGCTGTTCCATTCAATTTCATTGACATAATATTGGTCTTCCCAATGTCTAAGACATTTCATAGTAAACTCATTCGATAAACGAAATGTAATGATGTGATACTAGTATTGCTACAATAAGCTTCACAAAATGATTATTAACGCAGTATGTTGTTTGACATATAAATTCATTAATCACGTCGTTACTGCGTGTCAACACAAGTTACAAAAGAATAGCTTATATCATGGCGAAAAAAATTGCCAGTCAGCAAGCTTGGCTGCGGAGTTCGTGTTCCATTAGTTACATTTACGAGTAACTATACACATTACACAGACTTTTCACTATTGACTCTGATTGACGATGAAATAATACATACCTAACTACACAACTTGGGTTTAAAACAACTAGCACTGAGTAAGCGTGGTCATTAGTGCTTATTTCTGAGAATATCTTAGCTAGAAAAATGTCGTCAGGAAAGTATTGAGTATGAATGTAGATTGCATAGCTATACGAGTAGGGTAAGAACAAAGAAACGATGAATGGACTGAGTGAAATATGATAATATGATATGGCTAGAATAGGACTGACTACCGATATGATGACTATGGAGGAAAAAAACCATGTTGCGCCAAGCTAAAATAAATAGGGATAAGGGAAGGAGATTCATGATGCAGAGAAGGCTTTAGCCGGCTGTAGGGATAATTATTAGGAAGTAGATAATATATTATCTCTCTGATTACTACCTCCTCCGTGACACCGAGTATGGATACGTCCGCTAAGATTCTACGTGACCATATTGCAGCCGGGTACGAGTATATCTCAAAAGAAATATAGTAAGGAATACTATCGGAGAACCATTTCTGTGGGACACGGGATTCTTATGACGTCCACTTCACTTGAAAACTGAATGGGAATGGAAAAGCAGTGGAAAGTTCGAGAATATCTGGTGTCACGACTCGCTTTTGTTGAAACTTAGTGGGAATAAAATTTTTGCGACTTGGAAACCTAAGTTTTCACTTATCTTGGAAACTTATTATCTAGATTTCCCTTTTTTTTCTTTGACGTCGTGGTTTTTTCGACTTATTCACTTAGCAATTATAGTTGTTATCGGGTTTCCTAAAGAGATCCTTGTTTTTATTTCTATCTATGGAATAAAGCCAACGAAAGGTGAAATCCCGATTGAAGTGATTTAAATTTTTTTTTTATTAAAACGTAGTGTTTTAGTTTATCAAGTAAAATATTAAAATGTTAGCTTCGCGAATATGTAAAACGCTTAGTCGATTTTCTTATTACGACTTTATTATTCATTGAACGATCAAGTTTGAAGGGATAACAGAACCTGTTTGAAATGAAAACTATGGTTAAAGGATTGAATTTTGATCAATCTAGGGGTGGTAAGCCACTCGACAAATATATCTGTCCAATTAGTACTAATTAGATATATTATTTATCAAATATATTATTATGTTATATTTTATTAATTAATAATATAATTTTTTAGATCATTTTTTTTTAGGAAATTGGATAATTTCCTTAGTCAAAGTCACATAGGACAAAGATATTTCAAAATCAATAATCATTTATTCAATTTAGGCTGGGAATCAGCACTTTTCGAACGTCAAAATTACATAAGACAGTCCCCCATAACGCCCACCCTTCACTACTACCTTGTGCTTTCGCCGGGGAGAAAAAGTGGTGCAATAAACTCCCCAGCAGCACAACATTTGACCAGTGTAAGACCACCCAAATGTAAGACTTCAGAAACCCAATAAAAGTTATTTGCTTCAATAAATCTGACAAAGTAACAATATAGGTGAGAATATAAGACTTCCTAGTTGGATTTCACTGGCGGTGACATTTTTCAATTGGAAACTCCGCACAGAAGCTACGACAGAAAAGAAACGTTTCTGCGGAAAACTGGGGTTTCAGAAAAGAACCTATACATAGGAAAAACTTACTTATTTACTAAACCACGTGAAAAAGTACCTCGATAGAACCACTAAGGTTCGATTGTGGGACTCGCAGCGGAAATCACACGAATATTATAAAGGTGAAAGTTTGTGTGTGTGTGTGTGTTTATATATTATGTTTGTTACTTCTTCACGCTCAAACGGCTGGATCAATTTTGATAAAATTTTGTATGGAGGTAGCTGAGACCCTGGATATATATAGGCATCAGGCGCAGGACCAACGGCTTAACGTGCTTTCCGAAGCATTGGGGTGTCACACCGCCAATTCCCAAACTCCAGGCTATTACTAAGAAATTCCTAATGGAAAAACTCGATAACACTTTACCCGACCCGGGAATCGAACCCAGGGCCCATGCTCAACAGTTGCGCTTGCAACCATGAGATTAACGGGGCAGTTAAAGCTACTTTTCTAGTCCGTCAAAAAAATACGGGCCCGATCGAAAGAAGTTCTAATCTTTGGAATGAACCCTATATCCGATTAAAAACTTTTTAGGACAAGCCAAACACATCAGAGGGGAAATTCTCGTAATTTTAAGAACGTTCACAGACTGATCTCAGTCGCGATCTGTCAAAAATCCATTTAATTTCCCCATATTTCTGACAAGTTTTTGACTTTGATTGTCGCTGAGATGAGATTGCGACTAGATCTTGAAAGTTTTTAATTACGGGAATTGGCCTTCAGGAGTAAGGTAAACTGTCAAATCATGTGGTCATTCATTCTTAGTTCGGGCCCGAACTAATCTTATGTCAGTAGTTATACTGAGTGGGAAACGCCCGTAACTTTGGCCGAAACAACGGATTTCGTGCTTAGCGAAAAAGAAAAGAAAATAAGTTTATTTGACCCAGGTAGTAAGGCCAAACAATATTCACACAAAAACAAAAAAAAAAAAACAAAAAATTGTTGCTTACGGCTGCGCGACACGATCTTACCCGATCTTACTCGGGATCTAAAGCTCAACAGTCATATTTGCAACCACTCTAGACACAAGCAGTAATGATAGGTTCTGTTTCCAACAAAGTACCTATTACCATAGTTGAAGGCCATCTTCAATAATTGATGTATTAGGATCCCATCAATAATTCAATTATTCTTCAATTGCATTCGGGGCAATCAATTACTTATTCAGATACCGATTTGTTGAACTTTTCTAGTTAAGTTGGGACTCGTAAATCAACGCGGAGGGTTTTTCGAAAAAATTAAGATGGATGGGATCTTGCACGGGAGTCGACGTAGGGTAGGACACGAAATGAGATAAATATTTCATACGATAATCTAATAAAATATTCTTAAATAAAGTACAGGCAACCTTCAGTATAATATGGTAAACCTATAATTGGCGACTGTTATTATTATTATTTATTATTGATCAAGTAACATAGACTCAATTACAATACAATTTTAGGCATACAATGTCAGAAGCAATAATTACACTGAAAAACAAAAATAAATAAATAAATTAAATTAATAGAAAATAGAAGAATTAAATTAAATTAAATAAATAACAAAAATTAAATTAAATTAGATAATAACAAAAATTAAATTAAATAAAAAATAAAAAAAAATGACTGTGATCTATATTACTTAAGATAAATTATATGTAGAAGCTGTTGGTGTACCATATGATTATGAAACCCACAGCGCAGCGGTGAAATGTTTCGTCGGTTACAAAAAAAATGCTCTTCCATACATTTTGAACGCATAGATATTGCACTATTCTATGAAACAGCTGTTTTTAATAATAATAATAAACCATTTATTTTTAGGTAACAAATACCCATAGGTACACACCTTTACCTATATACATAATAATAAAGTAACAATTATTAGTAAATAAAACTCCGTACTACCGTACGGTACCTACTACCATGCCTCAAAAGGAAGAACGGAACTCTTATAGGATCACTTCGTTGTCCGCCTTTATGTCCGTCAGCCAAAACCCTTTTTCTCAAGAACGCGTAAAGTTATAAAGCTGAAATTAATATCAAATACTCAGGGCTGCAATGCCTTAAAGCAGTGCAAAAATCAAACTTCTAAGTCAACGCAATCAAAACATACGGGGGTTTATGTTCCGTTTATACCGCATATTCTAACACTCGCAATTGAATCAAAGCCTGTAGAGTACTTCCAGTTGACCTAAAATCGTGAAATTTGGCAAGAAGCAATTTCATGTAGCACAAGAAAAGGAAAAAATCCGAAAACCGTTTTGTAGTTAAATACCTACTTTGTACGGAACTTGGTGCGCGAGTTCAACCTGCACTTCACCGGTTTTTTTTTATAACCAACGAAAATTTTTTTTCAATTTTTTTTTTTTAATCTATTACGCTAGCGTAGGTAATAGTTTTTCGTCGGTCTAGAATCATGTGATGAATTCATGGTTACAGTTTGCACGTTGATGTCCTTACCAACCTGTATAGGCTGCGTCCCGCGGTTTCACCCGCATAAATGTCGATCCCGTGGAAATATCGGGATAAGAAGTAGCCTACATGTTAATCCAGGGTATCAGCTACCTCCATACAAATACAATTTTTTTTCAAAATTGGTCCAGCCGTTTGAGCGTGAAGAAATAACAAACATATAAACGCACACACTCACAAACTTTCGCCTTTATAATATTAGTGTGATTACGTCAAAAGCGAAATGATCTAGATTTTAGAACGTATATTCTTATCAAAAGCCTTATTATTTTGTTCTAATTTAGTTTACCATAATTTTGCGACAGATTTTATTTTATTATTTTAACCGAAAAAAAATGGCATTATGAAGGGAGGCTCTCTATTCGGTTGGATTTTTTTATGTTTGTTACCTTATAACTCTGACTGAGAGGGGCTTGAGGCTAAGAAATAACAGCCCGGGACAATCGATCAGGTTAAGCTACGCTTGCCGCAGTTGTTCCCTGGATGGGGGACCATCTTTACATACCAAGAACCCTCCGTGCCTCGGAGTCAGAGTACTGGTGGTAGCTTATTAAACATTTGTTCTGATACACCGCCTCCGAATGTTATTCGGCTGCACATGCAAACGTGACACCTATCCGGGCACTGTAAAACAGGACATAAACGAGTATAAAGGTAGCTAAGGCCTAGAAAATTTTCTTTAGTACGCAGGATGCAGAGCAAGGCGGTGTGAACCTATTTTCCTACGTGGTGTCTGTTTGCCAAAATACAACATATAAAAAATCTTACGTGAAACAGTACTTAGTTACGAAACAGGCACTTAAGATAATGACGTCATCATCGTTACGCCTCGTTTATGTTGTCGAATGATTTTGGCAGTATCTGTGTGTCGGGAAGAGTCATTTGGGCTGATAAGCTTGATCTAGTACACACATGTTGTAATAAAATTAAAATTTGGTCGTGTCGAAAAAAAATTACCGTTATCGTGTCAAAAACGAAGAAAAGAAGATAATAAATGGGTAATATCCCTTGCCGCGGTTGGTCAGTGTATGGGTGACCATCTTTACATACCAAGACGACTCCGTGCCTTGGAAAGCACGTCTGCCGCGGTCATTCGTGGATCTTTGACAGTCGTTACGGGTCGTCAGAAGCCCGAAAGTCTGACAACCAGTCTTACTAAGGGGTTTCGTATTACCTAGTAACTGGGTTGTGTAGGCAGATAGGCAGTCGCTCCATGTAAAATACTGGTACTCAGCTGCATCTAGTTAGACTGGAAGCCAACCCCAACATTGTTGGGAAGGCAGATGACCTTAGAAATCTGACATTTATGAACCGATTTCAAGACTGAACTTCAATAATAGGTATCTACGTATTTTTCAACTTAGTTTATGTTGATGATGTTATAATAACTTCCGGTCACTTTTAATTACTTAGCAAGTAAAGGTATACCTACGAATTTGTGTAAGGTAGGTACCACAACTAAAAAATAAAATTAAAACGTTACTACGAAAAAAAAACTACTGACTTCCAAAAAAAACACTACAAAGTCGAAAATTACTTTAATTTCGGAAAGTTTAAATTTTTTGGTAAAATTTTATTATAGAAGGTACATTGTATTTGTTACTAAGGAACTCTTAATCCGGATTAAGACACTAACTCCTGCTGAGATTTAGTTAACGCTCGAGTAAACACATTAATTAGTTAGTTACTACTCAATTCTAATTAAACGTAACGGAGGATAAACTTTTACTGGATAATATCCGACAAGTATGAGCTTTTTGTTACAAATAGACTACACGTGTACACATTCAACACTTTGTAAAGAATAATTCTCTTAATAATGAGGAATTAATTTAATTAGCATCTAAACACGTTTTAAGCCCACCATGAGAGTAACGCCTGTGCTTGCATAAAGATACAAGTACGTACTCCAGTCCCGATTTGTTGATACAGTTCTGTACCATGTAAATGAAACCACAGTTTATCATATCACTTCAAATAATTATTGCTAGAAGATAGTTCTACGTTTTTACATTTTATTTATTTATTTGAATAACATGGCAGACTTACAGCTAAAACAAACAGAACAAGGACAGTACATTAGTCTGAAAGCCAATTACAAGGCTCGACTTATAAATAAAATACAGAGAAGAAAAAGTAAACTCTTAGGACATTCTCACCAAGTTACTATAAATTACAGCATAATTACTATGTTGCTCGCACTGCATAACAACCATCATAACAAAATGAACTACATGAAAAAGTTACTGCTTAAGCACTTCCTGGCTGACGACACACTGTTAGGAACGGATCAATATCGTACTGTTTACAAAGCTTGTTTAAATTTCTGCTTGCACACACAATGTAGGAATTCTACCTATAATTGTAATATTATTATTTATAATATGTACTTTATTGTACACCACAAAAATAAATAACATGAAAAAAAATACCTACTTACATCAAACACTACAAAATATACATACAATGGGCGGCCTTATCGCTTTCTGCGATCTCTTCCAGGCAACCTTGGAATGGACGGTGATTTTCCTGGACATAAAATGGAGCTGTCGTTAGTGCAAATATTATGTACCTATTACAATACACTAAAATAGATACACAGATCCGAGACCTATTTTAAATTTTCCACAGAAACAGAGATTTCCAGTTATATTTTTTTGAATAAGATATTTCGAAAATGTTCTTAAGTAACTTTTTAGACCTTTGTATCCTGCTTATGCGTATGAAGTTTAATTAAAATCGGTTCATTCATTTTGAAAAACAAGGGCTTGAAAGATCGTATGAAACGCCTTACCTCGTAAACACTCTTAATAGGCGAGCCCGTACAGAAAGTATTGTAAGAGATCGTCTTATTTAAAATTGTACGCCACTGCACAATATTTCTTGTCAATTTTAAATTAGACGTTGTCTATTAATTTACCCGTACCGATAGGTGCCAATCTGTTCCGACTTGTCCGTATTGGGAACCTCTAAGTCCGTCAACAAAGATATGGGCCCATCCAAAAGGATTTCGAAACTTCGGAATGAACCCAACACGCGATTAAACTTTTTCGGACGGGTAAAAACACATCGGGAGTAAAGACTCAATTTGTGGTGCATTTCATTCTTAAGTCGGGCCCCAAACGAATCTTATACGAGGAGTAGAAATCGTCCGTAACTTCGGCGGAAACTACAGATATCGTGCTCACGTCAGACCTCCTATATCTAATGTGAGCAGCCTATGGTTATATCCGTGCGTAGCAAGCGTGACATCGGCTACGACGTACGTGACGTCACAGCTACGGTAGCTGTAGCTGTGACGTCACGTACGTCGTAGCCATCTCGTAGTAGCTAGCTACGAAATTTATCTAGTTCTTTGTTTTATTTGATTTCATGCGTATTTTTGTTTGTTACACAACTTACATTTAATTGGACAAAGAAAGAATTTTATGATAACAATTTGGCATATCCACAACACTCGAGAGTTTCCAATAAAACTAATGAAAGCAATAGATTTTGTATTTTTATATCAAGGCTACTAAACCTGAATATATTTCCATTCCACAAAAGAATTTCACTTGAATGAGCCTGTCAAATACGCATTACCGCTTCGTAAAACCTAGGATAACATTATAAAAGAAAATATTCTGTTAAGGTTCGAAAACGAGTCTTACGAGGTCTTTACAAATGCCGTTTGCCTTCAAGCAGGTGTTCTTAAGTAGCAATAACATTTTACCCTTTATGGAATCAATTTGTCAGTCTATTAACCCTATTTCCTACTTTCTTATAATATGTGTATTTGTATGGTCGGAGGTTCAGGAATCATGTGGTAATTTAGATGGTTTTTTTTTCGTTTTGATTCATTTATTCAGAGCCTCTGACGCTGTTCGGTTGCTGCTGGTGGTGGTAAAATAACTGTGATCGGACTGAAAACCGCGTTCAAGAGCTGTCACTGTCAATACTACACAACAATGATGACACTGACAGCTCTTTAGATTGACTGATCGCGTTTAGTTACATTGCTGCATTGGTGAAATCCGCCCTTAGTGAAGTTTCAATTTACTGGGTGTTCAATAGCTGTGTGTTGTGTTATGTAAGGTTATAGAAAGGCTCTACGTTCCTTGTGCTTGGAATAGTCCCTCTTCATGTGTTGTGTGTATAATATTCTCAGTCAGTAACAGACAAAGGATTTCGGTTGGTTAATTGGCAACAGGCATTCTGTTTTCATACTCACTAGTATGAAAACATAAGGAATCCCTTTCACGAGTTCAGAACTAGTTGGGATTTCGGGTACTCTGGAAACTAACATGACATGTGTTCTTTTCCCAGTCGAAGTTATTTTTTACCTACCTATTTCTTCATCTGGATCAAATATATTCTTGCGGTATCCATACTAATAGTATAAATTCGAAAGTAACTCTGTCTGTCTGTCTGTCGGTCTGTCAGTGTGTATGTTACCTTTTCACGCCCAAACCACTGGATTTCGATAAAATTTGGCAGACAAATAGACTGCATCCCGGGGAAGGACATAGGATTAGTTTTTATCGACATACCTCGTGGGCGAAGCCGCGTGCGGAAGCTAGTAAAATATATGTATATGCTTACGGTAGGAGTTGACTGGTGGAAATCATCACGCTTAAAAAGCGTTATACCCCTCCATGCCACCTCCTCTCTCTCTCTGTCTGTCTCTTTATATTATATACGAGTGTGCGTGTGAGTATCGCGTAAGGCACTTCGTTTCTGACCTGTCGGGGGTCCTCCGACAGCACACGTTTTTTTTTCTTTCTTTCTTTCTTAGACTACCCAAAAATCAACATTTTTGGACATAGTACCTAATCTGTTTTCCATTCCACCATTTTTTAATAAAAAAAATAGCAGATTATTAAAAATTAAAGTGCCGGCCAGAAAAAAAAGCACTGGTTTCTTATGGGAAAAAAACATCTTGAGCATATTACTATTAACTTCCCGGCTGCTATTTGAGGTTGAAGATGCCAAAAATCATATTTTTATAACAAGTATTTTAATTAAGCATAACATTTAAAATATACCAACTTTTAATTGGATGTACCACCGAAAATTTTTCCTCCGTAGAAACGGTGGATCACTGCCTCCTACGTCACACGAAGAGTCAAAGTATTCAATTATTAACCTATGTTATTTAGGCTTGAAACACATGCATTAGTTAATTAGCTGCTAGTGTGTTATACCATACATACCTTTATTTATAGTCATAATACACAGAACAGAGACACAGACAGCATCCAGAAAACTTTATTAGACAAAGTGTACAGTCCTTTTATATGGCACTGGATACGGAGGCACGTGCCAATGTGTATGTTGTACGTCATTTTTACCCGACTGCGTCAGAAGGAGGGTTGTGTTTTTAGTTACTGTTGTTTTAGTTTGTTTACTAACATAGTTTTTAAACTGTGAGTACCTACGTGTAGTCGGAAATAATGAATATATTATTTCCTTTATTTCATTAAATATCCATATAAATTCTCTTTTTAAATATTAGGATATTAAAAATATAAAAACATTTAAAAAAATAGTAGCTTACCGGTATCGAGAACAGGGACCAAGGTACCGGTGGTCAGAACTCCAGAGAGAGGAACCTTCTAACAATGCAGGCCGTGTCCAGAAGTACCGATTTCTGAATCAAGCCCTAGATCCAGCTGCCCAACGAGAGCCTCCTTAAGTCTTATATTATTATTACAATATGGATATCGTAGAAAACCAGGCTTTCGGTGAAGTAAAGAATTTTTGAAATTCTCATAATCTTTTCATTTCACCTTTCTAGCTCTACCCATTCTCCATCTTCATCTCAATAATGTGAGTCGAAGTTTAACTACAGTAATTAATGCGAAGTGTTCGGTAACACCGCTTGGTCCCGTACTAAGTACTCTCCGCCCCTTTGGTGTCGTTAAGGGATTAGACAGCACCATCCTCTGGGAACTGATAACAACTATGTGATCAGTAATCGACTTGCAATGCGTGGTGATTATAGCTTGTTAGGTTGTTATGGGAGATACGAAGAAAAAGAAAATACCATTCGTCCTGTCTTTCTTAGTGTGCCTCTTCATCTAGCGTTGGTTCAGCGTAGGCACTATTTAAACGTATACGCAGCTGAACAAACGAAGATGGAGGGTCGAACTCCACTCCTACCAAATGACCTGGCTTACAATAGCAGAGGAGTAAAGTGTGTGGAAAAAGAAGAGGACGGCCTTTGCATAGTAGTGGGACAATAGTAACGTCGCATCATAATATTATGTAGTTAAAATTCACACTCATTTTGAGAAGTGAACATTTTGAGAAGTGCACATTTTGAGCAGTGAACATTTTGAGAAGTGAACATTTTGAGAAGTGCACATTTTGAGAAGTGCACATTTTGTGAAGTGAACCTTTTGAAAAGTGCACATTTTTGAAGTGCACATTTAGAGAAGTGCACATTTTGAGAAGTGAACATTTTGAGAAGTGCACATTTTGAGAAGTGCACATTTAGAGAAGTGCACATTTAGAGAAGGGCACATTAAGAGAAGTGCACATTTTGAGAAGTGAACATTTTGAAAAGTGCACATTTTGAGAAGTGCACATTTTGAGAAGTGCACATTTTGAGAAGTGCACATTTTGCGAAGTGCACATTCTGCGTCAAGTGCACATTCTGCGTCAAACTCTTTCAGTACAATCAAGTCTACGGGATGCTAGAATAGATAGGCATTCGCTCCATGTAAAATACAGGGTGTTTGGAAGTTGAATGCAAAGCTTTAAGGGAGTGATAGTTGACACCATTTACAGCATTTTTAGCCATACATCTCTTATACGAAGTATGCTTTTTTTTATTTTAAACTACAAACTTTTACTCAAAAATAACACACCAACTTTAACTGGGAAAAAATAAAAAAACGTACTTCGTCTAAGACATGTATGGCTCAAAGTGCTTATAAATGGTGTCAACTATCAACTATCCCCTTAAGGCTTTGCATCCAGCTTCCAAACACCCTATATATTCACCTGCATCCGGTTAGACTGTTACTGTAGTTGTAAAAGGATAGGCATTTTGATTGAAGTCCACGGGATGCTAGCGAAGCGTTTGTATGTCTGAGAGGGTGTATAAAAAGTGACATTCGCTTGGTCCAGCTTCTTGTAGAATAAATCTGACAAAAAATCAGTATGATTGTATGTACTTACATTAGTGTGGTTTTTATTGTAAAAAGAAAGTTTTTAGAGGTATCTTCATGATTTTTTTCTATCGTATCAAATTAGTTGTATTGTGTTTTCAACACATTATCTACCTAGCATATATCCTGAAATATATATTCATATATACTCGGCAAACGTAGTGTGAGACGCCCTCCGGCCAGGTGGGATGACGATCTGCGAAAGACTGCAGGCAGATGCTGGATGCGTCAAGCTGAAGACAGGGCGCTATAGCGCTCATTAGGGGAGGCCTATGTCCAGCAGTGGACTGCTATAGGCTGATGATAACGATGATGATGATATTTCCTGAAGAATATCATGTATTTTTTTGATTTTGTTTATAGGTACTGTACTCGATCATATAGTTTTATAGTTTCTAAAACTTGCGTTTAAGTCCTGTAAGCCCCTTAACAGGAAACCGGAAGCTAGCAACAGATGGGATTATTATTTTATTGCTGTAACGAGTACGTAAGGAGGAAATTAGAAAATGCAATCAATCATTTCTTAGCGGTATACATCAATCATATCTACTCTCCTTGGTAATTGGATTGCGATTGCCGGAACTTATTTAAGGAGTTGTGACATCAAATAGGCTGTAAAGGCCTTTCTTGGTTAATAAACCAAGAAGGCTTTTATAAAGTCGCGGGAAGAAGCTAGTAATTAATAAATTACTAGCTTCTTCCCGCGACTTTGTCTGCGTGACACTTATTGCTCTCCCGTCCCACCCCGTCGCATCGCATCGTCCGCCTGCGCTATTACCAGAGACTATGAGTGGTTATATTCTCTTTGGCTTATTACCTACTTCGTTTTATATGAATTTATAGAAAAAAAAAGTTATGGATACACAATTTTATCGATGGTTTTATAGTTATAGGCTTATCGAGCACTTTATCTAACAAATGAATATCTTAAGCCTTTTTTTTTTTCGGATGGGATATCATCAAATGACGTCCCGCTCTGAGTGGAGCGGAAGGGAGTGTCAGACTCTTACTGACTAAAACTGGAGAAGAATCGGCAAGAAACTCTATTGTTACTCTTTTCAAATGATTTAAAATATTTTGTATACAGGTAATTTTATGTGAATATAGAATAAAATTATATTTACCAAAATATGTAAAAAAAATAATGAATGACGGATAAATTAATTATATGTTAGATACAATCAAATGGCGCTCACATATTTACAAACATTGTAAAAGTATACGATTTTCCTAAAATTTTAACAAGTAAAAAGTCAGTGTGTGATTACTTTATAATCACAAAATGTAAATCAGTGTCATAAAAATAATACATTATACCTACAACCAAATTAGCAACCAGTTTCATATTGTCTGTGACTTTAGATTGCCCTATGAAGCAGGACTAGCATCATCATCATTCATCATTCAAGCCGAAAGACTGTTAGACATAAGCCTCCCCCACCGGAGACCCCACTTCTACCGGTTCTGTGCTTCCCGCATACAGCGGATTTCTGCGACCTTTACAAGGTCATCGATCCACTTTCTGGGAGTCCTTCCAACCCACGCTTGGGGGGAGCCGCGCTGTGCCCTCATCTCAGGAGTAGGCAGTAACCTGTCGTTGCCGGCAGAAGTCGACTCGATGGTCGGCAGCGAAGAGTCCTGGGACGCGGTGGTTTTCTTCTGCGAAACAGTCGTCTTGCAAATAATAATGTTTCTCATTATTTATTTTGTGCGACCCCCGGGGTATAAAACACACTTATATATTAGGCCCTGTCCCTTTTTTATTCCCGACGTTTTATCCAATCGCTTCATAGACAATTTTTAAGCTCTTTCCACTGAAATCTATGAACAATATCGTCGTATAAATTAATGACAATACGACACTAATTAAATGTCATAATTGGATAGTAATTGCTTCGTACGCCGAGCGCATATTGCATTGTTATCGTCGCTAACCGACCATTGATAAATCGACCGGAAAATATTGGGATTTTCATTCATTAGCAATTGAAAAACAATCTGTTTACAACGAGATGCAGAAGTAATATTAATTACTTGGGAATAAGGTTCTGTTTTACATAACAACGGGGAAGTGACAAGAAATTCTAACTGCCGAAAATAGCGATTTACAGAAATTGAAAAAAACTTTAAATTGTTTGACCTGTTAAATAATTACTGTGTTCTAAACATGATCCGCTGTTAAATATAAAAATTGTAACATCGAAATATAATAATTATGTCTCCATAGTTATTACTTTACTCAACTTTTCAGTTGGTAGTTAAAGTTATAAGTTTATGGGACATGTTTTCCGATATCGACATCCCCAGAGGTTTTACGTGAGGTCGTAGGGCTGCTGGTAAAAATAAATATCCATTTTCTCTTGTTTCCTTTTTCAGATGTACAGTCAACAGCAAAAGTAGTTGATCAAAATCAGAAATTCAATACTAATGAACGGAGTTCGCGTCAGAACTGTATGGCGTCGAAGTGATTCAAAAGTATGTGATTGTAAATTATACCAATCATTTACTACTAATACAGCTGCCATATCTTCGTGACCAGTTTTGACTCCTATTGAATTTCTGATTTTGATCGTCTACTTTTGCTGTTGACTGTACAAAAAAGATCTCGCTTATAAACTTGATACTTACCTACTCTCCGAAACCCTCCGT
This sequence comes from Oligia latruncula, assembly GCA_948474745.1. NCBI lineage: Eukaryota > Metazoa > Arthropoda > Insecta > Lepidoptera > Noctuidae > Oligia > Oligia latruncula. Next base: position 6,246,440 of record OX419699.1, read on the forward strand.
TTTAACTTAGCCACATTATTTGTCAATGTCTAATAAATAGTGCTGCATTGTGTCGGCATCTACATAGCTACATGCGAACTAGCATCACACTGACGTCACGCATAATCCTGCATCGCGCAAGCAGAGTTTACCGTGCAACTAGTATTTACATATATAGGTAAAACGTTCCGACATTTATAAAATTGTCGGGCAGTAGCCCACCAGACGCATCACCCGTCTGGTCGGAGGATCTTCCCTTTTCTAAGCAGTATGAGTGAACTTTACACCCTGTTCCTCATACGAGATAGCACTATTAAATTATAGGTATAATTTTATACCTGCAAGGTACCCTTCATCTGAAGCCCGGGGAAACTATCAGAACCTTATCAGAGGGTTGTAAATCAAGCCCTACCAATTACTCGCGGGATCGAAGTATCAATTACGGGGTTTGGTTTATGTAACTTGTAGAGGTAAAATTATATTGTAAAGGCAGATAATAATAATGTTTAATTCTAGCTACAGTACATTAAAATGTTAAGTTAAGGGGCTTACAGGACCTAAACATAAAAAACGCAAGTTTTAGAATAAATAAAAGTATATGATCGACTACAGTAAACAAAATTAGAAAATTATACTATATAAAAAAATCATGAAGATATCTCTAAAAACTTTCTTTTTACAATAAACACCATACTAATATACATACAATCGTTCTTTTTGTCAGATTATTCTACAAGAAACATACTAAAATGCTATTGTTTTAATTTTTTAGTCCAAACAATAGATTTTTTGTAATAAAATAATTGCTTTATATTTTGCAATAAATTACCAGTGTTGTGTCATCGCGCTTCTCTTTCTTTTCTATGCAGTCCGACAGTGACCGCGCTTTAGGTCATGTAAGCCCCTTAAGCAAATATAACATAACCATTTCAATAGCCCACTAGTATTCAATTTTAAAATAAAAATCTACTTACGCGCAAACGATACGGCGGGCGGCGGTGGGGTAATTGCGTAACACAGTATCAGTAGCAATGGCTTTCGTTTTGAAAGTTCAGTAGCATTCATTGCGTTATTTGCGTTATTTGCGTTATATACGATAGATGGTGTGCTACGCAAGTAGGGTGCTGACCTACACTGCTGCGACCTTTCCTTAGGTATCCAATTCATGTAGTCGTCGTGTCTGTGCGTAGCTTTTGCCTACAAAATAAAAGCCTCAGAAAGAAAAAGCCACAAGTTTAATTATAAAATTACGAGCAGATTGCATCTCCTAATATTTGTCGTGTGTCAGAAGCAATTGTGAACGGATTCCGCCATTCCACGCGGTCGCTTCGCACAACCACGGCCGTCGGATTTCTGTCATACAGCGGCTAATACCAACCGCGTAATATAAGGCTAGCTAGTGAACATTTCTGGCCGCTTGGCTGAAAATTGTCAAGATAAATCTTTGTATTTTTATGTTTTAAAAATATTTAGTGTGGTGATGCAGTGGCTGTAAATTAAACTCAAGCATTAATCTTACTTTGTCTCATTTTTAGGGTACCGAAATTCAAAAAGATAAAAACGGAACCCTTACAGGATCACTTCGCTGTCCGTCCGTTCGTCTGTCTATTTGTCTGTCAAGACCCTTTTTTTCAGGCAAGCATGGAGATATCAAGTTGAAATTAATATCAGATACGTAGGTCTACGGTCCCTTGGAGCTCTAAAAAAAATCAAGCTTCTAATTCAACGCAATAATAAAATGTAATATATTTATCCGTTCCATAACAAAGATAACAGATGTCACTTGGAAAGCTTCCACGCTAAAATGGAACTGGGCTGGACACATCTGCCGCATGTCAGACGAACAATGGGCCAAACTTACGACCCAATGGGTCCCTTTTAATGGCAAACGACATCGTGGCAGGCCCAGACAGAGATGGCGGGATGAGCTGGACTCCTTCAACAAGAAGTGGTCCTTAGCAGCTTTGAACTCCGACCGTCTGTCCATCCGTCCGTCTGTCAGCGAACTGTATCTCAAGAACCGTAATAAGTAGAAAGTTGAAATTTTCACAGAGTGTGTTTCTATTGCCGCTATAACCACAAATAATAAAAAAAATAAAACCAGTAGAGTAGTACAAGAAACGTCTTTTTTTCGGCGTTTTTTGTAGTACCCTTCGTGTGCGAGTCCGACTCTCCCGTGACCGCTTTTTAGGAGTACTTAAGTTTTGAATACCTAACGATATAAACTAAAACTTTCTTTAAAGTCTCATTTTAGTACGGTATTCAAATATTATTGTAGCGAGAGCTGCCCGGCTGATGACGCTAGAATACTAACAAGTCGGCCATAACCGTAATCGTATGCCAGTTATAAGCCTCAGGCTCATTAATCATAATAATTTTAAGCATAACATAATGCTCTAACATCGTAAGCTGAGCTAAGGCATTAAATCGCCTTGTTTGCACAGGTGGTCGATGTTTTTCTTCGTGTGGTTGCCAGAGATTATAAAGCGAGGTTAGGTAACGGCTGTATTTTTATACTCGTATTTTGAGCAGAAAAATAAGTGGAAAGGTTAATAGAGTACTTATTGCACGATAGGTTACGGTGCGGGAGAACCTTTCGGTTCGCGATATTTCGTCTGGAATAAAAGTGGGTATTCTTGATACCTACTGTTGATAATGTAGAAGACTTTCAAGTAGATTTAGCTATTATAAATGAAATAAAAGAAAGTGATTCCAAGCGTACTGTACAGTTGTAATAAATGAAAAACAAATGTAGGTAATTTTACTTACAGTAAGCATATATGTTAATATAGCAAACGAGTCTTTAAAAAAACCGATTTCCTAAAAAAATACTACTAAATTGAAATGGACAATTGTTTTTTTACTTTTGTTGTTTATATATTTTGAACTAATTCATATATATACCATTACCATTACTTGACATGTATACAACAGTCACAGGAAGTTTTACAGCATCATCAAGACGAACCAAGTGAATTAAATACGTACCTATTATTGAAGCTAACTCCAAAAGTACCCGAGCAAAGTTGATAAAATTTAGATGGGACCACCGCACGAGCTTTCTCTACCAAATAAAAAAAAAGTTTGCGGTCGGGGGACCCCCGTCAGGAACGAAGTACCTTACGCAATACTCGCACGCACACACACTCGTATATAATAGAAAGAGACCGAGAGAGAGCAAGAGAGAGAGTCGCATGGAGGGGGCATTCTAACGTTTTTTCGTTACGTGTCAATTTCTACCAGTTTACTTCTACCGCAAGCCTTGTTAAGGAACTTGCAAAAACAGTTGAAACTATCGATACATATACATACATAAAAAAAAAAACATGCAGACGAACATAAAACCTTCGTTTTTATGTCATATTAAAATATATTTAGTGTACCTACATGTTGTTGGAATACATTACTTAGGGCGGGTTGTTTCACGTCCACTTGACGTACGCGTATACGTCAAAAATGGCGCTAACAGACTATCGTCACACCAAAATAATACGCAGTTTCAAATTACAAAATTAATTGACTTACGTCAAATATTAACTATTACGTAATCGTTATTATTTGATGTACGCATGCGTCGATAACCAACCGTTTGAACAACCGGGCCTTAGGTGTCTTATTTACAATACGAGCAAATGATACAATACAACATTCAAATAGACACTACATGTAAGCAGAAAACTTTCGAGTTATCTTCGTAGTGGTTACAGGCCAGTGTCATTTGCTGCAATTCAACCCCACCTCTCTAATACCTATGTACGTCGGGAGCTCGGTGCCTCTCCGTGCCTCGGTTCAGGCCATTAGCACGGTTTAATGTGGCCTTTTATTAGTTTAATAAATGTCTATGTTCCCGCCAGCCATGTGTGAAAGCGAATTTTTATTCGAGTTTTTGTTTGTCAGGAATGTCCTTTTAATCGCTTTTGCAGATGAAGCTATTATCGTTTCGTTTATGTAAGCACTTATGCCAAGGAATATTCCGTTTTGAAAGGTTCTAAAAGATAATGTTTATGGCAATTTTGTTGGCTTAATATTCAAGTTCCTCCAGCTGTAATTTGTTTAGCGTAATTATTATGGAAAAATGCTGGCTTTATACACTTAATATATACCCACCACCCACGACCTAGAACCTATCATAGTCAGCCAATATGTTCCCACTGCTGGGACACAGCCCTTCTCTCGGTGAGAGGGAGTGGGCCGTAATCCATTGCGTGGGTCCAGTGCTGGTAGATGTCACATGTATTCGAATTTTTGGTTCCAGGACATGCCGGTTTCCTCACGATGTTTTCCTTCACCGTTTGAAGAGTAGAGATGATGTAATAATTTACACAACATAAAGCGCCTGTCTGGGTTCATACCTACGACCTACTAATCGTATGTCGCGGCCTTACCAGGCCACCACTGCTATCTTAACCATAACCCTAGAAATTATATCCGAAAACTTGTGTTATTGGAACGAAGTTCTTTAACGGTGCTTGCGGTAGGAGTATATTGGAGAAATCGTCACGTAACGAAAAAGCGTTACGCCCGCTCCATGAGACTTTTTATTAAATACTAGCAGCGGCCCGCGGTTTCACCCGCATAAGTGTTGATCCCGTGGGAATATCGGGATTAAAACTATCCCATGTCCTTTCCAGGGACTCAAACTATCTCTAAATCTCTATATCTCCCTTTTTATTTTTATATTTTCTGTTTTTATCTGATATATGTACGACTATTATCTCACTACCTGGTGTATTGTGTCTTTTAGTCTGTGCTAAATAAATGTATTTTCTTTCTTTCTTTCTATAACAAATTTCATCTAAATCGGTTCAGCGGTTTAAGCGTGAAGAGTTAACAGACAGACAGACACACTTTCGCATTTATAATATGAGTATGGATAATAGAGAGAGTCAGAGCGAGAGATAGTTGTCATGGTTTTCGAGGGTGCTGAAGTCTAAAATCTAAGATGGCGGTTGCGAATACTTTCAAATTTCCGCAGCCGCCATCTTCGATTTTCATTTTGAACTTCGTTTCTACCGCGGGTCACCCGACCCAACACGTTTCCTTTTCCACACCCTCATACATAAACATACTCTCACACAATATCACAGATTGATTCCCAAATACGTCAAAACACAATAGGAACATCCAATTATCTGATAGGGGGGCTCCCAACCTTTTGTCCGGTGTTTGGCTTCCCATTCGCATGCTCCTTTCAATTCGTGTCTCCGTCGTATCTTGTTCATACATATTATCATTTGTATAGCTTCTACGAATATTTATTTTTCAGGAATACTATGAGATTGGACGCGTGTATTGTTGGTGTATATATCGGGCCGCTAGTGCTATATAAAAATCTGCAATCCCCTTTAAATCAATCCTACAATATTTAACCTTTTTCTTAGCAATAAATAAACTTTTAATAAGTAAATTAATAATAAAACGAAACAGGATTCAGAAAATTGTGCTCAAGTTTATATTCAACTGAAATTCTTCCGGTCGCTTTCATCGAAATCAATTGGCATGCTCGGGAGGTAGTAAAAGTAGGTACTAATTAATTTATTGAATTATTTACTTGACACTTAACTTGTACTGTAAACAGCGATCACTATTATTTTCTCCTAGACATTGACTTATGTCCTTAATATGTGATTAGAGAAAAGAGGAATTATTACAAAAACAATAATTTATTTTAAATATTTTAGTATAAAAAATAATAGGTATATCAAAAGAAATCGACATATAAGTATTTTTTTAGTCTTGCAATAATAACACAAACAACTCTTGCACAGATTTTTTTAATCAATTAGTAAGTAATCTCGATTTCTCCACCCATCTTTTCACTACATTTAAAAAGAAAACCCCAGTTAAAAATCTTGAAAACAACACGTATCTTGACTTCTCTACCAACAAAGTCAAAGTCATTTATTTGAAATAGGCAAATAAAAGGCACTTTTGAACGTCAAAAATTACAATAAAATAGAATTGATTCTAGTCGCCCCTTCCAAAAGGTAGTTTTCGTATGGAGAAGAATGGGCGAGAAACTCCACCGTTACTCTACAACCATCGGCTGATTTTGACAGATCTACCCGGATCTGTTTACCATCGTTAATTGAACTCCTTGACATAAACTAAAGGTTCTCTCAAAGCTGGGAAAGTGCTCTTTTTAATTAAGGCACTGGCTGATAGCGATCGGCCAGTAACGTTACTTCGAACTCAAAGTAGAGCATACTTTGGCTTCTAGTGGTCGCAAAATACTCTTCTTTGTTTATTTTAAGCGGGGATCAAAGGGAAAGTTGTGGCTTGTTTAAATTTGATATAGCTGGTAACATAATTTGGCTGAGCTTAGCTTGTGCTGGGTTTGCTATTCTATATTGCAAGCATTACAGAAAGCGCGATCTTGTGAGTGTGAACTGAACATCATCGATTTGATAACATCCGAGCGTTGAGAACGAGTAACAATTGTATTTACGAAAGTTACTGATCGATTTATTCACGAAAGTGTGAGTTATGAAGAACATTCACAGTCATTTGCTTTGATCAATTGGAATGGCGTCCTGTCAAAATATTAACCTGACTGTAGAACCATGAAGTAAAACTTTTGTGCCACGCAAAACTACGATTCCGCCATAAGGCGTAAAATCAATTGACTGAAATCACCGTACTCACGCCACTCACGGTCAATCACTGACGGTTTGGTTACAATACATCTCTAAAAATAGTAAATCATTGTAATGTGACTCTTATGTCATTGTAATAAGGTTCATTAGAGAACTGCCCGACTAGTTCCAAACAAGAAATAAATCACGATAATTAACCCTCTAATAGTAAACAGTAATAAGTATAGATTACTTTCACTAAAGTTTTTATGTAGTATGAACTTTACTCATCTACACGTAAATAACAACTAGAACTAAACGAAAACTCCGAAAATGATGTTTAGGCCAATAAACAAGTTTAATTAAACTTATTATTGCAGACCATTCCATAATATCGCAATTTTCTTCAAAATTATGAGAGAAAAGAAAGAAAGAAAAAGTATTTATTGCGACTCTTACAGGAAGATCACAAACTAAACTAAACACAGTAAAATAAAAATCCAAGTTATATAAAAAAAAAGTAACAAAAGGAAAACGAAACAAAGTCCTATACGAGGCCAAAAGGCTCCTATCTCAGCATGATGCTGCAACATTTAAAAAATAAATGTCGCAGCTCTGGTATTCTGATAGGGCCCGAGAGCGCGACTGTCTATTCAATGATTAAGCATCATCTTCATCGCATCGTCTTTATTAACTTAAGGCCTTAGGCATCTTCTAGGTACGCTCGTTCCATCATAGACCTCGTCCATCGCTTTCCATCAGGCGTGATCGAGGTCATTCAGCAGTAAAAAAAAAGTTTCAGACAAAATCCTGACAGACTTGAAAAATAGCTACAATCTGACTAGTTGTCAGATTGTAGCAATAGACAAGTCACTAAATAATAATAATGCGACAAGGACACACTTATTAGATCTAGTACTAAAAGTAAACGAGACAGAAATATACATACTTTCTCTATCTCCTTCGCGTATGCAAACTTTTTGTCTGGCCCCAGTTGTTATTTATTTATTTAAACTTTTCGCACAAAAAGGTACAAAGGCGGACTTAATGCCTCAATCCACCTTGCATGGAGGTCAAAAATTACCCCCACGGGAACGTACTACGGGGATAAAAGTAAGTGCAATCATGGTCTACTTATGTACCATATTTCATCGTAAGTCAAAATCAAAATCAAAATATTTTATTTCACATAAGCCTACATGGGCACTTATGAAACGTCAGAAGCTAGGTGCACGGTTCCAATTGGTCGTTCCCTATGGAGAAGAACCGGCAAGAAACTCCACGGTTACTCTTTTTAAAAATAATTGGCTTTTACAATATTTTCAAATTACAGTAGGTATGGGAGGACAGCGTAGGCCTGTCAACAAGTACCAGGTACTTGACAAAATAAAAAATTGTCTACAGATCTAAAGTCTACAAGGCCTACAAAGTCCTCACATTTACAAAATAAGAATCTATCAAAAGGACAAATAAAACCCTAATAAAACCTAGTGATATGATTTCCATTACAACCACTAATAAAGAGACGAAAGTCACGAGTGAAAAGGTAACAGACAGGCACACAAACAGACTGGAAGCCGACCCCAACATAGTTTGGAAAAGTCTAGATGACGATGTAGGACTTCTTTAGCTGCAAAATAAAGAACATATGTAACCTTTTTTTGAAGATTGCTTAGTTTAGAAGCATATTTTCTCAAAACATTTATTTCTTCAACATATTTTTACAACAACAAAAAAATGTTTTATTAGCACCCGCAAACATTTCATTTTCATTCAAATTATTAACATCCGCAGGCTTTTTGCCTGTTGTATCGAAAAGTGTTCCCATGTTCTTAATCCTTTGTGGTTTTTACTTAAAAACCACAAAAGGATTAAGAAAATGGGAACACTTATCGTATTTTCCTTTGTATTTTCGTCCAAAAATGATTGTATCCAGGGGCGTGCATACACGGCCATTAGTTGCTTGTTCTTTTTTAGGGTTCCGTACCCAAACGGTAAAAACGGGACCCTATTACTAAGACTTCGCTGTCTGTCCGTCCGTCCGTCTGTCTGTCCGTCTGTCTGTCACCAGGCTGTATCTCAAGAACCGCGATAGCTAGACAGTTCAAATTTTCACAAATTATGTATTTCTGTTGCCGCTATAACAACAAATACTAAAAACAAAATAAAATAAATATTTAAGTGGGGGTCCCATACAACAAACGTGTTTTTTTTTCGGTGTTTTTGTCTTGTGGTACGGAACCCTTCGTGTGCGAGTCTGACTCGCACTTGGCCAGTTTTTTGTTTTTTTTTTTACTATTTGTTATGATGGCCCGGATGAGGGCCTACGTTATGGAAAGTTGCATTTTATAACAAGTCTTAATTTTTTTTTTTTTCAATAAAATTGGTCGTCATTTGTTATGGCCATGGTGGTGAGAATCAGAAGCGGGGCTTCTTCCTAGCTTTGTTTCTTGACGAATTCAGAGATATGGTGATCACTGCGCCTTAGTATTAGCTCAATCAACTCAACCTATCACAATCTACTGCTGGCTGCGCCACAACACCCTGTCCTCCGCCTTCCGCATGGTTTATTCCGGTCTGATCCCTTGAACCCCCTCAAACACCCACCCCCCCTCCTCGATCCCCTGCAAGTTCGTCTCTTCTGTTTTAATCTGTGTCTTATCCACTTTATGAAAGTTTACTCCTTTTGATCTAGTCTGTCCCAGCCACCTTCTTAGGCCTCTGCCTCGAATCTTGCGGGCAGTGGGGCGGCGGCGGCGGCGGCGCGGGAGCGGCGCGGGCAACGCAGACCCGTTCTCGAAACCAGCGGGCAGATCGCGCGACACTATAGCGGCGTAGTGTTGTGTTCGTGGTTGTGTCGTCGAGGTATTTGTTTTTATTCGCGAACGAAATGTCTGAACAACGGCGAAAACATCTTTTTGATTCAAATTCATCCCTAACACTCGATTTTCGATTTACTGTGGTCAAAAGAAGAAGTAAATCCCTAATGCAGACGCGCGGGCGGTCACCGCTTGACTGGAGTGCGTCGTTGCCAGCTCCCGCGCCGCTGCCGCGCCGCTGTTTTCGAGGGCCAGTCCATTTGATTTTACGCATTAGATCCTGCCGCTCCCGCGCAGCCGCCGCCGCCGCCCCGCTGTCCGCAAGATTCGAGGCAGAGGCCTTAAGGTCGTCAGTCCATTTAGCTGGGGGGCGTCCCACACTACGTTTGCTTAGCTTACCGAGATTTAAATCGTCAGATTGCCTTCATCGTACTAAATCGCGCGAAAGTGTCCATACTGAGAAGAGTGAGCTCACAAAATAATAAACGCGTTTCCATGAAACATGTTTTGTTAAACGTCGTTCAGCTGTTTTACATAACGTAGCTGTTTTATAAAACAGCTAGCGGTATGTAAAACAGCTAATTAGCAATCCATCAACGACATGCACATAACCGCGACGAAACTTAGTAATGACGTAATAAATCAGAATATTATATGTGCCGAGATTTGAGCACAAAATAGTACCTATATGAAAGGTTCATGTAAGTACATGGCAACCTTTTTCCTAGCGTGGAGGCAAAGGAAAGTTAATTTATGATAAAAAGCTTTCATCCTATAAGTTAACTGGGTAAGTGAGTTTTGTTAGTGGACACAAAGCATATTTTGTTCCACCAATTAATGTTCACTTATGTATGAAAATATTTAACTTAGTAAAGAGCAGTGGTCACCCAGTGCTAACGGCCGCTACTTACGAATTGTGGGTTGTAGTCGTTCGAACCTTGACAGGCGCTTTAACATAACATAATCAGCCTATAATATAAACTTCAAATCGTTTGTGGTGCGGGTTCCAACTCAGTACCTGGAAACCTTCATGAAGGAAGAGTTTTGGCCGAAAGGTGTAGCGTATCGACGTTTTCGTGGAAGGTTACGCGACACCACGCAGCGCAACACGACGCCGACACAGTCATCACTTCGTGCACAATAATAATTCATAGAACTTAGTTTTTATTAAAATATGTATGTTTAGGTTAAGGTATTTATCTATGGGCCTGCGATGCCCGAAATAAATGGATTATTATTATTATTATTATTATAATGTTCCCACGGCTGGGACACGGGCCTCCTCTCTGTGAGTTCTCGTTTTTTCATTGGACCCAAAATCAAACGATCATGACTTATACAAAGAACGTTGTGCAAGCAATTAAGAATTAAAAATGCTCAACCATTTTACTCCCCAAGCGTCCACTTCTTCATTTGTTTTTGTTTTGTATAGACCTTGGATCTTCTTGGAGGCCTTGAATCATCATCTCATCATCTGCCTAGCCTTTTCCCAACTATGTTGGGGTCGGCTTCCAGTCTAACCGCATGCAGCTGAATACCAGTATTTTACATGGAGCGACTGCCTAGACAGGTCTTGAATACTTGACGTATACAGGGTTATTGGTAAAACACCAGCAACCTCTTAAGAGGTCATTGTAATCATCATTATGAACAACTTTTACTATGGGACCAAACTTGAAATCGCGAAAAAAAAATCAGCTGTTCCCTACATTTTGACGAGTTATACGAACATAAATGTAGGGAACAGCTGATTATTTTTTAGGTTGCTGGTGTTTTCACGTGTTGGTGTTGCCACGCGCCAAGCAGCCCGCACCGCTCACCGCGCCCGCGTGCCTAATATAAACGCTCAAATTAAGTTCTTATGTTAGAGTACGCCGCGCCGCGCTCGCGTTTTCAGTCTGGCCAAGCACTATTATCTTGTTCGAAGCTGCTCTAGATAAATATACCAAGCTAAGTTAACAGTTAGTATCGGTACTTGTAGGAAATATTGAGGCGGAGTTTGTTTAAGTTGCAAGTTCCAAGGTACACTCTACATGTTAGTCTTATACCCGGAGAGAAGAAAATTTGGAAGCTTACTTGTTCAGTTAAGACCATTTTATGTTAATTTTTTTGGTACACTTTGCTCTAATGTTATGGTCTAATGCTATTTTCTCCACCATGAACTAGTTTTTCAAATAGTTTTTTCACCAAAAACTAGTTTCTCGACTAGTTTACCATTTTACATGGAGTGACTGCTTTTTTTTTTTCCCCCTGCTCCGCCTTCGGAGCGGCGCCGCGAGAGGGTCTTCCTCCATGGAGTGACTGCCTATTTAACCTCCACAACCCAGTTACATAATAATTTGGGTAACATATCCCTTGGTAAGACTGGTGGTCAGACTTTTGGGCTCTCCGTCTACCCCGAACGACTGTCAAAGATCTACCAAGGACAACCGGGTTCAATAGCTTAACGTGCTTTCCGAGGCACGGAGGGGTCTCGATATGTAATACATGGTCACCCATCCATAAACCGACCGCGGCAAGTGTAGCTTAACCCTCGATGTACCCGTGTGACTGTTATCACTTCTATATTGATCTATTATGATCCTCGTTTATACACTGTTCCATTTGTCAACCATTCAATAAGCCAGTTAATGCAACACCCCAAAATATTTGACTCATGAACTGTTAACTAAGTTATGTCGCCATATAATTAAGTTCAATCATAAACCATGAGGTATATCAATATTGCCAGTTAGCTGTTGCGTCATTAACTTTGTCAAAGGGGCAATTTGTCTCTGTAATTACCTTGAATGCAAGCTGGTATTATATTACTGACTGCACACGGACAATATGGTCGTATATATGAAATATGACTCGAAAGATGGGCATAGTTGGTGGAAGCTGAGCACAAAATCACACTAATATTATAAATGCAAAAGTTTGTGAGTGTGTGTGTGTGTGTTTTTATATGTTTGTTACTTGTTCACGCTCAAACGGCTGGACCAATTTTGATAAAATGTTGTATGGAGGTAGCTGACACCCTAGATAAACAATTATAAGCTACTTTTATGCCGATATTCTTCCGGGATCGACACTTACGCGGGTAAAACCGCGGGGCGCAGCTAGTAACAATCTTGCAGCCCTAAGTATTTGTTTGATATTAATTTCAACTTGATAACTCCACGCGTTTCTGAGAAAAAGATCTTGACTGTTGGAAAGACAGACGGACAACGAAGTGATCTCAGAAGGGTTCCGTTTTCCTATTAAGGTACGGAACCCTAAAAATGAAAGCCTTAACAACAAAAGTTATAAAGATTTAACCTATTCAATTACTGGCTGTAGATTCAAAAAGGAGGTGGATAATCAAAAAGTAGCGAACTTAAAAATAAAATAATGCTCCTTGGTATTATGCAAATGTTATGAAAAGCGTAGTGTAAGAGCTCAGCATCTATGAATATTCATTTGGAAGTCATTACAAAAGTTTTTTTCGTCCGTTCGGCTTTTTGCTCGGTGGCAATAAATAGGATTGGCAGTTTTCTTTCTTTAGGAGAATTTATATTAATATGCAATTGAGCTTTCTTTCTTTTTTAAAACATTAAAGTAATTTAATTTTCAAGTTTTTATAGAGGTACAGTCACGAGCAAAATTATGTATACACTTGGCTTTATTCAAAGACGATTTTCTCCTTTAGTTTTGAATGAAATTTTATGTTATTACGAACAAAGTATTTTCGAACCCATAGGTTTGTGTAAAGTGTCGTATTTCAACGTTGCATTCGTTATTTCACGAAAAAATCACAATTGTAAGTAGCTAAGTGTTGACATATTAGTGCTCGTGACTGTACAGGGTGTAAGTTGACTCATCCTCTATAGAAAAGGGAGAATAATCCGACCTGACGGGTGTTGTATCTGGTTGGCAACTGCCCGACGATTGTTGTGGGTTAGTATGTTATACCCACTAAAAATAGATGCACCTCTAGGGAACGAGTTATTTTTTACGAGCCTGCGCCGTCCTCTCCTGGGCAAAGACCTCCCATAGTACTTCCATCTTTCTAGAGCCCGCGTGTCCTCCTTCCACGACGTCTGCCGCGCCTGCCTGACAGTCTCAGGGCTTGATGTTACGTTATTATAAACTCTGTAAAATAATGTGCTATTAAAGCATACTTTTCATCAAGGTGCAAGCCTGAAGACCAGTACACGAATAAAAAATGGTATCTGCTTAAACACCTAGTCTGATAACCATCTAAACCAATCTAAACACATTGCTGTGTCAAACTAAGTTCGGCTGGAAATGGTGAAACCTGAAAGAAACTGTTTTAGTCTTCTCAACAATGGTTCTCTAATTTGTCATACTAATTTAACATTTTCGACACACTCAAAGGACCAGGGTGTCTACTCCGAAGTGACACATTCGAATGTTCGGAACGATCCGACACACGACCGAACCGAATATTGTTGTCCTAATACGAAATAGGTTCGGATTGGGTGAGTTTGGTCGGGACCATAGTCAATATTCGAAAAGAGTGTCGGACCGAACGAAATGTAGTGCTAGAGGTGAACGTTATATCGATATGGTTTTATTAGTCATTAATATTCATTTCGATATAATTGAAAATAGAAAGAACTTCGTAGTAGGAAATGGCCGAACATTCGGCCAATACGATAAATTTACTACTTCGGAGTAGACCTCCAGTTTAGGTTGTGGAGGTCAGATAGGCAGTCGCTCCATGTAAAATACTGGTACTCAGCTGCATCCGGTTAGACTGGGAGCCGAACCCAACATAGGTAGGAAAAGGCTAGGCAGATGATGATTACACTCAAAGAACCAGCCTGTCTTAAAAAAAATTGAATTGTCTTTGAAACTCAACATATTCGTGGGATCAAAATATTAAGTCACGCTAAAGTGTCTTTAAAATTTTTGAATATTTTTTATTTCGTAAAACAATATTTGGTTGTTTTATTATTTCTGATATAAAATCAGAGAACAAAAGAGGTGGTCGCCTTATGGCTGAATCATAATCAGGTGGCTAATTAGAATACTTGTTTCTTTTTTTGACCCACATTTTAATAACTCTGTTGTAATTAGATTTTTTAAATAATTTAATTTTGTGTTCGCATTTTTTTTTCCTAATTGTTTGAGCTTTTGTTTGTTGTCGTTTTCAGCCAGTTTTTCTTTATCCAAAAATGTTTTATAGTACATTTATAATTTCATACACAGCAAAGATTTCTTGGTAAAAGTTTTCTTTAGATTAACTTCTTTGAGAGAACAATCGTCTTTTTGAACTGTTTTTCCAATTAGTAAGAAATAAATTAGTCTTTCCGCCTACATAAAAGTAATTATTATTATATTTTCTAGAAATATACCATGCTTTTTACTCTTATATTTTTCTCAGTTTTCATGTAGTAATAACAAAAAAGTAATATTTAATGTTATAGCCTATTTAGGAGCCGTATCCACGAGCGAGAGAATCGCGGCGATATTATCGTCGTGCCACGTATTTCTATACACTCTCTTAGAACGTGTCTCCACACGGCGATATCATCGCGGCGAAATTTTGATGGCACGGCGAGACTATCGCCGCGATTCTCTCGCTCGTGGAGTTTTTACGTATTATGGAATTCAAAAAAGTTACAGAGGAAATGGTATGGATACGAAGTGTCAGTTGTCCGCCGGCGAGATGGGCTGACGACATTGTTTCCATCGCGAGAAGAACCTGGATGAGGCTAGCACAGGAGCGCGAAGATTGGCACATAAATAATAGTGGCCTATGCTCAGCAGTGTGTGAAGTCGGGCTGTGGATGATGATGATAATGGTAATGGTTGAGCTCCTTAAGTTTTGAGTTTAGCTGCACGATTACTGATAAATGCGTGCACTGACTGGACAGGTCCACTCAATCTGTGTGGTTCTCTACTCAAAAGACCAGTTCAGACATCAACCTACAGGGGCATCACATGATCTGACCAAGATAATGAATGTTTTAGACTTTCGTTGTAATAGAAAAAAAAAATCAAGATGTTATTTCCCATAAAACATCCCATTTTTTTTCGGGCTACTTTAATTTTTGGGTATAAAATGTTCGACACCTGAATACAGGGTTATTGGTAAAACATTAAAAACCTCTTAAGAGGTCAACAGCAAAAGTAGATGATCAAAATCAGAAATTCAATACTAATTAACGGAGTTCGCGTCAGAACTGTATGGCAGAGCTGTTGCCGTTGTTGTTGTTGTTGAGCTGTGTGCAGAGACTGTGTGGCGGTGTGGCAGAGTTCTGACGCGAACTCCGTTCATTAGTATTGAATTTCTGATTTTGATCATCTACTTTGGCTGTTGACTGTACTCATCATTATGAACAACTTTTACAATTTTTGATTTGGTGTCCCCTCTTATGAGATTGTTAATGTTTTACCAATTACTCTGTATATAGTTTGGAGCTCAAAAAAATAAACTTAGTTATTAAAAGTTATACGAGGTGTATGAAAAGAGCAGGAGGCGCCAAAAAACTTTAGGAACAAAATACAAATGTAACGTAACGTTTTTATGCAGTTTCAAGCTCAGTGAGCTGTTCCGAACCCAGTTGATTTTTCTGATATACCTACCTACTAGTACTACATGTACGTGGATCTGAATTTTTTAATAGAAAAAGCATTCAGTGAGTTTGGCGTATGTTTTTATAAAACCTTTGAATTTTGGTACAAAAAATATCATTTGTTTTGTTAGCAGATGATGGTCGATAAGCGCCTTACCAACTGTTGTTAACTGTAAGCACTTATATTAAGTCGACTACGTATAATAGTTACTTGCACCTCTCTCCGGTCGTGTCGGATTGCCGTCCCATCGGACTAGGAGGGTGAGGGAAGAGGCAGTGCACCTGTGTCTGCGCGCACACTTGTGCACTATAACATCTCTCGCGCCGAAGGCTAGTCTTCGTTGAGATTGGCTGCCGTGGCCGAAATACGTTCTGGAGGGCTTTATTAGTTACTACATTTATGAACGGTCTAATAAATATGTAAGATAAAAATAAAGCTAAAGAGTTTGTTTGTTTGTTTGAACGCACTAATCTTTGGAATTACCAGTCGGATTTGAAAAAATATTTTTGCACTTTAATTCTTAAGGAAGTTAAGGAAGGTAGGTTTTTTTATACATCAGGCTAATAGTCAGGGTCATAACCCTTGGGAGCTGAGCGAATAGAAAAAAGTCAGAAAGAACGCTAAGCGAAATTATAGCAGGTGATGCGATGGGTCTACAAATTTCACGCAGACAGAAGCTAATCTATACTATAATTCATACTAATATTATAAAAATGCGAAAGTGTGACTGTCTGTTACCTCTTCACGCCTAAACCACTTAACCGATTTAGATGAAATTTGGTATAGAGATAGATTGAATCCCGGGAAAGAACATAGAATACTTTTTATCTCGATATTCCTACAGGATCGAGACTTATGCGGGTGAAACCGCGGGGCGCTTTATCTGACCAAGCGTGGTGAACAATCTCATGCGTTTTCTGTGTGAGAAGGAGCCTTTGCCCTGCAGTAGGACATTATTAGTTCAAATCGTAATAGTAGAATCACGTAAATCCAGACTTATATAAATCCCTTTGTATTATTTTTGTAGACACTTAATTCTATCAAACGTTTTGTTTAAAAGTTGAAAAATAAAGGACTGGAGTTTTCTGGGAATTTATTTGTTCAATCCGTTTGTCAAAGCAAGGATTAACTAAAACCAAATCTGATTTGCAGACGTAAAAGAAAATAATGAATTCATAAATAAAATATCTAGTGGTTTTTCTAATAAATGACGTTAGGGTTAATGCAAGAACACCAAAGGAAAGGCCGTTCTAAGTATTTCAATAATACCTTTATTATCCTTTTATTTATACAGGGTTATTGGTAAAACATTATCATTGTACTCATCATTATGAACAACTTTTACTATAGGACCAACCGGAAATCGCGAAAAAAAAAATTTGCTGTTCCTTATATTTTGACGAGTTATACAAACATATTGATGCATGATTTTTTTTTTCTCGTCACCTAATTAAAATTATAGCTGACAACACATTAGACCACAACGTGTAATTAATTGAAATATAAATACTTTGAAATTAAGTATGATGTCACACTACTGGTCAGGAAAATAATTTTGATTGGCGGTGAAACTCACACCGCCACGCACCACACTGAAATTAAAATATTTATTTTGATACTAATTTACAATATAGCTGCGTTCACCTTAAATCTATGTATAGGCGGCCGCTGACTGAGGGTAAAAGGGGAAAAACAACCGCAACCTCAATCTCGAACTAACAGGCCGTGTTTTAGGGTTCCGTACCTCAAAAGGAAAAACGGAACCCTTATAAGATCATTATCCATCTGTCTGTCCGTCGGTCCAGATCCTTTTTCTCAGGAACGCGTTAACAAATTGAAATTAATATCAAATACTCAAGGCTACAATCCCTTGAAGCAGTGAAAAAATCAAACTTCTAAGTAAACTACAAACGATACGGGTGTTTATGTTCCGGAATGAAAACCTATAGGGTACTTCCCAGTGACCGATTTCTTCCGGTCTCTAGCTAAATTATGAAATTTGGCAAGAAGCAATGTCATGTAGCACAAGTCATCATCTGCCTATATAGCCTTTTCCCAACTTTGTTGGGGTCGAGTTCCAGTCTAACCGGATGCAGCTGAAAACAAGTATTTTTCATGGAGCGACTGCCTATCAGACTTCCACAATCCAGTTACTGGGTAATACGATACCCCTTGGTAAGACTGGTTGTCAGATTTTCGGGCTTTTGACTACCAGTAACGACTGTCAAATATCCACGAATGACAGCCGGGACCACCGACTTAACGTGCTTTCCGAGGCACGAAGGGGTCTTGTTATGTATAGACGGTCACTCATCCACGGACCATCCGCGGCAAGTGTAGCTTAACCTGATCGATCGACCCGTGCGGCTGTTATTACTGAGCCACAAGCCTCTTATTTCAGTAAGATTGATAATATACCTACCTAGTGAGTCTATAGTATACCTGTGAGTTTTTACCACAACAATCCTCATTTAAAGCCAACATTATCCAACATTAACATAGAATAGAATAGAATAGAATAGATTTTTATTTTCTTACCACAAATTACAGCTTAAAGTAAAATTAGTCTACAGATACAGTTTTGTACTTAATTTGTGGAAGACTGGCGCCTAAACTAAGTTTTTTAAAAAACCTGTAAGTCAGGTCACCAGGCCCCCTTAACAATTTATATATTTCACGTATTGTACTGAAGACGTTTGTTGTGAAGTATTAATTCATTTATTATTTTAAACATTATTTTATTTATTAAAATTATATTATTTATTAATTATATAATTAAATATTGCAAATATGATTTTATATTTTCTTTTTTTTTTTGTCTAGGAAACATGCAAGGGATGTATGAGAGTGTAGGGTGTATGTATGTGTAGGGTGTATGTATGTGTAAGTGGGAGTGAGAATATTGTGTGAGTATGAGTATGTGGAAATGAGGTGTGTGTATGAGGTTGCGTGCGTTATTTTGGGAACACTAAAACTAGGATATGGTAGTGAAAAGATCTTCAGTTTGGGCGAAATCTAAGGAAAGAAGCCATTCAGTCAATGCTTTTTTAAATGTTGTTTTGCTTAGGATATGTGCAACATCAACCATTTTCACATTGCAAACTAGAGGGTAGACAAATGAAATTAGAACTCATTTAATATGGCCACACTGAGGTCCCGGCGGTCTCTGGCACTTAGATTACTTTACCACCGACAAAGTTTATCCAAACCAAGTCTTTCGCTACTTGCTACTTGATTACCGTAGCGTAAACCAACTCGGCTTGACACACCCTAGAGATTTTTCTACCCGAGCCAAGGTGGAATTATTGCTGACTACCCACCAACTTGTTCTGTGTTTAGTTACCTCGGTGGGTAGATGGTAAGCTGGTTGTTTGTTTTTTAGAAGGCAATGGAGTTGTGGGTTTTATATATGGGAATATTATGGTGAGGATATTGTGCAAGGGATTGGAGAGCGTTTTATATAAAATAAAATTCAGAGGCCCATAATTCGAAAACGGTGCGACGTAGGACCATGTGTTTCAGAGCCTAAATGGTTTCTATGGACAAGGTTAATATGATGCTACAATTAAAATGGCCGAAAACTATTTAAAAAAATCTCCGAAAATTTTACTTAAGTCCTCTGCTCCTAAGGATACGCAAGCTGAAAGATCTATCTACACGTTCTTTCCAGAAAAGATTTTCATCCGAGCCACTATTTTGGAACTAAAGAGCGTTTTATACACATATAATAAAATTAAATTCGGAAGCCCATAATTCGGAAACGGTGCGTCGTAGGGCCATGCTTCTCAGAACCGAAATAGTTTCCATGGTCATGGTTAACCCTAAACTGCAATAAATTTCCGATAAAAAATATTTTTCAGGAGAACAAGTCCCAAAATTTTAGTTTTTTAATTTGCAGAAAAAAAAATTGCTGTTTGCTGCCCATACTGCCCCTAAGCGTATACTCCAACTC
This sequence comes from Oligia latruncula, assembly GCA_948474745.1. NCBI lineage: Eukaryota > Metazoa > Arthropoda > Insecta > Lepidoptera > Noctuidae > Oligia > Oligia latruncula. The sequence continues at coordinate 6,266,332 of OX419699.1, forward strand.
TAACAAATCTGCCCCTAAGATGACCCACTGACCCTCGACTGGCTATGCACAATGGTGTGCTGGTGCCTACGCTTTGAATGGAAGTGAATGTTGGGTGTGGCAAAAGAAGCATGAAAGTAGAAGTTCATTGCGTTGAGTTTCTTGCGAAGCATGTGTGAGGTGTGACTATGAATGACAGGCTGAGGATTGATGTCATAAGGCATGGTGTAGTTTAAAAGAAGATGTAGTGACAAAAACTGAAAAGAGTATGCTTAGATGGTCTGCTCATGTTGAGACTATGAATGAAAGGTGACTAACAAAGGGTATTTAACCAGTTGAATGCCGTAATTACAGAAACAATTAAAAACCATTGTGTCTCGCGTGGATCTACGTTCCCGGCATACTAAGGGATAAAGGTATTTTTAGATGTGTGTGGAAACGCCGGGAGAGGACACACTAGGAGGACATATCGCTCATTTGGAGAAACATCGACTTAACTGCTACTTTACTTTTTTTTACGTCTTTGTTTCTCCTAACGTAAATACGCTTTCTAAGTGCTTTGTCATATTTAACTCATTTTTAGGTAAAAAATGCATTTACTTACGTCGATGTTTCCGTTGTTCCGATGTTCCGTTTTACGTTGTTAGTGACCTTATTTGTGATATTCTTCAGAAAGGTCAGGAACGTAGTACTCGCAACTGGCGTGTATGACTAGATGTATGAACGTAAACGAGGCAAATAGCGCAGTGCAAAGGGAGTATGTAAGGATCATAGCAGATGGCGTTCTGTAGTTTCTGCCTACCCCCATGGAAAGCAAGCGTGAGTTTATATATGTTTCCACAATATATTTCAATGATTGAATTTGAACTTAATTGAACTTTACAGGCGGTCCCTAATTTAGAGATTTTGTATAAATTCAAATCTGTTCATTTACCTATTGATAAATGTCGTTTGCCAGCATATATTTTGTGCCGTGATTTAATAGATTTCTAGAATTCTATATACCTATTCATTAATTTCGTAAACAAATTAATAAATTTCCGTGAGCATGCGCAGGAATGTTTGAACTATATCATATCTAGATAATTCCTCACCCTAGGATTTCCTATGTTGTAAATGCGTTATACAGAATCGCAAGTATACATGTATGTGTGTATGACAAACAAACAGTAGCCAGCTACATCAATGTTGGTTCAATCTGGGAATCAAAACCGTGACCAGGAGAACAGCAAACAGAAATACACCGCTGGGCCACTCCTGCTGATTGGATAACAAAATAAACAGATAATATTATGTTACAGACGTGCTCGTGCGTTTTTATACTTGACAGTCTTCGAAAACCGAAAGGAAACCTCGATGGGTGCGTAGTGTGGAGAACTTTCATTTTGTGCAACATTAATTTGAACCAACATTATCTGTGTAACTGTATATAGGCAAAGATAAACCGCCATTTAAATATAAATTACTAGCTTCCGCACGCGGCTTCGCCCGCGAGGTATGTCGATAAAAACTATCCTATGTCCTTCCCCGGGATGCAATCTATCTCTCTGCCAAATTGTATCAAAATCCGTTCAGTGGTTTAGGCGTGAAAAGGTAACATACAGACAGACAGCCAGAGTTATTTTTGAATTTATAATATTAGTATGGATTGTATAAAAAAATATTGACTGCGCGTACCGTTAAACTACACTTCACTTCTGTCGGCACTCCCGGAGTGCCACTCTTTTTTATTTGTAAATATGAAGACGGGCTCTTCTGTTTCAAAATTTAATCAACATCTGTCATCTGCAGTCTTATTATAACAGTCATATAGCTAAGGTTAATAGTAACTTTAGCTATATGACTGTTACGCTAAGCATAGGCTAAGAAAAAAAAAAAATAGGGTGAAAGTGATTTCGACGCGCAAATTGGTACCATTTATTCAGTACAGAAGGGGCCCGTGGCTAAGAGGGGCCCGTGGGTAATAATAACAGCCGCACAGGTCGATCGATCAGGTTAACCAACAGGTCTGTGGATGGGTGACCATCTTTACATTCTGAGACCCCTCCTTGCCTCGGAAACCACGTTAAGCCGTTGGTCCCGGTTGTCATTCGTGGATCTTTGACAGTCGTTACGGGTTGTCAGAAGCCCGAAAGTCTGACAACCAGTCTTACCAAGAGGTATCGTATTACCCAGTAACTGGGTTGTGGAGGTCAGATAGGCAGTCGCTTCATGTAAAATACTGGTATTCAGCTGCATCCGATTAGACTGGAAGCCGACCCCAAGATAGTTGGGTAAAGGCTAGGCAGATGATGATGATATTCAGTACAACATGCTAATGATGTTCTGCGTAGATGTGACGCATGTTTCCTCCAACCCTTTTTCATTTTTTTTGTGTTTATGTTCTATATTGCGTCATGTTCTTTTCTTTCTATCTTTCTTACATGATTCTAGACCCCCAAGCATAAAAATTTTTCGTCGGTTATTAAAATCTGCTTTTTTAATACAAAAGTGCATGGAACAGCTGCTTTTTTGCATATAAAACACAGTTTCTCGCTTGACATCAATGAAAAGTAGACTTTCACATAAATTTACGTATCCCAAAGGCAGATTAGCTTAACATACGATACCACTCAACCACAAATTTACCACTAACCCACAGAAAGTACCGGGAAACCTATTAAAATAAATCTTCCAAACCGCTAACATTGGAGATTCCGACTCTACCTTGAGATTGAAAAACTATTTCGTAACGCTCGGTAAAAAGGTGGGAAAATACGGTAGAGCTTCGGAAGCTTAAGTTGTAGAGCTTTCAGGAGGTTTCAATTCCAGTAAAGTTTAGGACAAAGTGGACATAGAGCTCGGTAGACCGCTAGTAGAGTGGTTGGTAGAGCCTGAATGCCTAGCGCTAACAACACATTAAGGCTTTATTGTTTCGGGCTGAAATGTCGGCGATTATAGAGCTCTTGTTGTTTTGAATTGTAAATGGAGTTGTTTGTGATTTGGTAGCGTTTCAAAATGTTGAGTAACGTGTTTTTATTTTTTTTGTAATCCGGTATTCATTTGTATGTTCTTGTCGTTTAGAGTCGACTGCAGATCTAAACCATGTTTAATCAGTTGATTTAGAATTTTTTTTTTATCTTACGTCAAATTCTGTAAAGCCACTTTTTCCAAGAAGAGCGGTGGCCGCTACATAGCGTCTGTTATTTACCGGCAAATGACTTCAATGAAATTACCGTTATTTATAAGTTGCTGTTTTCCTAAGGCAGTTGTCCTACTGCCGGTGATGAGCGAGTAGCGAGTAGAACTAGCAACTTAAAACGATTTGGCGAGCAGCGAGCAGCGAGCGTGTAGTTTCGATAGTTTTGTTGCTGAGCTATCAGCGAGTGTCCGAGTGCGACGGGCGATTACTCACACCACTCGCTCGGGGCGGTTAGTCCCACAGGAGTTTGTCTGGTTGGTCTCTCGGCGTGAGCTCTGACCGCCAAGCGAGCATCGCTGAGCGAGTAACGCTGAGCGATGGACCAATAGAACGGACTGAAAAATCCTTCACCAATGGGATTTGATACTATAGACTAGAGGAATGAGGAACAGGGTGTAAAGTTCACTCATACTCTATAGAAAAGGGAGGATCCTCCGACCAGACGGGTGTTGTGTCTGGCGGGCTACTGCTCTATGATTCATGTCGGGCCGTTGTATCCATGCTAGTTGCGCGGTAAACTCTGCTTGCGTGATGCAGGATTTGCGTGACGTAGTATGACGCGTTGTTCGCATGTGGCGTTGTAGATACCGCTACAATACGATTAACTTAACAGTTAATTGTCCATTATGATTCGTAATGTTACCCTTTAATGATTCTGCCAAAGTGGCCTTTTTAGGCACCCAGTTGTTCTTAAAGTCGGGTCCAGCTCATTGTACTAGCAACATAACAATAGTTATAACGTAAAACATAATAACCCTGCCATCAATATCAAATCACTCTATTATACCACCAACGAAACATAACATCTACTTAACTACTCCATATCAACTATTACGAACGAGCCAAACCCCAAATATCACTTACACGCTAAAACTGCTATCCTATAACGGTAATAACCGCTATCATAACTGCTATTACAGTAACGGTTACTGTTTTAAATAACGTAACGATAATTAAATGATGCACGCGAAAGGCATGTTAGGCGTTTCCTTGATAATAATGGCAGGAAATGTCTTGTGTAAAAGCTTTATGATTTTTGTAAGGGAGGGGCTTGTGGCTAAATAATAACAGCCGCACGGGTCGATTGGAGGTTAAGCTACTCTTGCCGCGGTCGATTCATGGATGGGTAACCATCCATTACGTTAAGCCGTTGGTCCCGGCTGTCCTTCGTAGATCTTTGACAGCCGTTACGGGTAGTCAGAAGCCCAAAAGTCTGACAAACAGTCTTCCCAAGGGGTATTGTGTTACCCAGTGGGGTTGTGGATATGGGTTGCCAGGTCTTAAAACCAAAAAGCCGGACAGACCAGCCAGTTTAGCCGGACATTTGGGTAAAAGAGCCCGACCGGCTTTTTTATCATTTACTATAAACTCTTCTTAAATTTTAATGAAACAACCATAAAATTGAAAATCAGTCTTCTTTATTATTAAGTAAATTAATTTCAATAATTGCAATAATAGTTTAGCAGTAACTACTATTGCAAATGGTCAAATTTAAAAAGCCTAACAAAAGCCGGACAGGCCGGACACCGTCTGATTTGGCCGGACACGCAACCAAAAAGTCTGACTGTGTCCGGCTTTATCCGGACGCCTGGCAACCCTAGTTGTGGAGGTCAGATAGGCAGTCGCTACATGTAAAATACTGGTATTCAGCCGCATCCAGTTAGATTGGAAGCCGACTCGACTCCCCTCTACAAAACCCCCACAGATTGTAAGAGTTCCTAGTTTTTTTTTTTGTGTACCATTTATACCTACTCTATATTATTATGGTAGTGCTACAGGTTTATGAATAAACTATCTTTGGTCCGCGGTTTCGCCTATTCTAAAATTATCTCTCGTGAACGTAACACCTTTTATTTGGTCAGAGGTAACACCGGGATAAAAAATATTTTTGTCATATCCTAGGGTCTACCTGTATGCCTTTCATTGAAATCCGTTTAGACGTGAGAAGGTAACAGACAGACAGAGTTACTTTCGTACATGTATTTGTAATATTAATAGGGATAATTATTAGAACGTTCCCACGTTCTGCCGGGATCAAAGTGTGTGTTAATACAGGTTATAAACCATAGAAATGTAAAAAACAGGAGAAGTGGCAAGGGGGCGTGTCTGTGTCCACGCGTCATGAGCACAATGGGCCTGTACTAGGCAAATGGCCGTCTCCGCGAACTAGTGCGCTTTCGACCGTGATCGTGATAAAATATAAAAATGCCGAGTTGTTAAGTGGTTTCCTGTAAAAACCGAAGTCAAAATAAATACTTCGTACCTCATGGAATCACTTACCATATTATTATGTAAGTAAAAGTATTTTCTTCTTTCATTTTACTATCTTATAAACTATATGAGTGTCAAATTTCATCCAAATCCGTTCACCCATGTTTCTGCCAATCCGGAACATACCTACCTACATCCAGACAAACCAATTTATAAGTCAATGAGACAAATAGACAACAATAAAAATTGTTTAAAACTATATTTTCAGCATCAGACTCGTTCCCAAACCTCGCACCAATAATTTTTTTTGTAAAGTTTTGATATGTTTACGGATATAGCGGAGGGCGAAAGCCTAGGACTTAGAAAGGAGCAATGAAGTGACGGTTAGCTATTGTAGTCTTTGGTTAGCTGGTAGCACACTGACGTTTATTTTTTTACAAGTCAAGATGACACATAATATACTATAGATTAATCATAAACTATATAACAAATTTTGACTACTATACTATACTATTTTATTGTATAGATAATTAGAATTAGTAATAATTAATAATATTAGTAATAGTATGGATAAAGGCAGATTTACATTAGATTTACATGTCGAGTCGTGATGCGGGATTTATCAATCAAACTTACCTAACTGTTCACGAGATCGTGGCATTACTGCGTCAGATGACGTCACGACACGACACAGTACAGTAATATGAATGTGGTTTTATAAAGCCACATTCATATTACTGTATTGTGTCGTGTCGACAGCTCATGCTCGCGGCATTAGGCTTTCTGCAAGGTTAAGCTACACTCCCCTCCCGACATGTGACGTATAACAACCCGCACCTGGCCCGAATGGTAGATTACAGCCTACCCCTCACGAAGGGAGGAGGCCGCGACTTACGAGTTGTAGGTCGTAGGTTCGAACCCAGACAGGCGCTTTACTTTGTGTAAATTATTTCATCACCACTGCTCTCAAAACGGTGAAGGAAAACATCTTGAGGAAACCGACATAATTATCCTAGAACCAAAAATTCGAAGACATGTGACATCTACCAACCCGCACTGGGCCCGCGAGGTGGATTACGCCCCACTCCCTCACACAGAGAGGAGGCCTGTGTCCCAGCAGTGGGAACATTATAGGCTGACTATGACATTAGATGATACCAGTTTACAAATGACGGTAAAAGACTATCGCTTTCTTTTAAGGTATAGGTATACGCTAATAGCTAATCTAGACAATTATCTATCTACGGCTACGAATGATTCAAGAATCCTGAAGAAATCAAGAGCTTTTTACTTGTGTAACGAAAAGATTCCATTCTGAAATACATCGCCCTTTTGTTGAAAGGTCACAATAAATTGAAAAATACGGGTAGTCGTTAGTTTAGTTATGTATTTTATGTAGACGGTACATTTTGCCTGAAGTTTCGCTCCTTGTGCCAATTATTATGAGTATTTTCACATTCAAAGCCGTCTTTATTTCATGTAAAACTGAAAATCTTAAGTCAGGGTTTATTGTTAACCAAATTGACATCCCATGTCAATTTGCAGTGTTATAGCCATTTCATACAACTGTCAAAGAACGACAGTTGTGATACGGACAATTTAAGTGAGTAGGTAGTCGATTTGCTTAACAATTATTTTCCATGACTATACTTTAGATATCATTCGATTAAAGCAGGCTTATCAGAAGCTTTCACTTCAGTATATAATATTTCATTGATATATTTCTTTTTTACGTTTTTGCTTTCCTTTTTTATATACATCTATTTATTATAAACCTCTGTGACCGCGTTTTTTTTTTAAACTACGCAACAGAGCTTAATGTGTTACCGTCATTTAAAAAATTAATCCGGAAGGTTTATTTGTTGTATATAATATATTAATATTCAACTCAGGTATAACACAGAAATCGTAACATAAAAACCGTGCGAAGCAGGGGCGGGTTGCTAGTTGGTTATAAGTACCGGCCATCATTCTCTGTTCATTTCCGTAAAGGATTTATTAATTAATTGGAAAATTAACTCAAAGCGATATTATTGGAAAATATTAAAAACCTAGCTGAAACGCAATTATGAGCGAGTTGATATTATGTTAATAAAATGTTCGTTTATTTTAATGTGTTATAAGTTTCTTTTAGAAAGCGTGTTTATGATGAACTGATGAATTATAGGTACAGTCAACAAAGGAGTTAAGTATACAGGAGCGTCGGATATTGTTGAAGTTTACTAAGAAACCGATGGATATTGTCGAATAAAATTTTAGTTTATTAATAGAAAACAAACAGCTCATTTATTAAATTAAATTTCAGTCCAGAACATCCATTGGTTTCTTAGTAAACTTCAACTATATCCGACGCTCCTGCATACTTAACTCCTTTGTTGACTGTACACTACTAGCTTCTGTCCGCGCCGACTTCATCCGCATGAAATTCTTGTTCCCCCGACCCACCCCGTCACATCGCATCACATGCCCGTGCTATCACTACGTTTTCGCTTAACGTTCTTTCTGACTTTTTGACGTGAATACGTCTTTAAAATTGCTTCCGTAGTGGGAAGCAAGTCAAAAAAACCAATGATAACAAAATCGGGGTATACAGTTTGGTGTTGCAGCTTCATATCTATCATCTCCGTCCTAAACTCAATTACACCATTGGATAGCTAAAGGATCAAAGAATTAATGACGCTAAGTGAGGATTCTGACTCATCACGCGCGGTGGAGGGGGAAACGCCGCCATTTTGAGGTAATTTTACTGCGTATCGAGATTCGACTTTTGACTCGGAAAATCTACGACGTTCGTTTAAGTTTCAATCGTGAGCTCTCACCAAAATCTATCGATTGTATACAAAACATTAGTGAAAAAAAGACCGTTATAATGTGTTAAAATAAAAAGAAAAATAATTTCACATATTATAATGTCGGCCTATACGTGTCAAAAAGCCAAATTAAAATACAGAGATCGTATACGGTTGGAAAAGGCTTCTCAATCGAATGGTACCAATAAAACATCATATGACCGAGTCAAGCAGTGCCGGGAACGTAAAAGAATGAATGCGGCCGAACGGATCAACCCCGTTACGTAAACGTATTCACGTACAACACACGGCCGTGTCCATGACTCAGCCATACCCCATTTCTTATCTTCTTGCTCGGCTCCAAAGGTTCATAGCTTAATGTTAAATAGCCTACAGCCTTCCTCAAGAATTGGACTATCAAATGCAATTTTTCAAAAATCCGACTGGTAGTTTGAGAGATTAGCGCGTTCAAGCAGACTCTTCAGCTTTATTATTAGTAAAGGTAGATGAGAGATTGCATTTGTCGAATTTGAAACCGCATACTGGGCCCGTACAGTCACGAGCGTGAATATCTTTGGAGGTCAGATAGGCCGTCGCTCCATGTAAAATACTAGTATTTAGTTACATTCAGTTCGACTGGAAGCCGACCCCAACATAGTTGAGAAAAGGCTATGCAGAATATGATGACGATTTACATAAGTGTTAAACTTTATTTTCCTTTCCACAGTCTAATAAAACCGATTAACTAAAATCCCCCTACCCCGCCGCCCGCAAGCATCTTCCGCGGGCCACTATTATCATCACTATAATTATATGTATATGTAACCGTACAATAGGAACACAACAACTCTGCTTGCGCGCCGTGATGTGTGCACAGAAGACTATACTCCTAAAGCGGAGGATGTGTGTGTGCGCGATCTGCGGAGCGACACACGGGTGGTCGGAACAAGGGGTAGAGGGGAGGGGGTTGTCGGCCCCACGGAATAGATAAATGTCGGCCCCGACATCCGACAAATGTAAACAGCGTCATACTAACTCATAGGCGAGCGAGATCCGACACGATTTTTTAGAGGGCTAGCAATACACCCGACACTTCTGGTCGACGCGGTAGCGCCGACACAAAATCGGTGTCAGACAAGTATGAATAGCTTCATATAAAATGCTCTGTCACTGGTACATCCGATTAAAATCCGAGCCCGACAGCCGACAAGTGGGAACGGGCTGTAAAACAGCATGAAAATCGAATAAGAATAATAATATTATTCTTGAATGTAAGGCCGGACACTGAATGTAAATATTCAGACGGTCCGAGAGAGCGCCATTACAATTTAATTCCGGACTCACTCCTTTTGTAGGTCACTTCCTGAAAATTATTCGGAAGAAATAAAAGTTTCACTTTGGAATGGTTTCAACATTTTTTTGTTCTCTTTCTTTCAATGAAACCGTGGAAACTAAATCGACTTTAGACTTGGTGGCCCATTAATTTGCCATGAATTTGATCCGACATGTTAGTCAGAAACTGATCCAGTAATGCGTAGATTGATGAAAGGGTTATCCAGATTTAGGGTAAAAAAAACTTGTCTACAATTATTTGTGTCAGTAATTTTCATTTGCACGGAAGCGTTTCGACCGAAACACTAGAATACTGCTTCATCATTTCAGTCAAAAGACGTCCACTGCTGGACATAAGCCTCCCCCAAGCACTGCCACTTCGACCGGTTCGGAGAAAAACACGATAGGTAGATGGAAGCAACTTCGAACCACGAACTCTTTCATAAAGTCTACCGAAATTATGTAAGTGACATAATGAATAATTCTATGAAACATTTCACAACAATAGAAAATCATCACAATTACAGTATGAATACCACCCGCAGCATAAAACTTCCGTTTGTCTACTCATGTGGTAAAACGGCCCATGGAAACCCTTCACTACATTCACATATTGGACGGTTACCACAATTATCCCGTATAATACTGATATTGAACCCAAAACTTTACTATAACTGAAACATAATGAATAACACATGAACTAAGATATTATGTATTTTAATATTTATGCAAAGCAAATATTACTATAATTGTTTGTAAAATTACACGCGCGTGAGACATTTGGTACTGCTTTGTGTTTAGGATACGCTACGATCATCATTATTATAACAATATAATAGAGGTCGGTATAATGTTAAGAGAAGGATCGAAGGGAAATTAGAAAGAAAGAAAAGAAGAAAAAGTATTTATTGCGACTCGTACAGGAAGATCACAAACTAAACTAAACACAGTAAAATAAAAATCCAAGTTATATAAAAAAAAAGTAACAAAAGTAAAATTAAACAGAAAGTCCTATACGAGGCCAAAAGGCTCCTATCTCAGCATGATGCTGCGACATTTAAAATTAACACGAGGAATTTATGAGGCGGATGTCAGTGACAAACTGACAACGCTGAAGACGTCTTAGAAAGACAGAACGCATTGAGCATTTCCCTGCAGCGCGGGGTAATTGCGTAACACACTATCAGTAGCAATGGGTTTCGTTTTGACAGTTCAACAACGTTCGTTGCGTTATTTACATTGTTGAGCATACAAATTTTTCGAACATACGAAGTAATGGGTTAGCAATATACACACATCAAAAGTGTCTAGGGATCAACATATATTTTTGCAATAACTTTTCTCCTGATTGATATTAATTAAAATTTTCTTTAAGGATTCATCAAATAAAGTGTTTTCGTTTGTCACAGTAACGATAAACCAAGTCACCTTTGCATTAATAAAGAAATTTACCATTTTCCTAATAAAGGGATTTTTGACATTTGAACCACTAACACAAAAGTTCGAAAAAAAGACTGAAATAACAGTTTTCTTTAAAATTTTATTGGGTAACTTAAACAATTAATAATCCGTGTTTCTACCGCGAACACTAACAACACAAGAACATCGGTTTGGCATACTCAAAATGAGTTCATCCAAATCACGCTGTGGAATGGCCGCCCATGTTCGTTGCAACAACAAAAAAAGGTCTTCTTGCGACTGGATACCCTCCATATTCGGCAGAGCTCTTCTCTGTAGCATATCCCATGCATGCTCAATCGGGTTCAAGTCTGGCGACTGAGCAGGCCAGGGCAGGACATTGATGTTAGCTGCGGCGAGAGTCTGTCTTACAACTCTTGCGGTGTGCGGTCGTGCATTATCATGCATTAACTGAAATAAGGGACCGATTTGCACTTGTAGAGGAACGATGACGTCTGATACAATCGTCTCAGCATAAATTTGAGCGTTGAGGTTGCCTCTGATCCAAATCAACTCAGTTTTTCCGCCGATCCAAATACCCGCCCATACCATGATGGTTCCACCACTATAAGGATGGACTTCCTGGCAGGATTTTAATCGCTGTTGGCGTCCAGGGGTTCTCCAGTGTCGTATACGTCTTGTATCCGGTCTCATACCAAAACGAGACTCATCAGAAAAGCACACGAAACGCCATTGTTCTTCTGCCCAATTTCTGTGTTCAAGAGCCCATTGATATCGAATCCTACGATTGTGCATTGCTATAGGTGGTACCCGTAGCGGTCTTCGGGAATGAAGGTTCACTTCATGCAAGCGGTTTCTGACTGTTTGGTCGCTAATTAAGTTCCCTGAAGAGTGATGAAGCCTCACGGCTAACATCATGGCGGTTATTGTTGGAGCTCTTCGAGTTAAGATTTGAATGTATCGGTCTTGTCTCCGTGTGGTGCAGCGATACCGTCCTCCATGGCGCTCAGCCACGGTACCAGTGCTTCGGTAACGTGTCCAAAGTCGACTGATAACACTCTGACTTGTATTCAGAGCTAAAGCCACAGTACGTTGCCGGGAACCAGCTTCTATCATTCCCACGGCTCTGAGCATTTCTTCCCTGCTTAAATGACGTCGCCGCTCCATAATAACGTTGGTTTTAATCAGTAGTAGGGAAACAGTAGCACTAATAATGTCTTCAATGCGTTGTATGTTTTTATAGGGAAAATATTGACAGCTGATTTTCATCTTTTACTCGAATTTGATTCACAGTTCCTGATTCAAATTATGAAATGCACCAAAAAGGATCCATATAAATTTATAAAATCATAAATTTATTACAAAGCCACATCTCAATCTCAAGAAATCCGCATAAAAATGCTTGATCCCTAGACACTTTTGATGTGTGTATTTCAAAATGATACAGATTTATTAGTGTGTTACTCAATTATGGTCCAGGTGTAACCTTTTGTGGTTCAAAGTAACTCCTGATAAACCGGAGCTATCGGCGATGTAACGGCAGTAGGGTCTGGATGTGGAGCTATGTCGCAAACGATGCTCCTGTCTCCTGCCCTCGGTGTCCCAAAACATGCAGTCAAAGTAACCCCTGCGCTGCCACCGACGATGCCGTGGAAGGCGAAGTTTCAGGCAAACAAGATCTGAAATACAGTCGTGCCAGCGACACGAAGAAGAAAACTGGGGATAAATAAATAAAAAACCGGTCAAGAGCGAGTCTTACTCGCGCACCGAGGGTTCCGTACAAATTTGTAGGTATGTAAATAGTTTATCACGGTTTTTTTTTATGTAACTACCTATTTACGGTTTTCAGATTTTTCCCTTTACTTGTGCTACATAACCTTGCTTTTTGCTAAATTTCATGATTCTAGGTCAACGGGAAGTACCCTATACATTTTTATTCCCGTGAGAGAATCGTAATACCTATACGTTTTTTGAGCCATAAACAGCCGTATCTTTTTTTTACGTTAACTTAAAAGTTTGATTTTTGATCACAGCTTCAAGGGACCGCATACTTGAGTATATGGTTTTAACTTCAACTCGATACCTCCACGCGTTCCCGAGATAAAGGGTCTTGACAGATAGACAGACGGACGACAGTGATCGTATAGGGTTCAGTTTTTTCCGTTCGAGGTACGAAACCCTAAAAATAAGTGCGTTTACTCACAACCACGTAGATGAAGAACAGGAGCAAGCAAAAGCACGGTGCTATGAACTCTTTCTGTAGGTTCGCAGGAACTACACTACAACAAGACCGGTTTTGTCGTAGATCCTGCGTACCTCTGTGAGAGTAGACTTGAGGTAAGGTTTTATACGTTATAATCACGTACCGTCTCAAAAACACGCTGCGTTTGCATATTGTATACCTACGTTCAATGACGCTTACCATCAGCTTCAGATGCGAAGGGAACCCTCCAAAGTCAAATACATAGTTTAACCGATAAAGCTAAGTGTCGTTTTTAACCCCTCCGGCCGTTGTCACAACTGCGATTCGCAACTGGGGGAATTAAGAACTTTTATTCTCTGTTCGCAATTAGTTGCGAATCAAGAAAGCTTTTTCCTTAACCGCAACCAGGCATCCTGATGATTAACTTTCGTAACCAGTTACGCCAAAATATTTTTTTTTCCTTATTCGCAACCATAACAGATAGGTACATTAATAAGCAATGGGTTAAAAAGGATGAAATAGGGAATTATTGTTGTTGTGAAAATGAAAAAATAAAAACAAACAATCATAAAGATGGCATACAAAAATAAATAAATATGACGGAGATGGTATGTTTGTCTCGTTAACATCAGGCATATTTTAATTACTGTGGGCGTACTACGGGTAGTGTTGGTTATTGCGCAATAGAAAAACCGTTTACAGTTCAAATCAGATTATAATTTTACGAACAGTTTAATCACACTATCGAATCACACACTGTAGGTACACGATACATCCAGATACGGAACGCGAGACAGTTTCTGAGCACATGTTGTCCGTACGATGTCCAATGGTCAAGTCCCCCGCCGCTTCGCCGCTGGCTCCTTTATACTGGTAGTAAAACAAGTCGAGGAGCGGGGCGGTCGGAGAAGTGGAGTGACGTACTTGTTGATGGCGTGATCGGCTTAGAGCACGGCACGACACGGTACGGCACGGCACGGCCCGGCACGGCCCGGCACGGCACCGCACGGCACGGCACGGCACGGCAACGCCGCCGACAAATACATAGGTTGCATAAAACCAAATCTAGCTTACTTACTAGATGTCTTTTGGTTGAACTAGTTTCCATTTCCCAAAATGAGCAAATACATATTTTTACTATACATAATAGTAACCCTTAAAACAACTTAAAACTCGTATCGAAAAAATATAAATTAAAATAATATCGCTATAAACGAAACATGTCAACCACTTATTTGCGCGCCTATAACCTACCATACGATACACCGAGGCACATTTAAACGGAACACATAACATACTCCTAATTAACGTGTTTAACTGTGACGACACAGCTTTTAATTAATCATAATGTAGGTCATTAATATCTGTTTCAATGTTCTATCTTATTCTGCTGAAAGTTCCATCTTATGTGTAAATCTACAACAAACAATTTAGTCTAACTTATTACTTTATAAATATGCTGTAGCAATTACGGGAGGAATAATTATATCTATCCATCTCTGTGAAGAATATTGTGTTTTCTTCTATAATGGCGCCGATTCTGTTGTTCACAAACTAAACTAAATTTAAGTTCATGCATCTTTTTCTTTCTATTTCATTAAGAAAAGGACAGAAGATAAATATTAGTTTAGTCCTGTCAAATTAAGATATTCCATAGACAATTTAGACGAGATTAAAAAGTTGGCTACTAAAAATACGTCAATTTACGTCAGGCGCTGACTAATTTGACAGGACTAAACTAATATTTATCTTCTGTCCTTTTCTTAATGAAATAGAAAGAAAAAGATGCCTGAACTTAAATTTAGTTTAGTTTGTGAACAATAGAATCGGCGCCAATACATACATTTACTAAACGATGACCTACCTCGACGTAATGTAGTTTCTTCACTTCATGGACAGTCGGCTAATCGGCTTGACCTTTGCTATCTTCTTGATCACTGCTCACATGAATGCCGCTAAGTGGTTTTCACCCGAGATTCCACGGATAACCGAATCCTTCGTTCTTTAAACACGTGACTTATTCCACTTACATGTGCCGAATTATCCGAATAGGAGTGAAGCCCACACTCCCGGATATATCTTCTCTACAATGGGAATATTTCCCATTGAGCTGAACCAATGAAGTGTAAACGGGATAACACGAATGCCTTCACGACTAAAAAGGATTCCTACCTTAAGCTGGGTGCACAAGGATTGCAGTGTTATCTCCTTTGTGAATACCGTTTATGGTTACTTTTTGGATTGGTGCTGCCGTCTGGTGGCGAATATGAGAATAAAAAGGCTGTTTGAGTTTACTGGAAGTATTAAGTCATAAAGATTACCTACGATGTTTTTAGTCTGGGTGTTGACCTCAATTAGGATATGATAACCAAAATGATGTGTTGACTGAATTTTATTTTATTTTCTTCTCTTCGGGAAACTTACAGCTGATGTAAGCAGTGTTCTTAAACAATATGCATTTGAAGGCCATCACAAGTTTCCGCTGATAAATTGTCGATAAAGCTGTAGCTGTTGAATCAGTACTTATCATTTTGCAGCCATGATTAATTCTTGTATAGTGTTTTTATCTCACGCAGCGACGCGCGCTTTACTCCTGTTTACCAAGCGTACAAACACGCTGTGAATGTGCGCCTAAGGCCAGGAGCTCCAACGGGATTGTCGGAAAGGGTTACCGCTGGCCCGGAACATTAAGGGCTAAGGAAGGAACACGGGTGGGTTTTAGTCAGTAAGAGTCTGACATTCCCTTCCGCTCCACCCAGAGCGGGAGGGGTAATTTGATAATATCCCATCCGCAAAAAAAAAAAACAAAAAAACAGACACATTCACAGCGTCTTTGTACACTTGCTTACCACAAGTAAAGTGTCGCTTCGTGAAACAAAATCAAGTGTTTACGTGATCGGCTTCCTAAATTAAACAAAAAGAAAATACTTGTTACAAGGCCCAATAACTTTAGTGTAATAAAAATAAATCATTATCATAATAAAGATTACAGGACTCCGCTTGCGAACTTTCAAAGTGAAATGTATTGAAGTTTGCGCGAAACTTCTGGCAACACCAAGCTGTTAATAAAGAAATACTCGCTTCGGTCAAGGAGGTCGAACTGAAAGTATTCTTCCTGTTTTCAATAAACTTTTAATGGCAAAAATGATTGAAACCAAAGTTTCAGAGACCGGCGACCTTTACTTCCAGTCATTTAATGACTTATGTATTTTGCTACAAAATTGCTATCGGCTTTTTAATTTAGCAAAAAAGTTTGGTTAGATATTTACTTTGAGTTTTCAATGGGAAATATTTGCTAGGGATTTTTCTTATTAAGAATATACATGATAAACGTAGGTCTTCTATTTAAAGACTTCTTTGGAACGATGCTTATTTTATTAATTTAGATTTAAAACTGACACATTCTCGTAATCGGTGACTGGGAGATAGAATATAAAGAGAATATACAGATGGAATAGATAAACTGATGTTCGAGAATGGGTACGAGCCTTACACTCATCTAATATGTACATAGCACACACACGAATTACCGTACCTCAGCTCCGTAATTGTGACATTTCCACCTCATTGTCTAACAACTGTCGCACATACACCGTTGTGTACTTACCCTATAACTAAATGACTAGACTCCCGCCTCTGTAGGAGTAACAACATCGGAGACAACACCGTTACCAGCCAATTCCATTTTATTTATATGCCTAAAAAATGCATTTTGGTAGCGTATAGCCGTATGCTGTCTTTAGTATCGGTAGTCTATTGAAAATCTTGCGATATCGCCTTAAGGCGAAAGCGCCAGGGTAGCCCGCGAAATTCATTTTTTTTTAGGTTTTTTGCAATTTGCTGGTCAGTATTAAGTTGTACGTTGATTAAAATATGATTCGCGGCCGTAACAAATATGTATTTACAGAATTATAATCATTAAAGTCATCAACACAACTCTCTAAGACCATGTAATCCCCAAGAATGACTATTTCATGAAATCTTGACATTTGGGGATTACATGGTCTTAGAGAGTTGTGTTGATGACTTTAATGATTATAATTCTGTAAATACATATTTGTTACGACCGCGAATCATATTTTAATCAACGTACAACTTAATACTGACCAGCAAATTGCAAAAAACGTAAGAAAATTTGAATTTCGCGGGCCACCTTAGAGCTTCCCCCTTAAGTGAATACATCTGTGCTTCTTGATGTTATATTTTCCAGTAAGATATCAGAGCGGCAATTTCTCAGTCTCAATCTGTCAAAAATACCTCTAATTTTCCTACATTTTGACAACTTTTTGACATTTGTTTGTCGCCGAGATGAGAGTGCGAACGTTTTTAATTACGGAAGTTGGCCTTCAGATTTCAAGCAGTTTTCAAGATACTTTCTGCGACTACAATGTTTGAGAGATTACGGACCATAAACCATTTGGCGGTACCCATATCGTGCCGTAGCGAGGGACCAATTAATTTATAATATGAACATGGAAATTGTTGCACTGAAAGTGCCAACTGTCGTACTTAAATATGGGTTATGATGATTAAAATGAGAATCTAATTAATAGCGAAAGCGCCTAATTAAATTGTCACATAATATAATTGATGGTATCAACATTGGGCCAATCAAATACATATTAATGTTAGGTAATACGATTATACGACGAATAATGACAACTAAATTAGACCCAATAACCATAATTAAATAAACTAACATTACATAATTATAAAGAGAAACGATTTGATTTTTTGTATGCCTCTTTGTTACGCTTTCACGTTAAAACGGCTGAACAGATTTGAAAGAAATTTGGCATATGGGTAGATCATGACCTGGATTAGGAGAAAAAATACTTTTATCCGATATTCCTCCGGAATCGAGATTTATGCGGGTGAATGTTTGAAATGGTGCGAATGTTTTATCTTGTGGCCTTTTTGCAGGGCGAATGACGTCACTGTTTTAACTTGACGTTTATATATTATATAGCACTGTATAAATAACTAGCAGCGCCCCGCGGTCTCAACCGCATAAGTGTCGATCCCGTGGGAATATCAGGATAAAAACTTTCCTATATCCCGGGACTCAAACTATCTCTATACCAAATTTCACTTAAATCGGTTCAGCGATTTAAGCGTGAAGAGGTAACAGACAGACAAACAGACACTTTCGCATTTATAATATTAGGATGGAAGAATGGATAGTATGGATTAAACAAATATATTAAATTCCCGCATACTGAGAGCTTATTCTTGAAGATCGACCCTTGCGTGCGACTGTTATTATTTAGCCATGAGCCCCATGGACTGAATAAACAACTACCAAAATTGTTTAATGAGTTCTCTCTGCGAATGTCGAAGGCCACAAAAAGGCTGGGTTCCGTTAAAATTTGCACATTGAATTATAAGTTTATTTAGATAGTTTCAGTACTTAAAGACGAACAAAGCTAAATTAAATTATTTACAAAAATTTTGAGATACACAAAAATTACTAGAAAATTGCGTTTCTTTTAAGGAAATACCTAAATTATGCAACACATAATGGAAATGGATCCTCGGAAATGTAACACAAAATAAATAACTTCTAAATTAATATATTCCTATATCTCACCATCCGATGCACGGTAATGGATTCTCTGAATGCATGTGTTTCCAGTTTAAATTTGGTGTAGAACGTTCCATTTATCTGAAACATGTGTAACACATAGGTGCACTGTTTAATTCGTTTTATTTAGTTGGAAATCCGGAAATGGACTGAAACGTTATATGCGTTATAATTTAATGTACAGACTAGCACATCAAGCTACTACAACCTGTCAAATATCTTTACTAGATTTTCAACTTTATCGCTGAAGTGTAAGGGTCAAAGTTGATTGGGAGAATTTGACAGTTTCGGGTAGCTTGATGAGCTGGCGTCTGTACCTATCTATATTAACCTAATCATTCTCTTTCCCTTGTCCCAATTTACTTGGGGTGGGCGCAACATGACTCGTCGACCGTAGGTTAAATTGAGGTAAGGGACAAAATACGATTTTTCAGGAGAGGCCGACAAAGTTTTTTTTCGGACTAAATCGCCTATAACTTTTTTTGTTATTAACCTTTTTCGGATCTGATTTCACACATAATCTTGTATTTTAGTGCTCTATCTACCTGTGTAACATTTATTTAAATAAGTTAGCTATTTAAGAAAATAGACGTCCCTTACACCAACGTATTTTGTTAGTAATGTCCCTTACTGACCAAGTATCTTGTAGTCCTGTCGCTTACATTAAATTGATCTCTACGTTGGATCCAATCTATAATGAAAAAAAAAATAGTGTAAAGGTCTTGTTGAAAAAATGGATGAAGAATAATTCGTTGATTGGAAAGACCCTTACCTTATGTGAAGTGGATTGGCGGCGGTAATTACACCATTTCAAGTTGCTATATTGCATAGTTTTTCAGATACATTGTTATTATGGGGATGATTCGAAATTTGAATCCAAAAATCAGTAGGTTAAGCGAAATTTTTTTTAAGCTAGATTTTTTCATAAACACCATTCGAAAGAGTGCAAAATTCTGAACAAAACTGTATACTCAACTCATTTTGGGTATTTTGTCCCTTACCTCAATTGAACCTACGGTCGACGATGTATTGCGGCCAAACTGCGTGTATTCTGTAATAATTTATTAACATGTGAAATTCCGGATCCATTCGATTAGGGCTAACAACGGCATAAACACGTACCTACATTATCTATTAATAACACTGAAACTGAAAATAACATAAACTATTTCGGCTAACAATAGGCAGTTGAAATATTAATCACGTGACCTTTTCTAGTGCCAAACAACCTATCTTTTTTATTGCGTCACGTACGAGGACCCGAAATAAACACTATTTCAGTTCTGTCAAAAACCGAACAGTGTATCAAGTATGAAATATTCACACTAAGTACCTACACAAACCGTGCCTCTTGTCGCTGCGACTAAGCGCTCGCTGCAACAAGTCGTAGAGTTGTCATTTGCTTTTGCGTCTTGTCGCCGCCACCAGACGCAAAACTGACGTTTGTCTGCGAGAAGTCGTTACGACCAATGATATTATAATTTTACTTATAATATTACGGTTACGACGTGCAGAGAGCGATAATTTTCTACGCATTTCCACGTCCGATTTAAGAACATCGACATCGAACGTATCCATGTTGAGATTTTGTTGTTGTGTTTGAGACTCACAACAAGACTGACGCTGACCTGTCGCATGCGAATGTCGTTAGGTGTGCGTGTGACCAGTGTGTCTAGCCGCTGCGACAAGTAGTGAAACCGTGCGACGTGCGACTCCCTTAGCCTGTCGTTGCAACTATTCGCCGAGCTGTTGCAATTGCATGTCGTGCGAATGTGCGCCATGTCTATTTGCCTAAACAGCTGACATAGCTCCATGTTCATAGGCTAAACCGGTTCTTTGAATGCTAGCGGTATCGTAGCAATTTGTCATGACATCATCTCTTGGTGACACTGAAGTTAAGCCCATTATTTATGGTTTAGAAGTTAAAAAAGTTTCGATTGTGGCCGTTGGAGTCTAAGGGACTTTGACGTAGGGCTACGAAGATAAGAAAGTGGGAGATGAAATTGGGCTGGAATAATTATGAACGAGCTTGCGAGAAAGATATGAATTAGGGAAGTAAGGCTTCATAAGAGAAACAGGAAGGCGGGTAAAAGGTTTACGTTCTCAGTCGATTATAATCGATGAACTTACGTTAGATTGCAAAAAAAGCTCAAATTCACACAAGAAACCTTAAAAACGAAGGAAATTATATGATGGGTTTTCTTTAATTTCTAAGTTTAGGTTTGTAGGTTTGGTTCCCGCACTTAGTCCTTCAGGTGGACCATTGTACGTGGGCCATGGCGGCCGTCGGTACTTAATTCAACCAGCCCACCTCCCCCCAGAATTTGATTACGACTCCTGGTTTGTTAACGTCTGTGTAAGACCTGGGTGCCCCGAGGGTTTCCGACTGTGTAGGTGACGCCTGTGCAAAGAGCACATGCGCAGCGGTTTCCTCAGCCTCCATGCAAGCCCTACTTAGAGGACTGTTCGTTATGCCTATTGTGTGGAAGTGTTTGTTTAGCTAGCAGTGTCCCGTGATGGTCCACGTCACTAGGCGCAGGGCATTCCTGTCCAGTTGTAATAAATGTCTGTTTAGCCTGCCATCTAAGGATGGCATAGCTTCCCTGGATTGGCTGCAGCCCGGTGTTGAAGTCCACCAGCTCTCCACCAGCTTTCATTTAATTTTCGAGTTTTTTCATTGAAACGGTAACAATGCTTTCAAAATGCGTACGCAAGTTTTGGCGCCAAACAAGTAGCCGTATTCTGGGCCGAGTCCAGTTAGATTGCTATCGACACGCTAAGAAGAAGAAGTTTTGAGTGACATTGACTAAATTAAATTCCATATCATAGAGTGGTATCGAATCTGTCACCGTTTTATTGCACCGATTTTCACATTCGTCACACGTTTTACCCTACCAAAAATTTTTCTACAGCCAATTTACAGAGTGACAAAAATTTATCGAGATGTGAAGTGATTTCACATTTAGGTAAGGACACTTAAAGTTTACAAAACTATAGATAGGTAAACAGTAAGTATCAAATAAAACGACTTCGTAGTTTATTTTTCAAATAAAAGTTTGCTACTCGTAATTCGTTCCAAGATTTTACCGATTTTTGGCTGTTCAAAATTAATTACAAATTCCGTTCTCACGAAAATTCTAGGTTATCTTAAATTAAAGCGACGCGCTGAAAACTTCTTTTGTTTGAATGTTTAATTAAATCAAGTTACTGATAAATTATATATTTATACGCAAGTTACGTACTGAGGGATATTTAATTTTATTCAGGTAAAACAATTCTTAACACATTCATAGTACCTATTACTTAGAATGAATATCGACATCCTCATCTGCCTAGCATTTTCCCAACTGTGTTGGGGTCGGCTTCCGGTCTAACCGGATGCAGCTGAGTACCAGTATTTTACGTGGACCGACTGCTTATCTGACCTCCACAACCCAGTTACTGGGTACCTAATACGAAACCCATGGTAAGACTAGTTGTCAGACTTTCGGGCTTCTGACGACCCGTAATGACTGCCAAAGATCCATGAATGACAGCCGGGACCAACGGCTTAACGTTCTTTCCGAGGTACGGAACCCTGATCGATCGACCCGTGCGGCTGTTATTACTTAGCCACAAGCCCCTCTTGCTTCAATGAATATCGACATACAGATTAATTTATTAAATACTTGCTAAATCTAATCTAACTAGCTTGTATTGTTCCACTGCAGTACAAAGACCTCCCTCTCCCTTTTCCACACAATTATGTCTTTTCCCAGTCATTTAGATAAGAGTCAAGGTCATCGCGCCATCTTCGTCTCCGTCTGCCGCGATGGCGTCGTGCGTTTAGTGTGACCCAATCGGTGGTTCTCTTAGCCGATTTGCCATGTGACATGCGCCAGACATGTCCGGCTCAGTCCCACTTAAGCTTAGGCTTTCTCTAACGTCGGTGTTTTTCGTTTCAGCTTTGGTTGCAGTGTTGTGTTTCTTTTACTTATAATTGAATTAAAATTCGCCAACATATTTATTTTGTTTTTTTTTTTCATTTGATATTTCATTGGTCATAGGTACACACGGCTACACATCAAGCTATACATAGCCAGTATAAGCGGACTTCTGATTGTACGAAAAACCTAAACAGTGCTTGGTCAGCTAAAACTGGAAATGTATATAGCTTTCTTAGCGCTCTTAGGCACTAGCGGTTAACCGCGTTTCCAGTTTAATACTCGTATGCAACCGCTTATGATTGTACGCACTAAACCCCAAAAAAATTTCAACCGCGGCGGTTGAATGGAGGGCCGCGGCCCGCTTCGCGGCCAGCCGTCTTCTTGTGTATACTCACTGGCGGTTCAAGTTTGCGGCAAGCCGCCGGTGAAGTTGCACGTGTTTTAAGTTGCGCAGCCGTGAACTTCGACACAGAGAAATTCATTGTTGATATTCAACAACGAGAAGCTACTTGGAATTGTGAAGGAGCAGCATATAAGAATAGAAATTTGGTTTTCGTGACACAACACGCCTTCAAGCGGTCCAACCGCTTCGCGGTTTCATCACGGCTGACCGCCATGGCAGCGAACCGCGAAGAAACCGCGATGCAACCGCGTTAAGCGGTTGGACCGCTCAAACGAATGTGAAATGTGTCAAATTTCATATATATCCGTTCAGCTGATTTAGCTTGAAAACATAACAAACAAAGAAACTCACTTTCGCATTTAAATATTCAGTTAGGATTAGAAATAATAATAAATAGGGGTCAGCTTGAAGAGCTGACAGCGCACGTCATGATATAAAATGTAAAATGATTTAATTATATATATAATTAAATAATTACGCCTTAAAAGTAAGTACATAGTCTTTTTTATTCCTTGAAGTACCTCAGCCACAGTACCTACCTGTAGAACTACCTCCGGAAATGTTCAGATCAGTGGTTAAGATGTTTAGCGGACGGACTTGGTGATCTGTTTTCTTCAAAGACAATAAATTATTTAGGTACGTGGTAACACATTATTAAAACGCGACGCCATCCCACGCCATCCCACGCTTACTTATTGGCCAAATGACGAAAATAGCTCAACGAGATAAAAATGTGGCCAATGAGTAAGCGTGGGATGGCGTTGGGTGTTACAAGTGTACTTCTGCCTTAAGTATCTTTAATCTCTTTGGTTTTGTTCCTTAAGTGAGTGAATAGTATTCACATGACATGGGACTCAAACATAACTGGCGAAATGTGGGTGTAGGTACAGACGCCACCACATTAAGCTACCCGAAACTGTCCAATTTTCCCAATCAACTTTGAACCTTATGCTTTAGCAATAAAGTTGAAAATCTATTAAAGAAATTTGACAGATTCTAGTAGGTTGATGTGCTGGCGTCTGTACCAACTACACCTCTGCCTAACCCCTTGGGGATTACAGGCGTGATGTTATCTAAATACATAATATTGAATGAAGAATGTTGATTAGACCTTTTCTTTTCTTTATTTATCACCATTATGATCCCTAAAAACAAATTCTCCAAATGTTTACAATTATGAAGATATCACCAGTATTTAATAAAAAATGTGGTGTCCTACCAACCCGATAGGCTAAAACAATTTCTGCCATAAACGTTTAATTAGCTTAAGTAACCGATAACCGTATATCGGCAAAGATTAACCACCATATAAATATTATAATATGGCGTAAAAAAACATTGGCTGCGCGGTAAAAACGAGCAACGGTGTTTTTTAATTAAAACCTTCATTGGGGCAGAGGTTATATGCTACCGTTAATTTATTTAACGAATGATACTCATGTTTTAATTTTCAGGGGATTACAGGACCTAAATGCAAAAAACACAAGTTTTATAATGCCTAAAAGTATATGATCGACTACAGTAAATAAATTCAGAAAAATATATTATATTCTTCAGCATTTAAGTTAAGTAAAAAAAATAATAGTAATGTGTGTTGAAAACATAATACAACTAATATGATACGATAGAAAAAAATCATGAAGATACCTCTAAAAACTTTATTTTTGCAATAAAAACCATACAATCATTCTGATATTTTTTTTAGATTATTTTACAAGCAACATACTAAAGCACTAGTGTTTTATTTTTTTGTCCAAACAATAGATTTTTTGTAAATAGATATTAGCTTCACATTTTGCAATAAATTACTAGCGTTGTGTCATTGCGCTTCTCTTTCTTTTCTATGCGGTCCGACAGTGACCGCGCTTTAGGTCATGTAGTCCCCTTAAATAGTTTCATTAATCACTACCACGTAAAATGATGTTTTCCTTCATGGGTGGTGATTAAATTATTTACACAAAGTAAAGCGCCTGTCAGGGACACATCGTGAGGAAACCGACGTGTCCTAGAACCAAAAATTCGAAGATATGTGACATTTTCCAACCTACGACTCACTCCCTCTCACAGAGAAGAGGCTTCCTAACAGTGGGATCATTATAGGCTGAGTATGACGATTTTTCTGTTTTTGTCGTAGCATCAAAATTTAGATAAACATGTTGGAAGAATCCTATTTCATCATCTGCCTAGCCTTTTCCCAACTACGTTGGGGTCGGCTTCCAGTCTAACCGGATGCAGCTAAATACCAGCATTCTACATAGAGCGACTGCCTATCTGACGTCCACAACCCAGTTACTAGGTAATACGATACCCCTTGGTAAGACTGGTTGTCAGAATTTCGGGCTTTTGACTACCCGTAACGATTGGAAGAGTCCTATTTATTTATTAAGATAATTTAACAAAAGACCTGCCAAGTTATTTGAAATTACTCCATTAACAAAACATTAACCTACTGAAATCGAGACTAATCCGATTACTCCTACTGCCAAATCAAACATAAAACACAAAGTAAGGTCCCGAAAGAATAACTTTTCTGAACGAAGAAGATAATCTAACTAACAGGAAGTTACCGGAGCAGAGCACAGGTTTTCAGCCCAAACACAAGATATAGGTAGGTAGGTGCTTAAACTCGTATACGTAACGGGCATAAGGGTGGGACGATAACTACGTAAGCCTACAACTTAAGGACATAGTTCAGTAAATAAGACAAACTATTCGAGCACACAAGTGAAGGTGATTTGAATAATTTGATTGTTTAATTTCAATTTGAATAATATGTCTAAAATTATATTATGTGTCCCCGAATTAGTCCTGAACTTGATTATGCTAGTGCATAGTCAAGTTCAGGACTAATTCACTGATTAATATTCCCTAGAAGTTGGTAGTCCAACTGCTAATATTAATTTGAGTGAACTCAGATTTAGTTATATATTACTCTAAAAGAGTAAAATTCAAAACGTACTTTTAATAAAAAAAATACAGACAGCACATATTTTTTTGCCAATGACCTGAAAAATAACGAACAGGGTGGAAAACCATACACAGATAATACCTAAATAATCCCATAGATAACAAAATTGATATCAGTATTAATTAATAATTATAAATATTATATATATTTAATTAATATAATTAATTATTTATTAATATAATTTATATTAATATATCGTACTACGTCTTATATAGACGTAGTACGATATATTAGTAAGTAGCGTAGGTATATAAGTGTAAATCAATCTGTCTATCCTATTCCATTGATGCAGCTGAATACCAGTACTTTACATGGACCGACTGTTTATCGGACTTCCACAACCCAGTTACTGGGTTACACGATACCTCTTGGTAAGACTGGTTGTCAGACTTTTGGACTTCTGACTACCCGTAACGTCTGTTAAAGATCGTCGAGTGACAGCCGGGACCAACGACTTTACGTGCTTTCCGAAGCACCGAGGGATCTCGATATGTAACGTATGGTCACTTTTCCACGGACCGAACGTAGCATGCCTTTGATCGATCCGTGCGGCTGTTATTACGTGTTATATATTATGTAGATGCTTAACGAAGGTAATCAATGCAAAAATGGTGAGTGAGTCCTTTAACAATATCTTAAAGACTCCCATAACCTAAACTTATTAAAACTAGTAATTCATTCCACAGACGCGCCTATATCTATTAGCTATAACTTTCCTTACCTACCTTCCTCCCTGAAACTAAGGCATGGCGGAGCATAACTTGTCTGAACAAGTTATGTCTAGCCTTTCTTAATTTAAACTAGCTTTTCTCCCAGACTTTAAAGTTTAGACGCTTATTCAAGAGTAACAGTTATTAATGCTGTATTTTTAAAGTGGGAAGTTTGTTTCTTACTTTTCCTGTAACTAATCTGGGTAAATAATTGTACGTAGTAATAAGTTTATGTGTTCCTCTTAAAAAGCAATATTTGTGGAGATTTTTAGAGGTTAGGGGAGAACAGTGTAATGGGAGCCTACTAAGGGAAAAATTTCATAACAACCACATTTGTTAACATTCTTATGATGTTTATTCAGGAACTCTTACATTCATTATTAGAGTATATTTTAAACACAGTTATAATCAATTACAGTCTTCTATTAAGGTACAATAACGATTTTACAAAAAAAAAACAGTCGCTCCCATTACCCGACACATGCGGGTAATGAGAGCCCACTTAACGCCCATATGGGAAATGGGAGCCATAATTTACTCTTTCCCGAAAATTGAACTAGACATACTATAAAATATGTGATTAATACAAAGAACTATTTGTAAGAAAAATAAAAAAATCAATTTAGTAAAGAAAAAAAGATTAAGATAATATAAATATGCTAGGCTACCATTACCCGCCGACTACCATTTTGAAAAGTAATAACATAAATATGTAATTCTACTTTCAATCTCAATTTAATCAATTGGGCTTGTTAGTGCATAAATCTGGGGATATAATAAACATAAACATAATAAAATAAGAACATAACTTCATGCTTATCTCGGCGCCGGCAATCAGCAATTTTTTATAAGCGTGGAGCGAAAAACACATAATCGTCCCTCGTGACTTAACGCATGGCACTAACGGCTCGTGTTCGTCAGGCGAAGTTTTTCGATGGTTGACAAAAGCGGCCGAGTGTGTACGATCGCGTAAATGTACCTACTTTCCGTTCAATCGCCATGGCTCCCACTACCCGTTGGCTCTCATTACCCTGTTCTCCCCTATCAGTATCGATATAGCTAAAACCAAAATACAGAAGGTGGCGGGAACTGTAGAATTTTTTAGTCGGTTATCAAGAAACATGCTACCATGGATATAGTACAGTCAGCAACAAAAGTCAATTAACACTTCAGTTTTTTTAATCTCAGTTTGAACAAATATTTTGCTCAATAACTGGGATTTAATAAACTGAAGTGTTGAGCTTCTTAGACCGAGATCTATACCTAAACGTTACTTAGCACGTAGGCTACGGGCTACTCCTGTCGCTGTCGCATAATCAGCGTTCCTACTGCTGGGACACAGGCCTCCTATCTGTGAGAGGCAGTGGGCCATAATCCACCACGCGGGCACAGTGCGGGTTAGTGGATGTCATATGTCTTCGAATTTTTGGTTCTATGCTAAGCCGGCTTCCTCACGATGTTTTCCTTCACCGTTTTGAGAGCAGTGGTGATTAAATTAAATACACGAAGTAACGTGCCTCTCTGGGATTGAACTCGCGAACTTCAACTCGTAAGTCGGGCTCTATACCCGAGTATGGCCTGAGTGACAGGGAGCAGTGCAGCAGCTCCCTGTCACAAAACAGTCTAAATATAAATGGAAGATAGAGATAGGAATATATCTAAGTCACAGCACGGGCTAAGTAACGTTTATAAATCTCGCCCTTTATAAAGCGGAAAACAGGTAAAACCATCAGAACAAAGAGATGACTCGTCAAATTACCATCCCGTTCATGCCAAAAAGCTTCCACGAACTGATACAACGTTAAATTAGCAATTACACAAACCAGAGTCTCGCAAAGATTTCCTTGAAATCCTATTAAGAACATTCTTCACGGATCGAGGTCGCGAACTAATTAAGACCCCAATCATTCTCCTTTGTCTTGGTGAGGCGACGAACTTAACTCTCAGTGAATATCTCTGTCCGATCTTGTTTTAAGTAAGAACCTAAAAAAATAACTTGAAAGGCTATGTACGTCTAGTTTTTTTAAATACTGTAAATGGATCATCATTCATCATCATCATTTCATTCGAAAGAGGTCCTCTGCTGGACATAGGTCTCCCCAAGCACCTCTACTTCGACTGGTTCTGTGCTTCCAGCGGATTCCTGCGGCGTTCACAAGGTCATCGGTCCACCTTTTTGGCAGGCCTTCCAAGGCTACGTCTTCCGGTACGCGGTTGCCACTCCAGAACCTTTCTGCCCCATCGGCCATTTATTCTGAGAGCAATGTGCCCTGCCCACTGCCACTTAAGTTTGGCAATTCTTCGAGTTACGAGTATGTCGGTTACCCTGGTTCTCCTGCGGATCTCTTCATTTCTGATTCGATCACGTAGGGAAACTCCCTCACGTAGGGCCTTATTACAAAATAAGGCCCATTGTGAGTGACCACGTTTCAGGGTGCTTAATTGGTCATCACTGGCAACACGCATTGGCTTTCGTCTTGAGACACTGCGGTATGTAGGCCGAGAAGATATTGCGTAGCTTCCCGAACGAGTCGCCGAGTCGAATTCGCCGATTGAACTCTTTCTCGAAGTTGGACGTACCTAACTGAACTGTAAATAGATACTCGTTAGTTTTATGTAGATGTGACTGGGAATGTCGTGGTGGTTGACGAAATAAGGATCTGTCAAGAGAGGTTCCAAAATAACTTCTTCCTTTTTTGAAAAACACGTTGCGTTTTGTCGTATCTTTCAAAAAACAATATCTTAAAACAAAAGCGCATCTATCCCTGCAAATGAATACTGTATACATACCATCACGCCTGTATTCTCCGACCGGTTATACAGAGGTGAACCTTTATTACACACACGTTAAGTTGCCATTATGTAATTAATGAATTCGCAACACCAACTACCCACAGTTATTAGCTATAACAAAACATACTTAATAAAGCTGTTGCTGCTTGCTTGTTTTGTTTGTTTGTGTTTTGTTTTGTGTTTTGTTTAGCTCCCACTAAATCTATGAGGACAGTGGTCCGAAAAACAGTTCTAACATTAAAAATCCAGAAACTAGAGCAAGAAGACAATAGCAGAATTTGTGCCTTCGGCAAATTCCAACACGATTGCTGCCAACATGAATTCTATTAAATGGAAAATTGCCGAAATTCCATTGTTGCGAATTTTCCGAACGGTTCGGCGTATTTTACTTTAATATAGTGTAATAGCCATAGAAATAATTAAACGATGTTTAGAATACTCCTTGATAACAGTTGAACGTTCTTTGTAAAGAGTATTTTAAAGTTGCCTTGTCTCCATCGGTAATTATAATTTTCAGTCTACCGTTTTTCATGAAACACTATTCGCCGTAAAAGGCTCGTGTCAAAGAGAATAGAAAATTAAATTGTTTTATAAAATGTTCGCGAGCACCTCATTTCCAAAGTCTCAAAATATATTCAGGTGGATGGAATTTTTGGCATTGATCCTAACAAATTGAGTGAGATTTGACCTTTAGGCTGACAACGAAAGGAAATACTCGTTTAAAAAAGAAACGCTTACTTTTATGTTTCTAAAAACCAGTTCATATTGATTTGATAAGCATCAAAATACCCCTGCAACCCGTGTAATATTATAAATGCGAAAGTAAGTTTGTTTGTTACCTTTTCACGCCTAAACCACTGAACCGATCATCTTGAAATTTTGCATATACGTTGTCAGATGTACAAAATTGGACATAGGGTACCTTTCATCCCGAAAAAAAGTGCTGTTCCCGAGGAAAACCACAATAACGTTATTATGATAATAGATGGCGCCACGTGTCTTTCGAACTGGATCGACACTTATGCGGGTGCAACCGCGAGGCGCTGCAAAATCAAAATCAAAATATTTTATTTCACATAAGCCTACATGGGCACTTATGAAACGTCAGAAGCTAGGTGCACGGTTCCAATTGGTCGTTTCCTATGGAGAAGAACCGACAAGAAACTCCACGGTTACTCTTTTTAAAAATAATTGGCTTTTACAATATTTTCAAATTACAGTAGGTATGGGAGGATAGCGTAGGCCTGTCAACAAGTATCAGGTACTTGATAAAATAAAAAATGGTCTACAGATCTAAAGTCTACAAGGCCTACAAAGTCCTCACATTTACAAAATAAGAATCTATCAAAAGGATAAATAAAAAATAAAAACCTAATAAAACCTAGTGATATGATTCCCTGCTAGTTCTAAATATTTTCACAATTTATAATGTTTAATGTTGTGGTTACCTACTGGTTAACCAGCCAAGCGTGATATTAGCATTACCTAATTGAATTATCCTAATAAACATCAAATACCTAACTACATCAAATTAACATCATTTTAACTAAATCGGGACACTATGTCCATAATTATTACGTTAAATCATACATATTTTTTTAATCTAGAATTATTCATGGTATAGAGGCATGAGGAACAGGGTGTAAAGTTCACTCATACTCTACAGAAAAGGGACGATCCTCCGACCAGACGGGTGTTGTGTCTGGCGGGCAACTGCCCGAAGATTCATGTCGGGCCGTTGTATCTATGCTAGTTGCGCGGTAAACTCTGCTTGCGCGATGCAGGATTTGCGTGACGTCAGTATGACGCGTTGTTCGCATGTGACGTTGTAGATACCGCTACAATAGTACCTAAGGATTTATTTTTTTATTATTGCTGTATCGGCCCGCTCTTGACCTCGATCACGCTTGATGGAAAGCGGTGTATGAGAACGAGCGTGCCCAGAAGATACCTTTTCACTCTTGCTTTGAAGGCAGACGGGTTAAATGTGGAAAGGAGCTCATACGCTGTCAGAGAGTATATACCTACACTGGATATTAGTAAATGGCTAATTACAAAATGTTCTGTTAATTCTCTCGGGTCAGATATTCCATGGTTTTTTCTTTAAATCATTAATATTTTCCCAAATGTGGTTTGACTACCCGACTAAATAATGGCGAAGGAAAACGTCATCATGAAAAGCAAGGAATTTTTCTTCGATATAATTCCCGTACTCAACCGAAGAGCTCTCAAGCCCTCAACGTCGCATCCTTAATGCCTTTTTAAGTCCAACGGCACGTATCGGGTTTCAGTTTCGAAACATCTGGCAAAGGAATGAAAACAACATAACAGTTACGTATGGTAGGAGCTACGACCCGTTGACGGTAGGGGATTTCTATAGTATTGTGTACCACTAAATCGGAAATAATGGCTCTACATAAAATTACTGGAACGGGCTTTTCGATAGCCAGATTCCAAAAAAAGCGTAACTATAGCTAAGGCTTTAGGTACCTACCTGCGTCGTTTAATGATTTGTTCAACTAATTGACATAAACATGTTGTTAAGTTATAAATACTGTGGCGGCATCTATACCGCCACATGCGAACTACACATCATACTCACGGTATGCAAAATCCTGCATCGCGCAAGCAGAGTTTACCATGTAACTAGCATATATACAACATCCCGACATCAGTCGTAGGGAAGTTGCCCGCCAGTCACGACACCCGTCTGGCCGGAGGATCTTCCTTTTTCTATGGAGCCTCAATGTTTGGTTGCGGCCAAGGCTTGTATGATACTATTCCCAAATAATGCGCGGAAATTCAAACTTAGTACAATTAATAATTATATATTCCAAAATCAATAACGAACAATATATATTTTTCAAGCGTCGATGTTAATTTGTTTATTTTTTACTTTATACAACTTATATTTGCAAGCCGGTTTGAAATAATTAAAATCTTTGAATTAAAGGAGAATGACCAGAAGTCGTACCAAAAATTCTCATGCATCTAGATGAAAATATTGTAGTAATTATTTTCATTATTTTTTACGATATTACGCTTTGGGGATTTGATTCAATATCAACACTTTTTGGAAAAAAGTGTTGATATTATTTTATTCCCTTTACATGACGTTCCGTTTCAAATGATATGATACGACCTAGAATTTTGAAAGTGTTTCAAAAAACATGTAAAAAATTATACTTTGTCGATTCTACATTAATTAAAAATAACTAGAATAGAATAGGCTGTTTCTAGAGCAATAATGGCCGTTCGTGTCAAACAAAATAAGTTTTTAGGTTATTTCGATTTTTTTTTTAATCTCCGAAACCCGGGTTTTGTTTACAAAAAGAACTTTTGTAGGAGTTAATGTGACAAGTGTAATCTATAAAAAACAAAGTTTGACTTTAATGCAGCATGGTACGGGATTCCATACATCCATGAGCATTGTCCTTTCCCTGGTCGCATAACCCTACTTGTCTTAAAAATATAAATTAAGGTACGAAAACCTAAAGTATTTCTTACTTCTCTTTGAATTTAATAAACCCGTCGGATTAATGTGCCAAGTTTCTTTGCGAGTTTTTGTGTTTTCTACATTTTTTATATTATTTTTGATACTTTTATATTCGGTCTGAGTGTAAAGATAAATTAAACGTGTTCAGTGGCGAAGAGAGTCTGTGTTTTTCTTCATTTCGCTACACTAAGTACCTAGAATTTTCGTGAGAACGGAATTTGTAATTCATTTTGAACAGCCAAAAACTGGTAATATCTGTTTACGTTTCGAAAAGTAGCAAATTTTTTATTGAAAATTAATATAAACTTTTAAGTCGTTTTCTTTGATATTTTTTTTTTGCCGTCTATATTTTTGTAAACTTTAGTGTGCCTACCTATAGGTCAGTGAAATCACTTTACATCGACAAATGTTTGTAACTTTGTAAATTGGCTGTAGGAAGAATTAGGGTAGGGTAAAACGTGTGACGTATGTGAAAATGGGTCGAACGAAACTGTGACAATTCAGACACCACTTTATACCACAGAATTTAATATCGTCAGTGTCACTCAAAACCTGCGTACGCATTTGGATAGCATTGTTACTGTTTAAATGAAAAACCTCGAAAATTAAATTAAACCCTATCACATAATTTTCTTGCTTTCTTTGCTTGCAGAGTAAGCAAACTGAAGTGGCAGTGGGCTGGCCATGTCTGTCGAAGGACCGATGGCCGGTGGAGCAGACGAGTCCTGGAGTGGAGACCGCGTATCGGCAAGCGTAGTGTGGGACGCCCCCCAGCTATATGGACGGACGACCTAAAGAAGGTGGCTGGGGTAGACTGGATGCGGAAGGCGGAGGACAGGGTGCTGTGGCGCAGTCTGGGAGAGGCCTATGTCCAGCAGTGGACTGCGATAGGCTGAGTTGATTGATTGATTGACATAATTTTCTTCCATTATCAAGGTTTCTTATGTGAATTTGAGCTTTTCAGAAACAATCTACGCTATCGCTTATAATCAACTGAGAACGTAAACCGTTTATCAGCCTTCCTGTTTTCCGTAAGAAGCCTCACTACCCTAATTCATATTAATACTTAATCTGTCTCGAGACGCCCGCGCGGGTAAAATTATTCCACCCCATTTTCGTCTCCCATTTTCCTATCTCCATAGCCCTACGTCAAATCCTCTGAGACTCGAACGGCCACAATCGAAACTTTTTAAACTTCTTAACCATAAATAATGGCCTTAGTTTCAGAGTCGTCAACAGATGACGTCATGACAAATTGTTAAGATACAATTAGCATTCATTAGGGACCGGCTTAGCCTATAAAAAGTGTAATTATGTCAGCTGTTTAGTCATGGCGCACAGTTGCCCACTATGTGACATGCGACTGCGACTGCTTGGCGACTAGACCTGACAACAGGCTGCGGCTGACAATTTTCACATATTTTGTTCTAAGCTGCGGAGCTTCGTCAGCGTCAGTCTCATAGAGTAAAGTAATATATCGGGTACCAATGAGGATGGTCAGTCTTGTTGTGAGCACTGAGAAAGGTGCGCGTGTGTTTGTATTGCGAATCTTAACATGGATAGGTACGTTCGAAGTCGATGTTTTTAAATCAGACGTGGAAACGCGTCGAATATTCAAAGACACCTATCGTTTTCTGCACGTCGTAAAGACTATACACAGAAGCAATCGACAGATCTGCGTCTAGTGGCAGCGACTAGTCGCAGCTACAAGATGCACGGTTTGCGCTGGCACTTAGTGTAAATATTTCATACTTACCTACCTTTCTGTTTTTGACGGAGCTGAAATAGAGTGTTTAGTTCGGGTCCTCATACGTGACGCAAAAAACAGGATAGGTTGTTTGCTACTAGAAAAGGTAATTTGATTAATATTTCACGTGCCTATTTTTAGCCAAAAATAGTTTATGTTTATATAAATATATAAACTATTTTACACAACTATTTTTTTTTACGATACGTTGCGGATGGATTGTAGAATCCGCTATTTTACAAAACAGGTCCGTTATGATACAAAGTAATCAAAAAAACTTAAAAACCCGACTGCGGTAAAAAACTTAAGTTAGTTGTTCAGTTGGTGGTATTTCGTTTACTTGAATTTTCACCAGTTATTTTGGTTTAAAAACCAAACTCCTGAACCGATTTGGATGAAATTTTCAATTGGATTAACCTGAAAGTACGAGTATATGCTTAGAATTTTGCAAATCGGCTTATAATTAACGGAGATCTGAGGTAACATTAATTTAATAAAAACACCGAATTGATAACCTCCTCCTTTTTTTGAAATCGGTTAATTATAATTAGAAAATCAACTAAGTATAATACATACATCATTCGAGTTCAATTCTGAATCAATAAAATTAATTAATAAACAGTGTATGTGTCAGACATGTTTCAGATAAATGGAACGTTCTACACCAAATTTAAATTGGAAACATGCGTTCAGAAAATCCATTACCGTGCTCTGTACTGTACCTACATCGGATGATGAGATATGAGAATATATTAATTTATTTATTTTGTGTTAGGCACATTTCCGAGATTCCATTTCCATTGTTTGTATAATTTAGGTATTTCCGTGGAAAATATGGAATTTTTTAACCATTTTCGTATATCTCTAAATTTTTGTAAATAATTTAATTGGCTTCGTTCGTATTTATGTTTTGAAACTATCAAAATAAACTTATAATGAAATAAGTAAATTTTAACGTAACCCAGCCTTTTTGTTTTTCGTTTGCCGCCATCTCATCTGGACGTTTATTTCAGGTGTCAAGAGAGTGTGTTGTGTTCCGTGTTTTCTAAAGTAAAAAATGCCATCATTATGCCGTAAGTGATTAAAAGTGCTAGCAGGGATATAATCTTGAAGTCAAACGTCGCGCGCAGACTTGTCTTGCGCGCACTATAAAAAGCCGCAAGCGAACTGATTCATAATGTGACCGGAACGGGATGTCTTTACTGACTAAATTGAGGATGTCCTGCGAAAACGTCATGTCCGGTAAAGCTACTTAACAGTTGTATACAAATCCTACACATATGCGCTTGCATATGTGCAGTTATTATGTATCCGTGGTGGTGGTTTATGGTTTTCTTGTGTGGCCTAAAGTGTAAATTTCCAGCTATCAGGATTTTATGATAGAGTGTGACCACAAATGGTGAATATAGACATGATCCTAGAATTGTTAGAGAAAAGTGATTATGATAACATAGAACGTACCTACTTTAGGCTCTTAAGTATAATTTTGAAAAACTTATAGCTTTAGCTCCCTTCAAAATGGTTGAGCTGAATGGTGCTAATACATGCGTCATGTTTGTGAACGGGCGCCGTCAGTAGGGACTGGTCATCCCTTTGCTGCCATGGCTTATTTTAATTTAATTTAAAATTTAAATATTTCAAGTCTTTTCATTACGGACGCTTTTAACGTTCTGCATCGTTCTAACATGTATAATTTTTAACATGAATGATGTAAACAAGACTTTGTAACCATATTATTTTGATTTAAAAGAGTGTCCAAGGAGTTTCTTGCCTGTTCTTCTCCATAGATACCTACGCTTTGGAATGGGCAACTAGCTTCATCTTTCTCACTGACCGACCCCTTGACAATTCAAAAGTGCCTGTAATTGGTTTAATTGAAATAAATGCTTTTAGTTTGAGTTTGAGTATATTTGTTCAAAACTTTGCTATTCCTAGATTAGTTAATACAGCTAGAAACATTACTGGAATTTAAATTATTAACTTCGCAACTTACTTCATTATTAAGTTTATTTTAGTTTCCATTATTCGTAGTAGTACCCAACATTATATTTGTACACACATTACATATATGTAGGTATTTGATTGGTCCAATGTTGAACACATCAATTGTATTATGTGAAAATTTAATTAGGCGCTTTCGCTATTAATTAGTCTTATTAATTAAAACTGGTTCTAATAATATAAAACCCATATTTAGGTAGCTACGCCATTTAGCAATGGGGATCCATATGCAAAGCTCAGCGCAGATGTCGCCAGCGGCGCGATGGCTGCTGTCAAATCATTTTCGCTTCGTTTACGTCATTTTATTCGCTATTTTTTGTGTTGAAACTGCACCTTCGTTATCGATAACATGTATTGCACCTGGAAGCTTAAAGAATTATTGAAAAACGAACTTACAAAAAACTTTTGCGACATAGCCTTTTCCCACTTTTTTTTTATTTATATTTTTGGGAAATAAATGTACACCGAAGTTAGTACATCCTGGTACAGCACACAGAGGCATTATCGAGAAAATTAAAAATAACTGAATGATAGGTTACAAACTGCATGTAACTGACAGCTTTCAATGGCCATGTCGACGATACGCCACCTATCGTGAAAAAATGGCAGTACAGATCCTCATTGTCATTGTAAAGATTTCTATGTTCATCATCATAAATAGCCTATAATGTTCCCACTGCTGGGACACAGGCCTCCTCTCTGTGAGAGGGAGTGAGCCGTAATCCACCACGCGGGCCCAGTGCGGGTTGGTAGATCTATGTTCATAATAAAATTTAATTTTTGGTCCTTCGCTACAGAACGATGATATGGGTACCACCAAATGGTTTTTGGTCCTTTGTACACAATCATTATGCTTGCAGAAACTGTCTTGAAAATTGCTTGAAAACTGATATTTTACTGAAAAATATGACATCAAGAAGCACCGATCTATTCACATAAGGCGATATCGCAAGATTTTCAATACACCACCGATACTAAAAGCAGCATACGGCTACACGCTACCAAAATGCATTTTACATGCATATAAATAAGATGGGATTGGCTGGTAACGGTGTTGTCTCCGATGTTGTTACTCCTACAGAGGCGGGAGTCTTGTCATTTAGTAAAAGGGTAAGTGCACAACGGTGTATGTGCGACGGTTGTTAGACAATGAGGTGGAAATGTCACAATTACGGAGCTGAGTTACGGTAATTTGAATGTATTGGTGTGTGTTATTTACATTTTCTATGAGTGTAATAAGGCTTGTATCTATTCTCCAACATCAGATTTTCTATTCTTTATATAGATAATAAAGATTCTCTTTCTATTTTATATCTATCTCTCTCTATTAGTCATGACTTCGTGAATTACGAGAATGTGTCAGTTTTAAAACTAAAATAATAAAATAAGCATCAATAAAAGGTACCTACATTCATCATGTTTAAGACAGTCTGAATAAGAACGATCCTCAGAAAAAATCTTGCATTTAAAAGTAAATAATCTAACCAACCTTTTTTGATAAATTAAAAATCCGATAGCAATTCTGTAGCAAAATAAATAAGTCATTAAATGACTGGAAGTAACGGTCGCCGCGTTTGGTTTCAATCATATTTGCCATTAAAAGTTTATTGAAAATAGGAAGAATACTTTCAGTTCAACCTCCTTGACCGAAGCGAATATTTCTTTATTAACAGCTTGGTGTTGCCAGAAGTTTCACACAATCTTCAATATATTTTACTTT
This sequence comes from Oligia latruncula, assembly GCA_948474745.1. Taxonomy (NCBI): domain Eukaryota; kingdom Metazoa; phylum Arthropoda; class Insecta; order Lepidoptera; family Noctuidae; genus Oligia; species Oligia latruncula. The sequence continues at coordinate 6,304,794 of OX419699.1, forward strand.
GACAGTTCGCAAGCGGCAATTATGATTATGATTTATTTTTACCGACTTCAAAAAAAGGAGGTTATCAATTCGATACGTATGTATGTAATATTATTGGAATTGCATTATATTCACATATGACAATCTACTAAGGCTTCCAAACAAATATACAAAATTTCATAGACGTATGTATGTATGTATGTATGTATGTATGTATGTATGTATGTATGTATGTATGTATGTATGTTTGTCCACGTATTTCTCAGCAACTATTAATCGGATCGTCACCATTTTTTTTGTATTAGCTTACATTTACTACAACTTAGGGAACAGTGCAAGTTTCATCAAAATCGAGTCAGTAATTTTCAAGATATGGACTAATACGTGTAAGTGTGACGGCCTGGCGTATTGATACGAGCTACGGGTGTAGTGTCAAAGGGAAAACATCTCAAAACCTTGGTCAAATTCTAGTGCAAAAACTAAAAATTACAAAATAAAAAGTAATTTAAAAAAATTAAACCGACTTCAAAAAGAAATCTACTCAAAATTATGAAATAACTTTAATTTCGGAAGTCGGTGGCAAAAAACTAAAATACAGATCCCAAGACACCGACTTCCGAAATTAAAGTTATTTCATAATTTTGAGTAGATTTCTTTTTGAAGTCGGTTTAATTTTTTTAAATTACTTTTTTTATATCACAAATTTATTGCAGTTAGTACTTTCTTTTTGTTTAATTTAGGAATCCGATCACGCAAACACTTCTTAGCTATTTTTTTTATAATGTATGTTTATAATGTAACAATTTAACACTAAAATATACATATTATATAGTATTACAAGTATATATATAAAAAAGGTACTTAAAGAAAAAGACAGGAGCTCATTGGGCATCAAAAAATTCGTCCGCATCGCTGTCAATGGCACAAGTGCCCAAAAGGCTGGCAGCATTACCATGTTGGATGGCAATGCTTATTCTTTGAGCTAAAAATAGGCCAGCCCTCTGGTTTCATGTGACTAGAGGGCTGGCCTATTTTTAGCCCAACCAACCGCTTGGAGATGGTGTCGACATAGGTAGCATCCCTCACCAAAGGCCTACCCAACTTCCAAGGCATTATGGTCAACACTTCTTTAAGTTATGTTTAAAAACTTTGCGTTCCGAAAATTCTTATCTGTCATGGCTCGGAAATCATAGGTAGGTATGTATAATAATTTCATTTATCCTAGACGATGTCACACTCAACAGCTGCAGCTTTATCGACAATTCAGTCAACACATTTTGGTTATCATAATATCTATTTGAGGTTAACACCCTTACTTAAAAGCATAGTAGGTAATCTTCTTAATACTTCCATTAAATTTAAACAGATTTTTCATTCTCATACTAGCCAGACGGCAGCACCCACACATAAAAGTAACCATAAACGGTATTACATAGGGAGATAACACTGCAATCCTTGTGCACCCAGCTTAAGGTAACAAGGAATCCTTTGTTAGTCGTGAAGGCATTCGTGTTATCCCGTTTACACTTCATTGGTTCAGCTCAATGGGAAATATTCCCATTGTAGAGAAGATATAGCTGGGAGTGTGGGCTTCACTCCTATTCGAATAATTCGGCACATGTAAGTGGAATAAGTCACGTGTTTCTGACATTGCATGTATTCCACTTGGGTCCTAACTTAGGTCTCTAAAAACGGAAATGACGTTAATGCTGATGTTCCCTACGCCCTTTTAACCCCGTGGGCACCGCTATACGTTCAAGCAACACGCATCTTGCGATAGCGAGTGCGGAAAACAGAAATGAAAAAGAAGTTGTTTAGGGCATGCCACGAGTCACCCGACGACGCGACACGACAATTATTATGGGTGTGGCTCTTTACGCAAGTCGCATCGCAAGTAGCAACACTCGAGGCCGTGCCTTACGCATTTAAAGAACGAAGGATTCGGTTGTCCGTGGGTATTTCAGATGAAAAAGACTTCGCGGCATTCGTGTGACCGAGCAGTGATCAAGAAGGCAGCAACGACTTTAAGTAAAGGTCAAGCCGATTAGCCGACTGTCCATGAAGTGAAAATAGATCTGCTAACCCGTAGAAACTAGATTTCGTCGAGGTTACATCGTATAGTAAATGTATGTACACTCACGAGCATAAGTATGTATGTATACACTTGGCTTTATTCAAAGACGATTTTCTCCTTCAGTTTTAAATGAAATTTTATGGTATTACGAACAAAGTATTTTCGAACTCATAGGTTTGTGTAAAGTGTCGTATTTCAACGTTGCATTCGTTATTTCACGAAAAAATTGCAATTGAAAGTTGCCAAGTGTTGACATATTAGTGCTCGTGATTAAGAATTAGAAGAAAACACAATATTCTTAATATAGATGAAAATAAGTATATTATTTCTACCGTCTTTGCTACAACATATAAAGTAATAAATTAGACTAAATTGTTTGATGTAGATTCATACATTAGACGCCACTTTCAGCAGAAACAGGATAGAATGCTGAAACATATATTAACGACCTACTTATTATGATTAATTAAAATCTGTATGATCACAGTTAGATACGATAATTGGGTGTATGTAATTAATAGACTTAATTATGTATTCCGTTTAAATGTGCTTATGTATGATATATAGGTTACTGGCGCGCAATTTAGTGGTTGACATGGTTCGACTTTAGCGACATTATTAATATAATTTACATTTATTTCATACGAGTTTATTGTGATCTTTACTCTTATGTATAATAAATATCTATGAATTTGCTTATTTTGGGGAATGGAAACCAGTTTAAACAAAAAAACAAAGGAAAAAAACAAAAAAAAAGTGGCACTCCAGGAGTGCCACTTTTTTGAGAAGTGAAAACAAAATACAAACAGAATACTTTGCCATTATTCACTCACATATCGGATATACTTACATTAAAACTATGTACGTCCCGGGGACAGCCGAACACAACCGTACTAAAACTCAAGAAAATTTTGAAGTGGTAGAAAAAAAATTGCTTTTCTATTTTTGTTTTATGATGAGATTGATATCTTTTTGTTTATGTATTTTTTATGAATATAATACAACGGTTTCATTTTTTATAACTTTCATTATGGAACATTTGATTGTCTATTACTTAAATACAATTAATTTCATTAAGGCGACTACATGCCCTAAAGCGCGGTCTTTGTCGGACTGCATAGAATAGAAAGAGAAGCGCGATGACACAACGCTGGTAATTTATTGCAAAATATGAAGCAATTATCTATTTACAAAAAATCTATAGTTTGGACAAAAAAATGAAAACAATAGTACTTTAGTATGTTGCTTGTAGAATAATCTGACAAAAAATCATAATGATTGAATGTATATTAGTATGATTTTTATTGTAAAAAGAAAGTCTTTAGAGGTATCTTCATGATTTTTTCTATCGTATCAAATTAATTGTATTAAGTTTTCAACACACTATATATCTAGCTTATATCCTGAAGAATATCATATATTTTTCTGATTTTGTTTACTGTAGTCGATCATAATTATACTTTTTTTTGTTTCTAAAACTTGCGTTTTTTGTGTTTAGGTTCTGTAAGCCCCTTAAGCTAGCATTCTTAGTTTCCGAAACTTTCAGGTATCTTTAGATGACCCTAATTCATTGCTCTCGAGTGTACTCGTAGTTGTTTTAGCTTTTCATCAATATCAAATAGCTTAGTTCATGTGTTATATACATTTCAGTTTTATTATAGTTCAGTGAAGTTTCGTTTTAATTATCAGTATTATACGAGATAATTGTGGTAACCATTCATGCAGTATGTGAATATTTGTTACTATTCAAACGGTTATTGATAATTTCGGAAGGGTTCCGTTGAGTAGTCTAATTAAAGTTTAGGCATAGATCGCTGTATAGGGCCGTTTGTTCACGGCCAGGTCAACAGGATACGTAGATTTACTATGGTGGCGTATCCACTGCAAGTCCGTCAACAGAACGTCAAGTTTGGCTCGAATAATCTCGTTTCTCGTTGACGTCCAGTTGACGGTGGCGATGGACAAACGCTGTAAGAGGCTCAACAGGCCGCGCCCTACTAACTTTTTAGACCTTTGTATCCTACTTATGCGTATGAAGTTTCATTAAAATCGATTCATTAATTTCGAAAAGTAAGGGCTTGAAAGTTTGTATGAAATGCGGTACGGCGTAAACGCTCTTAACTAGAACATGAGAACAATGATTAATTAAAATAGAGCTTTGATGCAGTTTTAAAGCTGACATACTGGCCATTATATTGGTGAGATCATTGTTCCGAATTTGAATTCACGACCATTTAAAAAGTCATAGATTTTTTTAAAGAAACATGAAGGATGGCTCGATTTAACAGTACGGGTGTGTTTAGCATACTGGCAGCACAATGTGTTAAGTGTTTCGATTATGGCTAGTTATATACAGGGTGGCTGTTCCCAAGGATTCAGTACATGATTCTATATACTGAATACGTTGAAATATTTCGTAGGTTTTAAAAAAAAAAATTGCTGTGCCATACATTTTGACCGCGTAAGTATTGCGTTTTTCTATGAAACAACTGATATATTTTTATATGTATACCAATAACCCGCCATATTATGCCAATCACCAGTACCTACCTAAATAGCAAAAGCAAGATATCTGTCTACTCTTCTGTCTTGCTTTTAGGTTCAACCTACATATTATGTTATTTTTTCATACTTACATGTTCTTGAAATAATATCTAAAAAAAGATATCCACCACCTCAGCACGATTTTCACAAGCACGTATCTGGAACAAACTGGAAAAGCAAATGTTACACCCACAAAAAGTTACGTACGCAATTTAAAAGAAGCTATTATACGTAGAATTTTATTTAGTCATGAAGTTTCACAGATTCTGGTCACGTTGGGGAGTACAATTCATTTTTATGATGTCGGGGCATCAGCTGGGGGGCAAGCGATATGCCGAGTGAGCTACGATTGTTTGCTCCGTTCCGTTTGTGTGCGGCAAACACTGGCTTTGAAATAGGCACTGGCAGAACTATAGGAAGGCTGGATACATTTACTGTGTCGATGGAAATGAATCGGAAAATTCAAAAGCATCACTTTTATAAATTAAACGAAATCTGTAGAGCTGTGAAGCGCAGGATTAATAAAACGCAGCAGAGTTTTTTCAACAACTGAACATTCATTTATTTTACACATAGATAAACATAATATATTATTTCAATGCACAGATTAAATATAACACCACCACTCATTGAAATAAAAATAGCCTTAGCCTTTGTTATTATATCTATTCAAAGCTTAACTAAACCTAGTATCAAAAGAAATTTATAATGCCTAACACTTGACAAACTTTTTGTAAGAATATCAGCAGGCATATCTTCTGTATTTAAATAAACAATTTTTACTAATTTATTATAGACAGCTTCTCTAATAAAATGGAATCTAACATCTATATGCTTAGATCTTTTGTGATACATACTGTTTTCTGTAAGGTTTTTCGCACTCTGATTATCATTATACAGAATTACAGGTCCTATATCTTTTCCAGTAAGTTCTAACAACAGATTATTAAGAAATATTGCCTCTTTACTAGCTTCACAAATAGCCATGTACTCGGCTTCAGTACTTGATAGTGCTACTGTTTGTTGCTTCTTACATTCATGTGAAACTACTCCTCCTGAGAGTTTGAAGCAGAAACCGGTGTAAGACCGTCTGTCAACTGTGTTGGAAGCCCAGTCGGCATCAACAAAACCTACTAAATCTGAATTATCCTTAGTATAAGTTAGGCGATAAGACTTAGTTGCTTTTAAATATTTTACAACTCTCTTAGCATGCTGCCAGTGTGTTTTACCATAATTATTGTTAAATTGACTTAAGTAGCTCACACAATAGGATATATCTGGCCTAGTAAGTACCGACAGATACATAAGGCTGCCTATTAATTGTTGGTAAGGATATTTCACATCACAATCAACATTATCACATTTATCTAATTTTAAATTAATTTCCATAGGAGTATTGGACACATTTTTACAATTTTCCACTCCAAACTTTATCAATAAATTATCAATGAACCTTTCTTGGTCAATATACAATTTATTTTTACAGGTTTCAACTCGCATACCTAGGCACTGTTTTACATGACCCAAATCTTTTAATTTAAATCTGGCACTCAATTGACTTTTTACTTTTTCAACTTCGGTATCATTATTTGAAAATACAAAGAAGTCGTCCACAAATAAAGCTATATAGGTATTTTGACCTCCAGATGATTTAACAAACAAACAGGGCTCATATTGCGATTTTTTATAACCGAATTCCTGTAAACATTCATCCACCTTTTTGTACCAAGCTCGGGCAGATTGCTTAAGGCCATAAATTGCCTTCTTCAATTTTAGAACTTTATTTTTATATGCAAAATTCTGAGGTGGTTGCATGTACACAGTCTCGTCTAAGTCACCATTAAGGAAAGCAGTTACTACATCAAAATGAGTGATATTCATATCCAATTTAACACTCAATGCAAACAGTAACTTTAGAGTAGAATATCTAACTACAGGTGAAAAAGTCTCTTTATAATCGATACCTTGTTTTTGCGTGAATCCCTTCGCGACCAAACGCGCACGATACCGCACTTCATTATCACTATTTACCTTCTTTTTGTAAACCCATTTACACTGCACTATTGTTCCACTTTCTGGTTTGTCCACCACTTCCCATGCATCGCACTCACGAAATGACTGCAACTCTTCCTCCATTGCTTTACACCATTTTTCACGTTCTGTCCCATTCATGACATCTTCATAAGTTAAATTTTCATCACCAACACTTTCTACACAGATGGTACTAAATCCAAATCTATCAGGCTTCTTTCTCTGACGTTTACCTGAAACAGTAGGTTCTTCAAGTGTGGATTGTAATTCTGTTTCACTGACAGTATTGTAGAATTCGTCAGACAATGAAGAACTGCTACTTTCAGTTTCATCTGGTATGTATGTCGCATCCGAAGTGTTTATAACAGTTTCTTCTTCCTCTGTGGTATTAACATCCTGTTCATCTATAATTTCAGCTTGGATCACATCAGGATTGTTATGAGTATCTTCCATTATAATAACATCTCGGCTGGTGATGATCTTATTTGTCTTGGGATTATATAATCTGTAACCTTTTACATTATTCTCATAACCCACAAAAATATGAGTTTGTGCCTTCTTATCCCACTTTGCTGTCTTTATTTTTGGAATGTGAACCATGGCAGTGCTTCCAAAAACCCGAAGATGGCTAACGTCTGGCTTCTTGCCCGTCCAGAGTTCATATGGTGTTTTTGTTAGACCAGATGCTAAAGTCCTGTTTCGCAGATATACAGCAGTATTCACAGCTTCTGCCCAGAAACGTTTCCCAAGTTTAGCGTCAAACAGCATACACCTAGCTCTTTCCACCACTGTTCGGTTTAAGCGTTCACACATCCCATTTTGCTCTGGGGTGTAAGGGTTAGTTTTCTGGTGAACTATTCCACCCCTTTTCAAAAAACTTTCAACCTCAGAAGAGCAAAATTCGCCTCCGTTATCCGTCCTCAATACCTTTAAACTTTTGCCAGTTTGTTTTTCGACTGAAGCTTTAAACTCCTTCAGGTAATTATAGACCTCACTTTTGGCCTTGAGGAAATAGACGAAAGCCATTCGACTAAAATCGTCGACAAAGAGCAAAAAGTAACGCGATGATCCAATTGAGACTTGCTCCATGGGTCCACAGACATCTGCATGAACCACTTCAAGCACATTTTCACACCTGGTACCTTTGTGTGAAAAAGGCAGTCTCACTTGCTTTCCTTCACAACATGTGATGCACTTGGATTTATCAATCACTGCTCTGTCAGAGAAATCGATCCCATTAACCACACCACTTCTCATAGTGTTAAGGTCTTTGCTGTTTATGTGTCCCAACCTACGATGCCACATCACACTAGTCGTAGCTGTCGCTGAGCCTGCAAACAACTCTGACTTGATGTTTAATCTATAAACTCCATTTACTAGTTCTGCTTTTCCCACCAGTTCATTATGCCGATTTCGTATATAGCAAACATCTTTCTCAAAATTAACTTTATTGCCATTCCGAAGAAGCTGACTAACTGAAAGCAGATTGGTAGTTAGATTGGGTATACACAAAACATCCTTCACAGTTATATCGAATTCCGAGTTGTTGACCACTGTCGTTATTCTAGTATTTCCTGCGCACAACACGGGTACTGTCTGTTTGTTGGCGACTACGATACTCTTTACCTTGTGGCTGAGTGAAACATTTTCCAAACATCTTTTGTCAACAACCATATGTGAACTTGCTCCCGAGTCAATATACCAATCCAATTCTTGAAATCGATTTTCAGGATTCAAGAAAGTAGCGCTGAATGCGTTATCTGATCTATTTTGACTATTCTGAGGGCATTTATTCATATAATGTCCAAGTTGTTTACACTTATAACAACGAACTGTTTTTGTTGACTTTGGATTTGAAGTTGTCAGTTTTGACCTAGACTCTTCTGTCATGTTTGTGTTCCTTTTGTTAGTAAAACCTTTTTGTCTTTGATGCCAACTTTTAGATAAAAGTGCTCCTTCTGTGTTACCAACATCCGATTGCATATCCAATAATTTTGCTTTAATGGCGTCCGTACTTATCACCATGCCGGAATGCTCTATGGCCATAATCATTGGCGCAAATTTTTCCGTTAATCCCGCCAACAACAATGAACCAATCCACTCATCCGTGATTTGGAAGCCTGTTCCTTTCAATTTTTGTGCTGTATCTACCATCTGGGTTACATACGCCGTCATGGATTCACTGTCTTCTAGTCTGATAGAAATAAGCTGACGCAACAAACTAATACGCCTTGTGAAGCCAGAATCGTCGAAGAGTGCTTTCAGGCGCTTCCATATGTCTCGAGCGGTTTTCTCATTCTTAATATGAACATATAACGACGAGTCGATGGTCATGATCAGCTTCGCTTTTGCCTTTTTTTCTTCTGTTGAAGTAGCTTCCTCCGCTGTTAATTCTTTGGTTATATCGACGCCATCGAGAATGAGAAAGTTTTCAGCTGCAAACGCCCACTGATCGTAGTTTTCTCTACCCTTCAGTTTAGGCACATTTACAATGTAACTACCGGCCATTTTTAAATCTCAGTACAACACAATGTCAGTAGGACTGCAAAATTATTATATCACTTTTTGATTATTTTTCTTTGAACACAATAACGAAATACAGATAATCCACGATAAGGTAATGGTATTTAGGAAAAACTAACGACTTTAGCGAATTATTTAAGGGTCTGGGCCCATAACCTAATAAAACGCAGCAGAGTTTTTTCAACAACTGAACATTCATTTATTTTACACATAGATAAACATAATATATTATTTCAATGCACAGATTAAATATAACAATTAATAATTAGCGTAGCTAATATATTATATGACATATAATCTGGTAAGAGCGGATTTTGAAACAGAAGTTGGTATGACGAAAAAAGTTAACTTACATTCTCTGAAAAACAACGCGCAAACCCTAAACAGCTGGGTTTACAAGCATGAAATTTTGCCCAAAAGTTCCAAAGCATTATGGAAGGATGTTTGAAAATTCATCCCTTAAGGCTTCCTACAGACAGACTGCAACATTGCAGTTTGGATGCAGTTGACTTTAACTGCTTCAAAACCTAGTTAGGACAACTGCATCCAAACTGCGAAGTTGCAGTTGGCATGCAGTTCAAATGCAGTCCGTCTGTTTAGACCCTTAAGGAGTTAAAAAGGAGACGAAAGTTTATAATTAGTTTAAGTTTTTGCCAATTGGAGATGTCATCGGGAACACGACTTGTATCGTTATAAATTCTTAGTCAGTGACTACCGAAAATCAAAGTACATAGATTTGGAACAAAGATCTATATTTGATGATATTACCAACATAATAAATTCCAATGTAATCTAATATGTTTACCTACTTAATATTTGTGTATCTCTCTAATTTTCTACTCGAACGACGTCCTGAGTTCATCACGGGCGCAAGGTCGCGTGTCAAACTTATTACAAACACGTGAGTGAATCTGTAACCAATATTATACACGATGTCTCTCTCGCGAATAATAAACAATATAGTTAAATACAGCCATATAATATCAGCGGTATATCAGCCTGTAAATATCGCCATTTTTGGGTAGCCTCTTCTTGAGGGGCTTACATGACCTAAAGCGCGGTCACTGTCGGACTGCATAGAAAAGAAAGAGAAGCGCGATGACACAAAACTGGTAATTTATTGTAAAATATGAAGAAATAAAGTTTTTTATTTATTTATTAGGTAATACTATATGATGTAGGTAGATCATTACTCTAAGTACAGTATTAAAATAATAATAAGAATATGTACAAGTATATAAAAAGGAAAGGAAAGAATCAAAGGGCATCAAAAAATTCATCCGCATCGCTGTCAACAGGAAACGTGCTCAAAAGACTGGCAGCATTGCCACGTTGTATGGCAATGCTGATTCTTTGACCAAAAAATAGGCCAGCCCTCTGGTCACGTGAAGAGTCGACCAACCGCTTGGCGATGTCTCGAAATACCACGTGGGCACTCGGGCCCCATGGCCCTAGAGTTTCAACCCCAAACGGCTCAAACATTTACGTTCCAAAGAGATTGGAGTATTTGCGCCGTTTGAGGTTTTCCGCACCTGCAGCAGCTGCCCCAGCACAGCTCACCGTGCTTGGAAGATGGGATGGCGCAAGGGCGTCGACACACGTTGCATCCCACACCATGAAGAAATTATCTATTTTCAAAAATTATTTAATAATAAGTAATCCATCAGTAAATGCAGTTTGGCATTAGAAATTTAATGACATATTTTTAATTCTAATTAAAATGGTTAATGAAGGGATAAACTGCTTCTAAAGACAATCAAGAGGTGTATTGGAAGATTTTTTTGATGTTTTAATGTATGTTTAATTGTAATTTGAGTTCAATTACTGTATTAAAATAAGACTTGAAAATATCACTTTTTTTTTGGTCAAATTTATTTACGGTTTATGAGATACACTGCTTTAAAAAACCAAGTTTTTGACCGTTTTCAAGGAATCTCCGCCTTAAGCAGAGAAGGAACGAGCATCACCACGCTCATTCAAAGGCTCATTATGGGGAGTTTGTTGCACGACTTTTTATTTCTAGCTAAAACACTAGGAAGTGGTGCAGGGTGAGCGTTTTTCGAGAATTATCTTTTGTAATTGTGACGTTATAAAGGTGTTGACTCCCATACTAGTTTGATTTTGATTTTAAAAGCGAGTTGTCAAGAGATATGTTGATTATCAAAGTTTATCACGCAATTTTTCACCAAATCATCATCATCATCGTTCCCTTATCTCAATTTATTTGCAGTCGGTGCATCATGTTGTCTCCTTTCATACTTCTCTATAAGTCGTAATTTCAGTAGTCACCTTTATTGGTCTTCAACCCTTAGAGCCATCCACGTTCATATTCAAAACTTTCCTCACGACGTTATCCTCATTCTCCGCATCATATGCCCATACCATGATTCATACCAAACGATTTCCACACAACTTTTCATTGCCACTTTCAGACTTCCTCTTATTTCATCTTATTCACCCGAATCAATACAAATCATTTATATCCTACACGCCAGGTTCTTCGATAATGATTTTTTTCCGATTCCTTAAGGGGATTACAGGATCTAAACGCAAAAAAACGCAAGTTTTAGAATCAATGAAAGTTTATGATCGACTACAGTAAACAAAATCAGAAAAATATATGATATTCTTCAGGATATAAACTAGGTAGATAGTGTGTTGAAAACATAATAAAACTAATTTGATACTATAGAAAAAAATCATCAAGATACCTCTAAAACAATAAAAAAATATACATACAATAATTCTGATTTATTTCAGATTATTCTACAAGCAACATACTAAAGCACTAGTGTTTTAATTTTTTAGTCCAAACTATCGATTTTTTGTAAATAGATAATAATAAAAATAAGAAATGTTTTATTCGGTACTAAAATTAATTGCTTCATATTTTGCAATAAATTACCAGCGTTGTGTCATCGCGCCTTTCTTTCTTTTCAATGCAGTTCGACAGTGACCGCGTTTTTGGTCATGTAAGCCCCTTAAGTAAAGAGTTCTGCGCCAAACAGTCTCATTTATTTATGAGAATCCTTCGCAGAGTTTGTCTGTATTATTTTTCCTTTTCTATAATAGAATATGTATCATATTATTTTGCAATTACACTCGGAACAACTGATCAGGTAAAAATACTAGGTTCCCAAGTGAAAGGTTATCGAAATGGTATATATTATATATTTGGGAAATGGGTTTATATGCTTTGATAGTTACTATTGGGTATGGGCTTATGCTTTGGTGAGCGTGAATGAACCATTGCTTTCGCTTTCGTGTCGGATCGATAAGGGTCTAATTTTATCATCGCGTTCAAATAATTAAAGGAAAAATTACAAATCAGAATTACTTTTTGGTGAATTATATCAACCCGGAAAGGGATCGTCACCGTATCGCCTTTCGCCTCGCTGTCAAACAGGCGTCCACCTAACGTGAGCACGTAACCAAAGCGGATCAGAAGCTCCGATTCGTCGACTTGGCTACGGCTAGGCGACGCCGCGCTTACGGCTCGCCGACCTCTGGTTGATGGTGCTGCAGGCAGGCTGCGGGAGGGCTGAGAGGGGCAAGGGTGGACGAAGAGATGTAAGCTCGGGTACGGAGAGACGTAAGCGCGGGGACTGCAAGTTGACCACGCACCGCACCGCGGTTCGTGAGTTTGTCCCGAGGCGAGGCGTTTACGTTACGATTCCGATTAGTGTTCGTTGCAGTAGGGGGTTTCATACAAAGAATACTGAATGGCTCGAGTTGATAAGGTGACGATCCCTTTCAGAGTTGATACGTGTGCCTTCTGCGTGTGATTCCTTTGTTTCCGTGTTGCCGTGTATCTTTAAACGCGTGGTGGATTGTGGCCTACTCTTCCTCTCACAGAGAGGAGGCCTGTGTCCCAGCAGTGGGAACATCATAGGCTGATCATGCTAGTGTTTAAACAAAAAATATAAAATAATCCCGTTTATTCCGTTTTCTCAATATAACTTGAGACACTAATATGTAAACGGAGATTATAAAAAACATCGTAATGAAATCGAAGAAGCGGCTCCTACCCACTACCTAACTCGGCAGTGGAAAAACACTAGCTGTAGTGTAATAAAATTGTAAAAATATCACCGTGACAATATTGGTAAAGGTAAAATGAGTCTGAAGTGAGCTGTCAATCCCTAGCGTCAGGCGGAACGCCAACTCAAACTAAAGCTCTCTTCACTTAAGTTTTCACTTTTTTTTTCCAGAACTGGCTGGTATAATACTAGTTCACTCTTCCCTTCCGAAATTTCACCACCGAAGTTCGTAGTAGGTCTTTCATCAAGAACGAATGTATTTGTCGCTAGATCAAGCAACGGAGTGAGGCAAAACAAATGAGCCCGATTCCTGGAACTCACTATGTTTGAGCATGTTACAATTCTACGGAACATGGACATGACAGCTCTCACGGAAAGGGTACAAAGGAGTACACATGCTTAACAAAGTTAGACGGGATGGAAATACATTACTTGGGTACAGAATTAGTGGTTAATAATCCTGCTGTCGATTTCTTAGCTAATGAATGAGAAGGGTCTTCATTGAGTCCTCTAGGATATTAACTTGAAAGGTTTGCAGGAAAATCGTATACATCGAATATTCTGTACTTGTTTCTTTGTCAAATAAAGGCTCTCGCCCACAGACGCGTCATTATCGGTCTATAATATCGGATGCATTATTGCAATATCTGTTTTCAGTACATTTTGTATTAGGACGGCCACGAAGTAACACACTGCTGAGTAGCAAGTAGGACGCTTGCGTTCCTCCGACTTGCGATATTCCGATATGAGTTTTTACAACATTTTGTGTTAGGATGCATACGATCTTACACACACCTGCGTTAACAACGTAGTAACGTGTGGTGCGGGCGGGCCCTGTAGTGTAGGTTACATGTTAGAAATATCGTACGATATAAACGCAGCTGTGTGGCAAGGAGTCGGGACGGAATATTGTAATAACCATTGCATCCGATATTATCGACCGATAATAACCCGCCTGTGAGAGAGAGTCATAAATCTATTTGTCTTTCTTTCTTTCTAGTAAGAAAGAGTCTCGCACACAATGGGTACTAAAAACGTCGTATTCAAAACGCATTTGCGAAGGAGCATCAGCAACAAAAACATTGTTATTCACGATGGCCCTCCGAGCAGAATGTCTGACTTCAATTAACGATGACACGATTTATATTCATCCTGTGGATTATCCAGCTCTGCCTCTGTTTTATTTGCATATTTATCACTGTAACTTTATTTCGTTCTTAGTCGTCGGGATACACAATTACTCTTGGTGTTGAATTAATTCGCTCTGTCTTTTTACATCCAATTACTGCGTTGCTAAAGAAGCAACTTTCACGAAATATTTCATATTTTAGTAAAATATATAAACCTTGTAACCGCGTGGTGGATTACGGCCCGCTCCCTCTCACCGAGAGGAGGCCTGTGTCCCAGCAGTGGGAACATTATAGGCTGATTATGTATGTATATAAACCTTTAATAATATGGGACGGACACAAAGACAAACCTTTTGTGACTTAGTTTTACATTATAATACGTTGTTGTTCTCATATTTCGTCACCAATGTTATTAGTCGAGCTTTTCCGGCGACCGCGAGACCGCACGCTCGAAATACACAAAGTTTGGTAAATCTGTTTTATCATGTGTCAATTACAAAACAGTAACGTGGTTATTGTTGGAGTACACAATACAAAATTACTCTGGTGTAATTTTACATATGGAAAACAATATTTTAGTCCTATCCCGATCTAAAATGTCATACTCAAAGCCTAAACCGTTACAATTTCGGTCGATTTAGAAGCTGAAATTACTGTAATTTGATCGCTAATATCACATATTCGCGGGACCACGATCCTCTAGATCATAGATAAAATACTAAATGTACAACTCTAGATGTACCTACCCGCAATGCGGATTACACGGTGTCGATTCATGTCAACGCAACTCAATAATTCATCAGATCGAAATGGTTCTGAACACGACAAATATAATTTAGATCGATAGCTATAATGTGGGTACTTCGTTATGTTATTAACTATGTAGAGATGCTGGCATGAGTTACTAGGCAAGACAACATGTATCTCTCACATCTTTTCAAGTAGGTAAGTGGCATTTACGATACATGAGGGGCGTATGGTTTTGTCTAGTCTTAAATACTTCTTCTTCCAACCTACACGGTCCGAGTGACAGTTTATAAAAAAAAGACATGGTGTACAGTCACGAGCACCAATATGTCAACACTTGGCAACTTTAAATTGAGATTTTTTCACGAAATAACGAATGCAATGTTAAAATACGACACTTTAGATATACCTATGGGTTCGAAAATACTATGTTCCTATTAATATAAAATTTCATTAAAAAATAAAGGAGAAAATCGCCTTTGAATAAAGCCAAGTGTATACATACTTTTGCTCGTGACTGTACACAACTTAGTAAATCTCAGAAAGTAAAACTAAATCAAATCATAACTACTTGGTAAGTTCAAAATAAGTGCGAAGATCTACCAATCCGTTAGGCTGAAGGCGTGCTGCTCAGCAAAAAGGTTCCCGAAAAGTTTCGCGAACTAGACTTGAATTCGTAATACGGAAGATTATAAAAAGGTTATTATCGATTTAGGACAAACTCGACATTAAAGTGAATGATCGCTGCTGAAAGCAATGAATAGATTTATGACGTAGGTACTAGCTATTGCCTGTGACTTCGTCCGCGAGAAATTTCTTGTTAACCCCCACCCACCCCTTCGCATCACATCGCCTGACCGCGCTATTACCGACTTTTTCTTACTTTTTTAGGGTTCCGTACCCTATTACTAAGACTTCGCTGTCTGTCCGTCCGTCTGTCTGTCACCAGGCTGTATCTCGAGAACCGCGATAGCTAGACAGTTGAAATTTTCACAAATTATGTATTTCTGTTGCCGCTATAACAACAAATACTAAAAACAAAATAAAATAAATATTTAAGAGGGGCTCCCATACAACAAACGTGTTTTTTTCGGCGTTTTTGCCTTATGGTACGGAACCCTTCGTGTGCGAGTCCGACTCGCACTTGGACAGTTTATTTTTATTTTTCTCGGCTCCTAAAGGTCTTACCGTAATGTTAAGAAGCTTATAGCCTTTCTCAAGAATTGGGCTATAAAACGTTTTTTTTTTTTTTAATGCAACCGGTAGTACCAGAGACCAGCGCGTTCAAACAAACAAACTCTTCAGCTTTATTATTAGTAGTTCCAAAGATTTTTGACGAGGCTTTTTTCGCTAACTTAGGCGTCGTCTGTAGGTACAGTCAACAAAAGAGATAAGTATGTAGGATCGTCGGATATACATAGTTGAAGTTTTTTTTTTTTTTTATAATACGTTACCCTACACTAGGAATCTCTCCTGTATTGTGGGTGCGTTTACAAACATTTAAACTCACATACACGAACAGCCAGACCCGGAACAACTACTTGTAGGTCATACAAATATTTGTTCCGTGCGGGAATCGAACCCGCGACACGCAGCGCAGCAGTCAATCGCTTAACCACTGCGCCAACCGTGCCGTCATGAAATGAGCTGTTTATTTTCTATTAATATAATATACTGTACTGTGTTCTGTATTTTATTTACGATCGATCGATCAGGTCAAGCTACGCTTGCCGCGGTTGGTCCATGGATACCAGGTGGAAGCCAGCAGGCGACGGGTGCGGGGGCACCCTCGGCTGTATTGCACAGGCTTCCACCAGTGCCGGACGGGAATGGCCAGGTGTTCCCGGCCATTCCCGTAGCCCCCCAGTCGGGGGACATGCGGGGCCCGCCAGCTAGGCGGGCATGCGCCGGGGGGGTTGTGGACGCAAAGGCTGAGCCGGATTCCCATGACCCCCCCATCAAGGCGATGAGGGAACACCGCTGAGTTTTAGTGGGTATACTGCCACTCTGGCAGGGAGTCCCACATACTTCGTCTCGTCCCCCGACGAGCGGAGATGCGTAATGTCATATCTCAGCGACAAAAAAAAAATGGATACATAACGTAAATTACAAAATCTATTTTGGTTAACAAATGTTGAGTACCTACTGTGAGTTGAGTCGAGATGTTTAGATTTTGAGAGTTTATAAATGGGTCGAAAAGGCTCATTCTTAAAAAGGTTTGATGGTTAAGCTAAGGTTAAGGTTAAGCTATGCTTGCCGGGGTTGATCTGTGGATGGGTGATCATCCTTACATACCGAGACCCCTTCGTGCCTCGGAAATCACGATAAGCCGTTGGTCCCGGCTGTCATTTGTGGATCTTTGACAGTCGTTACGGGTCGTCCGAAGCCCGAAAGTCTGACAACCCGTCTTAACAAGGGGATCGTATCCAGTAACTGGGTTGTGGAGGTCAGATAGGCAGTCGCTCCATGGGGGTTCCCCCACAGAGCTTACTTCCACGCAGTAACCCCCGGGCAACGCCGTGTCTGACCACCGTAACGGAGTGGCAGACCGGCGGCTAAAGAGCTCTGTGACTTGCAGCAAAAACAAGCGGACGGTTGCAAGTATGCCTAAAGAAAAACCAAAGCGCGACGCCTCCGGGCGATTTTTAACCTCGGCTCGTCCCTCCCAGGACGAGGATACAAATGGCCCTTCTCAGGGCCAACTCAGTGGCCCTTCTCAGGACCAATCCACCGGCCCTTCTAAGGGCCTCGCCGAAGCTGGCCGCACACCATCCGCGGCCAGCTTATCCAGTCAGCGGGCGGAGTTTTCGGACTCCGACGAGTCCGTCATGGACACGACGGCGGCCGAAAACGATCGCCTCCAGCGGAAGCGGGCATACCTGAGGCTCGGGTCCGAGGGCTCCTCGGAGTCAGTGGGCAAGTCGAGGAAGAAGCCGAAGTCAAAAAAGGCTTCGACTTCTGCTTCGACCCCCACCCACGATGTGGGCCTGGTGGACGCCGAGCGTCAGTTAGGCCTGGCAAGGAGGCAGCAGCTGCAGCAGGACCTCGAGGAGAAGGTCGCTGCCAGGGAGCAGCAGGCGCGGGCCGCCAGGTCGAGGGCTGGATATGGCACATCCACAGTGCTGTACGCCGACCACTCCCTGGCGGAGCTGGAGCGCATGGCGCTCCAGGACAAGGAGGAGGTGCTGGAGGTCGCCTCCAAGTCCTCGAACCTGAAGGGGACCTTCCAGAAGGCCCTCAAATGCCGGGCCGTGAGCATGCACGGCATCGTCACCGAGCTGGTGCAGCGCACGGCCACAGACGAAACGCGGCAGCTGCAGGCGAAGGTGGATCGCCTGCAGCTGGAGGTCAGCCAGCTGCACCAGAAGCTGGCTGAGGCCACGGCCCGGCAAGCCCAACCTGCGCCTGCCCCTGCCCCTGGTCCGGTAGATGGAGGCTCCTCCCCCCCTGGCAACCTTGTGGAAATAATCCGCAGGGTTGTCATGGAGGAGAGGGCCTTCATCAGGGGCTGCTTCGCGGGCATTGAGGACCGGCTCTTGCCGGAAAAGCGGCTCCGACCGCCGTTAGCGGCGGATAAGAGTCCGCCACCGACGGAGCCGGTGCCTGTACCTGCGCAGCCTGCGGGAGACCCGCGATCGGGTGCGCAGATCCAGGCCCCGAAGCCCTCCAAGGGCAAAGGGAAGGGCAAGAGGAGCACTGTGGCCCATCAAACCCCTACCACAAGCGCGGAGGGAGCGTCTGCCACTCCGGCAGCCCCCCAGAACACGCAGCGGGAGGACGCCATGCTTCCCTCCACCACCCCGTCCAACCAGGTGTGGACGGAAGTGGGCAGGAGGGGAAAGGCCAAAAAGCCCAAGCCCGCTGCGACTGCTTCGGCAGCCCAGAAGGCTCCGGCGGGCGGGAGGAAGTTGGTTCCTCCCAAAACTGCGGCGGTCGTGGTGACCATCACCCCGGAGGCTGCGGAGCGGGGCGAGACGTACGAGTCCGTCCTAAGACGGGCTCGTGCTAACGCGGATCCCTCGCGGCTGGGGATCGGCAACATTACGTGCCGCCGCACCCAGGCCGGAGCCCGAATTTTTGAGTTCGGGGGGGAGCAGCGCGGCGCAAACGCGGACCTCTTTGCAACAAAGTTGCAAGAGGTCATCGCGGATGTGGCGACGGTCGCCAGACCTGTCAAGACCGCATCCTTGGAGGTGATCGATATGGACGATTCGGTCACCAAAGAGGATGTGGTGGCGGCCGTTGCCGCTGCGGGAGGCTGCAGCGCTGGCGCGGTGAAGGGGGGAGCCATCAGGCCCGGTCGCCGCGGCATGCGCGCCATCCGCGTCGAGTGCCCAGTCGCCGCGGCGGTGGCCGCCCTTAAAGCGACCAAGGGACGGCTGCTCGTGGGCTTCAGCTCGGCTGTGGTCCGGCCGCTTGAGGACAAGCCTGCGCGGTGCTTCAAGTGCTTCGCGCCGGGTCACACCCGATCTACGTGTCCCTCCAAGTCCGACTGGGGAGAGTCTTGCTTCCGGTGCGGACAGGAGGGACACAGGAGTGCCACTTGCAGCGCCACCACGCCACACTGCCCGGCGTGTGCTGCCAGTAGCCGCCCCGCGGGGCACAGGATGGGGGGCAGGAGTTGCCAGCCGCCCACGAGGAAGGGCATAGTGCCGGCGCAGGTTCGCCCTGTCGCCGCCACCGCCGCTGTCGCCGCCGCTGTAACTCCAGCTCCAGCGGCGGTAACTGAGGAGGGGGGTGCGATGTCGGAATAATGGTTTCCAATCATCGCATCCTCCAGGCGAACACCAACCACTGCAGAGCGGCCCAGGACCTGCTGGTGCAGGCCATGGCTGAGTGGTCGGTGAACGTAGCGGTGGTCGCCGAGCCCTACTCGATCCCTGGCAGTTGGCTGGGTGACGAGGACGGCTTGGTGGCACTAGCGGCGCGGTCCTCCACAGACTCTCCTCCCCTCTCGCTATTAGAGAGGGGACCGGGATACGTGGCCGCCGCGTGGGGAGAGGTAGCCCTCGTGGGCGTCTATTTCTCCCCAAACCGCCCTCTTCAGGACTTCGAAAACTATCTCGGAGTCCTGGCCGCCGTGGTCGGCAGGGCGGCGCCGCGTCAGGTCTCCGTATTGGGAGACCTGAATGCCAAGTCGGTGACCTGGGGCAACCCGGCCACCGACCCTCGCGGGCGGGCGGTGGAGTTGTGGGCAGCCTTCTCTGGGCTCTCCCTCCTCAACAGAGGGAACGTCCAGACATGCGTGCGGCGGCAGGGTGGCTCGATAGTGGACGTCACTTTTGCCACCCCTGCGTTGGCCGCGCGCGTGCTGAACTGGCGGGTGGATCTGGTGGAGACCATGTCGGACCACCGCTACGTGCGGTTCGATATCTCCACCGGTAGCCCCGGAGAGACGCGGCCCCCCTCGGGGCGGTCAGCGTTTCCACGGTGGGCTCTCACCCGCCTGGACAGGGAGGCGGCGGCGGAGGCGGCGTTCATTCAGGACTGGCTTTCGCTGCCTTCCGCTGGCCTGGACGTGGACACCGTGGCGGGACACCTGAGGGAGTCTCTGACCGAGGTGTGCAATTCTAGCATGCCTCGGTCAGGCCGATCGCTGCCCAATCGGGCGGTGTACTGGTGGTCGGTGGAGCTGGAGGGGCTTCGAGCGGCGTGTGTGGGGGCCAGGAGGGCCTACGCGCGGAGCCGGCGGCGGCGTCGACGAGACCACGCCCACGAGGACCACCTCTATGAGGTGTACATAGAGGCAAAACTGGTCCTCGAGCGGGCCATCGCCGACGCCAGGGACTCGGCGAGAGCGGAGATGCTGGAGGGTCTCGACAGGGATCCCTACGGGAGGCCATACAGGGCGGCGCGCAACAAGCTGCGCCCCTTTGGTCCCCCGGTGGCCGAGACCCTGGAGCCCTCATTCCTGGATGGGGTGGTTCAGTCCCTGTTCCCATGCAGGGACAACTTCACCCCACCAGTGATGGACCCTCCGCGGGGGATGGCTCCGCCAGCTGAGGAGGAAGAGGAGGAAGAGGAGGCCCCTCCTGTCACGGAGTCGGAACTTAGCGCGGCGATTGTGCACATCCGCGCCAAGAAGACGGCTCCGGGCCCCGACGGTGTCCCGGCGAGGGTAGTGGCAATTGCCGCCACCGAAATGGAGGAGCGGTTTCGGGACCTCTTTAGCGCATGTCTTGCGTCTGGGAGGTTCCCGAAGCCGTGGAAGGAGGGGCAGTTGTGCCTCCTTCGCAAGGAGGGCCGCCCTGCAGACTCGCCCTCGGCATACCGACCCATCGTCCTGCTCGATGAGGTCGGCAAAATGTTCGAGGGTATAATCGCTGCCCGCCTAAAGAGCCACCTGCGGAATGTGGGGCCGGACTTGTCGGACGCTCAGTTCGGTTTTCGGGCTGAGCGTTCCACAGTGGACGCGCTGGCCCGCCTTAAGGGCCAGGTGAAGGATGCGATGCAGGCGGGGGACGGATTGTTGGCGGTGTCATTCGACATAGCCAACGCCTTCAATTCTGTTCCCCACAGCACCATCCTAGAGGCGCTCCGATTCCACGGGGTGCCTCAATACATGCGGCGTCTACTGGCCAGCTACCTGGAGGATCGGGCAATCGTCCTCGTGAACAGGGCTGGCCAAGTCCGGCGGTACGCAGTCAAGGCCGGCGTTCCGCAGGGGTCAGTCGTGGGACCTCTCCTCTGGAACGTCGGCTACGACTGGCTCTTGCGGGGAACTCTCCTCCGAGGCACGAGTGTGGTCTGCTACGCGGATGACACTCTCCTCACCGCCCGGGGGGAGAGTTTCAGGGAGGCGGCCAACTTGGCCTCGGCGGGTGGATCCTTGGTCGCAGGGAGGATCCGCCGCCTAGGATTGACGGTGGCGCTGCACAAGACCGAGGCCGTGTTCTTCCACGGGCCTCGGCAGCGCCAACCACCAGACGCCCACATCTTTGTGGAGGGCGTCCGAATCGAGGTGAAGGCCCAGATGAAATATCTGGGCCTTGTACTCGACAGCAGGTGGCGTTTCGGCCCGCATTTTAGCGGGCTGTCGACGCGCCTGCTGAAGACTGCGGGCGCCCTCTCGTGGCTGCTCCCCAACTTGGGGAGGCCCAGCTCGAGATGCCGGCAACTCTACGCCGGCATCTTGAGGAGTATGGCCCTTTACGGGGCCCCTATTTGGGAAGACTCCCTCCACAGGAGGGAGAACGCCGCCGCATTGCGGGCCCCCCAAAGGGCCATAGCCCAGCGGGTGGCGAGGGCCTACCGCACGGTCGGCTTCTCCGCGGCATGTGCTCTGGCGGGCACTCCGCCTTGGGAACTCGAGGCGTGGGTGCTCGCCAGAGTGTATGAATGGACGGCGGGGCGGAGGGCGAGAGGAGAACGCCCAGCCCCGCAAGAGCGGGAGGCCGTCCGGCGGCAGGCGAAGGACGCAATAGTCGTCCACTGGACGCGGGACCTCGCCGCCGCAGTCTTCGGCCGCCGAACCCTCGACGCGATTGGGCCGGTCCTGCGAGACTGGCTCGAGCGGTCGCACGGGTTCCTCTCCTTCCGTCTGGTGCAGGTGCTGTCCGGACACGGTTGCTTCGGATCGTACCTGCACCGTATCGGGCGGGAGGAGACGCCGTCGTGTCACGACTGTGGCGCGGCGGAGGACACGGCGCAGCACACTCTCGAGGTGTGCCCGTCGTGGTCCGGGCCGCGCCGCAGTCTCACCGCGGCGATCGGAATGGACCTCTCGCTCCCCGGCTTGGTCAACGCCATGCTAGGGGATGAGGGGTCCTGGGCGGCAGTCGCCTCCTTCTGCGAACACGTCATGTCCCAGAAGGAGGCGGCGGAGCGCGTGCGGGAGGAAGACCCTCTCGCGGCGCCGCTCCGAAGGCGGAGGAGGGGTCGAAGAAGACGTCAGTATGACAGTCATCTCCGACTCCTCCCAGGTGGAAGCCAGCAGGCGACGGGTGCGGGGGCACCCTCGCCTGTATTGCACAGGCTTCCACCAGTGCCGGACGGGAATGGCCAGGTGTTCCCGGCCATTCCCGTAGCCCCCCAGACGGGGGGACATGCGGGGCCCGCCAGCTAGGCTAGGCTAGCGCCGGGGGGTTGTGGATGCAAAGGCTGAGCCGGATTCCCATGACCTCCCCATCAAGGCGATGAGGGAACACCGCTGAGTTTTAGTGGGTATACTGCCACCCTGGCAGGGAGTCCCACATACTCCGTCTCTTCCCCCGACGAGCGGAGATGCGTAACGTCATTTCTCAGCGAAAAAAAAAAAAAAAAAAAAGGCAGTCGCTCCATGTAAAATACTGGTACTCAGCTGCTGAGATTATATTATTTTAGTTTTGTTTAAAATGTAAACAAAACTAAAATAATATAATCTCAAACCAAAAGAAAAAACTAATTAATCATGATACATCATTGTACTCACGAGAAAAACAGTGAAATATTAATTTAACTAATGTATCGTTCCGTCTTGGGGTGAACAAACTCGAAGAAAATACTAAAACAAACGCTAAGAAACTTCTACAGACCATCCAATTAAAGGTTGTGTCTTTTCTTTATGAATGAGAAATGGAATGCAAAAGACAAACCACAGAAGCTTTGATGTTGTAGAAAAAGAAATATGAGGAGTTCTCCTAGTATTCCACCATCAGCTCCATTTCACCATTCGCATTGTGACGAGCATAAATTAATTAGCAACCATAGTAATCGAATCGCAACCCCTGAAATACTTATTATTGAGTAGTTCCGGTGACCATCTGTGGTCTTCTTCATCAGTTCCACTTCACCAAATGGTAATTTCCGAGAGCAAATGCACGAGTTACTATAAAAAATACCCAAATCGCTATAGGTGGGCCTATAATATTTGAGGAGTTCCCTCAATTCCTCATGGATCCCATCATCAGAACTGGATTTTGATAAAAATGGGACCAATCTGGAAGTATATCCTTTTAAATAAAAAAAAGAATTTTCTAAATCGGTTTATAAATGACGGCGTACTGAGGTAACAAACATAAAAAAAACAGTGGCACTCCGGGAGTGCCGACAGAAGTGAAAACAAAACACAAAAAGAATACTTTGCCATCACTCACTGACATATCGGATATACATTAAAACCGAGTACATCCCGAGGACAGCCGAACACATCCGAAGCGGGTATTTTTTTTAATCGTCTTATAAACAAAACACGCGTGGTGTCGCTTACGGTAACAGTGGCGCGAGTTAGGCAGGATACAAAAGTCTAAAAAGTTAGTATTTTTAGGCCTTTGTATCCTGCCTATGCGTATGAAGTTTCATTAAAATCGGTTCATTCATTTCGAAAAATAAGGGCTTGAAAGTTTGTATAAAATGCCGCACGGCGTAAACGCTCTTAACTAAATATCTATTTAAAATAGTTTGAGTCTAATTATAGAATCTAAAAAAAGCTTCAAAATGTCAAACGAAATATTTTATTCAAAAAACAGCCATATTCGCTGGTATGCTGGTATGGTGAACTACGCCGTAGCATAGTGTGAGCTACGCCGTAGCACAGTTTGACCTACGCCGTAGCACTCTCCATCCGTCTTACGAATTTTCGATCAGGTCACGTGTCCTGACGCGAGTTTAACATTTTTTACCCATTACAAAAAAAGTGTACAACGCCACTAAAGAAGTTTTCACTTCAAAAATAAAATAAAAAAATACAACCGGATTGAGAACCTCCTCCTTTTTTTGAAGTCGGTTAAAAAGACAAATAAACAACCTCAATTTCACATTATTTGTATAATAATATTATAAGTATGTATAATTATATACAAGTACCTAGAATAAACGCTTCGATGCAGTGCTCTTGTCATTGAATTCGAATTTATTCTAGAATCTCATTCCAAGAAACAAAATAACTTTTTCGTGGATATGATACCTTATTTTGTTTATTAAAAATATTACTTGAGGCTGATTTTTTTAACGCGAGATCTCTTTTTTTTATTCGTGGAATATAATATACGTCTGACAGTTTTGTACCGAACACCGGACAAAAATTCGTTATTACTTATTCCTGGGATATTTTGAAATGAACCAAAAAAAAACAAAAACTACACGGTAAATAAGTAGCGACGAAAATTGAGTTATAAACAAAGTTGTATTACAATTTTATTCTTGATTGTTAGTCCGCGGCCTGTCCCGGCGGATCCGTTTAAATAAATTTATAATGGAGCCCTTCGACAGGGCCGATTTACCGAGAAAACAGTCCTTTAATAAGGGCTTATTATAACTTTTATACTTGTATGAGTACTTTTTTAAACCTTTGCGTTTAGACCCCGAGTTTATTTAACAACTAAGGTAGACGAAATTTAATGGTACGCTAACTTTTACTCGTACTTCAGCGCCATAATCATCTGAAGTCGAATTAAATGGAACTAAAACTGACATAAAAAGTTAATGTATCATTTAAGAGTTTTCCACGTAAAAACCTAGGTTCACATTTTGTGTACAAGTTATGTGCGCATACTTTCTGATGCTTCTCTTGCATGGCGTGTTGGTAAAAGTATTCAATATTTAAGGGTAATGTCAAAGGTGCGCCACAACCAATGACATGCCTGCCGAAATCAATCACAAGGCTACACGCGTTTGTCTAAAGCATTAAGTTCATCCCTATCAAATAGGTAATAGGGTCTATCCAAACAATTATTTAGCAATCAAGCATTCCGAGCTCACCAAAAGCGCAATTCAAAGTCCACACAGTAGCGCCACACAGTAGCGCACACAAACGCACCAATGACCACTCAATCAGCGCAAGTTTTACCCGCGTCACATCCATCGAATCACGCAATTAATTTAGAAGGTCTGGTCTCTGTTTGCTTTGACAACCCCTGTAATCGAGTTTCGAGCGGGGCACACTCCCAACGGCTGTAAATCATTAAATTTAATTCCGGAGCGACTTTTGCATTTGAGGCCAGTCTTGTGCTAGTTCTAGCTGTTGTATTGACGTGTTTGACTCCCGCTCGCGCTAAATTAAATTCTCTTTCCACTTTACAACACGGTTTTTACTGTAAAATGTTTCGGATTTAGAAATGGATATGAAATGGTTTCATTTTTTTGCCTGTCAAGTGCAGGGTAAATACAATTTTGCGAGCTCAGGATTACGTATGTTTCGAGGGGTGCATGCTCGGTTGTAGTTAACGTTGCATGCTGATGATGGGCGGAGTCTAAAAAGATTGATAATGTGATTTGCGGACTATGAAGCAGTTGGTTCAATTGGCTGAAGAGTGATAGCTCTGCATACATTACTCCACTTTGATGTAATTACTTTACCACTCTCTAGCCTTTTCCCAAAGCCTTGCAGTCTTTCGTCCAAACAGATGCGACTGAATTTGTGATTTACCCAGAGCGACCGCCATCTAAAGTCCGCAATCCATTCATTTGGGAATACTCTTAGATTGAATGGGACAACGGGTTTTGGGGTTTCAAAACCACCTGGATCAACCCTTATATATTTGGTATAATAGTGAGGTAAAAAAATGCCAGTATACAAAATAGTTACAAATCCTATTACAAATGGGAATAACCCAGTTCCTTCATTGCCATAAGTTGACCGGAAAACAATCACCAAATACATTCCCATATCCTTTTTTTTTTTTTGTGGATGGGAAATCATCAAATGACCCCTCCCGCTCTGGGTGGAGCGGAAGGGAGTGTCAGACTCTTACTGACTAAAACCCACCCGTGTTCCTTCCTTAGCCCTTTATGTTCCGGGCCAGCGGTAAACCTTTTTTTTTTTTTTTTGCGGATGGGAAATCATCAAATGACCCCTCCCGCTCTGGGTGGAGCGGGAGTGTCAGACTCTTACTGACTAAAACCCACCCGTGTTCCTTCCTTAGCCCTTTATGTTCCGGGCCAGCGGTAACCCTTTCGGACAATCCCGCTGACCCAGCGGTAACCCTTTCAGACAATCCCGCTGACCACATTCCCATATCCTTTCATTACAATCATGAAACGTTTATTTTATCTTTTTTTTTTTTTTTAGGGTGTGGGGGAGATCAGACCGGAATAAATACCGCAGATCGTGTATAAAATTTTCCAAATTCGCAAAAAATGTATTTATACTTGTCCAACCGTATTTTTGCGTTTCCAATCATCGGACAAAACAAAGAGTATTGGTACATAATGACTAATAGCCGATTCGTTCGGGATAAAAATTGGAACGAATAAATACAAGCGACTCAACGGAAAAGCGAGCGTACAAAACCTTTCACCACATATTTTTACGTTTAACAAACAAAACGAGAGCATTATCCGGCTGATTCATGTCATAGATAAAATCTGTTTGTCTGAGTATTTCACATTGTTTATGCGAGCGTAGATCTAAATCCGTATTGCAAACTTCTGAGTCTACCTTATCTCATCTTATGTTGGTGCGGATTCAATCAAATTCGGTCCGCTGTCGAACCGGAATAACTCGATTTTAAGTCTGGTTTTTGTCGTTGAATTGTCTGACCATTCTGCGACTGGGACACTGTCGATAATTGGATGTCGATTTCGTAAACTACTGCGGTCTCTTGCCAAAAAAGTATTTGACGCCATTCGGTTAATCCCTGCTGTTACGTATCACTCCTTTAGAATCGTCTATTGAGTAGGTACCTTACATTCAATATTTTATCTTGTAACATAACAATCACGATTCAAATTACCTTAATAGATACCTACATACAATTACCATTTGACTAATTATATTTAATTGGTTATTTAACTCTTTGAGAATCAACATTCAATTTAATGAGTTAACATTGTAATTGTTATCTATAGGTAGTTACTTTTCACTGAAAATTACATAATTATTCAATAATATTTAATCACATGGAAATTAGTATGTTTTAAATTGAGTTCAATTCAATGTAATGTACTGATATTAATCAGTCCGATTATTGTCACTGTTTTCTAGTGATTGTATATTAATTGCGCCATTTTGGTAAAATGCTGTTGAGAAGAAATTGATATCAATATTAAATAATAATAAATAAATATTTATAGAAATAAAAAAGCCTTTATTATTCCTTAATTACAAAAAAGTGCTTAATAAAATAAGTAATATTAATTAATTGATTGCCTATTTAGAGCAGTGGTGGCCCGTGGTATCGGCCGCGACTTACGAGTTGTAGGTCGTAGGTTCGAACCTAGACAGGCGCTTTTCTTTGTGTAAATGAATTCATCTCCACTGCTCTCAAAACGGTGAAGGAAACCATCGTGATGAAACCGGCATGTCCTAGAACCAAAAATTCGAAGACATGTGACACTCCCTCTCACAGGGAGGAGGCCTGTGTCCCAGCAGTGGGAACATTATAGGTTGATTATGATTATGATGATTGCCTATTTAAGGAAAACCATACAAAACTAGACATTACTGAAATAGGCACCGTCAAGGGGCGACAGGTAGAATATGCCTCTTACAGTAATGTCCAGTTTGGTCTGTCAAGCCATGATTTGCCAATCAATTCCACTATCTCGTCGTGCCAACGTTCTGCTGGTCTGCCTTCTCTTTCCATTAATGTTCTCGTCTAACTTTTTAGACCTTTGTATCCTGCTTATGCGTATGAAGTTTTATTAAAATCGGTTCATTCATTTTGGATAATATGGGCTAGAAATTTTGTATGAAATGCCGTACGGCGTAAACGCTCTTAAAACTAAAACATGCGTCCACTGCTAGCCATGCGCAACGCGTCATACTCATAACTACCGATATACTGTTTACATCAGCATGTACAAGCGAACCCATAAGATTCACGATTTTCCCCTGTTAAAAATCGCTCAACGTCGTTTTCACTTCGAAAATCCTGCTAACCCAAATCATAGAACCGTGCCTGAAACACAACCAAACAGAAAAATGTTAACTCATTTTTCACTGTCACACTCGGTAACACACCTCCATAAAAAAAAACAAAATACCTACCGGACCGGTGCCAACATACCTACATGGAAAAACTACTGAGCAACGCGTAGACAGAGTAATCTATAGACTCATGGTACCCGTGTCACCGAAAGGGACAAAAAATTCCGGCAATCTTCATCATACTATCATTTTTACAGCATATTACACAGCACCTTACCATTTTCACAGTTGCGCAATTGTACTATTATTGAATTATGCACGAAAAATATCTTATTTTCCGTTTAATCGCGGTGTAGTTTTTATTATTTCATTCATAATTTTTATTATTTCATTCGAAACGTCAAACTTGTTGTGCACATTGATGTGCTTAGCCGACACGCAGTAAGGGACAGAAATATTCTTACTCTGTCTCTTTTCTTTGCTGGTGACGTTAATATATTTCTCTTTTTCTTGTGCGAATGAAAAGGAAGATATGCAGCAGTCTATAGTTTACTCTGTCTACTTACTGAGCAACGGAACACGCGTCCGGTGTCGCGGGAAACCGGACCGGTCACGTATTGCTACACCCGTACGCCTGAAGGCGATACACTGTTTAATTTGGAAAGAAGTGTAAGGTACAAGCTTTAAGCGGATTCGATTTTATTAGTAGATAATTATTGCAGAGGAGGCCAGCGCTGGAGCTCTGTCTCGCATAGGGTCTTAGCATTATGCTGAGCGATGGCCGTTTTGCGTGGATGTGACGCATGTTTTCTCCCAACTTTTTATGTTTTTTGGTTTGTGTTCTTTTTCTGCGTCATGTTTACCGCAAATAAACGTATTTACTTTCTTATCTTTCTTTCCTTGCTTTTCTTTTATTGTATACTATTTTGTTTCTACGGTGTTTAAACGGTGAAGGAAAACATTGTGAGGAAACCTGCATGTCCTAGAACCAAAAATTCGAAGACATGTGACATCTGCCAATCCGCACTGGGCCCGCGTGGTGGATTACGGCCCACTCCCTCTCACCGAGAGGAGGCCTGTGTCCCAGCAGTGGGAGCATTATAGGCTGATCATGGTTATGTTTATGGTTATTTTGTTTCTACAACAAAATAAATCTACGTAACCTTTTCCCAACTAGATTTGGGTTGGCTTCCAGTCTAACCGGATGCAGATGAATACCAGTATTTTAAATGGAGTGGTAAGTAGTGAATGTACTGGGTATCAGGATACGCCTTTGTACTTACGAATGGTTGTCAAACTTTTCGGCTTCTGACTACCCGTAACGACTGTCAAAAATCGACGAATGACAGCCGAGACCTTTCGGAAGCACGGAGGTGCTTTCCGAAGCACGGGGGGTCTCGATATGTAATTGATGGCCACCCATCCAGGAACCGACCGCGGCTAGCGTAGCTTAACCTTCCATCGACCCGTGCGGCTGTAATTACTTAGCCACGAGCCCTACTGGCTATTTCTACAATATTGGCGGAATATGTATTGTGGTCGCTATAAGCGTATTCCTTATGTACCAGAATAAAAGCTCCATGTTGGTCAGCAATATTAACTTACACACCTTGCAGCCGTGATTGAGTCACAAGTTGTTAATTGAACCATTCTTTTCTCTTGTTTCCCGTTTGCTAGCCTTTTAGTTTAATAATGCAACCTGACTTTATCTCAGTTTTAATTCAATTCATGGGATTGCAACAAAAAGAGGTTCTGTTATTCTAGCACCATGATTTCTTATGATTTTAGACATTTCTTAAAAATAATACAAGTCACTTCTCAAGAGAAAAACAAATTAATCTCGATTATTCTCGATCATCGGACATCGGAAATAATCGGTTAATCTTAATACTTGATAGAATGGTAGGTATTCGTAAGTACATGCACAAATATTTTTTGAAGTGAAAACTTCTTTAGCGGCGTTGTACACTTTTTTTGTAATGGGTAAAAAATGTTAAACTCGCGTCAGGACACGTGACCTGATCGAAAATTCGTAAAACGGATGGAGAGTGCTACGGCGTAGGTCAAACTGTGCTACGGCGTAGCTCACACTATGCTACGGCGTAGTTCACCATACCAGCATACCAGCGAATATGGCTGTTTTTTGAATAAAATATTTCGTTTGACATTTTGAAGCTTTTTTTAGATTCTATAATTAGACTCAAACTATTTTAAATAGATATTTAGTTAAGAGCGTTTACGCCGTGCGGCATTTTATACAAACTTTCAAGCCCTTATTTTTCGAAATGAATGAACCGATTTTAATGAAACTTCATACGCATAAGCAGGATACAAAGGTCTAAAAATACTAACTTTTTAGACTTTTCTATCCTGCCTAACTCGCGCCACTGTTACCGTAAGCGACACCACGCGTGTTTTGTTTATAAGACGATTAAAAAAAATACCCGCTTCGGATGTGTTCGGCTGTCCTCGGGATGTACTCGGTTTTAATGTATATCCAATATGTCAGTGAGTGATGGAAAAGTATTCTTTTTGTGTTTTGTTTTCACTTCTGTCGGCACTCCCGGAGTGCCACTGTTTTTTTTTTTCCTTCAGTACTGCGAGTAACAAGAAAAAGTGAGTGTACCATTCGTGGAAGAAGGGCCCCATAATCTTAGACACTTGTTCATTCAACGCGTTTCTAAAGGCGGATTTACATTTGCATGAGTTCACTGCCACTTTCGGGCTAACGTAGGTATCGTTATTATTCGCCGGCTGTTTACAAAAACAAACCCAGAAGAAAAACACATTTTGACACGTATAAAAATATGCTTCCGAAAAGCTGAATACCTACACAAACAAGTTAAAGAATTTAATAGACATAAACGAATCGTGTTGAACTTTGTTTTAACTAACCGGGTCTTTGACAAAGTTTACTTTGGAAATGTGTAACAGGACCGTCATTTTAATTAATTTCAAAAGGGGTTTATTACTTTAACTTTAGTTTTGTTTGTTACCTCCGATTAGCATACCGAGTTAACTACTAAAACTTACCTGTCTCGTCTGGCGAGACGGTAAAATTATCTTTTGATTATATAATTTGAAAGATTTGGGAGTGTTGTTAATTTGCCAATTGGAATATTTAATAACTTTAATTAAAACGGTTATAGGCCAATTATAATAATTAGAGGCATGGACAGAGACCATACACATAAAAACGAAAATAGAAAATTATAAAGTTATGCATCTTAAGTTAAAGTTCGCGAGCACATTCTCAAGAAGGTGGCACGGCACTATCATCACAACGGTAATATTTTCTCAGTGTTTGTCTTATTTCTTTGTACTATATTTATGTATATTTATTTGTGCTTGTATTTATATGTACCTAATAAGGTAGGTACCTATATATTTTATTTATAGTTTTAATAGGTTTAAGTATGCGTTACTCCTCAATTTTCATGATTGCACCTACCACTGTTTGTCTCTGCATCACCCAAAGGTTTTTTTTGGGTGGGAAATCATCAAATGGCCCCTCCGCTCTGGGTGGAGCGGAAGGGAGTGTCAGACTCTTACTGACTAAAACCAACCCGTGTTCCTTCCTTAGCCCTTTTTTTTCTGGGCCAGCGGTAACCTTTCTGGACAATCCCGCTAACCCGGCAGGATCACCTAAGCGTTGACTGGTAGAAAATGCCTATGGCATATGTACATATAAGTGCTTGAAGTATTAAATAAATAAAGAATTGTGTAGTTTTATTTAATTCGCATTCAGATTAAGAGCTATTATTGTTGATATAGGTCCACATTTGTTCACTAACTTATTAAGATTGTTCGTTATAAAGATGTCATTAGATAAGACCCTAGCCCCGCGTCCTGACTAACAAGATCGTTCGCGCCAATACGCATCGTCGCATTCTTATGGCACTGATTTGTTCGGAAAACCCGAACACGTGGTCGTGCCGACTGAGTTTCGTCACCGATTTGCCTCAGTTTTCCGCCATATGAACACAGCGACCGTATTCGAGCGAACGATCTTATTAATTAAGATGCGGCATAGACATTATTTTTGGATACGAACTAGTTTTCCATTATTTTGGTGAATACTTATACCTAATTTTACAATTATTAACGTACACAAGCGGCGTTTAAATAAGTTTTTAATTTTGACAGCGAAAACCCAAGAAATGGTTTCTACTCTACCAGGAGTCAAACGATACATGACGCATTTTTTGTTGTGTTAATTTTTACAGCATAGACAACATATCCCGAAATTAACGCACACCACCAAACACCCTAATTAGAATATTATGTTAAAATCATAATAAATACACTGAACTTTTATATATAAAACATTGTTTATTTATTAAATTAATTATAATGATTATGGGAGAAAATTGTGGTCACATCTACGCATGCACACAGTCACACAAGTATAAGGGTCAGTTCACACCGAGACGCGACGCGACGCGCAGTTTTAAGATAGAAATAGAATTACAGACCTTATCTACTACACTAAAAGGTACACAATTCAGTGTCTACTAGCTAGTAGTTTATGCGGCCTACCCAAATGTCCTGTCTTTGGTATTGTTCGTCGAATCGTTGAGCTCCTTAAGTTCTGAGTTGAGCTGCACGGTTACTGACAAATGCGTGCACTGACTGGACAGGTCCGCTCAATCTGTGTGGTTCTTTCCTCAAAAGACCATTTCAGACACTAATCTACATGGTCCTCAAAGATTATGTCCGGATTTTTTATATACACATTGACATTGATGAATTTTATTTAGACAATGACATGAATATTTACTTTGTAAGTAATTTTTATTATTATATTTTTTATTTAATTATTGCGAATGTGAGGACTATGTGGGTCATTTCTTTTTTTTTCCTTCTTAGTTTTAATCATGATCTGGCAGTTTGAGTAGTTTATGCGGCCTACCCAAATGTCCTGTCTTTGGTATTGTTCGTCGAATCGTTGAGCTCCTCAAGTTCTGAGTTGAGCTGCACGATTTTTGACAAATGCGTGCACTGATTGGACAGGTTCGCTCAATCTGTGTGGTTCTTTCCTCAAAAGACCATTTCAGACACCAATCTACATGGTCTTCACACGATCTGACCAAGATTTTGTCTGGACTTTAAAAGGGACTGTGACTTCTGAGTTTGTTTCGGCCTTTCTTCTCAGAATAGTCAGTTAGGAAACGCCGACCTCATCTAGTTTAAAAAAAAAATATGATTGACGTGTAAAAGTGTTTGTACAAACCTACTTACAGAAATAAAAATCATTTAATCATTTACGTCGAGCTACGCAGCGCGGCGCCGCCGCCGCGCGGCATAGCTCACTGAATCGTGTACCTTTTTGTGTAGTAGATAAGGTCTGTAATTGTATTTCTATATTGAAAACTGCGCGTCGCGTCGCGTCGCGGTGTGAACTGACCCTAAGGGTCTAGCGTAATAGGTCTTCGTACATTTGTTTTTGTTTTGTTACAGTTTTAATTACGTTTGAAATAAAAAACATACCTATAATAATAACTAACAGAGCTCCGCGGTTTCACCCGCATAAGTGTCGATCCCGCGGGAATATCGGGATAGAAACTATCCTATGTCCTTCCCCGGAATGCAATCTATCTCTCTGTCGAAATCGAAATATAATATATAGGTAATTATATCTATATATAAATAAATATAATTATATATATTGAAATCCATTCAGTGGTTTAGGTGTGAAAAGGTAACATACAGACAGACAGAGTAACTTTCGAATTTATATTGTTAATATGGATGACAAAAATCGATTCAGTAGGTAAACGATTCTGAACAAATTACTTTCACATCATCATCATCACAATATTAACTGTTTTATTCATTTAGTGATAGGTAACCGTTCAAACCATTGAAAACTTACATTACAGTAATGGTGGTTTTCCTTTTTAGGGTTCCATAGCCAAATGGCAAAAACGGAACCCTTATGGATTCGTCATGTCTGTCTGTCTGTCTGTCCGTTCGAATGTCTCAGCCACTTTTTTCCGAAACTATAAGAACTATACTGTTGAAATTTGGCAAGTAGGTGTATTCTGTGAACCGCATTAAGATTTTCACAAAAAAATAGAAAAAAAAAACAATAAATTTTGGGGGTTCCCCATACTTAGAACTGAAACTCAAAATTTTTTTTTCATCAAACCCACACTTATCTATGGATAGGTCTTTAAAAAATGATATTGAGGTTTCTATTGTCTTTTTTTTTTCTAAACTGAACAGTTTGCGCGAGAGACACTTCCAAAGTGGTAAAATGTGTGTGGGGCCCCCTGTAACTTCTAAGATAAGAGAATGATAAAACTAAAAAAATATATGAAGTACATTACCATGTAAACTTCCACCGAAAATTGGTTTGAGCGAGATCTAGTAAGTAGCTCGCCGGTGAAATTTTAAAAACATATGATGATACGGAACTCGGATTCGCTCTTGCCCGATTTTTTTTTGTTGTTTTTTTCAGTAAATAGTATGTTCAATCACTAAAAAAGTTACTGTTTTGTCTTTTACTGTTTTACAAACATTTTTTCTTACTGTATAAAGTCAGTAAGTCATAATGAAATCGCTTTAATGTGGTGTAGTAATTATTTTTAATTTTTTGAGTGCCCCTACTCTTATAGCCATCGACAGTCATACTTTCCTCACGACATTTTCCTCATTCCTCCGTATTACATTTCCATAGCATGTCAACCGTTCACAATGTACAGACGCCAGCACATCAAGCTACTACAATCTGTCAAATTTCTTAAATAGATATTCAACTTTATCGCAAAAGCATAAGGTTCAAACTTCATTGGGAAAATTTGACAGTTTCGGGTAGCTTGATGTGCTGGCGTCTATACATTCATTCAGTTACACATTGTATATTAACCCAAAACTCAACCCTGCATTAAAATGGACAGCGATACGGCAAAGCTAAACTCTCGGTCGGAAAAAAAAAAATCTGCAATGCATACCGGGTGTATTAATATGGGTTTTAACGGGATCTCGGTAATCCAATATGCGTCCAGATAAAAATTTATGTTGCTGGGATATAACGTGTTTATTCGTTTGTTTTTTTGGACGGAAAATGGAGATAAATATACGTTTATTTACGGAAAATATTATTCAACTATAGCTGTGCCCCGCGGTTTTACCCGCGTCAATGTCGATCCCGTGGGAATACCGGGATAAAAAGTACATGTTAATCCAGGGTGTCAGCTACCTCCATACAAAATTTTATCAAAATTGGTCCAGCCGTTTGAGCGTGAAGAAGTCATCATCTGCCTAGCCCTTTGCCAACTATGTTGGGGTTGGCTTCCAGTCTAACCGGATGCAGTTGAATACCAAAAGCGTGAAGAAGTAACAAACGTATAAATACACACACACACACTTACAAACTTTCGCCTTTATAATATTATTGTAATGTAATATTCGCACCTCGATATATATATTTACACTACTCTGCGACTATTTGTCGTCACGTATTTTATAATTGGTAACTATATAATTATTTCTCTTATAGTTATGGCCAACCAACAATTGTATACACTGTTAAAATCCACACTAATATTGCGAAAGTGTGTCTGTCTGTTACCTCTTCATGCCGCTAAACCGATTTAGATGAAGTTTGAGTCCCAGGAAAGGACATAGGATAGTTTTTATCCCAATATTCCCACGGGATCGACACTTATGCGGATGAAACCGCGGGACGCTAGTTATAAAATAATACTTACTAAAATCTTAAATTAGTGTAACAATTTCCTATAGGTTAGCACCACATGCCCTATATAATCAGCTTATAATGTTCCCAGATCTAAGATTAGAGTAACAATTTCTTATATAGATTAGCACCACATGTCCACAGAATAACTAATAGTACTAAAGTAGCATGTCCCATAAACGTAATAAATGTGCCACAAGCACTGTGCTATAAAATTAATAAATATGTAGGTACAAAAACAAAAGAAACAATATCTCAATAGCAGCCGGACGAACAAGCAAGGGATCGAGAAGGGGGGAGGTGGAGGGAAGTTCAGGGAATCAGACCGGAATAACTCGTTGATGGCAATAGGCACGACCCCTACTACATGGAATGGGACTTTAAACATGGGCGAAATGTGGGATTACTATGTAGGTACACTTCTGCGTAACCCTTCATGGCAAATAGGTGTAAACTTTATTGCTTGAATGTGAACACATTCGTTTATCAAAAGCTAGAAATTCGCGTAGCGCCGCGCGTAGCTAATTTTGCTACGTTACGTGTCTTGCTACGGCGTAGCCCAGCTCTTGTACGAAAGCGACGCCTCAATGCCTTCGGAATACTTGACTGAGCTTTATATTTAATGTTGAATTCAGTTTCTTGAATTTTATTTATGGAAACATTCATGAAACAACAATCTTTACTTTACAATCAAATATTATATAGGTACCGCAATATTCATTGAAACGTGTCACACGGAAAATGATACCTTTTAATATTTTTAACTTTTGTTGACCAATCATTACGTGATATAACAATTTACCAGCTAATTTACCCGTCAAACACTGGATAAGGCTTTCAGAAAAAGAAAGTTAAGTAACATTTTCGACTTTACTCCAAAGATTTTTTTAACAAATGTGATTGACGAACAGGTACGAATATTGGTGATGTTAATTGTACTAGAATCATATGCCTAAAACCAGCTGACCGTTGCAGGGTACTGTTTTACGGCTCAATCGAGCGCTCTGTAAAAGCAATAGGTTTTAATTACCGGTACAAAGCGATTGGACTTGCGCGACAAAAGAGGGATTTGATCGTGTTCCATTCTTTAACCACCCAATCCCGGCGTGGTACGATATCGGCCCATTACAATAGAAAATCAATTGTGTCTCATTAGCGGTGATTATGAGGTTGACGTTTATTACAACGCCCTGTATAAGCGTGGTGGTGTTGCTATTTTAATCCTCTACGGAACGGAAACAAAATTTGTGCAGAAACTCAAACTCAAAACTCACTCAAACTCAAATCATTTATTTCAATTAAACCTTTCAAAGTCAAAGTCAAAGTCAAAGTTATTTTATTTGTAAAACATAGGTGGTGTAGAAACAGTTGTTATTCAAATATATAGGTACACTATGTTTTGCCAATGACGGCGTACAAATATGAATAAAATAATTAATTAAAAGTGAATTAAACAAAAATAATAATTAAAAAAATGTCAAACAGAAAAAAAAAAAAAAATATTAATAATTATTATATTAAATTTACAATTTATGTCAAATATCTATATATACACACATGAAAAGTGTCTAGGGATCAAGCATTTTTATGCGGATTTCTTGAGATTGAGATGTGGCTTTGTAATAAATTTATGATTTTATAAATTTATATGGATCCTTTTTGGTGCATTTCATAATTTGAATCAGGAACTGTGAATCAAATTCGAGTAAAAGATGAAAATCAGCGGTCAATATTTTCCCTATAAAAACATACAACGCATTGAAGACATTATTAGTGCTACTGTTTCCCTACTACTGATTAAAACCAACGTTATTATGGAGCGGCGACGTCATTTAAGCAGGGAAGAAATGCTCAGAGCCGTGGGAATGATAGAAGCTGGTTCCCGGCAACGTACTGTGGCTTTAGCTCTGAATACAAGTCAGAGTGTTATCAGTCGACTTTGGACACGTTACCCAAGCACTGGTACCGTGGCTGAGCGCCATGGAGGACGGTATCGCTGCACCACACGGAGACAAGACCGATACATTCAAATCTTAACTCGAAGAGCTCCAACAATAACCGCCATGATGTTAGCCGTGAGGCTTCATCACTCTTCAGGGAACTTAATTAGCGACCAAACAGTCAGAAACCGCTTGCATGAAGTGAACCTTCATTCCCGAAGACCGCTACGGGTACCACCTATAGCAATGCACAATCGTAGGATTCGATATCAATGGGCTCTTGAACACAGAAATTGGGCAGAAGAACAATGGAAATGAAATGAAACCTTGTACAGGCACTTTTGAATTGTCAAAATTAAATAGTCTGTCAGTTAGTCAGAAAGTTGAAGCTAGTTACCCATTCCAAAGCGTAGATCTCTATGGAGAAGAACGGGCAAGAAACTCCATGGACACTCTTTTAAGATATTACAAAATCCTGGGTACATTATTCTTGTTGCTTCTATATGTGAGAACAATGTAAAAAAGACAGAAATGAAGAAACAATTCAAGACATAAGATTAAAAATAAGCCTTGGCAGTTAAGAGATGACCAGTCTCAACCGACGGCGCCCGTTCACGAACATGACGCGTGGATCAGCACCATCCAGCTCAACCATTTTGTAGGGAACCGAATGATCCAACACACGCGCCACCATCGGTGAGACATTTAAGTGAGCATGCAGTGCCTGTAACCCGACTTGCCTAAATTTAAAATAGTGTATTTTAATGTAAATATGTATTTTGCTATCCAGATATTGAATCGTCAACTAAACACAGGATAGAAGTTCAATAACTGGGCCTTTTTGCGCGGTAAGGACATTTTCCAGCTAATTTGCATCGGACCTTTCACTCTCTTTATTGGATTCTTATTTATTTGATTTTATCTGAAGGCAAATTCCCGTAATTAAAAACGTTCAAAATCTAGTCGCAATCTCATCTCAGCGGCAATCAATGTCAAAAATGTAGGGAAATTAGAGGTATTTTTGACAGATTGAGACTGAGATCAGACTGTGAACGTTCTTAAAATTACGAATGTGGGCCTTTTAGTCTGTGCTAAATAAATGTATTTTCTTTCTTTCTTCTTTTTAAATCAATCGTTTATTTTGGAAAGCCGTTAATTGCAGACTGTAAAAAAATATAATTTATATAATCAAAACTTTACTATCACTGTAACATAGTCATGGTCAAAACAACTGCATGCTAGTGCATACCTACCAGTAGCGAAGGGTCAATTTTTGTAAGAGGTAAGCCGGAGTAGATATCTTTAATGTGATCATATTATTTGTCTATAGAATACTGACTGTGCCATTTTTCAAAGGGAAGCCGGTAGGAATCGAGTTGTATGGAACCTTCGACACTGATACCTGCTCAGCCCCCATCCAAATCAAACACTTAAAATATTCACACAACTTCAGTCAAACTATTGACAATAGACATTCACACTAACTGGTGCAGAGGTAACTATTCCATATATGATACGAACTTCGTTGAATCGATCCCCCAGCTTGTTTCATGTTCATTGTCAAGCGATACCAGCGGGGTGGGGGAGGGGGGCCGAAGGTAGTTACGACATAAAACGAGGGCATCCAGGCATGAAATTAAACAGCTTGCACTAAGTTGTTAATCGTCTGGACTCATGCCAGCGACCAATTTGAAGAAATTGCTGACGAGTCCGCTAAGTTTCTGCGACGTCTAATTGAAGACAGTTTCTGAAGGTGGAGGTATCTGGGAAAAACATTTTGATGGTTGAGTAAAAGAAAATATTTGTTTGACTAAATAAAATGTTTTGATCTAACACGAGATAATATCGCGGGCAGGAGATGCGATGCGACAGGGTGGGTCGGGGTAACAAGAAATTTAACGAGCATGAAGTCGCGGGCAAAAGCTTCTGTATAAAACTAATAAGAAAGAACTCAAAACCAACATGAAAGCCTTAGCTTAACCTTTATGATAAGCGCATTGTAGGTAAGTTGCCTTGAATTTCCGTGAGATGATCAAACATCTTATTCGACAAGAAATTGAACTTAATTTAGATGGGTAGGTATTCAATTATAGCCACTCAAGCCTGAGCCACTCAAGAGTTACCTGTTCAATTATTCACAAAGGGTGATTGGCGTATGCTCATTAAAATTTAGATACCATTTTAGGAAAATCACAGACAGAGAATACCATACCAATTAGACAGTGGAAGTGGGAGTTGTTGATTACAGTTATTCCTTATTTAAGACCTGAAGGCCAATTCCCGGAATTAAAAACGTTCAAAATCTAGTCGCAATCTCATCTCAGTGACAATCAATGTCAAAAACTGGTCAAAAATGTAGGGAAATATGAGGTAGTTTTGACAGATTCAGACTAAGATCAGACTGTGAACGATTTTAAAATTACGAGAATTGCCCCTCTGATTCATATCAGGGGGCCTAAAAAGGCCACTCACACACACACACGTAGAATCATAAAAGTATAACATTATGAACCCTATAATATAGCGAAGACAGTCCGTGTTTTTCTTTTTTTCGCTGCACTACGTAGGTAAAGGTAATCAAAGAGATTGGGATTGGATTTGGATCGGATTGATTGGTATTTTAGCACAGACAAAAAAAAATTACTGAAAAATGCTTCAACAATGGGA
This sequence comes from Oligia latruncula, assembly GCA_948474745.1. Taxonomy (NCBI): domain Eukaryota; kingdom Metazoa; phylum Arthropoda; class Insecta; order Lepidoptera; family Noctuidae; genus Oligia; species Oligia latruncula. The sequence goes on from OX419699.1 coordinate 6,345,957, forward strand.
TTTGATACGATTAACTTAAGGGTTAACTGTCCATTATGTAATGTTATCCTTTTATGATTCTGCCAAAGTGGCCTTTTTAGGCCTTTGAAAACGTTGAAATGTGATCAACATTAGCGAGCCCTCTTTAATCACTGAATCCCTTCATCCTTTGCCACAGCCTTTTTCTCTTTAAACGGAATGTCGGAATTAAACTGCGAATTAACAGAATGGATTTTTTAACGTAAATTACAAAGCTGTCTATTTTGGTTAACAAATGTTGAGTAGGTACCTACTGATGTTTACATTTTGATAGTTTACAAATGGGTCGAAAAGGCTCATTCGAATAAAGGTTTGATATTATTCGAGAGGCCCGTGGCTAAATAATAACAGCCGCGCAGGTTAAGCTAAGGTTAAGGTTAAGCTACGTTAAGGTTGCCGCGGTTTATCTGTGGATGGGTGACCATCCTTACATACCGAGACCCCTCCATGCCTCGGAAAGCACGTTAAGCCGTTGGTCCTGGCAGTCATTTCGTGGATCTTTGACAGTCGTTACGGGTAGTCGTAAGCCCGAAAGTCCGACAAACAGTCTTACCAAGAGGTATCGTATTACCCAGTAACTGGGTTGTGGAGGTCAGATAGGCAGTCGCTCCATGTAAAATACGGGTATTCATCTGCATTCGGTTAGACTGGAAGCCGACCGTCTCAGTCTACCCCCTAGGGTAGAAAACAATCCGATGTTTCATAGAAAAGTTAAAAAACCTACGCGGTCAAAATGAACAGCTAATTTTTGTTTTATAACCGACGAAAACTTTCATCGGAATTTCAGCATCATTGTACAGACGCCAGCACATGAAGCTACCCGAAACTGTCAAATTCCATACAACTTTGACCTTATGCTTCAGCGATAAAGTCGAAAATCTATTAAAGAAATTTGACAGATTGTAGTAGCTTTATGTGCTGGCGTCTGTACTAAATCTATGGTTTCAGTTCAGTTTGCACGACGATGTTCCCTGCCACCTTGTATTATGCCATTAACAAAATATTCCACACCATGTAGGCTATAGGTAAATCTCTACACCTACAGTACCCACCTATATGATAGAGCAGTTTGAACATGATTCAAGCTCACATAATTGGAAGTGAAGAGAGTTCGATTGATATTTTGTTTCAGCGAACACGTGACTTGATTGACATATTCAGCTGTTGCTATATTTTTCTGTAACAACTTCATATTCTGACACTTGATTTGTAGGATTTGTGCCGCGGAATAAAATGTGTTAGATTCGGTGAATATTCGTTAGTTTCGAAGCTTTGTTATGCTATGAAAAATGAATATTTCAGCAACGTTGGCTCCCGAATAGATAGGAAATTAAATTGCAACTGCAGGTAAGTGGATTGACTGCAGAATCGATACCTTCGCAGATTTGACACCATAGAGGTTCGTAGGTTTTAAAAATTAAAAAGGCATCCCATCACCAGAGATCTGCCATGGACTGAGAACAAGTAGACATGGTGTGCACCCAGTCATATGTGGTGATATCGACACTTCTGAAAAAAGAAAACATAACTTAGTGAATTCTTAGTCGAGGACACAGTTTTAACCGAAAAAAAAACTTAAACTGCCAGATCATGTTAAGAGTTGAACGATTAATGACAACTGCGTGCACTAACTGGACAGGTCCACAATTTGTGTGGTTCTTTCCACAAAAGACCATTTCGCCAAACGCCGACCTCATCTAGTTTTTCAAATATGATTGTCGTTTAAAATAATTTGTACATAGGTAAGTAGGTACTTACAGAAAAAATAAAATCATTTATCATGAAACACATAAAAAATATCAAAATAGTTTAAAAGTTTTCAACGCTGTGGAAAAAGAAACTGTCAATATTACTTAGGTAACAGTGATTTGTGTACTATGCTTCGTCGACGAAAAGCGTGTCTGGAATTTTGGCTTACACCTCGAACGAAGGATTAGCAATGACAGCAAGGCTACCAGCCTTCGGGGCAAACTGCCAAGTGCCAGTCTGGCAGGAGGATTTTTTAAATTGGCCTAGACTTTTTAAATGGAACTTAAAAGCCATTCTGGGAAATTTATGGCCAGTGTTTTAAGGGAAAAAAATAAACGTCAAGATTCATTCATGGCAGTTATGCGCTTGTTTATTTTATTCTTCTTGAAAACAAAAAAAAAATGTTTATGAGGAAATGCGGTCAGGGAGACTTTTTAAAAATCCTAAGTAAAAATTCTTAACTCAAGGTTTGGCTCTCGCCTATTTCCTCCTCCAATATTGGACGAAATTGAAATATATTTCATACACTGAATAAGAATAATATATACTGTGTCCCTATGTTTTTCTTTTTTCATTAATATTAATGTCAAATTTGTACAATATGGCTCTGTTGACAGCGGTTTAAATCGGCATTTTTTGAGCGTTCTAGTGCTTATAAAAATAATGTATCATCAAAAAGAAAACATAGGGACATACAACTAGTTACTTAATATTTATTATTCTGTAAAAAAATCATTGCTTTATGGTCATTAACCAAAAAGAAAACAGGCGAGAGCGTTTCTATGGAGAAACGACCGGCATTTCCTCTTAGTAATGTAGGTTGCCAGCACTATAACAACCTCCAATACTTAAATATAGGTAAGTCCTATTGTCTATAGTTCTTTGAACTTCTTTGTTCGAACACTGCAGAAAAAAAAGCTGTTGGAGTCATATCACAATTTATATTTAATAAAGGAGAATAAAATGTAAATTAAAGAAACGCCAGTTTATAGTTTCAAAGGAACGAGATGATTGTTTCACGGTAGTACCGTAGATAATAATTTACTTTATAGTGAGGTAAGAAATATTTTTAGTAGGTATTTCACTTAATAAAATATTTTATTTTATATCCTCTTTCAAAGGAAATCTCAGATCTTAATGAAATTTGAAGTAACTACTCGTAATTATAGCAACGAATAGTGGAACAACTTCCGTAATTGGTGTTATCTAGCATTAAGGGTCCATATTCCTTGTTCTTTTGTTTATACGCATATAATAGGCGCGCAATCGATTCACGTCAGTAATACAAAAGTATAGAGTTCGAACTTACGACGTTCGCTCGCCATTCCATCCTTTGGGCCATAACCGCCAAATTGTCGCTTGTAATCAAATATTATCACTTATCAGTATGCAATGGATGATGCTGCCCAACCCCCTGATGAAATCCCATCGCCTTTACGACACCTCCCGGAAGCGAAAGCAAATTAACATTTTTATTGATTTTGTGGCCTATTCGACAGAGACCCAATCAAGACAGAGACTCAAAAAAATTTTTAAAGTAATTTTGTAGCTAGTTTTCTTTATTTTCTTATCAAAGTAAAAATTTTCAACTTCCTTGTCGGTGATTGTCTGCACTTTAATGCAACAATAGGGTAAGTCCAGGATAGGTGCCCCACTTTTTGATAGGGAGCCATAACTTATTAATTAAAAATCTATTGGCAATACGTCTTTTGCATATGGTAACTTTGATCTTTAATCTATGATGGTACCCCTTTAGTTTTTACATAAGTTTCATAGATTTTGAAGAAATTGTGTCTTTTTTACCCTCTCAAAAGCAGGATAGATGCCTAACGTGAGGGATAGAAGACTCGTAGTAAAAATGCTTCAAGGGATAGATGCCTAACGTAAAATTCACTGTATAAATGCTTCAATATTAGATCCTAATTTAAATAAAACATACTAATTAGTTTCAATAATCAGTTTGTATTCAGCATTAAACATTAAGCGTATTTAACATTAATTTGTGACATCTTTTATAATTATATGTCTATCTAGACTTATGAACAAAATAAACATTTTTTTATTGGTGAAATAAAAATAATACAGCCTTTTCCAAGCTTTCTTCAGTCCAACTAATGTGACGGGGGACCAACCCCCGGTTTTCTTTTATTTCGAGGCATTTCTTCCACCTGCAATATGAAAACATTTATAGAAATACTTAGGCATCTATCCCGAACAGCAAATGGGGCAACTATACTTTTAGCACAGGATAGATGCCTTTTTTAATTTAAAAGGAGTTAAAAAGAAAACTATAATTTATAGCATTATTTCGTGTACTTTAAACTGTAATATCAGCAAATAAATAAAAAAAAAATAGAATTTTTATCAGAGTGAAAAGATATTCGATAGTAAGTACTTACGATTATAATTTCAACGCTTGTAATGGTCTCGCCGCGGAAGATTTTTACACTCACAGGCAAAACGCATGCGCTTTCGCGTGCGATTGGCGTGGCACTGAGGTCTGTGGGGGGAGCGCTTCCTATTACTTAGTACAATTTTAGCCCACGGCATTTCTAATATACAGTATTCAAAGCCGCGGCACCTATCCCATTGGGGCACCTATCCTGGAATTACCCTACACTAAAACTCTGTAGCGAGTCGTAACATTTTCACACGGCTCACCAATCACAAAAACGCCTAGATTTATCCACCACACTACCGGAAAACCCAATTCGCATATTCCATATTCACGTTGGTAGCTCAAAGACCGAAAATAAATTTGCATAACGACTCAACCTTTATGTCAGAACCCTTCCCGCGAAAATGTAGTTCCGCGGTGCGAAGTGGCGTAATTTTTATGATAAACTAGCTGCGCCCCGCGGTTTCACCCGCGTAAATGTCGATCCCGTGGGAATATCGGGATAAAAAGTAGGCTATATGTTAATCCAGGGTGTCAGCTACCTCTATACAAAATTTTATCAAAATTGATCCATCCGTTTGAGCGTGAAGAGGTAACAAAACAAACTTTCGTCTTTATAATATTAGTGTGATACCCGCACTCAGCGGGGGTAACGCCAGGAAATGGCTATGTGCCGTGAAACACGAGGGATAAAGAATATTATAAAAGTTCCAGTTTATTGTTTTTAAAGTGTTGTTAACTCGTGATCAGTTGCTACGGCAGATTGTGCCCCTTTTTTTAATTCAGTTTCAATTCACATTGCGTTCGAATATAATACAGCATGAAACATTAAAATTAACAACATTATTAGACGTAGGTACAAATATATAAGAATACATGCAATTCAATTTAAATTAGAAAATATGATTTTATAGAAAAAAAAAAAAAAGAATAATACCATGCAAACAAAAAAATGGTTGCCTGTAAAGTCGGTTTTACGGGCGAAGATTTTACGTGACAACGTCTTTTTCTCGGTAGAATATTTATTGATATGAATATAATTAAATTGCACAATAGGAACAAGGAATTGAATGATAGTTGAGTGGGAGAGAGACGCAAGGCATTCGGCGGGCCTCTCTCTCGTTCGGTGACTCATCGTAACGTTACCGAGCGTTACACTTTTTCATAAGTGACTCCCAGCCGCAACCTAATTTAAGACGTTGTCACGTCAAAATAAAAACCTCATAAATGTCAATAAATTAATAGCAATTTAAACGAAAACAATAATCAAAAAATAAAATAAAAGATAAAAGTCACACACACAATATAACACCATAAACAAATAATATATGTCAGTTTTAAGAGCAACAAGTCCATTACAAATCATCATCTAATTAATGAGTAGAGACATCTTTCAACAGGAATGCTTTGATGAGCCTTTGAAGGTAATTTGCGTAAGAAATGCAGAATGTACCCGGTAGCTGTTCTTATTACTTAATACTAAAATTCACGCCCCTTTTTTTTTCGGATGCGAAATCATCAAATGACCCCTCCCACTCTGGATGGAGCGGAAGGGAGTGTCAGACGCTTACTGACTAAAACCCACCCAAGTTCCTTCCTTAGCCCTTTATGTTCCGGGCCAGCGGTAACCCTTTCGGACAATCCCGCTGACCCGGCAGGCTTCGGCCTTATGTGGCCCCTCCTCGATGCTGACATCTCTTTGAGGCAACTCGAGGAAACAAGTGCAGATTTCTAGGAAGCATCTTGTTAGTTCAGTCTAGCTTAGCCAGTACAAAATACCTACAGGTTGATGTAAATTAGCAGCCCAATAAATATAACACAACTGATCAGCACAGTTTCCTGTCCGCATATCCAAAAAAATCCGCGAAACCTAAACGAATAATGTTCTTGTTCTCCGAACACTTAGCGAACCAACAACAGCGTGCACTTCCACTTCCTCACTCGCCACTTCAAGAATTCTCCCAAGTAATCGATTCTTCACTCGAACTTCTGTGAGCATCGCTCTACCGCTCTAAACGAGTACAACGTTCTATTTGATCGCGACAAGTTTCTCTTGGCGACTCCAACTATTCGTTCAACAAACATATACTGTTCCTTGATGAGTAAGTACTGCCAAATAAACACTTAATAAAACTCTAAAAAAAAAAAACCGACGAGACCAGACTAACTGTGACGATAACACAAAACTTCGTCAGTCATTCGTTACAGTCTAGTCTAGTTTTACACTTCTCTCAATTACTAGAATCACGAGCGAGAAGCTTGTTTTTTGTTCAAACTATAAAATGAATGCGCCAAACTTTACCAAATGGCAGTGTTCCTGGCGTCGCGTCGTGAGCAAAAGGAGCTATTTTCTTTCATTCGTCAGGATAGAAGCACGCTGTGAATAAATTCGTAGTTCACTGTGGTTCGTTCAGCTCGTACTGCGGTCGCCTGTGCGGCTTGTAGCGAACTTTGAACAACTTAAATTCCAATTAGTCATAAAACAGGTTACGGAACGAATCGAGGTGTTACCTCCTTACGACAAATTTGATTTATCGCTATCAACACGGAACACAGCAAACTTTTCTAATATTCATTGTTGCGTGTTTGTCTAATAAGTACCTACATAAAACATAATTAAACTTGAAACTCTGTTTGCTATAATTAAAACTGAAAATAAACTTTATGGACAATTTAAATTGCAAAGTTTTCTGCGCTTCGGTTTCATTACTTTGAAGGGCATCCTTGATCATAATGAGAAAACGTTTGTTTCCCGAGCATGAATAAATCTGAAAAGATCAGTGATATGGTTCTCTGTAGCTAGTATCTAGATATAAGATACAATTAGAACGGTTTTTTATTAGAACGAATGGCGATTGATAGACTAGTATATTTGCTTTTGGGCCAAACAAGATAGGTCATAACTAGTAAACTGGTCCAATAACCCCATAAAGAGGTGAGAAATAACTAAGATGAAGTCGCGAGTAAACGCTAGTTATATATAATTAGTTGAGCAACTTCATCACTCACTTCACCCACTCGACTCCCACGGTTCCTGGGGACAATGAGCACTTCTATTCCATTGTGATTGTAACTACTTGAAGGAGGTCTTGTATTCGTAGAATGATGGCGTTAAAGTGCTACGTGGGCTGTAGTAGAAAGAATAAGGAATAAGTCATCTAGTTCTCCATCTTTTTTAGCTTTTAATGAAGGTACAAATGTATGTCATGCTGGAGTTGTCAAGGTTGTCAACTTTTGAGCCCAATTTCTGCATAGTCCTCTACAGATCGTGTCCCGGTTTTGGTTCAAGGAAAAGCAAATTGGTTAAAAAGGTTTTTACTAAGGCTGCACCGACCGCCAAGTAGCGCCCTCATCGTTTGTTTGGTTATTTCTTTTATTTTACAATGAAAATAAGCACGTTAAGTTGTGCTCCATGAGATTATATATATACGGTAGTTTTAGATTGTTTAGTTTTATTATAATGACTAAAACTGAAAATAGTTGCCACTTCTATCCGTTTTAGTGATTGAGGATGAGGGCGCCACTTGGCGGTCGGTGCAGCCTTAACGAAAATTCACTACTCTAATTAAGATTAGACTGACATTTTGCAATTGAATGTGCGGAAGTCTTTAGCAAACTGTGGTTGTATGACGACACATGATTCAACCTTCTCCATAGATTTCTAACATATAGCTTTACACACATATAGCATATAGCTACTCGTAGAACGCCCGTAAGATAACGCTTTCTCTATTCCCAAAAGAAATATGTAAATCCGAGACTGCTTTCTCTTGATTTCGGCAGCCAACAAATACATTTCTTTGTCAAATCAATCCTGCCTTTAACCTTAGTGACATGTTTAACATCTATGCGTAAACAGGGAAAATAAAATCCTCGGAAAACATTTTCTTTGATATCTTTGCCTCTGTTTTAGTTTACCGATATGTTTGTGTGATCCTTCAGAAGTGTAGGGCACCGCTGACTACTTTAGTGTTGGTTAGGAAAAATATTTGACGTGGTTTAATCATGTGCGAATTACACAGGGTCACAAATTAAATTAGCTACCGAAATTATACAGACATCTGTGAAAATTATACAAAAAAAACTGATATTTCAAGTAACTACACTACCTAAGGTCGTTGACCCCGAAAAAATTTTACGTCATTTTTTTTTTTGTTTTGTCATGTCTAGATGTCTGGAGAGGGATGGATGGAGAGGGAGAGGAAGGCCGAAGAAAAGATGGATGGATTGTGTGGGGAATGATATGAAAGAGAAGGAAGTGAATGATAGCGTGACGGTTGACAGGGGAGAATGGAAGAAGAAAACGTGTTGCGCCGACCCCAAGTAACATGGGATAAGAGCAGGAAGATGATGATGTCATGTCTAGATGTCGATATCCATCACATTTGCGGAGTTTCGCTAGCTAATTTAATTTGACTCTGTAGGTTAAAAACTTGGGCAAACAGCAGTGCTATTCTAATATGCGCTTTTATAACTTGTAAATGTTATCGTGGACGTCCACGTCGCGGCATCACGATAACACAGGGAAGTAAAATGTATGGAAACATAATTATGAAGATGCTTTTAGATTTCCGTCCACGATAACGTTATAACGATAACGTTGTAACGAAAACGTTATAACGATAACGTTATGACGTAATCGTGCATGTATTGTATTTCCATATTGTGTTTTATAGATGTGTGTTGATGTGTTAGAAATTATAAAAACGCACAATCATTCTGTAAAAATAACACCCTCCAAAATACCTCTAATTTCCATACATTTTTGACATTGAGTGTCGCTGAGATGAGATTGCGACTAGATTTTAAGCGGTTTTTAAATTTGTGTAAATTATTTCATCACCACTGCTCTCAAAACGGTGAAGGAAAACATCGTGAGGAAACCGGCGTCTCCTAGGTCCAAAAATTCGAAGACATGTGACATTCACCAACCCGCACTGGGCCCGCGTGGTGGATTACGGCCAACCCCCTCTCACTGAGAGGAGGCCTGTGTCCCAACAGTGGGAACATTATAGGCTTATTACGACGATCCGTAGCAATGGGTTTCATTTTGACAGTTTAACAACATTCATTGCGTTATTTGCATTGTTGAGCAGACACATTTTTCGAACATGGAGCAATGGATTAGAAATATGCTTCAAAATGATTCAAATTGAGTGTAATAGTGTGTTACGCAATTATGGTGCTGGTCTTCTTGAGCAATACCTACCTACTTCAATCTGGCCACCCTCGCGCCGAAACATACAACATTATGAACGTACACATTTCGAATAATGCCGAAACTTTAATAAAGTAAATGAGACATTATAATATTCGCCAACGTGCTATTCCCTAGAGTTAAATAAACTAAAATTAATTATACTAATACGAACCGCATGACTCTGGTGGAAGTAAAAGTAAAATTAGAGCTCATTTTATTCATGACAAGCTAGTTTAAATTAATTAATATCTGCATAATGGACGGCGACATGTGTCTGAGCCACAGAAATCTAAATAAAAGTTAGGTTTTTGTCGTCAACATTCGTAATATAATTAAACACCGCAATTCGTAAAAGCACAAATCGTACATTATTTACCGTTTGGCAAACGGATTAGTTTATTACCTATGTTGGGCGTGCGGCGGCCTCCCGCCGCGTCGAACGGCGGAGCGCGCGCTAATTCAAAATGACGCTCTGCGCATGCGTTATTCGAGACTTGTAGTAAAACCACAGAATAAATAGTACAAGTATTAAAACTAACATAATATGATAATTACCTATAACGAGTTGTCTACACGTTTGCCAAACTGCTTTTTGAAGTGAAAACATGAGTTTTACGTAGACTAATAAAATTATAAGTATTTAATACGAAGACGCTACATAATTAAATAAATATTAACTGTCTCGGTCTTTAGTTTCGGAGGCAGGGTTTCATTTTTTGTTGTCACACATGATGTCTACCCATGTGTTGAATCTGTGTCTATGTATTACTTTAGATAAATAAACAATTTTATCACACTAATACTAAAAAGGCGAAAGTTTGTGAGTGTGTGTGTGTTTATGTTTGTTACTTCTTCACGCTCAAACTGCTGGACCAATTTTGATAAAATTTTGTGTGGAGGTAGCTGACACCCTGGATTAACATATAGGCTACTTTTTATCCCGATATTCCCACGAGATCGACATTTACGCGGGTGAAACAAAAAAAAACATGGTATGATTTTTCCTAGCCGACTTCTTTCTTAAATGTCAGATAACTACCGTAGATAAGATTTTTAACTGCTCCGTAAGCCTCGTGGTCGCAAGCGCGACTGCTGAGCGTGGGGTCTGGGTTCGATTCTCGGTTCGGGCAAAGTGACATTGGGTTTTTCCGTGCCTCGGAAAGCACATTAAGCCGTTGGCCCTGCGCCTGATCTCTCTCCGGTCGTGTCGGATTGCCGTCCCATCGGACTTTGAGAGTGAGGGAATAGAGAGTGCATCTGTGTCTGCGCATACACTTATGCTATAAAATCTCTTGCGCCGCAGGCTGGTCTCTGCTGTGATCAATCGCTAGGGCCGAAATTCGGTCTGGAGTCCTCCAGAGCAAATTTCGGCCATAGCGATAAGATTAGATTTATATTTGCAATCCGAGTAACACAAATTGAAATTAGTTACATATTGATATCTATTACTTTATTGTAGACTTAGAGGAAGATCCCAAAATCAAACCAACAAAGTTATTTTCGAAATCCTGATCCCGATTCCTAATAGACGAGTAAATTAACGTTATATAAAGTAGTTGTATCTTCATCAAGGCCTTCTGGGACTACTCAGTGAGCAGTCTGGTCAATCCCTTAAGGATACTGAGTTGTTAATAAGATCTTCATGAATTACGGTAAGTAGAGGGGCTCGTGCTAAATAATATAACAGCCGTACGGATCGATTGAAGGTTAAGCTAAGCTTGCCGCAGTTGGTTCATGGATGGTTCGAGACCCCGGAAAGCACGTTAGGCCATTGGTCCCGGCTGTCATTCGCAGATCTTTGACAGTTGTTACGGGTAGTCAGAAACCCAAAAGTCTGACGACTAGTCTTATCAAGGGGTGTCGCGTTACCCAGGAACTAGTTTGTGGTGATCAGATATGACAGGCGCTCCATGTAAAATACTGGTATTTAGCAGAATCCGGTTAGACTGAAAGCTGACCCCAACATCGTTGGGAAAACGCTAGGAAGATCTATTAATTTCCGCCATCTTTTAATGTCGTACTGTTTACAGTATTTTATACTCTTTGATCTTGGGCCTTCCTCTTTTTTCTTGCAAAACCGTGGTGATGAACGAAGGGATACGACATTACGTAACTGGAGAGTTTTGCCAATATGAAGTTCATTTATTTGTACTTAACCACCCCTGTTTACTCTGGTTGTAAAAAGCCGCGTACGCACGTACGAACAAAACATGGTGAACACGAACATAATGGATCGCCACGAACATTTTTGACGAACACAGGTTATGTTCGTTAGTGGTACGCACGTGTGAACAAAGTGTTCGATGTTCGTGTTCACCATGTTTTTGTTCGTACGTGCGTACGCGCCTAAAGAATATTATTAATTTTAGTAACTTCCCTTTACAACGTGAACAAACTTCCTCAAACCTTATTTACACAATAAGGAACATCTAACCAATATACAGAATGTTAATAAACATCCCAATGTCTTTAAATTGTAAATCCAGTTGAGACACGTTACTTCTAATAAAGCTAAAGTTAACCGAAGTTCACACACCTACGACGTAGAATATATTGGTGCAGAAGGCCGGCTCCATACAATGAGCTAAAACAGGTTTACGCACACATAGCAGCGTGGGTACTAAAACAGGCGCACGGGTACTAAAACAGGCGCACGGGTACTAAAACAGGCGCACGGGTACTAAAACAGGCGCACGGGTACTAAAACAGGCGCACGGGTACTAAAACAGGCGCACGGGTACTAAAACAGGTGCACGCACTTAGAAACATGGGTACTAAAACAGGCGCACGCACAAAGCGTAGGTACTAAAAGTAGGTGCACGTACACATAGAAGCGTGTGGGTACTAAAACAGGCACACGCACACAGAAACTTGGGTACTAAAACAGGCACACGCACACAGAAACTTGGGTACTAAAACAGGCGCACGCACATACATAAACATGGGTAGGTATTAAAACAGGCGCACGCACAGATAGAAGCAATTCGCAATTAAGGCACGTCAAGGTTCAGGAAGAATGGCAGGACGGCACCGTTCTCCCATTCTTCTTTACGAGAACAACTGAAAGATTCCTTGCTCTTCCATTTCCAAGTAAAACCTTCTCCGATCTTTGCTACATTGCAAAAACAATTTGCAGAAGGTAAGATACAACTCTCTATGATACCTAATAATTAAAACATTTTAGGTCATTTATCTAACCTTTTGAACGCCAGAGCATAAACGCACGCGCGTGCCCTCCACGCCAATCCACAATTTTAAATATTTAAGGTAGGTATGTACATTTAAAAACACACAAAAGTAATGATTTAATTGTTTATTTCGTGATAAAGTGCACCGCATTTTTTGTCACATATTTATGTCGCTCGTAATAGGATAGGCGACACACGACTGGCGTACAGGGCACGCGCTTGCTTGTCACGTATATGTGACAATGGCGTTCAAAGGGTTAAACACTGGCCCATTGATATAATATATCAAAGCACTGGCCACTATTTCTCTGAATAATAAACTATTTCTCAATTGGTTGAAGACTGTGTTACACATTAGCACACACACATATCACATTAGCACATTATATCACTTTCCTAAGCAGCTAACCGCTAACCTCTTGGCCTCAGCTTAAAGCAACACTTGATGTAGATTTAGACACGCCTCCTGCATTAAGGCGCGTTTACACGAGGATTTATCGCACTAGCTTGTTTACATTGAACTCGAGTTAACTCGACGTTTCAACGATGCTTAAACACATGAGAGCGGCAGATCGCCTGGCGTTTCTTGCCTACAAGTCTCCCGTGGCCATTCTCGCCTCTCGATGGTCGATAAACTGTCCTCTTGTAAACGTGCAAGAAAGTAGCTCAAAGCTCTTAAAGAGTAAAGGTAGATTGCGAAATTCAAAGTTTCTTTTTTTTATAAATTTCCTATATTTTATACAGCTCTGAATCAGGTCTTATGTTGTTATAAATGTGATTCGCGATGAAAATTAATAAATATTTCCTACTGGTTAGCTGAGTATCTACTTATTATAAGAAATACACTGATTACTATAAGACAAATTTTGGGGGCTATCTCATAGCAACACTTGATGTAGAATTGGACACGCCTCCTGCATTAAGCCAGCTTCGAGAACGAGCAGTTATTGTGGCAACATAAAACGAAGCGCCCGAGCTAATTGCAAGACGGACGTGGCAAGAATAATAGCGTTCTTCATGAGATATTGCCTCGTGTTCTTGCGCGTACGCTTTTTATTTTAGTTTCTTCTTTTTTTTTCAGATTGCTAGCAAGATGTGTGGTGTTTGCTAAAAGGTTTTCGGTTTAAGAGAAATATGTTAGACTTTAGTTTTGTTTGGCTTATGTAGCTGGTCTAGAGTTTCACTAAGCTAAATATTGAAGAACAGATGGGGAAATGGCGAAAAGTGACGTGTGTGACGCTTAAGATTTCCAAAACTCTTTCGCTGGGGAGAAGATGGCGCTGACCTAAAACTCCCCAGCAGTTTTAGGTCAGCGCCATCTCTTGACCGATAGTTGAACTAATGTAACTTTTGTTGATGATTTCTGAAAAAGTGTGCTATTTAAATACATCGTTTTATTTTTCCTGTAATCTTTACATAAACTTCTATCACATAGAATAATTTCAGATTTTTCTCTATGCAAACTTCGGGGATAAGGGGGGGACTGTATTTTTTTTTACATTTTTCATCAAAAGTCGGCCTAAAAAAAGAAAAAGGGTTTGAGAATGTGCAAACTGCGGTCTTTCATATGATACCCCACATGCCCTAGTAGCCCCACTTTGAACTTTTCAGGTCCCCCCTTCAGTCCCAAATGCAAAAAAAAATATAAAAAATTTCTTATTTGTAAATAGTCATCAAACCAGCAAACGTCATCTAAAACTGTTCTAAATTTCAAGTTGATAGCATTATTAGTGCCTATTTCTTAAGATATCCAGCTGTGACAGACGGACAGACAGACAGACGGAGTCGCAACATAAGGGTTCCTTTTTACCATTTTGGTACGAAACACTAACTAGCTATTATAGGTACCTACCTACCTACATACTTACCTAGACTTATCCTATCCATAACAAAACGGTTAGACACTACAAAAAACTCCAATGAAATTCAAGATGGGTAAGTATGGGCATAAAAATTTATCGTCCTATTTCTGTAGCAAATAAATCGCAGCTGACACAAAGCATTCGCCCAGTCCAATTTATGTCGATATTGTCGCGAAAATATTTCATTTAGTTTGTTCAGCGCACGTCGCATCGCGGCCCGCGGGCCTGAAGCTAGGCGGACCAAGGGGGCAACCTAAATGAATTCAGAAATTCTACGTTTTGAATTCCTTTTACCTACAAGACTCGTCGTAACTACGCAAAGAGAGGGTAGGTACCTACCTACATAACTACTTAGAAAGTAGATAGCTACTCCTTTATTCATAAACGTTGCATAAAGCGACTATTTAATTTAACGTTTAAACGTCACTTAACTTGAATCATCATTTAGAAAATACTAGCTGCACCCCGCGGTTTCACTCGCTTAGTCTCGCTGGCTCGCGGGCCTGTAGCAAATTTTATCAAGGGCCCCTTGGTTTGCTTTAGATTATCTAGTTTTATTTTTATTTTACTAGCTTCTGAAGCTAAAAGCACCTCCTCTTCTTCGTACATCTTGAAAACGTATAAGTTTTCAATGAAATCAAAGAAAATTGATGCTTTTGTACCTACAGCATTCTGTAGCGCACTTAGCAACCTTTAATGAGTTTGCAATAGGTACAAGGAATGTATTCTGCATACATTCCTTGCTGGCTACTCACATTGCTGGCGTTATCATAGCTTTGCCCACGACAATCTTTGATATTAATGCCACTCTCACTTAAGAAATTAAATAAGCTTTGAGTCAGTTGTTCAGCAGTATGGCCTTCAACATGGCTGTTGAACATTTTATTATCAACTCTTTCGTGTTAAGTATTGTACCTACATTGATTTGAAAAAATATTTTAAGGTTTTATCTAAATTGATATTTTTTTACGGTCTGAAAGCGTTGGTGCGTGGGGCCCCAAATTGCGCGGGGCCCGTAGCATTTGCTACTCTTGCTACGTGGCTAATCCGCCACTGGATCTTTGTGATCAAATAATTAAATAATTTTCCATGCAATAGTCTGCTCAGTTCCGTAGCTTTAAAAGACTAGGTATGTGCCCTGATTTGAATTTGGTAAGAATTTGAAAACTGACGAATATACAAAACAATAATAGTACCTACTTACGGCATTGCGCCGCTCTTTATTATAAAGACGCACATTTGGTCCGTTTTAGAATTCCTTTGAGAAATCTTGCGAAACCTCGCACACCAAATTGCCTGAAGGATTAGGACGGTACCCTACCCAAATCCCAAAAGAATGCGGAGGACGTCAAGTGGTAGATGAGGTGACGGGGTGACGATTCCATCCATAATAATTTATGCTCAAAATGATAACACTTACCTACATTTTTCATTCGCCCCTAAGACGACCCACTGACCCATTATTGTTTCCGGGCTTTATCCTGGGAGTATTTAGGTCTATCTCGATTGATTAGATTACTCACATAACAAGCGTGAACCATCGTCAATTGGCATCATCGCATAGCATGAGATGAGACCTAAGTATTGGTTTTCAAAATAAACTTTATTGATTCAAAACAAAAATGCTCCTTTTTTGTTACCTATTCTGTTTGGTGTGTATAAATTTCACGCACATAATATAATTTAAATTTTGGCCAACGCAAGTGGACGCAAGTAAATCATAAAATCGCATTTGTAATCATTTATAATACTTGTCTAAAATAACAAGATTTCAAGTTTTAAAAAGCTGCGTTGTCTCTACTTTCGAATTAAGGGGGAAGCTCTAAGGTGGCCCGCGAAATTCAGATTTTCTTACGTTTTTTGCAATTTGCTGGTCAGTATTAAGTTGTACGTTGATTAAAATATGATTCGCGGTCGTAACAAATATGTATTTACAGAATTATAATCATTAAAGTCATCAATACAACTCTATAAGACCATGTAATCCCCAAATGTCAAGATTTCATGAAATAGTCATTCTTGGGGATTACATGGTCTTAGAGAGTTGTGTTGATGACTTTAATGATTATAATTCTGTAAATACATATTTGTTACGGCCGCGAATCATATTTTAATCATCGTACAACTTAATACTGACCAGCAAATTGCAAAAAACCTAAAAAAAATTGAATTTCGCGGGCTACCCTGGCGCTTTCACCTTAAGTTAAAATATTGAATGTTTTGTCCTGTGGTTTTGTGTGTCTGTGCTATTATTCGATCTTTCGTTCATTTCGTTCGCGTCGTCAATCTCTTGACTGTCACTTTCTCTTTGTTGTCAAACTCGAATGAAAGCGGAAAATTATCTTGTATTTTATTTTTTTACTGAATTAAATGTAGTTTAATCATTACATCATGTATATTCATATTTCTAATAATAAGACATGATGTGAGTGTGGTCACTGTTGAATAAAAATTATTCTAGTGAAGTCGAATCAATTGCAACATGGAGGGCAAGAAAATATCCTTTGGTTTTATGAAAACTAAAAAGGTTGAAAAACCATTTACACCAATAATAACTGAAGAGAAGAGGGACTATATAGAATGTGTTGAAGAGAAATCAATTAAAGTCGTGGGGTAAGTGACAAAATCCTGTTTAATTTTCATCCAAACTAACCTAAAAATAGACGTTTTGGCAATTAGTTTAGTTTCATTTAGGTATGTAATTTTTGTGTTTTGATTACCGCACTTCATGCCTATGTAAAAACATGACGGAAAAAATAAATTATACTAAACATAATCTCAAAATACCTACCTAACATTCATTAAAAATTGTTTCAGAGGCGAAACGGTAACAGAAGATTTTCCGCTAGTAATTCCTATGAAACCAAACACTCTCATCACGGCAGAGAAACTAAAACAAATTGCCGAGAAAGTTGAAAGTGCTGTTCAGGAACCGGAAATCAAAGAGGAACCTGTAATTAAAGAAGAAAGGGTTGAAGAAAATGAGACCCTGGACCAGATGGCTGTTCGGGAGCTGATGCAAGAAGCTAGAAAGAATGTCAAAGTAGAAGTTCCTGATAATTTAGCTATTCCTACGCCTGCGAAGCCTGTAATGACTGGAGAGAAAGAGGTAAATGTATTTATATCGTTGTAACTAGCTTCGTCTAAAGGAAGAGTTTGAATTTTCTAGGAAAAAAATTAGTTTTAAGGACATTCACATTCTAATCTCTGTCTCAATATGTCAAAAAACTCTAACATAATTATATTTTTGACAAGTTTTTGACATTGATTATCGCAGCGAATCTGCGATGAGATTGTGAATTTGAATGTATTTTTAACATGTTGACTGACAGACAATAGACACAATAGAAAATCTATTGTTGGCGGACACCATGTGACCGCGGTGACAGTAAATAAGTACGAGAATAATTTAGCCCTCTGAAACATTGACATACATTATCATGATGTGAAGTCAAATACAAGCCAATAATAGTTTTTACATTCAATTAATTGTAAATGGGGTCAATTTTGATATTAAATTGCTTTAGTAATGCATTTTTATAATATAGAAAATAATAACTGCATGGTTTTTTTTTTCACCAATCCAATAGTGTTTCTATTACAATAATGGTGTTGCTATTATGACTGAACATGCTTGTATATAAATACAATTAAATCAATTGATTTATACACAGCAGTTAAGTGGTTTTAAATAATAAACATGAGTCTAGTTCTGAGGGTAATTTAATTAAATAAATATTCTTGAAAATAAAACAATTTATATCTTCATTACAGTCTTCCTTAGATGACTATGAGTCGGTGCCTATTCAACAGTTTGGAATGGCAATGCTTCGAGGCATGGGGTGGACACCCAGCAAAGATGGGTATGTAATCTGCATTTGCGATTTATTTATTTTGCCAAAAAGGTAAACAAATATGAGTTTATGGCAAAAATTACTTTAAATCCTACACAATAAAGGTTAGTTTACACTACAATTTCAAACAAGTTTTTCAATATTAATTTGTAACATAAGTTTGAATAGACATTACATTACAAAAACTCACGCCATCTTTCCATGGGGGTAGACAGAAACTACAGAACCACCTGCTACCATCCTTACCTACTCCTATTGCTTCTTTTCATCTGTTATTATTATTTTAGCAAATATTATCAGCCAACTGATGGTAAGATTTAAAATGAATGTCTGGGAAATTTTGTTATACTTAGTGAATATATCCAGGTCCAAAAGGTCTGATTGGTCATTGTCCAATGAATGCTTGGTTTCATTCTGCTATGCACCAAGTTAACCATTCTCCCATAACATATAAAAATTAGAATGGAATAATTATGTAACTAGCTGCTATTGGTACAGACATGTTAAAGCTAATTTATTTGTCCGAAACGGCTGGACTGATTTTGTTGAAATTTGATATAAGGATACTTTGAACTTGGAGGCTTTTGGCACATAGGCTACTTTTTATCGACATACCACGCGAACGAAGCCGCGGACGGAAGCTTGTTTAATTTATAAGACATTTATTTTGCATTATTTTATTATTTTCAGGTCTAAATACAAGCAACCTGAACTCCGTCCAAAAGGCTTAGGTTTAGGAGCTGATAAAGTAATCAAAGAGAATCAGAAGAAACAGTCAAAAGACAAGAAGCAAGAAGAATTAGTTATTGTAAAGAACTCTTTCGTAAAAATCACTACTGGAAAATATAGTGGTTTTTATGGCAAGGTAACATTTTTTTAATTTTAATAACAGTTTTTTGAATGAATTGTTTTTGTTATAGTGGTTGCAAGCACTACTGCTGAGCATGAGGTCCTGGATTTTATTCCCAGGTCAGGCAAAGTGTTATTGGGTTTTTCGGTTTGGAATTTCTAAGTAGCAGCCCAGTCTGGATTTGTGCCAGGTTGATGGCAGTAGGCTCGTCCCCTATTAGGTATATGGGACTGACACAATTATGTAACTGACAAAATGTGGGTGTACGAGCACTAATATGTCAACACTTGGCATCTTTCAATTGCGATTTTTTCGTGAAATAACTAATGCAACCTTGAAATACGACACTACATAAACCTATGGGTTCGAAAATACTATGTTCTTAATAACATAAACTTTGATTCAAAATTAAAGGAGAAAATCGCCTTTGAATAAAGTACATACTTATGCTTGTGACTGTACTTAGTTAGGTGCACCTCTGCCTAACCCTTCGGGACAGGTGTGATGTTACATTATGTGTTATCTTGTAATATATTCACTACCAGACAGAAGAATATTTTAGTGAGGCAGTCACTTATTTGCCAATCTATCAAGGGCTAACAAACTGGCTCAGTGCTCACTTCACTTCGCAATTCACATAACCAATGCAAGTAATAATTGAATTCTTGATGTAACCTCTGTGATTATGATAATGGTCCAACTTTTGGCTGTGTAATAAAAGAATTGCATTTTACAAGATGCTTAGACAGCAGACTTATAGGCATCTAGACATACCCAAACCAAACAAGCGGCTCCCAATCACCACTATAATGACTATAGGCCGACTGCTTAACTCTGACGTTGCCTGAGGTAGCTGCGCGGTGCGGGAGGGGTGATAGTTGTCACATGTTGACGAATCACGCATCACGCATCACGTCACCACACCCCTCCCGCTACCTCAGGTAACGTCTCAGCTAAGCGGCCGGCCTATAGAAACCGCCGAAACCGGTATTTTGAAATAAGTGCTTGCAAATGCTTTTTGCAGGTATTTGCATATTTTACCCAGAATGTACATATTTGTATAATTTTTTGCATGTTTTCTATAATTTTCACTGTATCTCAGTAGAAAAATACTAAAATGTACTTAAGATTGTTATAAAAATAAAATTTGTTGCACATTTCGAGCATTTATAATGTATATTTTGTCAATTTTAAGTTTCATCTATTCCAGTCTATAACAATGACCAATTTCTTGATGAAATAGTTTGGGAATTTCTTTTCAATATATCTGATGAATTCTATCATTTCAGGTAGTGAGCTTAGATGAAGACAACGGTCGCGTAATGGTGGACATTGCTGTGAAGAAAGAAACAGTTAGCCTCAGTGAATTCATGATGCATGCAGTCACAAAATCAGAATATGATAAGGAATCTAAAGTCATAAGTTAGTATATAAATGAAATATAAGATAAACATTTACACCATCCAAGTATTGCAACTTGCAAGTACTGAACCGGGCGTTAATCTGGCTCATCGAGATATAAAATGACACTGTTGCAAAGGTATGAGTGCCAGATAGGACGTTCTTCAAAACAGAACTGTTCCTAGTACACAGTATTTTTGTCTCACGAAGCGACGAACGCTTTACTTGTGGTAACCAAATGTACAAACACGCTGTGCATGAAGACGAGTAGGGTCACCAGCACATCAAGCTACCCGAAACTGTCAAATTTTCTCAATCAACTTTGAACCTTATAATTTAGCGATAAAGTTGAAAATCTGATAAAGAAATTTGACAGATTGTAGTAGCTTGATGTGCTGGCGTCTGTACTGAGAACTCCTCCACTTACATTCACAGCGTGTTTGTACAATTGGTTATCACAAGTAAAGCGCATATCGCTTTTTGAGATAAAACAACTATACTTGATGTGCCATATTAACGACCGTATACTGTAGAAACTTTAGTCAATTAATTTCTTTACAGATGCAATTGAAGATGTCACTAACAACTTCAGATGCTATTTACACACAAACCCTGCTTTTTGAATGGGACTGCAAGATACAGCACTTAAACAACCCATATGTTTTAATCATTACACTAATCATAAATGTATTCACTACAATTTTAGACGCGGGTTCATTCGAAGAGTACAAAAAGACAGAAAAAGTAACACAAAAACCGCCCAAACAGGAAGAAAGAAGTTCGACCAGTCAAAGAAGTAATGAACTTGATGTGAAAACTGACAGAGACAGAAGTAATGACGGTTATAGACGGCATAAAGAAGACAGAGAAGAAAAATCATCAAATGGCAAAAGTAGGGACAGGACGAGGGAAAGAAGAGATTCTTCTAGCAGCGAAGATAGGGCGAGACGCAGAGAGAAAAAAGAGAAGAAACGATATAGCAGTAATGACTCTTTAAGCTCTTCTGATGACGATAAGAGAAGAAGAAAACACAAGTCTAAGAGCAGGAGACATCGAAGCAGTTCCGAGGATTCGCACAAAAGGAGTTCCGAAGTGAAAAGAGATATTGATAAGAAACGCAAAGGGAAGAAGAAGAAAAGAGACAGAGATCGGTCACCGAATTATAAAAAGCATAGGAAGTAAGAATCAAGTATAAATAAAACTTACAAATTTAAGTGGGTGTATGATTTTTTTTGCCTCGCAGTAATTATAACCTAACATGGTTGTTTAACAGCTGAACCCAATAGGCTATTTGACAATGTAAAAAATAAGGTCATAATTATTGACACTCG
The DNA here is from genome assembly GCA_948474745.1 of Oligia latruncula. Lineage (NCBI taxonomy): Eukaryota > Metazoa > Arthropoda > Insecta > Lepidoptera > Noctuidae > Oligia > Oligia latruncula. The sequence goes on from OX419699.1 coordinate 6,367,808, forward strand.
TATAGATTATCGCTTTTAAAATCGATTTGCATTAATTTTACTACAAAACAATGTATTATTTATTAAAAAAAACCCGAAAAAACTTCATCTTTTTAAAACTGGCGCCACGTAATCGAAAACGGTCTGGATTGGCTGAACTTATGATGACGTCATGATATAGTCAATTTCTGTCTATCGTTGACAGAATAGATGACTTTTGTCTAGTATCTCGACCGTTTCAACGTTTGTTTACGTGTATTTTGACGTCACGACGCCATATTGTTAAAGATAGCGTTTTGGCGGCTTATTTAAACAGTACATTTTTATTTACTATTTTCTAAAAGAAATACATTATGCAATTTGAAGTAATAGGTTTTTGTGGGCTCGTTAGACACCATTAAATAATCTGAGATGTTTATCAGAAACCAGTCAAATAGCCTATTACCTATCTATCACCAGTTTATCATACTGGAGGTAGAAAAACTTATCTATCTCTGATTCCCAATCATCTATATCAGTAGCGATCTGTTAGTATACTGGCAGTTATGATTATACTGGCTACCATCAGTACTTCAGCTACTAAGTATGTAATGATTTTCTGTTGGAAAAAAAAAGTTCATTCTCAACATGTTTAATTTAGTTGTTTATCCGATAGACATTGCGATTACCAATTTGTAGTTTGGTTTGGTTTGTAGAAAAAGGTTACATGCTCTGTGTTTGTAGACACTGAACAGCCAAACCCTATAATCTAGACCTGTATGGCTGTTCATTTTAGTGCAATCTATCTTATGCCAGAGGAGTTTCTGCCACTACATGGCGCTGTTACAATAGTTACCTAAATTCAATATAGGTGGCGTTGAAATCGGTTTTCCTGTAGGGCTACCCATAAATCACAGATAAGTCAAAGAGCTCTGTTTTTAGTAACGTCAAGATAAAGGCCACCTTTTTGTTGGCACCGATAGGTGTCGCACCAAAAAACCAACCAATGGTGTCGTGATGGAGGAATAGTATATTTCTATTTCATACAAGTACGGAAAGGCTGTCATTGCAAAGAGTTCGGACAAATGTCTACGCGAGCCGAGGCGCAGCCGAAGGCGAGGGTTGACAGTCGGAACAAGTTGCAATGACGGTTCCGCAGGTGTACTGAACGACTATTTTTAATACAGTTGCGAAAAAATGAAGCAATTTAATAAAATAATAAAAACACAAACTCAACTAACTAATCATTTATTTCTTATAAAAGTAATACTCTTACTCTAAAAGTAATAAAAAGGAATACTCTTTATTATGTACACCATACCAATGGAAAAGACCGACTGAAGACCGTTGGTAAGACTGATTGTCAGACTTTCGGGATTCTGACGACCCGTAACGACTGTCAAAGATCCATGAATGACAGCCAAGACCAACGGCTTAACGTGCTTTCCGAGGCACGATGGGGTTTTGGTACCTATATGAAGACGGTTACCCATCCAGGGACCTACCGCGGCAAGCGTAGCTTAACATGATCGATCATCCCGTGCGGCTGATAGGTATTACTTCACCACAAGCGCCTCTCACACTGTTCTCGTAGGTATTGAACATAGTCATCTAGTTGGAATTTAAAAACTTTGGACCTCAAGGGTCACAGTAGGTACTCGTAGATAGATAGGTACTTAGTCTGTAGGCTATCTATCTACTGATTTTTTGTCAAACTTCCTAAATTAGATGAATTCCTCTTACTATTACTACATAGTTAGGTAGGTATACCACAGTAACGAAGGGTCAATTTTTGAGCCAAGCCGGAGTAGAAGTATTATTTGTCTATAGAACACTGACTGTGCCATTTTTCAAAGGGAAGCCGGTAGGAATCGAGTTGTGGAACCTTCGACACTGGTATACCATACCTTGGCACCATGAATATGTGCGGCCATCGATTTCTTGGATTTCGTTAGCAAACTATATGTATGTATACCTACAATATTAGCAGCGCCCCGCGTTTTCACCCGCATAAGTCTCGATCCCATGAAATAACGGGATAAAACGTGTCATAAGTGTTACTCCTGGTTATATACCTAGGTACCTACCTACCTACTATCTGCGTGCCAAATTTCATCCAAATCCGTTCAGTAGTTTTTGCGTGAAAGAGTAACAAACGTTCATCCATCCATCCATCTTCACAAACTTTCGCGTTTATAATATTAGTAGGAAGTAGGATAGTAGAGTGGTGGCCCAGTGGTATCGGCCGCGACTTAAGAGTTGTAAGTCGTAGGTTCGAACCCAGACAGGTGCTTTACTTTGTGTACATTATTTCATCACCACTGCTCTCAAACGGTGAAGGAAAATATCGTGAGGAAACCGACATATCCTAGAACCGAAAATTCGAAGACATGTGACATCTACCAACCCGCACTGGGCCCGCGTGGTGGATTACGGCCCACTCCCTCTCACAGAGAGGAGGCCTGTGTCCCAGCAGTTCCAACATTATAGGCTGATTATGATGAGGATAGTAGGATTAGGTAGGTACGTAGGTAATAGGTATAAAGTGCTTACCAAAGCAACAACTACACCAGAAAACCCATAAAAAATATAAGTACCTACATCAAAGAACATGAATATATATTTACGTCCTTGTTTATACTCATCATAAACCAATAGGTAAGTATAAAAACGCCAGCCGAGGTTGATAGAAACATAAATTATTCAAAACGCTGGCAGAACGTCAATTTTCCGGCTACAGGTAAGCATTACCTACCTAAGTACCAAAAAGCTCTATAAATAATAAAACTGGCCAAGTGCGAGTCGGACTCGCACACAAAGGGTTCCGTACCACAAGGCAAAAACGCCGGTAAAAAAACACGTTTGTTGTATGGGAGCCCCCACTTAAATATTTATTTTATTCTGTTTTTAGTTTTTGAAGCGGCAAAAGAAATACATCATCTGTGAAAATTTCAACTGTCTAGCTATCACGGTTCATGAGATACAGCCTGGTGACAGACAGACGGACAGTGGAGTCTTAGTAATAGGATCCCGTTTTTACCCTTTGGGTACGGAACCCTAAAAAGTACCTAAGTATCTTCCCACCAGGCGTAGGTTAATGTGACACACTGCTTCTGTACGCGACTTGTCCTGCGTGAAATTTCCTGTTTTAACACAAAATAATATATTCTACTTATAGCTTCCGCCCGTGACTTCACCCGCGTGAAATTTATTGTTCCCCCGGTCCTCCCTGTCGCATCGCATCGCATGCCTGCGCGCGCTATTAGTTCGTTTTCGTGTTCTTTCTTACCTTTTTTCTTTTTGATCGGCTCCTAAGAGTCCTAGCGTGATTTTAAATAGCATATTATAGCCTTCCTCAAGAATTGGGCTATCAAATGCAAAAATATTTTATCAAATCCGACGGGTAGTTCCAGAGTTTAGCGCGTTCAAACAAACATACAAACAAACTCTTCAGCTTTATTTATTATTATTAGTATAGATATAGAAGACTAGCTTCCGCCTGCGGCTTCGCCCGCGAGGTATGTCGATAAAAACTACCCTGTGTCCTTCCCCGGGATGCAATCACGACGGCACGGCACGGTTGGCGCAGTGGTTAAGCGATTGACTGCTGCGCTGCGTGTCGCGGGTTCGATTCCCGCACGGAACAAATATTTGTATGACCTACAAGGTGGATTTCACTTATTACGACCTAGGTTGTAGCGACCATTTACCTATAGCAACGTTAAATCTAAGTCCCTTGAATTTAAAGCATACTTTAGTACAAAATTCATGTGGCTATAGCGACTTTGGATGTAACGCCGAGTTCGGGTGTAGCGACTGTTTTTAATTAATCATTTGTAACAAATTCCTAGAAATCCCATGCAGATTTTGCGACCGGAGTCGGCCGCCAAAGACACAAAGATTTCTTTCTTTCACAAACATTTCTTATCTTTTGTTTACATCCACACAGATGGTCAGCAAGTGTGGAGACCTTTACCTTTTGTTTATAGATATCAGCTAAGTTGGTAGGGAAGTGTGTAAGTTTCGGAGTTAAATTTAGGTATGGTTCAGTTACAAAGTGATATTCTGAATAGCAACTGAGTTTAGTAAACTTTTGAATAAGTATGTACCAGTGAATAACTATGTGTGCAAATATTTTCAATAATAAATGAATATAAACTATACATGTGTACGTGTCTGTATCTCCTTACCTTTGCCTGTAACGACTACCGGATATAACGACGAAAATAGAGAGGTCCCTTCATCGTCGTTACAACCGAAATCGGGTCTGGCTGTTTGTGTATGTGAGTTTAAATGTTTGTAAACGCACCCACAATACTTACAGGAGAAATTCCTAGTGTGGGGCAACGTTTTTTATAAAAAAACAAAACTATCTCTCTGCCAAATGTTATCGAAATCCGTTCAGTGATTTAGGCGTGAAAAGGTAACATACAGACAGACAGAGTTACTTTCGAATTCATAATATTAGTATGGTAAATTTTTTGGTGCTTATAAAAATAATATATCATCAAAAAGGAAAACATAGGGACATACGAGTAGTTAAAATTTATTATTTTTTTAAAATTAATTGCTTTATGGTCATTAACCAGAAAGAAAACAGGCGAGAGCGTTTCTATGGAGAAACGACCACCCGCATTTCCTCTTAACTATGGTCAGATTTTTAATTAGCTGCAGTAATAACTTAAAAAGTGGTAACACATAAATAAGCTGTCATTTTATGACAGCTTATGTGTTACCACTTGTTAACGAAATTTAAACAATGTCACAAGAATCGATCTTTCAGTTGAAAATCGATCAATTTTAAATTGATTTTATAAAAGAGGAAAGTATGTTCATAATTTATTTATAATGCGAAATTATTGTTTTGTCAAAACATCAGTGATTGGAGTAGATTTATGAAGAGGCCTCTTTCCAGCAGTGGACTGTTGTAGGCTGATGATGATCAAGAAGTAAGTACTGTAGTGTCCTGTATGTTCTGACCTTTACCAAAAGGCCCTGGCTGGAGATAGTATTCCATTCGAAGATTCAAACGAACGTCAAATAATTTAATATGTTATTTTTGTTCTAGAGATTCATTGATATAATTACCGTGAAGCTGTAAAGTTCCTTTTAACAATATAATATTCCAAGTCTTGACGTCCTTTTATTTGTGTACCTGTCAGAGGTACTCTAGAGGTCTCCTCTGGACCTCTATAATCACACTACACACTACACACCCTCAACACCTATACAAAAGCAGAAAACGTGTTGAAAGCTGCCCTTCAACTGTCAAGAAATCTCCTAGAGATCGGTAACAATAGAAAAAGTAATTGTGTCTCATTAGTGACAGAACTTGAGCTATTATAAGAACATTTAACTACTGAATTTGCTAATATAAATAGCGTTCCATCATGACGTAATAAGGCGTAGTACTTACACTTAGGTCCTACATGAAAACAATGCAATTAGGTACCTACACCCTTCCCCCCTTACATTTTGTCTAACCTAATACGTAAGGCCCGGTGCCCACTATCGGCATCGGCACGGCTGAGGATTTTTATGCGACGAATAAAAATGTAACTTAATTGTATGACGATAAAATTGAAATTTCAATGATAATAATCATCGTAGGTGCAAAAATAAAGATAGGGTATCCGACATACCGTGTCATTGAAATTGAAATTTTATTGTCATACTATTAAGTTATATTTCTATTTGTCGCATAAAAATCCTCAGCCGTGCCGATGCCGATAGTGGGCGCCAGGCCTAACTCAAGCTCGAAAATATCAGCTTTTACGGAACATAATTATGTTTCGGTCTGTCGATACAGGCATGGGCGAGGCAAAATAAACCTTTACTTGGCTGGCCTGACCCAATTGATAGCCCTCGAGCTCAGAGCCGACCGGATGTAAATAATTATTTCTCGGAAAACATCCCCCTTTATGTGCTGTAGGTAGGAGGTAGGTGCCTGTTAATGTAGTCGGAATTAATTAGACACTAGTTAATTATTTCCAAATCAAACGGATTTCATATTAAATCCGTGATTTATTCCGGTCTGATCCCCTGAACCCCCCCCCCCTCCTCGATCCCCTGCTAGTTCGTTTACCTTAATTATCTCGAAATCAAACGTATTATAAATAATTTTATTTACGGGGCTCGTGGCTAAGAGCGATCGATCAATCAGGTTAAGTTACGCTTGCCGCGGTTAGTCCGTGGATGGATGACCATCTTTACATACCGAGACCCTCCGTAGCTCGGAAAGCGCATGAAACCGTTGGTCCCGGCTGTCATTCGTTTTTTTTTTTTTTTGAAGCGCGCGTCTTCTCTTCGTGGCTTAAAATATTGTATTAGCAGTAGAGTCTCGCCGCTACAAAACTTCACAAACACCTGCACCTAATTGCGTAACACACCATTATGTTGTTGATCTGTCAAAATGAAAGCCGTTGCTACTGTTTGTGTTACGTAATTAGGTACCCCTCTAGTATCTCGACAGATGTTTCTCTTTTAAAATACTTTTGCATAAAAAAGTCGGTAATAAGAAGAAAATTGCAAACATCGGCTCGTAGCGGGCAACCTTTTACAATCCCCTCCGTTCGGCATTATAAATGCAATTTTACATCAAGAATTTGTGCAATGCCAGGCGGTTTAACGTGCTCTAGATTCCGCTGGAACATTGCAAGAAAATAGATAGTGTGGTGCGCAGTTGTAGCCCGCGAAATTAAAGTTTTCTTACGTGTTTTGCAATTTTCAGGTCAGTTTCAGGTTGTATCTTGATCAAAATCTGATTCGCGACTATAACAGGTACCTACCTACGTATATACAGAATTATAATCATTAGAATCATTATTACATCTTTCTAAGTTAGATTTGTTCCATAAAAACAAATCTCTTATGGAAAAGTGCTTATGGAACAAATCTAACTTAAAGAGATATATTAGTGATTCTAATGACTATAATTCTGTAAATACTTAGCTATTATAGTCGTCTGACACTGACCTGCAAATTGCAATAAAAAATCTGCTGTTTTATAGAAACGTGCAATACCTATGCGTTCTAAATGGTAAAAAAAGAAAGGCTTTTGTTTTTATTCATAGCCGCGGCCGTCGAAAAAAATCAACGTGGGTTAGAATCATGTACAGTCAACAAAGGAGATAAGTTTAAGTATACAGGAGCGTCGGATATAGTTGAAGTTTACTAAGAAACCGATGGATGTTCTGGACTGAAATTTAATTTAATAAATGAGCTGTTTGTTTTCTATTAATAAAATTAAATTTTATTCTAGAACATCCATCGGTTTCTTAGTAAACTTCTACTATATCCGACGCTCCTGTATACTTATCTCCTTTGTTGACTATATATATCTTATCAACTGAATCCATGGTTGACAATGGTTTACAATACTTGGTGACAGGGATGTATCTCTGTATAATAATTTCGATGATGATGAGCCACGGGCATAAGCAAGTAGGTACCTACTTGTTAAATCATTAAAACTTTTAAAGTACCTGTCAACAAATTCTCGTCGTTCATCGACTCAGGTGCTTCAAAGCTAAAGCTAAGTCTACAAAGTTTAATTCTAAATGACAAAGTTCAGTAGTTAGTAAATGACGATCCGTTTCAAACTTACCCAGTTATCGCTTGAACATTTTCAAACAACCCTCGGGAAAGTTTTGTAATAATTTTCTGTAAAGGGAATTAAAAATTAGATCACTGTTATGAGTCATTGTAATTAGCTTGATTGATATTACTGGTATGGGCTTTTTAATCATAAAAACTGACCAAGTGCGAGTCGGACTCACACACGAAGGGTTCCGTACCACATAAGGCAAAAACGCCGAAGAAAGCACGTTTGTTGTATGAGAGGCATTTATGTTATTCTATTTTTAGTATTTTTTGTTAAAGCAGCAACAGAAATACATCATCTGTGAAAATTTCAACTGTCTAGCTATCACGGTTCATGAGATACAGCCTGGTGACAGACAGACGGACGGACGGACAGACAGCGAAGTCTTAGTAATAGGGTCCCGTTTTTACCCTTTGGGTACGAAACCCTAAAAATTGGTGGAATTACCTGTTTTGTGTTGTTTGCTGCTATAATTCTGCTAGCTCATTATAGCTGAAACCGCACCCATCCGGCCGGCTAGACTAGCATAAATTTAATTAGACTGAAACTTATTGATAAGAGTAGAGTGGTGGTAATGGCCGCGAGTTACGAGTTGTAGGTCGTAGGTTCGAACCCAGGCGCTTTGCTTTGTGTAAATTATTTCATCACCACTGTTCTCAAAAACGGTGAAGGAAAAGGTGGGGAAACCGGCATGTCCCAGAACCAAAAATTCAACATGTGACATCTACCAACCCGCACTGGGCCTGCCTGATGGATTACGGCCCACTCCCTCTCACCGAGAGGAGTGTAGTGCAGCAGTAGGGACATTATAGGCTGAAATTATTACACCAAACTGACGGTGATTATGTCGGCTTCAAAACTATAGGATAAAAACTTTTTCTTTGACAGAATGATTATTTTGATGTTATTGGCTTTTAAACCTAAATAGAAAATGCACGGTGGCTAGATTTTGGAGTCTGGGAGTGTACGTGCTCACTGCTAGAACACAGGGCTCCTCTCTGTGTGTGTGTGTGTATTACATGACGCGGACCCAGTGTGCGTTGATGAACGTCACGTCAAGCTAGAAAGTTCCGCGTCACTCGATAGTGAATCTTCTTCTTGACGAATCGATGGCAATCTAAATGGACTCGGCTCAGAATTCGGCTACGTGATTGGCGCTATCACTAGCGTCCAACAGTTCCTGTGACGTGCAGCTGACAGGACACGCAGGACATGATAGTGAATGGCAAACTAGACTAACATAAATAAAAAGCCTGAAAAAAAATTCTCCCAAGTATTTTCAATCGTAAAAATGGTTCTACCAGCGAAAAATTAGGTGAATACTCAGTGTAATCGTCCACTTCTGAATAAGGTCCCCTTAGACCGATTCAATGACTGGTCGCGAGTAGTCGTGCACTCGCCAATATTATCATAATTGGTCACCGTTACGTTTAGTAAAAATGAGAGAAAATTACTTGACATGGAAAAAATATATAAGGAAGTCATTTGTGGGGTAAATGCCGTAAATAAATCTAGGGGAAATGAGTAGCGAAAGGGGAGTGGTGCGTTCTACCGGAGATTGCGGAGTTGCGCTCCAAATGTGGCAAACAAAGTGGTTATAATCACATAACTGTCTCTATCTACTCTCTCATAATTCTCGCTACTTTAATAAAGGAGTGTAGGTACTACGTGAGCTCGACAAATGGATGTGCGAATAACACTTGTGCGACAAAGAACGGTTTTATATAATTATGCTAAGTCTATCAATTATATCAATATACATAGTAGGTATAAAAAGAAAGAAAGGACGACAAGGAGGGCTTCGTGACGGTGGGTGGAGTCGAAGCGAAGGAAACCTACTTGCCGTAACCGATGTGGGATTACTCTGGAGGAACGAAATTTTTGGGATGCATGAAGAAGCCTCCTCCTGTAGCGCAGTTTGTTCCGCCAGTTACTCTACTGAACCGAGCGCTCGGCGCATCCTGGACAGTCACACCCAACACCTTATTTGACTAGCCAATTATTCCCTTGTGGTGCGCGGACGTAGGGCTAACGCTCGCCTGGCTTGCGACCGGGTTCCAGTGCCTTAGGCATCTTCTGGGCACGCTAGTTTCATCCGATTTTCATCAGACGTGATCAAAGTCAAGAGTGGGCCCATTCAGCAGTAAAACAAAATAAGTTGCTGCGTCCTGCAACACCGTCGATACAGCTGTACGTTTCCCGTCTGCATCACTTCACGGTGACTGAAGACATCCTGGAATACGTCAGTATCATAGATCAGATCAAGACCAAGTGGACCTTGAGAGTCTCTACTCTCAAAGTCCACTGCACAGTTGGAGCCGCGTCACATCATAAACTTCAAGTCATTTGTGGTGCGGTTTCCAACTCAATACCTAGAAACCTTCATGAAGGAAGAGTTTTGGCCGAAATGTCTATCTGTGTGACCGTTTAGATCTTCTAATAATGTAAATTGAAAATGTATGTAAGAACTGATTCTGCATACAGTTAAAACGGTGAAACACTATGCAATGTTATGAACACCTTTGTAAACACATGTTTCCGGCAAATAAATATTCTATTATTACAAATGGATGTTGATGCGGTTACAACCCTCATTATCATTTACTCCGGAAGGTTTAAGTGTACCTACCTATATTACATTAGTATTTAACTAAGATACAGCACATACATCTGGAAGGTCGCTAGTAAATTTTAAACTCATTCATCATTATTCATTCATGATTTTCCCATCACCAATCGGCAATTCTCCAACATCCTCCCGCTTTTTTTTTTGCGGATGGTAAATCATCAAATGACCCCTCCCGCTCTGGGTGGAGCGGAAGGGAGTGTCAGACTCTTACTGACTAAAACCCACGCGTGTTCCTTCCTTAGCCCTTTGTGTTCCGGGCCAGCGGTAACCCTTTCGGACAATCCCGCTGACCCGGCAGGCTTCGACCCTAAGGGGGCCCCCGCCTAGCGTAGTGATTATCATATTGTGATTTACAACAGTGTATGGCTACGACAGAGTTCGCGGACTGATATTTATAACTAGGCCATAAACTCGGCAGTCACGGAACATAGCCGCATAATGGCTACTGTTTGCCATAAAGGCTCTTATCATAAACGATTTGTTACGGCTGAGGAAGATAACTCGCACACGAAGGGTTCCGTACCACAAGGCAAAAACGCCGAAAAAAACACGTTTATTGTATGGGAGCCCCCCTTCAATATTTATTTTATTCTGTTTTTAGTATTCGTTGATATAGCGGCAAAAGAAATGCATCATCTGTAAAAATATCAATTGTCTAGCTGGCACGGTTCATCAGATACAGCCTGGTGACAGACAGACAGACAGACGGGACGGACAGCAGCGGAGTCTTAGTAATAGGGTCCATAGTAAGGATTTGTAAGTAGGTACCAATTTTATTGTTACTATGTTTGTGTTTGAAATAATAATATACATGTCAATCAATCTGCCTAGCCTTTTCCCAACTATGTTAGGGTCGGCTTCCAGTCTAACCGGATGCAGCTGAATACCAGTACCTATTTTACATGGAGCGACACCTATCTGACCTCCATAACCCAGTTGTTGGGTAAGACTGGTTGTCGGACTTTTGGGCTTCTGACTACCCATAACGACTTTGAAAGATCTATGAATGATAGCCGGGACCAATACGGCTTAACATGATTTCCAAAGGAGGGGTCTTGATATGTAATGGATGGTCCACCCATCTACGAACCGACCGCGGCATGCGTAACGTAATAGGATGAAATTAATCTGATTTTACCCATGAGTTATATTTTGTTACGTTATTTCTATTTGGTCCGTCACAACCCACTGCTGGGAAAATCTTTTTGATTTCATTATAACATGATAAAACTTAGCAACAAAAAAGGAATTCGTGTTGCGCGTGTACGCTGGATACGTGCACAATGCACAGCTCATAAAATGTTGGAAATACTTGACCCAGAGCGCGTCCTGCTACCTGCTACGCTCGAGCTACGACGTAGCTCACACTGCTACGACCGCGTAGCTGCGTAGCAGGTATTTGCTTGAATAATTTTGGAAAGTGTTATTTATCAGGTCCGAACACTCCCGAACGTCTATCTATTCATGTAGTAGATTTTGTACGATCTGAGGGTAAATAAAATAAAATTCGTTTATAAAATCACTTTATTTTTTAGAAGAAGTTTTCTGTAGAATCACACCGGAAGTAAGGTATTACAGGCAGGATATCACATTGAACATTTATCTTTTAAACACTTAATTTACTTGTGAACATTTAACTACAGAAACTTTTACACTGAAAATATATATATTAACTTTTTATAATCTTTTTGTAAAAGACATATTTTACACATTGTATCCCATTTATGTTCTTATTATGACATACGTTTTTAACTTTTTTCTCTCTCAAGTTAGAAAATTATATGGTTTTAATTTTTTAATACAAAATAACCACAGTATCTTACGACTATTGCATGAAAAATATAACTTATAAATAGTTTAATAAAATTAAGAGTAATTTAAATTTTGCGCTCATTTCGTTCATATTTTGTGCATCAAATACTTAACTATAATTACTGAAAAAACATTATCATAAAATCAATTCTGGCTTTTATCGAAGTATATTTCATTGCATGAAAATTCGTGACTTAATATACAACAAAACAATTCCAAGTGGTGTATAAAATTACATTGTAGTAGATAAGTATAAAATATTTTAGTATATAAATGATTTATATTTATTACAATAGGTAGATAGTATAAAAGTTACATATTATAATAGGTGTTGCAGGTAAAAATACATTTTTTACACATTTGTTTTTGGTATAGTATAGTGAAGAAGGTTCCTCTACCTTTTTTGTTGGAAAAAAATTATAACAACAGTTTATAATCTACACAAAAATATATGTGGTGAAAGAGTGAGTATAGAGACCTAACATAGATATCTAAATAACACGAAGACGCGTAATACTTTTTTATATATTTTTTTAATACACATTATGAAGTTAAACTGTTCCTAACTGTTGTTCATTTTTGAGGTTGTAACACATGGTGGCAGGGATGCGGCCCCTAAACCATGGATTCAGTACATGATTCTGGAACCCCTTCCTAAAAAATTTTCGTCGGTTATTAAATGAAAAAAATACTGTGAAAAGTTGTTTCGTGTAGGTATTGCAATTAGACGTAGTTTACCTGAAAGGACTCAACCCACGAAAAGTCATTTTTGAGTTATCGAGGTTTTAAGTTTAGGTGTGTATGGCTGCAATACCTATACCTTATCTAAACCTTAACCTATGGGCTAATATACTAATATTTTCATGAGTCAAGTTGTATTACACAGACTAACGCATTTTTTTGTTTGTAATTTTTTTGTTGAGTCCTTTCTGCTAATCTACGTCCAATTTTGTATGAAACTACTGATTTATTTTTATTATGAAAATCGACTTAACTCTTCTATGCTAAGAGATCCCTGCAACCTTGTATAACCTGACTATCAAGCCTAAAGAATCCTTAATTCTTCAGGACATTCCAACTTTTCACAATATGTAGGAGCCGACGCGTCTTCGCGATTCAAAATAGTCTTATTTAAAAGTTTTACAGCTTGTATCCCGATATTTTAACGTTATTACTAAAATACACCTTAAGAACTATAAGCGTAATCACACCGATCACATAACACCATGTTACACCGTTTTAGGGATACTTAATAGGAAGACTAAGGTTTTTAGGGAGAGTCACGGGCGCAGCCAGGGCTTTTGAGGGTCGAAAAACACCCTTAAAACCGAGAGGGTAGAAGGTTGTTGGTCATTTGCAGTAAATTGGCGTCAAAAATCTATTTGAAAACTCCCTCTTAAATAGAAAATCGCATTGAAAACCTGGCTCCGCCCATTGAAGAAATCAATGGGTTTCTACGTTGTGTATGTAAAAAAAACAGCTGCTATCATAGTATACGCCATGTCTGATTTGCAAGAGATTGGCGCCGATTCCCTTGTTCACAAACTAAACTAAATTTAAGTGCAGTGTATCTTTTTCTTTGTATTTTGATCAGCGCCTGACACTACTCCATACAAGTTTAGGCGTGATTAAAACTTGCCTACTAAAATTATGTCAATTTACGTCAGGCCCTGATTAATTTGACAGGAGTAAACTAAAATTTATCTTCTGTCCTTTTCTTAATGAAATAGAAAGAAAAAGTTGCACTGAACTTAAATTTAGTTTAGTTTGTGAACAACAGAATCGGCACCATTGTCTGATAATTGAATCTCTATGCAAATGATTTATCCAAGCTGTAGACTCACTCCAATATTCATAAACTGTATTTTTAGTCTGTGATATTGCCGTCTCGTTTTATTTGAGATCACATGACAAGGACAGATTCTGAAATGATGTTTATTCAACATAGCAAATAGTTGCGAATAAGGGAGCTTCGGTCTTTAAAATGCAAGATACACATTTTCTTGTTTTTTTGGTAAACATTTATACACATTTACTGGCTAAAACATCTTTGGTAAACAGTCAACTACAGTCAATCACATACGGATACTAAGTAGGTTTCACTCAGTTTTAAGATATGTTGACTATTTTGTCGAAATAATAAAACGAATATTCACATTAATCGCTATGATATTGGATTTATAACACTTATTCATTGACACTACAATATAATATAGGTAATGTTAATCTACAAAGTTCGAGTGTATTTAATCAATTTTAGCTTTTATGGTCTACCCAATCTTGCAAAGGAATAAAGGCCAGAAATCCTTAACACTCATTTCAATTTTCAAATAAATATTTTGAGCATCATAATTCTTTTATCCTTCATTACATTAAAATAATTTCGCTCTTATAAAATGTTGGTATGAAATTTACACAACATAAATGGTTCCTTTGGGGCCAAATATTGTCCTTGCTCGAGGCATGCCCAAACCCCGCCTTAACAAGTTGTCAAAATCGAGCAAATAAAACACGAAAACTCGACGATCAAAGACCAGAGATCCAATTAAATAGTATAAAGGGGAAGGAAAAACAATAAACCTCTAATCTTTGTAATCCATACCCAACTCTTTTAACTCGATGACAAATAACTAAAGTTTGAGAGAAGGTCCGTACTATGAGTTCAAGTTCCTTACAAGTGGACTTAGAATACAGAACAAACCAGAAGGCACAATCGCGCATAGAAATGAGGCAACAGAAACTACCACCATATTATTATGTAGAATAGTAGTTTGACTTTTGTTTAACACTTTTATTTTATTAGTTAGTCTGTATTCATTTCTGTGAGTGACAGAAAATTAGGAAACATGTTTCCACAAATATGGTAAAAATGTAACCACCCTAACCATTTATACGTGTGGGAAGTCCAACAACAAAAAACCCAATAAATAGGAACAACAAAAAGCTGCATTATGCCATATTTCATACAGAAAAACATAAGTACCTAAATAACTTTACAAAAAAATTTAGCCTACAGCACAGTTCACAGATTACCATTAATAAATAAAACTTTAAAGTCACTAGGAGATAAACTTTTCATGCGTGACAGTTACACTATTTTAAAAACAAAAACAATTGAAGTATTTTAAAATCAACAAAACCAAAGGTTTGTTGTTGGACACATTGCGCGACAAGGAATTATGACCGTAGTCTAATTCTGGTTGGTTCTATATTCTGAAGCCCTATGAATTCAAATTCTTGTTATACATATGTGAGATGTGATCGGGTTAACGCTTGGTAAACGGGTTGTTGCGGGCAGTGGTGCGAGCTGCGGCGGCAGCGGTCTGCGTGCAGTTGCACAGAGCGTCGAACATTCGGAGAACGAAGCCTCGCGCCCGGCCCAGTCGCCTCTTCAGATTACCTGTAACAATAGTAAGGGTAACGTTAATGGATGTTTCAGTACAAAAGGCGATTTACATTGTTTCCTATCATGGGTATGAGTTGTACAAATCTGCATGACAATCTCTTTGTAAAGCCAGAGCACACTGGCGTAAATAGGCATCACATATTTTAGAAAAAGTACGGGCTTATAGAGTTTGGTCTATGGCACTCTGTGACAAGTCCATGGACGTAATATATAGACTATATATTACGTCCATGGACATGGCTCTATCTAAAGCTAGGTATGTCATAAATGTGTCATATAAATTACGGTCAGCGCGCGGGGTAATAGCGTAAAACAAACACACTGTAAGTAGCAATAGCTGTCATTTTGACAGTTCACCAACATTCATTGCGTTATCTAAGTACGTTGTTGAACAGACAAAATCGAACATAATGAAACAACGCTAAAAAAGCAATATCCTTCAAAATGATTCAGATTGAGATTGATAGTGTGTTACGCAATTATGGTACCTGCGGATATTGAACTTTGTTCCGTGTTATATTATTATGGGTTGTAGCAATCCGCGTGATAATCTTTTTCCCAGGTGGTACACCGCCATTAGATTAAATTCCGTCGATGTGTTTTTCCTGTTTTTATGGAACATTGGCACGACTGCTGTAGAACTTTTACGGGCCACTAACAGACAGACTACGGAAGGACTGGTGGAATATCACATACTACTAATTGGATAGCTACGCAGTTAGTGTAACTATTGAAATGTTTCTGATGGAAATAGTCGCATTTCCAGGTTGTGTCGTTTCTTAAGAGTAAGTTTCGTAGCTTCTGTACAACTTAAATGACTTAAATTTTACTACTGTATTATTTTACATCTATATTACTTAAATTTCAACAACGAATATTGATTTTTTGTTGATACGACCACCTTACAAATAGTCTGAAGTAACCAAGTAGTAACCTACTAAACGTCAAATTATGATAGAAAATCCCTAACACGGTCAACGTTCACGCGTAAACGCGCAGACCTTATGTTATTAACTGGATTCCTGTAAATCTCCAAAATAACGCGTCTGTTCATACGTTAATAGTGTTGGATTAGAGCAAAAACAAATCGATCCTACTTCAACACTATCGTCTTTCTCATTCTAACCCATAAATATTATTTTTTGTATCCGAGCCCGCCCTTACCACTTGACCGAAATCCTTACTTTCTCATAGACTACTCTTTTAGTCTTGTATGGGATTACACGTCTCACGTACCTAATATTAGTAAACACACCTGCCAATATATAAATAAAAGGATAATAAAGGTATTATTGAAATCCTTAGAACGGCCTTTCCTTTGGTTTCCTCGTTTATCCCTAACAAATAGTAGTCTTACTATCAACGCATGAACAGACCCTTTGTAATTTTACTGAATTACTGTAAACCCAATACCTACTGCGTTTACACTGCAGTTATGTAACCATTTCCATTAATACCTAGAACTAAAGCCATTATCAAACAAGCATTGTTTGCAGTAGTACGACGGCTGAAATACGAGCGCATGACACGTGACGTCATCAAGGCTTGACACGCGAGAAACTACTTTGTGAGCTGTAAACAATGGTGCTGACGCTAAAACTTTTCAGTGACAAACATTGTCACTCAAAAGTCAAAGTTTTCATTGAAGTACCGAATAAACTAGTTACTTAGTCATTCGGTACTTTAATGAAAACTTAAAAGAGTGAAGTTGTCTTTGGATATATCGAGCTGTATTGTCTTGTCTTGTTTATTTCACAAAGATAAACTTTCTCTTCTAAATTAATACGGTTGTTCTGTGGAAATACAGTTAACCCGTCTGCCTTCAAAGCAAGAGTGAACAGGCATCTTCTGGGCACTCTCGTTCCATCATAGACCTCATCCATCGGTTTCCATCACAGAGTGGGCCCTAATCCGCCACGCAGGCCCAGGGTTGATAGATGTCACATGTCTTCGAAATTTTTGGTTCTAGGCCATGTCGGTTTCCTCACGATGTTTTCCTTCACCGATTTAAAAGCAGTGATGATGAAATAATTTACAGAAAGTAAAGCGCCTGTCAGGGTTCGGGACTACGACCCGCCTCGCCCGCCTCGTTTACTCGTAAATAGCCGCCGTTACCACTTAGCCACATGAAGATTCACGGATACGCTCCACCATCCCATGGAAAAAAACGGCTATCTAAAACACTTTTTTTGCTAGTAGGTATTGAGTTCTTTAATTGCTTTCTTTTCCAATCAGATTTCTAGTGCACAAACAGCCGAGCGCTAATCAAACAAGCCTTCGCTAGATAGAAATAGGAGCCCTGACATATGACGTCAGAAGATTGTAAGCCGGTAAACATTGCATTAGCGCTAACTCCAAAGCTAACTTAGTGGTGGCGAGATTATAAGATTAAGATTTTAATTACTGTGAGTTGATACCATTTGCCTTTTCTTTTAGCCGTGTTTATGTTGCTGGAACAAAATGGGGTCTATTGATATCTTTTTCGTTTTTTTTTTCTTTTGAAGATTATCTTTTATTTTGGGTTAAATCCAACCTCTAGTAGCAAAATTCGGAAGATAAGCATTATTTCAATGGTATATAAATTAATTTGTACCGCACTAGCTTCTACCCGCGACTTCGTCCGCTTGTTTTAAGATAAAAAAGAAACAAAATATATGACCACTCGGCAATAGCGTAGCTCTCTATCAATGAAATAATTTTAGATATCCGATGAGTTTCCGAGATTACTCCCTACATACATTTGTTTAAAGGGCACCTAAACTCGAACGCGGAAGAACCCAACATTATAAAGAGGCATAGAGAGAGATCAGTGCAGAGAGAGCAGTGGTGGCCAAGTGGTAACGGCCGCGAATTACGAGTTGTAGGTCGTAGGTTCGAACCCAGACAGGCGCTTTACTTTGTGTAAATTATTTCATCACCACTGCTCTCAAAACGGTGAAGGAAAACATCGTGAGGAAACCGGCATGTCCTAGAACCAAAAATTTGAAGACATGTGACATCTGCCAATCCGCACTGGGCCCGCGTGGTGGATTACGGCCCACTCCCTCTCACCGAAAGGATGATAGAGAGAGATGTATAGAGGGTAAGTAGAGGTGCCCTCCCGCGCTATTACTTCGTTTTCGCTTAGCATGCTTTCTGACTATTTCCTTTTGCTCGGCTCCTAAAATGTTGTTGCGTGATGTTAAGTAACTTATAATATTCCTTCAGAATTGAGCTATCAAACGTTACTTGCGTTAGTTGCAGAGATTAGCGCGTTTAAACAAACAAACAAACTCTTCAGCTTTATTATTAGTAAGTATAGATACAGATTATAGTATAGATGACTTCAAACTACTTCTGACCTTCTTTTTCGGTTTCACGAAATATCTACTGTCTCCTTTAACATTTTAATCTCCACAATACAAACCCCCTTACTAATAAACGTTGTATAGCATCTGTATAGTTACACAACGCTTTGTCTTTTTCTTTCTAAAGTCAAATTACTGACGACTGAAAGAGAGAAATTGGTGTGTAACTATTCATCTGATATAATACGTTTATTAGTAAGGGGGTAAGTCGGTAACACAGGGCGGTAATCAAACAACCTCCTTTGTTTGCGAACTATTGTAAGACGAGAGCCTGACAACTGACGTGTGAAGATTTCACAGCGAGAATCGCTTCAAAGAAGCGAACCTGTGAGTGCGAGATTATAAGATTTTAGGTTAATCAAGATTTTCATTACTTAAGATTAGAAAGGTTGAAAGGTTAAGCGGCGTGAAGCCTTTTGTTTTCTTTAGAAGTAGGGACTTATTTGTTAGTTCCTTTTTGTTGAGTATTTTCGCTTCTAAAGTTACGCCTTGACTTTGAGCATATGCAATTCCCTGAATAGGTACATAGTAAATATGATGTGGAATCTCATGTTAGCATTTTCGTATTTTTTTTTTTTTGTTGCATAATCAAGGCCCTGAATACATAGACAATTTGATGTCAAATCTCATTTGAGATTGTGATTTTTTTAACAAGATATAAACGGCTAATTAAAGTTGTTGTCTATTAAGTAAACATTACCTACTGATTTACTTAAAAATACTTTACAATTGATCGCGTCTAGCGAAAAGGTCCCCCATTGTGTTATCCTATGCAAAATTTCTTCGTATGCATTTTAAATCTTCTTCTTTATTTCTTTACTAGATATCTATTAATTAATGTTATAATGTACTACAAAAACAAACTTACAAAGAAAATATAAACTTATGATAATAAACCCCTACATGCAAACTGTAAACCTACACACAATTTCATACAAATTATTTATGATAATTTTCACATTCAACCCATCTCTTACACCTGACCTACATCCGTCATCGGCACTCTCCTACAGAACATATAAGTACCTGCATAGGTAGCGTGTTCATACGTACTATACGACCGACGTAACTTGACGGGCCTGAACATAGGCACTAAGAACTTTCGCGCATGTTCTCTCACTCGCACTCGCCTCATGTCACCATTTGGTTCCTAAAAAATCTTACTGCGCAGCCTTCTGCGCAAAGTTCAGGCCGGTCAAGTTACGTCAGTCGTATTGTAGATACGTAACAGACCAATACCAACACATTGTCAAGAGCTTAATAACGCCAAACTGTAACTGTCCTAACTCATCATCTGCCTAGCCTTTTCCCGACCATGTTGGGGTCGGCTTCCAGTCTAACCAGATGCAGCTGAATACCAGTATTTTACATGGAGCGACTGCCTATCTGACCTCCACAACCCAGTTACTTGGTAATACGATACCCCTTGGTAAGACTGGTTGGCAGATTTTTGGGCTTTTGATAAACCGTAACGACTGTCAAATATCCACGAATGACAGCCGGGACCAACGGCTTAACGTGCTTTCCGAGCCACGGAGGGGTCACGGTATGTAAAGATGGTCACCCATCCACAGATCGACCGCGGCAAGCGTAGCTTAACCTGATCGATCGACCTGTGCGGCTGTTATTATTTAGCCACGGGCAACTAACATTTAATAAAATCGTAGCGAAGTCAAAACTTTCAAAATTTTCGAAAAAAAAAGTAATTGCTACGAGGACTGGAAAAACGATTCTAATGCCGAAAATATAGTTTTTTCAGATTTTTTGTCTTTTTGTCTGTATGTATATTCCAGCATTATGTATTAAACTACTGCAAAGATTCTGTTCAAATTTTGCATAGATGTTTCTTACTACGTCTGGTTAGTCTGTAGGCTATAAATTATTACGCTATTTCCTACGTGGGTTGAGCAATATTGCAATATGTTTTACAAACGTGGTTTAAAGGGAAGTTTTATAAAAGTGTGGCGTTTACTTCCACGCGAACGAAGTCGCGGGTAGAAGCTATTGCAGAAAAAAGGCATTTCTACTGCAAAGAAGAAATCACCCACGGTGGTAATCTCAGTAGTCAGTACAAAACATTGGTCTATAGGCGCAAGTGGTCAACCGCCCCTCGTCGCTTTCCCCTTTGTCACCTGTGCAATCGACGCCATATTTGTTTTTTGTATGTCTATCGTAGTCAGTAGTTATCTGGAACCGCCATTACAGTTGGAACGAGCATTGATCACCAAACTTAAACATTCAAAATATAGTCGCAATCTCATCTGAGCGAATATCAATGTCAAAAATGCGCACATCGGTTGCGAGCACTCTCAACTGACCTTTCTGAAGAACATCACCAATAAATAACCGAAACTCAAAGAATTTATTTCAAGTAAACCAATAACAGGCACTTCTGAATTGTCAAGGGGTCGGTCAGTCAGAAAGATGAAGCTAGTTGCCCATTCCAAAGCGTAGAACCGCGTCGCGTCGTGTACAGACACCAGCACATCGACCTACCCGAAACTGTCGAAATTTCCCAATCAACTTTGAACCGTAAGCTTTAGCGATAAAGTTGAAAATCTATTAAAGAAATTTGACAGATTGTAGTAGCTTGATGTGCTGGCTGGCGTCTGTACATATGAAGAATAACGGGCAAGAAACTGCAAGGACATTCTTAAATCAAATAATTATGGTTACATCATTCATGTTAAAAAGTATGCATGTGAATACGATGCAGAACGTTAAAAGCGTCCGCCCGTTCACGAAGATGACGCTTGGATTAGCACCATCATCAGCAACCAGCATTAATAACCATCTGGTTTAGAATTTCGTCAAAAAAATAACCTAAACGAACCTGATTAAATCTAATTTAGCTGTTATATTCATATATTTTTTTAAACTTCATGCACTAGTAAAAACATACTGCACAAAGGCAGACTTTAATTCCGGGCTTTTCCAGGTTTATTAATACTTTACTGAAAACTTTATTTCCATATGAATACTCCAATTTACTGAAATAAAATTACGCTCTCGTTAAAGTTTTAAAACTATATATTCATGCCGGGAGAGTTCAGTAACTATCTCGCTCGAAGCAGCCGGCTTTTCGTAAACGATGACGCGGTTCGCTTCACATTACGACGGGGTTCCCGGTTTTTGTTCCTTTTCAAAGCGAACATGTGAACTAAATTCCTCTCTTTCTAACGTACAGCCGTACGTTTTTCGCTTGCTAAGGGCTTCGTGCAATCAATTTAGAGTGATATTGTCAATAATCCCAGGAATTGTCCAAATGTGGTGCTGTTCCACAAACGATGGGACACTTAATATCGTGTCCTGCGTGTCCTGTCGTCTGTTCCAAAACCTGAGGGAAGTTAATAATGGCACCAAACATGTAGCCGAATTCTGGGCCGAGTCCATTTAGATTGCCATCGACACGTTAAGAAGAAGAAAATCGCAGGAATTTTACAAAACCATGACTTCTGATAATTCAGAACTTTCTGCTGGCACAAGCACACAAGCTAATGCTTGTGTATTTTAATATCCCCGAAAGCACCATGGTTGTAGCAGAAGCCAATTTGTTCGTTCAACATATTATTATATAATAAAATTATTATTCTAATTCAAACCCAGTCCATCTAATTTCATTTGTCATCCGACCTCCGTATTCTTAACAATGTTGGGATCGGTCTTCAATCTCAATAATCCACGTAAAATATGTAGTCAGGTACGTGGATTATTTAAGTCCAGTCCACCCTTTCTCATCCGACTTCCAACCACCTAATTCTTCACAATGAGAGTGGTCTTCAATCTATACAGATACGGCTGCTCGACATATTTTACGTGGAGCAACTGCTATTTGACCTTTTCTGCCCAATAACTACAATACGCGCCACGAAAGATGAGACTTGCATTTTATCTTAAACTTTATTATTTCGTAATAAATATTATAATATTATATTGTTAATTTTTTTTATCTAAATGTCATCGATAAATCCCTAAATAGATATACATATTATGGGTAACTATTTCGTACGATTCGTACTCTTTCTTCGTTATTCTTTTGGTATATAATGTAATGCTACTGCTGTTGAAATGATTTTCCAGATTGTGTGTTGAACAGTCATCAATCATCTTGTCTAATTGTGTCGTGTTATGATTAAACCACTCTTAACATTTCAGTTTCTCATCAGTGTTCAACTGCCTGTTATTATGGTCATATCCAGTGGAGCCGAATGAGTTCGTACTGAGTCTATTGAATGAGTATCCAGAATCTTATTGGACAGGACAGGTCCTCTCAATCTGTGTGGTTCTTTCCTCAAAAGACCACCTCAGACATCGATCTACATGGTCTTCATATAACCTGACCAAGATTATGTCTGGACTTTAAAAGAGACTGTGACCTCTGAGTTTGTTTCGGCCTTTCTTCTCAGAGTAGTCAGATAGGAAACGCCGACTTCATCTAGTTTAAAAAAAAAAACATGATTGACGTGTAAATGTGTTTGTACAAACCTACTTACAAAAAATAAAATCATTTCATTTCATCATCATTTCAATCATTTCATTTCATTTCATTGTTGTCAGTACCGGCAACGTTCTGGCAAAGAGTGAAGAAGCAGTTTCGGTTACTTCAAGCCAAGTTTTATAGATGGTAAGTTTATTTACACCCGGGCCCTATATACCACAAAACTTTACAAGTCTACAATATGACAAAATTGTAGAATTTTCCATAGAAAAAGTAATACATTTTGTCAAATTGTAACTTTGTAAAGTTTTCTGATATGGGCTCTGAAGTTTACCAAGAATTTTAACCATATCTTTTTCAGGTAATCGAATATTATTTAGAGGTAAATGTAAATGTAGTATAGGTCTTACAAATATAATTATGAGAAAGGGAGATTTTTGTTGCTACTCAAATATTTTATTTTATTACTAAGTTATGATTGAAGCAAAGGTACAAAGTTGATAAATTAATACAGATCAGAATTAAATATTATAAATCGCATTATAATACGATTAAAAAAATGTGTTTCGAAACTAACACCCAGAAAACCTTTAGGTCACCGTACTTAGCAAACTACTGTGGTGTACCACAGGGAAGTGTCCTTGGCCCCTTATTGTTTATAATATACATAAACGAACTCCCCAACTCCACGAACCAATATACTATATTGTTTGCAGATGATACTACCTTGTTGACAAAAGAGAAAACTCTAGATAACAGTAAAATAGTTACGAATAAAGCATTGACAGATTTAATAAATTGGCTAGATAGGAATAATTTAAAAATAAATACAAATAAAACTAAATTTATAAAATTTTTGCCATATAATAACCACAAAAAATTAGGAAGTGAAATGAAATTAAATTTAAAATATAATAATAATGACATAGAAGAAGTTAATAATATCAAATTTTTAGGAGTAATTATGGACACACATTGCAATTGGAAAGCTCAAGTAGATAATGTATGTAAGAAAATAAACAAATTCGTATTTGCACTTAGGAGGATCAAAAATCTAACAGACATTCAAACAGCCTTATTGGTATACCATAGCCATGTTTGTTCTGTTTTAAGGTATGGAATAACTGTATGGGGGAATTCAACTGATGCCCAGAGGGCATTCATAGCCCAAAAAAAGTGTGTAAGGTCAATTTTTAATCTTAATATTTTTTTTTATTCAGTCGAACATTTACTTAATTCAAAAAATAATAACGAAGAAGCGTCGAAAATCAATAACGCTTTAACGAAAAAGATTTAATTTTCTGTTTGCTATATAAAGCATAAATAACTCAATGCAAATGACAAAGTGAACGCTGCATTGAAATCACAACAAAGGGAAACGCGTGCATGCATAAAATGATAAAAGGCGCATTGTTTTACATACTTATGTATGTACCATCACACCTGTATTCCCCGAAAGGTAAGCAGAGGTGTAATTATAGTAGGTACACCCAAATTTCGCCAGTTATGTTTAAATCCTATGTCAAAGTCAAAGTCAAATCATTTATTTCAAAAATAGGCACATTAAAGGCACTTTTGAACGACAAAAATTACAAAAAAAAAAAAAAAAATCTAGTCGCCCATTCCAAAATGTAGTTTTCGTATGGAGAAGAATGGGCAAGAAACTCCACCGTTACTCTTTTAAAATGTTTTACAAGGTTTTGTATACATTATATAATTATGTGTGAAGACGATGCACCTAGAATAAAATTGGTCTACCACAAAAGTCTATATAGGGGGCGAGCGTGTTGCCATCAACCGGGCACAGATGGCAGACTTCAGGCTGCTACTGAGAAGTTCCAGATAGAACAACCTAATAGAGAAAGGAAATAAGTTTATTTGACCCAGGTTATGTAAGACACAAAATAATCACACAAAAAAACAAACAGGATAAAAAAATAAAAAAAACAGTGGCACTCCGGGAGTGCCGACAGAAGTGAAAACAAAACAGAAACAGAATACTTTGCCATCACTTACTGACATATCGGAAATATATTAAAACAGAGTACATCCCAAAGACAGCCGAACACAAACGAAGCGGGTATTTTTTTTATCGTCTTATAAACAAAAACACGTGCGGTGTCGCTTTCAGTAACAGTGGCGCGAGTTCAATGGTTTTTTGCCATCTCAAAAATTAAAGAAGTTTTCACTTTATATAAAAAAAAATAGTGTTGTGTGCCTCACGGCTGCGCCAAATAGGCCCAGTTCTGCATAAATGCCAGACAACTAATACCTGACGCTGGTTTTCAACTGGACCCTATGTTACGAGGACGTCTTACGGATGTAAATCAGTTTTAACACTTTGCTCGACCCGAGAATCGAACCTAGGATATCATTTTCAGCAGTACCGCTGGCGACCACTAGACCAATGAGGCAGTCCGTACATGATACTATTGTACACATGTGTACAAATCAATATGGAAATATTGTTTCTATATTATATCATAAAACGACGGAAATAATCCCACTAATGGACGAACGATCCATTTGTCAAGCTATAAAAAAAATACGTGACTTGTATGGCATGGCTATTAATTATTCACACGTAAGTCACTATAATGGTTCTTTTTCTTTACATTTCTGGAATGTAAATTAATTGCACACAATGGTTTTAAATTTTTAAGCCTTTTTGTAATAAGTACCTAGGTATGTTTCGAGTTAAAAATGGCTTTCGTGTTAAAAGGGGCCCGGGCTAAGTAATAACAGCCGCACGGGTCGATCTTGCCGAGGTCGGTCCGTGGATGGGTGACTATCTATCAGTGTCTGAACACGTCCCTACGTCCAGGCTCACGTCACGTCCCTACGTCCAGGCCCACGTCCGTAACTTTAGTCTCCAACCAAGTACCTATGAGTAATTAATACCTATACGATGTACCATTGCCTAAGAAGTTACTTCTATTTCCAATAAAAGCACTCGCCTAACATTACACAATCTATCAGTAAGAATAAACAGACTTTTTCTTTTTCTTTCTTTGATGCTATACGAATGTTGTACATACCAGTCAACTTTTTAGTGATACAGAGAGAAAAAAGTGTTAGGCGCAATTACAAAAATAGAGGAATAAATATTTATTTAAATAATTATGCGTATAACTATTAAAATCTATATACCTACTTAATTTGTAGTGACTCGCAACAAAATGTCATTCAAAGTAATGGTACCCATTTATTTCTTGCATACAATTATTAAAATCTATATAAGTACCTACTTAATGTGTAGCGACTCGCAACAAAATTTACCCAATCTATCAGTAAGAATAAATAGACTTTTTCTTTGATGCTATACGAATTTTGTACGTCTACTTTTTAGTTATTCTGTTTAACTAAAAAGTAGACGTACAAAATTCGTATCGACAAAAAAGTGTTAGGCGCAATTACAAAAATAGCGGAATAAATATTTATTTAAATATGCATATAACTATTAAAATCTATATACTTACTTACCTACTTAATTTGTAGCGACTCGCAACAAAATTTCATTCAAAATAATTGTAAGTAGGTACCCAATTATTTCTTGGAAGCAATAAAGGAAAATTAAGTAGGTATATTTTTTTTGTAATAATGGGGCAAAATAATGTGCTATGTAATTTGTTGTAGGTACGAGAGAAGTTTTTATTACACAACAGAAGGTGCTCGCTCGCCGTCTATTGCCAGCCGTCTAAACTTATACTAAGCTCGTAAAAGAAAATAAAGCGCACATCCACGGCTTCTTTATTAATCTGATACTGCCTTATTTCTATTCTGTTAAAACAAAACTTCGCAACGCCTAAACTTTTAATAACACGGAAAACTTTGAAGACCTGGATCAATGATATCGTCTGGGTTGTTGTTTAAAACAAAGTATGAAAACGGTAAAAAGGAGAAGACAAAGAAAACAAATCTATACTAATAATATTAATAGCCTCCCCACCCCGACCGTTTTCGGTCACGGTGGCCAATCTCAATGGAGATTAGCCAGGTACGCAGGAGATATTATAGTGCACAAGTGTGTGCGCAAACACAGGTGCACTCTCTGTTCCTTTACTCTCATAGTCCGATGGGACGGCAATCCGACACGACCGGGGAGAGTTCAGGCGCAGGACCAACGGCTTTACGTGCTTTCCGAGGCACGGGGGTATTAAACCGCCAACTTCCAAACTTCAGACTGTTACTAAGAAATTCCTAATGGAAAACCCAATAACACTTTGTCCGACTCGGGAATCGAACCCAGGACCCCACGCTCAGCAGTCGCGCTTGCAACCACGAGACCAACGGGGCAGTCTATACTAATATTGTAGATGCGAACGTAACTCTATCTCTGCCTGTGTGGTGGCGTTCTGTAGTTTCTGTTTGTTTCCTACCTCCCATGGGAAGAAAGCGTGAGTTTATGTATTCACTAGCTTCCGTCCACGGCTTCGGCCGCAAGGTATGTCGATAAAAACTATCCTATGTCCTTCCCCGGGATGCAATCTATCTCTCTTCTAAATTTTATCGAAATCCGTTCAGTGGTAGGCGTGAAAAGGTACAGACAGACAGACAGACAGAGTTAATATTAGTATGGATGTGTGTAATTCTGTCTATCGGTCGGTCTACCTACTACCTTTTCTCGTTTAAATGACTGAATGGATTTGAATGAAATGAAATATGGCACACGGATAGACCATGCCCTGGATTAGGAGATAAAATACTTTTTATCCCTGTTGTACGTTTCTTGTGATAATTTCCGACTTCCACGCGGGTAAAGCCGCGGGCAAAAGTTAATGATATAAAATGAGAAAAACATCAGTAAACATAATACTTAGGACAAGATATGCCAATATTAAAAAGTGATGAAAGGAGATGAGGGAAAGCAACGAACATACATTTTTCTCTTTATTGAATTCACGAAAAACGGAACCGAATTTTCCTCCATCAATGGTTTCGATGAAATCTTGTAAAACATTTTAAAAGAGTAACGGTGGAGTTTCTTGTCCATTCTTCTCCATACGAAAACTACCTTTTGGAATGGGGGACTAGAATCAATTCTATTTAGTTGTAATTTTTGACGTTCAAAAGTGCCTTATGTGGCTATTTGAAATAAATGATTTGACTTTGACGTTGACCTCAATTCGCCATTAGGTAGAACAGTATTTCTTTCTACTTCCATAGTAATTGATGGCCTATAAATCCGTGTTTTAAATCTGTCGTTTAATGCCATCACAGCTATCAGTGACTTATTGTTTGGTAAATCTACTAAATCAGCATGGTGGTTGCGCTCGCACGTATTGTAGCGGCTATAACAGGCCGTAAATACGTCGTTACGCAGTAGGATATTTTAACAAAATGTTGTCTAAGTATACACTTTTCTGTAGGTGTGCGGTTCAAATCAGTGCTCTGAGTGGAATACCTCCTTTTTCTTTACCTGCTTTTGATAAAAATGTTTCTACCTTTTACAGGTTACTCAGCGAGAAAGAGGAATCCGTATTCAATAGAGCTTTTGACCGACCGATGGCTAAAAGAGGTGGCATTTTACCTCCCTTTGAAGTAGTAAAGCACAATGGATCTCTTTTGTTGGGAAATTCGCATTTTTCCACTGGACAGACGCTCCGTTTGCCACTGAATTATATTCAGATAGGTGGCTACCATATTGAGGAGGAAAGGAAACCTCTTACAAATGTAAGGAAATATATTTTATCGATTTGGAGTGAGATAAATTCTAACATTACATACCGTGACCCCTCCGTGCCTCGGAAAGCACGTTAAACCGTTGGTTTCGGCTGTTATTTGTGTATTTTTGACAGTCGTTACGGGTAGTCGGAAGCCCGAAAGTCTGACAACCAGTCTTACCAAGGGGTATCGTATTACCCAGTAACTGGGTTGTGGAGGTCAAATAGGCAGTCGCTCCATGTAAAATACCGGTATTCAGCTGCATCCGGTTAGACTGGAAGCCGACCCCAACATAGTTGTTACACAAGAAGATCACACATTTTTTTTCTGTTAGAAATAAATCTTTTGATATATTTTACAGAATATCTTTTTATTAAGAGTAGTCAAATGTTGTTTACGTTTTGTCTCAAGCCAAACTGAATAGGGTATAGGTACTTTCATAAATAACGTTTCAGCGACGTCATTCGACAGTAAATTGCGGACGCTATATTGCGGCCACCGTAGTCTCAGGATACTGTATCTTAACATTCATAAATCCATGCCGCCGAAAACAGTCCAAGATGGTGGAACATTTTCAGACAAAAAAAATATCCGTGGAGATGGCCATGGCTAGGTATAAGCAATGAGCTGAACGACGCGAGAAGACTCGCGAAACCAGTATTAAAGTCAAAGTCAAATCATTTATTTCAAATAGGCACATTAAAGGCACTTTTGAACGTCAAAAAAAAAACTAAATATAAATGATTCTAGTCGCCCATTCCAAAAGGTAGTTTTCGTATGGAGAAGAATGGGCAAGAAACTCCAAAGTTACTCTTTTAAAATGTTTTACAAGGTCTTGTATACATAATATAATTATATGTGAACACGATGCACCCATAATAAAATTAGTCTACCACAAAAGGTAAAAATAATTAAAAATTAAGCAATGACAGGTAAATCAAATAAGTGATAGATACATGGTGCTCACATATTTACAAATAATTTTTTTTTTTTTATGCAAATGTAGTTGATTTTTTACAAGTGTGTGAGCCACTGTATGTAGTCGCAGATTGTAAAATGAAATAAAATAAGATGTCATAATTAAAATATATATATATAAATTAAATTAAGAACAAGTTTGATTTTGTCTAGACTTTTAGATTGTCCTATGGAGCAGGACCAGCATGTTTCCAAACATTCTTATTTTGGATTAAATTATAATAATTCCTTTTCCTCGTCAAATAATTAATTATTATCAAATAATCTTTTTCCCAGAGCCTGCAAAAGATTATGGCTGGTTCGAAAAAAGGCGTTGTATATTTCAGTATGGGAACGACATTGCAAGGAAGTATCCTCCCAGAAAATATGATTGATGATGTTTTGGATGTTTTCAAGGCAGTGAATATGACTGTAATATGGGAATATGAGGGAATATTAAAGGCACCGAAGAATGTTCATGTGTTTAATCGGGTGCCATAACAGAGATAGTTTCATTATTTTCTTAAGACTTTAGATCTTTCAGCTAAACCGTATTGAGGGTGCAAAATATTAAATAATTTGCTCTTTCCTGGAGCCTTATAAATATGTTGATCCTAATAAGCATAAATTCAAAATAATTATGTTTTTCATGAAATTCGATTCAGAGTTCATCAGAAGTTTAAAAAATATCAGAAATCATTCTAGTATTTGTAAATTTTTAATATTGGCAATTACATATATTGGTAACCAAAATCACCTTCAGTACCTAAACTCTGATTTATAATTTGCTAGACTAACGGCCGAACGTCATTGCTAACTATCACCAGCCTAGTTTTAGCATACTGGAATCTATCTCTGGTTTTAACGTCCCAATAAGCTATAACAGTAGCGATCTGTATGATTATATTATACTGACAGTTATAATTACACTGGCTATCATCAGTAGCTATCTGTCAATAGGTTATTGGGTTCGGTCGTAAAAATGACAGCTGCGATCGACCGATCGCTCTCGTGTTGACAAGAAAAGGTCGATCGCAGCTTTCATTTTAATTTAGCAAATTAAAATCAGAATTCTAGTTATTGTAAAGAACGCAGCAAAATGGTTCTGCCTACTGTATATCCTCTTAAATAATCCTTTACCCCCTTTTCAAATCACGTGGAAGAGCGGATATCAAAACGGAGTTACTCGTAAATGATTTATCTAATTTCCAGCATATCCAAATTGCGTTTTGTTCATTACGACGGGAGACCTTCAATCATTTATCGAAGCTGTTCACTTCGGAGTCCCTATTATCGGAATTCCTATATTGGAAGATCAATTCAATAATGTCGACAAAGCAGTAAATAAAGGTTTTGGTAAGAAATCAGATGTAATGAATATAAAAGCCTTAAGAGCGGCCATGGATGACGTGATAAGAAATACCAAGTAAGTGAATATTACAGAGATATTAGTACTTTATGAGGGTAGAATTTAGGTGAAACCATTTCAAGATTCCATGCGCCACAAATTAAATGGGGTTCGGGCTTTTTCCTGGTTCAGAATTAACCTACTTATGAAGGAAATGGTGAGTCATGCAGATGATGGTTCCATTAAGCAATTAGAAGACAAAATATTTGGAGTAGTTTACACACTTTATTTATGAGACAACTGAAATGTTTGAAATTATGTTTATTTCTGATCTAGATCTTTACACGTCAGTATTTTAAAACTAGATGGCACCGGCATTTCATAGCTGACTGATCCCTGAGATGAAATACCGAAACTAACTCGCTTTTAAAGTCCAAACATTATTTTATTAGGATTTTGTATAAGTCTAACAACACAGGGCCATGTCTGGAAGAGTTTTCATCAAAGAACTGTAGCGGTATCTACAACGCCACATGAGAACAACGTGTCATACTGGCGATGTCACGCAAAATCCTGCATCTCGTAAGCGGAGTTTACCGCGCAACTAGCATAGATACAACAACGGCCCGACATAAGTCATTGGCCAGTTGCCTGCCAGACACAACACCCCTCTGGTCGTAGGATCCTCCCTTTTCTATAGAGTATGAGTGAACTTTACACCCTGTTCCTCATACCTCTATAGAACCATTGGAACTTTGAATTGACTTGTCCTAGCAAACGTATGAGCAGAGTCATCATTTAGCTCAAACCTATTTTAGTGTGCATACACATGAGCGACACGCGTCAATAGAGGCACCTGCAGCCATCGACAACGTGCCGCTCGGCTGGCTGTAACGCTATTTTTCGAAAATGTTCCCTACTAACTTTTTAGACCTTTGTATCCTGCTTATGCGTATGAAGTTTCATTAAAATCGGTTCATTCATTTCGAAAAATACGGGCTTGAAAGTTTGTATGAAATGCCGTAAGGCGTAAACGATCTTAAGGAGCAAAAAAAGGGAGAAAGAAAAAATATAAATATATTAATGTTTTCAGGTAGGTATCGTCAATCAGCAGAAGAACTTTCGTTGATATATGATAGACCCATTCCTCCTGGGAACGAACTTTTATTTTGGATAGAGCATGTCATACGCACTTAAGGGGCTCTTCACTTAAGATCTCCTATGTTGGAGTCTTGCTATTGTCCTCCATATTTAGAACTTTCAATTTTTATTTTAACACCAATAGTGTGTCTCTTTGTGTTAATTGTATGCATTTTGGAAGAAGAAAAGACGATGATGTCGATTTCAAGAAGTTTATTTGAGCACCTATGTTAAGATTAATTGCACCTTTCATCAATTAATTAACCTTTCATCATTAATTAACCTTTCATCATTAATTAACCTTTCATCATTAATTAACCTTTCATCATTAATTAACCTTTCATCATCACCTGCCTAGCTGCCATCATTTTCCCAACTATGTTGGGGTCGGCTTCCAGACTAACCGGATGCAGCTGAATACCAGTATTTTACATGGAGCGACTGCCTATCTGACCTGTATTAACCTTTAATATTTATTATCTAATTAAAAGACAAATTCAAGACATATTTATTGAGGAAGGGCTATCACAGTATTTATGAGTTCTCAGATGAAAAACGAACAAACGAAAAAAAAAAAAAAACAAAATTAAACGATTTGTGAATTATTATTAGTGTTCATGTATTTTTTTATACTGGGTAATGAATTTAAAATTGAAATGCTATGTTGGTGATTATTTAATTTTTTGTTACCGAACTATTCACATATTAATTTATTAGTGATACTTATTTTACATTTTCGTGCCTCGGAAAGCACGTTAAGCCATTGGCCCCGGCTGTCATTCGTGGATCTTTGACAGTCGTTACGGGTAGTCAGAAGCCCGAAACTCTAACAACCAGTCTTACCAAGGGGTATCGTATTACCCAGTAACTGGGTTGTAGAGTTTAGACTGGAAGCCGACCCCAACATAGTTAGGAAAAGGCTAGGCAGATGATGACTTATTTTACATTGTAAATGCGCAATTTTAATTATGAATGTATGTACTTAATGTTTTTTTTAAATTATTATTTTATTTAGCATCACTGTAATATTTTCAACACAATGTATTTTGGTATGAAATAAATAACTTTATGAGCTGACTTATCTATGTTAAGATTTATGTTCGTGTTCGTACTTTACTAAGTAACATATTTCTGTATGAATAATGTAATAAACAACGGAGCCAGCAGAACGTTGATATTCTTTGTGCGTTCCGCTTGCAAGACCTATAATTAAATTCTCATATCCCATTTCCTTTGACGTACGTACTAGCATAAAGATACAACCGCAAAATAAACGAGCTCCTCATTTATATGTTTTCCAACTTCTAATATCTTTATACCATCACCGTCCTTTCCTTTGCCGACTTCCATTGCAAAGTCAACACACTACAAAGTTACAACACACCGCAAAGAAAAATACGAGTAAGTATCATGGAATTCCTTTTCGAGAGCTCGCACCATATTCTCAAAGAAAGAGGAAAACAATTGAAAGACGTGTGTTACTGATACTTTCAAAGCTTTGAGTTTTCTTGGTTCAAATGTTGAGCATTACATGAGGATACTTACTCAACCGTCGAGAGGCGAGAACGAGATTCGCCAGGCGATCAATCGCGCAAAAGTTCCGCCTTGGGGATTGCCAAAGAGCGATGGAGCGCAGTATTTTAGGTGTTAAACGAACTGACAGAATACGAAACACCACGCTGCACTCCAAAACCGGGCTCTTAGACTTAGGCAAAAAGGCTACCAAGCTGAAATGGGGTTGGGTCACGTCAGCCACATGTACAGTGACCGTTGGGCAACAGTCTCCACACGGTGGGTGCCTGAGGATGGACGGCGCCGCCGAGGACGGCTCAGGAAGACGTGGTGGGACGACCTAGACGCGTACCGCAAAGGTTGGATCGAGGTGGCGCTAGAAAAGGATGCCTGGAAGGATTTGGGGAGACCTTTTCTCACCAGGGACAGTGTAGCCTACAGGAAAAAAGTGATTACACTCATCCTAGAAACGAAAACTCGAATACAAATTATTTATGTGATAGGTATAAGATTCGCCAAATTATTTTCTCGAACTGAATAAACATATTTTCTTTTGTTTTCTTTCTAACTGTAATTTGACAACTTGAAAGAAGCATGATTTTATGTTATCGTATTTCGTCGCTGTCAAATTTAAAAGGAAAGAAGTGAAATTAATTAATAATTATTATTTTTATTATTATATTGTTTACCCTGTGAATAGGATGGTACGGCCGCGCCGCTTTTTGCTTGACTTGGCGGGGGGCACGGCCGTGCCCCCAGATATCGGAATCACTTTTACTAGATGGATTCGATTTTCTATCTGACTACCCCTGAGAAGAAATGGCGAAACAAACTCGAGTACCTATCATAAACACGAGTCAACTTAATATTTTGTCCTTTCGAAAATCGCCTATTCGAGTCGAGTATCTCTCATCGTGTAACCGATGATACTCCAAGTACGGTATGATGGATAAACATAGAAAAGTAAACGTTGGACGTTCTATCGCGTTATATAAACGGGATGTTTATAAGTATGTGAAATGTTTTCATAATACGCAGGGCCGTCTTTACCCGGGGTTGCAAGGGGTGCGAGGCACCCTGGCGCAAGGTCTTAGGGGGCGCAAGCCAGTCAGGTCATCACTCATTATAACCGCACCGCTCCAGCGAATAACGGCCCGGCACCGCCTCGGAAAAATCCACCCGTTTGAGCTACCAACTACTTAGTAAGCGGAATCTGAACAACAAGCTGTTCCCTCACCGTTGGCGTGCCAGCAGTGGACGGTCGACGCTCGTTGGCGACAAAGCGGGTGGATTTTTTCCGAGGCGGTGCCGGGCCGTTACTGCGCGGGAACGGTGCGGTTATAATGAAGTTTTTGCTTTTGTTGTAAGGGGGGCGCAGGCTGATTTTCGCACCCCGGCGCCCAATATAGTTAAGACGGCCCTGATAATACGCCTCCAAGTCTGTTTATTCCTACTGATAGATTGTGTAATGTTATGTGAGTGCTTTTATTGGAAATAGATGTAACTGCTTTGGTAGTGGTAAATCGTATTTTACTTACTCGTAGTTACTTGGCTGTCATTTGTATATCTTTGATTGACATTTGTTACGGGTAGTCAGAAGCCCGAAAGTCTGTTAACCAGTCTTAGGCTTAATCTCACTGGGACACCATGGTGGCGCAACCATGGTTGACCCTGCCAGCAAAATACATATATACAGCTTTATGGTGGGTATCTCACCAGGCGTCCAATCGGATGCGCAACCAACCATACATTTTTTGGCAGTGCGACCATGGTTGCGCCGCAGCGCGAGCGACTGCCTATCCGACCTCCACAACCCAGGGTAATACGCCTCGTACGCTTCGTGATACCCCTTGGTAAGACTGCTTGTCTGACTTTCGGGCTTCTGACGACCCGAACGACTGTCAAAGATCCACGAATTACAGCCGGGACTGGGATCAACGGCTTAACGTGCTTTCCGATGCACGGAGGGGTCTTGGCATGTGAAGATGGTCACCCATCCACGGACCAACCGCGGCAAGCGTAGCTTAACATGATCGATCGACCCGCGCGGCTGTTATTAGGTACTTAGCCCCTCAATTAAATAACGGATACCTATCCATGTTGTTAAAGGTATGAATATGAATGGCTGTTATTATCCGTAATTTATACGTGTCAGTATCTCACGCTATGTGTATCGTACTAAGAGATTGTTACGTATTTGATTACGCTAAGCTCTGTTTCCTAATTAGCGTGATAAGGATCGGATAAAGGGAGGTATCGTATGATGAAATAATAGCAGAAGCACGGGCCGATTGAAGGTTAAGCTACGCTACGAGGTTGGTCGTGGATGGGTGACCATTAGTAACATATCGAGACCCATCCGTGCCTTGGAAAGCACGTTAAGCCGTTGGTCCCGGCTGTCCTTCGTAGATCTTTGACAGTCGTTACGGGTTTTTTTTTTACATAAAACTCGATTTTCCAAAGGACTTTTCGTGTTTTTTTACGCGCGTTTTAGTTCGGAACGGTGTTTGTGTGCGTGCGAACTAGACGTTGTGCGTGTTAACTGCTCATCAGTGATACTATCTCTGTCGGACACGAAGCCAGGTGAGACAGCGGCTCGCGACTAGTTCCGACATAAAACGTCTTTTCAACATTTTAGAGGAGGTATTATCCACTCTTATGTTCTTATTACTCCCAAGTTTATGTAGGCAAATCATTATGTACAAGAGTTCAAACAACGATATAACGATAGACGACGATTAATCTGGTTAAATTCAACTCGATTACGTCTCAATGTTATTATGCCGCCATCTTGGATGATAACCACATTTCTCTATTATTCAAGGGATACTGACGTCTGGTTGACAAATTAAATCTTCAGACAGCTGGATAACTCGATTATGACGAGTTGATGAATTTACTCAGTTATAGCACGTATTGTATAGCAAACAATAGTACATACCTACAAGGGTGTGCGATCTTCGATAGAGATAAGTTAGCTCCCTATAGCAAAAGCGGCTAGTCTCCTATTGACAGAAAACTTGGGTTATAAGCCGCTCAGATTTTGCATCATCAATATTACAGTGATCTTTAATCTCGTGACAATATGGTGGCTGTTGGGTTGCTGCAACTGTCAAGTCTGTCAAAATCACAGTGATGTTTATTGGTGTTGTACTAGGTTTGATGTTGGGTTGTAGCTGTCAAAAGTAAAATAACTATGAAAGGACTGCTATGTAAGCCGCAAAGACATAGTAATGAAATGTCAAATTACAACTGACAAATGATTTTATTTCTGTAAGTAGGTTTGTACAAACCAAAGACATATATATCATACTCAAGTACCTAAACACTTTTACACGTCAATCATATTTAAAGAACTAGATGAAGTCGGTGTTTCTTATCCGACTACTCTAAGAAGAAAGGCCGAAAAAAACTCAGAAGTCATGGTCTTTTAAGTCCAAACATAATCTTGTGGACCATGTAGAATGGATTCTAAACTGATATTTTGAGGAAGAAACCACACAGATTTTGGGACCTGTCCATGTCATGCACTGACAGTGTATGTCAGTAATGACGGACATTACTGGCATGTTTTCCGGGGAAAAAAATACCCCTGTGTTGTGTTCTTATATAAAAGAACGTAAAAATGTTTAAGTATGTGCAAAAACTGAGCTTGAAAAAAAACAAATGACAGATACACACTGTCGCATTACCGAGCGACAATTCCCCCGTTTTTGAAAAGAAAGCATAATATGAAGGCATAAAACACCTAGTCGTCGAGGTAATCCTAACGTGTCTGCCTGCAATATCCTCAGTTCTCAATATTACAAAGTGTAGAACTACAACACAGCCTAGACTCTTTTGTCACGAACTGTCGGAGACAGTGGCGAAATATCGATTTGAGCCCAAACGTCTCGCGTCTCCCGAATTCAATGCATAATTTGGAGCTTTTGGCAACCTTATTAGTGTCTACAGACTTCGAGCAAGGTAATTGCAAATTATTGAGGTAGGTATACGAGAAAATTGTGGAGTTCGTGATTTTATTTCAAAAGTAGAAGTAATAAAGTTTCCCAGAAAATTCTTGATTAATCTTTTTAAATATTTCATTTATCAAATCAAAATTAAGTAACGTTTACAAAGTTTAAGTCGTAAACAAAATTGCAGAATCTATTTTCATAACGATTACCGTAAACGTAGGTTACATTGGACCTTGGGACTCAAGCTCGATCGATAAGTACCTCTTACACAAATAGAATTCCTATACCTACAACAATAATTAATTAATCTGCCTTCATTTTCCCTTGTATGAAGAAAATAGCCACATTAGGCTTTTTATTAAATTAATTTATTGAAGTTTATTCGAAGAACAATTTATCAAGAAGGTTTGACGTAAGACAAATCAAGATCAAGACCAATAAATTAGGATTTGTAGACTGCACCATGGATTTCTGGTAATTTATTATGTAGTTAGTTGAAACAATAGCTGTTCATCATAAATACAATAAGTATACAAGCCGACACTAAAATATATGTAGGTATTATGTAATAGTAGGAAAGTATATAAAAATAAAAAGTTTCTCAAAAGGTGGCATAAAAAAAATTGTCCGTAGGTATCGCTGGGATTTCTTTGTCAAATTGAGAGAGACAATGTCCAATAGAAGATGTAAATCTACAGTAACAAAATTAAATTTTGGTATATCTTTTATTTTACATATTTTATTACATACTAAAATTCACGAACGATATTATGTGACTGTAGATGGCAAACCATGCGAGACAAACTCAAGTTCCACTTCATTTAAAATTGAATAAAACCTTCATACTCTAGAGCTCTTTACGCCTTACTTATGCAGAAGCCAGCCAGTCTTATATTATGAGCCGTAAACAAAGATGGTTATCACTGAATATGCAAATAATCTGATAACGCTGGCTGGAGAGAAAGAGTAAACAGTATGGAAAAAAATGAGGCACGAATTCGAAATTCAAGTCTCGATGAAAAGGAATTTTAAAGTAATTGCGATCTTATTTATTCCCGTTGAATAAATAAGATCGCAATTACTTTAAAATTCCTTTGTTTGTTTTCCTTTGTTTCATGTTTTTAGGGTTCCGTACCCAAAGGGTAAAAACGGAACCCTATTACTAAGACTTCGCTGTCCGTCCGTCCGTCTGTCTGTCACCAGGCTGTATCTCAAGAACCGCGGTAGCTAGACAGTTGAAATTTTCACAGATGATGTATTTCTGTTGCCGCTATAACAACAAATACTAAAAACAAAATAAAATAAATATTTAAGGGGGGCTCCCATACAACAAACGTGTTTTTTTCGGCGTTTTTGCCGTCTGTCTGTCACCAGCCTGTATCTCAAGAACCGCGGTAGCTAGACAGTTGAAATTTTCACAGATGATATATTTCTGTTGCCGCTATAACAACAAATACTAAAAACAAAATAAAATAAATATTTAAGGGGGGCTCCCATACAACAAACGTGTTTTTTTCAGCGTTTTTGCCTTGTGGTACGGAACCCTTCGTGTGCGAGTCCGACTCGCACTTGGCCAGTTTTTTCTTTACGTTTGCAAAATATTTATAGGGGATTTATAAAAGTAGGAACAATTGTATTGTGCAAGTTGTAGTTGTGTAAGTGCTGATTGATATAAAATTGTCAAAAACACTGTGTTTTATGTTTCAGTCACTCGAATCAACATTTTCAATTAAGGTAAAAGATTTTCTCGAAAGTGGAAATCTTCACTACTCAACTGCTTCGTTGGTTTAAAGTGTTCGCAAGCGCTACTGCTTAGCATGTGGTCCTAGGTTCGTTTCCCAGGTCGGACACAGAGTTTTTGGGTTTTTCCATCTGGAATTTCTCAGTAGCAGCCCGGAGTTTGGATTTTCGCCCGATTTATGGCAATAGGCCCCTATTACTTAAACAAAACTAGCGAAATGTGGATGATGTTCTGGAAATCTCAAAGCTTCCTCATACTTCACATTAATTTGTAACTGAAACAACCAACATTCCAAACTCATAATTCCGTATTGCCAATGTAAGAAATGGGTAGTTCTTCGAAATTTGATTCTTTGACTGATCCATATGGCCAAAATTTAATTTCACTTTTAGCTCTTTAACACATGTGCATATGAAAATAGGTATACCAAATAACATATATTTGAATGAGGGACTCATTTTTATAAAGTAGTTTTCAAGATATTGATTTTGTGCCCAGATGAATCAGAATTTGTTACAGATGAATCAGAAACAGAAATAAAAAGTATTATATACACCGTTAGTTATGAATGTAAATTCTAAACAATAATTATTAATTCTTAAATAGGACTAAGACATATCAAAAGTGTCATATTTAGAACAAGATTATACTCCTGTCATTTTTTAATTATTCAAAAGGTTAAAGCTAAGTAAATAATAATAAATAAGACTAAAACTACTGACTTTTACACGGTCAAAAATTGGACAAGGAGAACTACGCAACAAAAGCGCTCCTTTCGTGCTGGGGAGGGGAAAAACTATTTTTTTTTTATTCATATGGGCTTTTGACCATACGAATCAGGCACAGATGAATCAGGATTTTGCCTACAATCATGCATAACTCATCATACATACAGACTTCATTATTCTACACGAATCTATAACCCAAAAGCATCACACGAAACACAGATTGAAGTTTTAAAACAATAAAATAAATTTTATAAAGTAGGCATTGTAATCAGTATGCCACCTGAACCAAACACAGATGAATCAGGTATTTTCCTTCGTAACACCGGGATCTAAGCCAACCAGCCGCACGTCCACCTTCCAGGTCGTCCGTTGCGCGACTGGCTTCCCCCCGCGCGGGAAGCCAGACTCTCATTATTATTACCCGACCAAGTACGGTCAAGCGCAGCTTACGCCACATTAATCAGTATTATACTCCGGACACTTCTTATTTACTTATTTATAAACAGACTAACGTAGTTATAACTAATACACATTTTTTTTGTAAGAGGACAATTCATTTCCTTTCTATATAATTATAATTTATATTGATGTATCAAAGGGAAAATGCGACATCGACCATTTTGTTCCGGAAAATGGCAAACGGACGCGCTATATGAATCAGAAGAACGAACTTCAAATATTTTTATTTTGTACTTAGACAGCAATTATTAAAAAAAAATCATTTGTCCCAGTAAGGGATAAAGCTAAACTATACAAAAAAAAATATTACATGCCGTTTTGTTAGTTGGTTACAGAAATATACCCACAGACATCGAAAATTTTGTCCCTGAAGAACTACCCAAATATAAAATAAAAATATTGACGATAAAATCTTCCATATTTCATGACGGTAGCTCTAGTGTGGACAAGGCTTCAGTTGACTAGACCGACTGAAGTTACTAGGAAAATAGAAGTTGTAGTTTACTCCATCGGTATGTTGCTGGAACTGCATCCCTTGGGGCTTTGAAGTTACAGAGCTTCTAACTTCTAAGTGATTGGATGGAAACCTGTAGTTTAAAGTAATACTATAAACTGGTATCTTGTTATCTTAATCTAGCGCAGCGTAGCAAAACATGGAGTTTTCATCGAAACTTTGAGTTCGTAGGAAATCGAGTTTGAATTTATCTAGTGAGAAGCGAGGACGATAGTCAAGCGAATGGAAATAGAAATATGTGTGCTAAATCGTAGACAAGCAATGACACTTTATCTGTCTGATTGGTACATCTTTGCGGTTATGCTATACTTCTGGATTAAAGATAGCTTAGTATCCAATTTAAAACATGGCAAGTGCAATTTTTCTACAAAGTCAAATCATATATTTCAAATAAGCACATATGAGGCACTTTCGAACGCTAAAATTTACAAAAAATACAAATGATTCTAGTCGCCCCTTCCAAAAACGAAGTTTCGTATGGAGAAGAATGGGCAAGAAACCACGCTTCTTCTTTCTTTCCTTTTTACTTTATCACACACCCACACACACATTTTTGTCATTCACACGGGAAACAGGAGCCATTGGGACAGTCAATTCAAATTTCCATTCCTGAAAAACAATATACCAGAAGATATAATTCATCATCATCATTGCAGCCGAAACACGTCCACTGCCGGACATAGGCCTCCCCCAAGCACCCCCACTTTGACCGGTTCTATTCGGTTTCTCGCATCCAGCGGATTCTTGCATTTTTGATAATATTCATAATAAAAGCTACTTAGGAGAACGTTACAAACTCCTGTCACGTCAATCTGCTAAACTTTGGAGGAACATTTGACGGCTGTAAACTTTGATATTACTGCCGAGACAGTAACTTTGAATGTTATTATAACGATAATAAGTCTACGTGGGCTGTTATAGACTTAATCTTATTTGAATTACTAGGGAGACACAGACCGTTCACAGTTATTTTACCACTGACTGCAGCAACCTAACACCAACCTTATTGTTACTGCCATAAAGATCACAGTGATTTTGACAGACCTGTCAGTGGCTGCAACTCACAGAAACTTATTAAAATGAGAATAAAGATCACTGTCAAGGTGACAGTGATGGAAAATCACAAGTAATATAACTGTGAAAAGACTGTTAGTAGGTACTTACCTATTTACTTACTAAAAGAGAGTCCATTGAGTTTCTTGCCCGTTCTTCTCCATAGGAACTGACTACGCTTTAGAATGGGCAACTAGCTTCATCTTTCTGACTAACCGACTCCTTGACAATTCAATACTGCGTGTAATTGGGTTTTAATTGAAATACGCTTTGCATTTGAGTTTACTTGCCAGATAGAATTAACAGAAACCTGTATTAAATGGGGTTTAGTGTATAGTCTATGAATGGGGTACCCTTCTCGCATTGAGGGAATTACCAATTAACGCAAATATTCGTACTGAATTGAGATATACCTACGTAAAGTAATCATGTCTCACCCATGTCTTAGGACATTTTATCGGGATAGGAATTTGTTGACTATAGCGAGATGAAGATATACAAAGTTTGTTGACTATAGCGAGATTAAGATACACAAAGTTTGTTGACTATAGCGAGATTAAGATACACATTTTTTTTTTAATATAGCGATATGAAGATACACAAAATTTGTTGACTATACCGAGATGAAGATACACAAAATTTGTTGACTATAGCGAGATGAAGATATACAAAATTTGTTGACTATAGCAAGATGAAGATACACATTTCTTGACTATAGCGAGATGAAGATACACAAAATTTGTTGACTATAGCGAGATGAAGATACACATTTCTTGACTATAGCGAGATGAAGGTACACAAAATAACATCACGTCTGTATTTCCTAGTTATGCTTAAGACCCATGTAATAGGGGTCGAATCTATGTATATTGCCGTCCACCAGTAACAAATCCAGACTCCGGGCTGCTACTGATGCGTGGGTAATGTAGGTACCTATATGGCATACATTCACGTTTCTTTATCTAATGAAATGCCTACATAAATTTAATTCTTGAAGAAGGTAATAAAGCATTTCCGTGTAAGTAGGTCCAATTGTTTAGCTATAAAACCATCTGAAGCCAAAGAGGTGAAATGCTAAAATACTTTCCTTCGCTTAAACTCCCTAAGGTATTGAGAATATTCAAGAATTAATTTGTTGGAGCAAACTGCCTACACTATCAATATCGATAAGATTTTGTAGTGTCGATAAACTGGATCTAAGCGAGAATAAATTGAGGCAACAGCTATATCGACTCCATCACGACGAGAAAAGGGAAAAAATTGGGCAAACCCTGCCTTTCTATTGTTCGCTTTTCGACCAACGAGTCCCTCAACTCGACTGACTGACTGATTCGACTGCCTCATTACTCTAGCGCTAATGTTGAGCACTACTGACTGCTCATCAGTCTAGTGCTACTGTATTCTCGGGTTGGGCAGTGTTATTGGGTTTTCCATCTGGAATTTCTCAGTAGCAGTTCTCTGGACTCATGCCCGGTTGATGACAATAGCGAGCCTATTGTCATCAACCGGCATGAG
Organism: Oligia latruncula; assembly: GCA_948474745.1. Lineage (NCBI taxonomy): Eukaryota > Metazoa > Arthropoda > Insecta > Lepidoptera > Noctuidae > Oligia > Oligia latruncula. Next base: position 6,411,588 of record OX419699.1, read on the forward strand.
TCCCCCTATTACATGGGCTTAAACAAAACTGGCGAAATGTCGGTGTACTATTACTGAGTACTGACTAACCGTTTGGGGAATACATACCTGATGCTATGTTATGTCATGAACTCAAGAATCGAAAAAAATGCTAAAGAAAAAGCAATCCTTAAATAAATCAAAGATTGTATACCTACGAACATTAAAAAGTATTAAAATACAGAAGACCCACATGAACAAAATATGAGAATGAATGAAATCATCGCCATATCACTGAAGGTTTTCTGTATACATCGGTCGTAAAAAGGAAAAAAATGGGCTCCGACCTTCATTGCGTGATCTCTGAGTCTTATTTATTGCGGCCGTAGTTCTTGGGTACTGCCCACTGAGAACCACAATAGTTTAATACTGAAAATAGAGCATGTGTGGGTAGAATTAATTAAGGTAGGTTAGGTTATTTATTTGAGTCACCGTATTACAAAATGTCGTGTAGGATCTTGCAGTAGCTGACAATCCCGTTGTTTTTTTCATCCCATAGATAAATGATAGCTGCTAGATTTGTAATTATCGTCTATTTCGTTAAAAACTTCAAAGTAGATGATTTCAATTACATATTATATAAGGAGTAAGTACAAACGAATTGCTTTAATCAGCGAATTCGTCTGCGTGGATTGTGGAAACACGTCGTAAATTTTTTACCATAGTATGCTTTTATGGTTTTTAACGTATCACAAACGAGTCATGGGACAATACCACTATTTGGGTTCCAGAAAACGTCCAGCAACATCAAGGCACACTCGGGACACGATGGCGGGAAGAGCTTGACGCCTACATACAGGGGTCTTCTCCGAGGTGGTTGATTGTCGTGTCGGCCGAATGTTCGGTCATTTTCTGATTCGAATATTGTTGTCCTACTACGAATTTAAAAAAAAAAAGGTAAAAATAGGGTAAGGGTTCTAAAAAGGTTTGGATTGGCACAGTTTGGTCGGGACCTAATAGTCAATATAGGAAATGAAAGGTAGTAGAAAATGACCGAACATTCGGCCGATACGGTGGTTAACCGCTTCGGAGTAGACCCCCAGAATTGGTCCACACTAACTCAAGACAGAGAGGAGTAGAAAGGAGAAAGAGAGACCTTAGCCCTGAGTGGGACAACATAGTCTAAAAATAATAACGTGACGATATTATCGTGGACGTCCACGGCATCAGTATCGCGTTAACAAAAGGAAGGTTATACCTACAGGGTTATTGGAAAAACCAACCTCATAAGAGGTCATTCTACTCATCATTATGAACAAGTAATTGTTAAAAATATACCTACTATTTCAAAATTTTGGGAACTAGATTCAATTCCCCCAAAATATTCTTTAACTAGTGAAGAATATTTTGGGAACTAGATTCAATTCCCCCAAAATGGGACCAAACTTGAAATCGCGAAAAAATATCTGCTTTTCCCTACATTTATGTGTTCGTATAACTCGTCAACATGTAGGGAACGTTTCGTAGAACTTTAGGGCTGGTCTTCGAAAAGTTCTTTCTCAATGCAACTCAACCGCTCCGATGTCGCGAAATCTCCTAAAGATCGATAGATAACAATAGAAAAAGTAATTGTGTCTCATCAGTGACAGTTGAGCTACTACGGGATTTTATTATCTTCCTCATCGTTTCTATCTCCATTATTAATGGCAGCATGACGTAAGATTGTGGCAGGTCAGATTAACAACATGACATGTTAATAATAGTCCAGTGTGCCTTATCTAACGCAGTTTACTACCCACTCTTGTCTCCGGTTATCTTGCAAGGCAACTATAATGAGTGCATAGATACTGACTGCTGTGTTGTCTTTCAAAATGATATGCGGGGGATTTGATTTTCTTTACCGAACAAGCATGTTTGCAGCTTAAAATGTAATCTTTTTTTTTTAACGAAAATAGAAAAAAGCAGCTTCTTTTAAAAAATTTAGATAACACTTATTTTTAAAAGACATAATACTTATCTTTAAACTTGAACCTAGGGTAGGTATTGCCTTTGTTACAATTTTATTATCATTGATCCACATCATAGGTACTACGCTGCCGAGTCTAGCAAAGTGACAAGCAAGTGAAAGTGAGTGAAGTGTGTGGGTGTAGTAGTGTAGTGAGTGTGAGTCTAGTGAAGTGAGTGTGAGTGAGTGAAGTGTAACTGAGTGAGAGTCAAGTGAAGTGAGTGGGTAAAGCGTGAGTGAGTGAGTGAAAGTGAGTGTGAGTGACTGAATACTTTTTCACATTGCCTTTTTCTTATTTTTTACTAGCTGCGCCCAGCGGTTTCACCCGCATAAGTCTCGATCCCGTAGGAATATCAGAATAAAAGTAACCTTTGTCCTAATCCAGGTCATGTTCTACCCATCCAAATTCCGTTCAGCCGTTTTAGCGTGAAAGCGTAACAAACAAACATACAAAAAATCAAATCTCTTTTCTTTATAATATTAGTTTAGATATATTGAAGATTTTGTACATTACACACTAAGTTGCGGTTTTGCAGTAATTTTACTTTTTGAATTGAACTTTTCGATATTCACATAGAAACCTTTGCCACTTGAGGCGAGTTTTTTCATTTTTCCAGCTTGCATTAGAATAAAAAAATATAATGTTGTTGAAAAACACTTTCGCAAAAATAGAAAAAATCCAATCTTTTCTCTTTATTTTTTTATTTTATTCATTAGCACGCAAATCTATACTAATATTACAAAGAGCTAAAGTTTGTGAGATTGTAGGGGGTAATCTGCGGAACTACTGATTCGATCCCGAAAATTCTTTCACTAATGAGAAGCTACATTATCCCTGAGCATCATAGGTTATGTTTTATGTTAAAACGAGAAACTTCACGCGAACGAAGTCGCGGGCAGAAGCTAGCATTATATAGTTTCGAAAAGCAGATGGTATCCCATCAAAAGGATCTCCCCTAGTCCTGTCGTCTACTTACGAAACTACGGCAATCACTGGCTGACCGTTAATTAAAACATTCAATTGGGGAGTCCTGTTCGGAGTTCGGAAGTGGGCGTTTACGAGCTAATAAATTGATTTAACAACAAGAACTAGCAGACAGATGTTTTATACCAGTAGGTACAATGCTAACTAATAAGTAATATTATAAATGCGAAAGTACTGTAAGGGAGGAGCACAAATAATACGGCTTTAAGACTTGGAAGAATAATTGTATTGTAAAAATCACACGTTACACAGCTTCGCGGTAAAAATATGAATCAACGCTTCCAGAACAAAACAACATAATAAAAATATTTGACATACGTTTAAACCTACGAATCGAACAACATCTTTAGCCAGTGCCTTTTGCTAAAGGCTAGAATACACAGAACTCTACAGTACCTAAGTTTGTTTGTTTGTTTGTTACCTTTTCACGCCTAAACCACTAAACCGATAATTCTGAATTTTGCATATACGTTGTCAAGTGTACCTACACGTATACAGAAACGGACATAGCATAGAATACCTTTCATACCGAAAAAAAAGGAAAACAACAATAACGTTATTATGATAATAGATGGAGCCACGTGTCTTTCAGATAAAAACAGGATAACCTCTGTCGGGTCAGCTAGTACATAATAAGGTATTACAGAACTTTGCAGGTTTATAAAAATGTAAGTCGCCGAATCAAACCCGAAACATTTATTTATTTATTTATTTATTTATTTATTACTTTTACATCTACTACATTATCAACTAGAAGCGCCACAATATACAGTTGTTGTGTGTTAGCATTTTATTTTGTAATTTTCTAAAAAACATTTAAATGAAACCTCCGTAGATCTACCTACCTGTAAGTAGGTACATTTAAAATAAATATTCTGCAAGGCCACATTAGTATAAGTCAATATAAACAAAACCAACTTTAAAATACCAACGTTATTTAAATAACCACCTCATTAAAATTATGTTAATGATAACAATTTGTAGAATTATCTTTTAAAATGACTCGTACACGTTAATTGGTTTAACTATTTTGAACTGTCGTCGGCGACGAGGCATCAATTTTGTTGTAACAAAGGAACGTTAAATTTGTGGTTAAACTGTGGGAATATTATACATAGTTTTAATCTATTAAGTAGCATCACATTACGTATCACACTATATCACACTTCAAACTAATACCACAGTCTATACATGGTTTTTATACTGTGCTAATACTGTATAGGCGAAAGTTTGTGAGTGTGGTAGTATGTTTGTTACTTCTTCACGCAAAAACTACTCAACGGCTTTGGATGAAACTTGGCACACAGATAGTTTATAATAATATAGTTTAGGTATAACTGGGATTGACACATAGGATACTTTTAATCTCGATATTCCCATGGGATCGACACTAATGCGGGTGAAACCGCGGGGTGCAGCTAGTACTTTATATCTGTCGGTTATATGATATTCAATCATGGAAAATTATCTTATCAATATTGTTTGTAGTTACCACTTCCATATTTTTTTTAGTAAAATTAATGCAAATCGATTTTAAAAGCGATAATCTATACGAGTGTCAATAATTATGACCTTATTTTTTACATTGTCAAATAGGCTATTATAACTAGCCAGTACGTCAGTGACAACAGAAAACCGGAAAAATATCATACTTTTGGAATGGCCGAATTTGAACTAGAAATTAGATTCGAGGTAGCGTGTCTGTTTTTGTTTCTATTTGTATGATAGGATGGTTATTCAAAATTTTTAAGAGATTAGTTCTTTCTAAACTAATATTATAAAGAGAAAATATTTGACTTTTTGTATGTTTGTTTGTAATGGATAAAATAAAAAAATACTAAACCGATTTTAAACATTATTTCATAAACAGAAAGTTCATTATCAGCGAATAATAAAAAAGGTACCTATCTCCAATTCAATAGTATGACATATTATCTGAATTTTCCTTCTTGGTTGGTCGACTTCTTAACCAACCGTTATCATTCATCATTGAAGCAAGACCTCTTTTGTGGTATAATGTTACATTAACTTAGGAAGCATCCAGGGAATGGATAGCCTGGATTAACAATAGGAGTAATGGATCGAATGATGACTCGAGGATTTCCGAAGGAAGGATGGGAGTTCTTGTAAGTCGAAGTAAGGACGAAATCAGTTCGGATCCGACAGGATTTGGGAAATGAAGTGTGAAAATCTCTGTAGAGGAAAGTAAGAGTTGGAATTCTATAGGAATAGGGTATTTTCTTTTAGATTATTTATCTACCTGACTTGCTTCTTGGCTACCTATTTGAAGCTGAAATTAGACGCTTCGCTCGAGTGAAGGTTCATTTTTATTGCATTCCTCATTCACAAAATTATGTATAAAGAAATGAACTATTTTTCGATCATTTGGAACGCGAATGAAAGATCTTTCAGCAGACATCATGCAGACTTGAGAAGAGGCTGAATGCCGAAATCGAACACAAATTAATTCATGTTTCACTTTTGCTTCATTTTGTGTTCAGACGTTTTACTTCGAGTGAATGATACCGAATCATTCACTCGAAGTAAAAAGTCAGAAAAAAAGCGTCTGATATATTATTTTAATAAAATTTTATCTCTGGAACTTATACCTCCAAAACGAAATTACTTTGTATTTATAAAACATGACCCCAATAATTTATGAATGAGAAAGCCTTCCAAAAAATCCAATAAAGGTTATTTTTGGAGCAATAAAATAGAGCTATAAGTCACACGAATCTTCAGAATAGATAGTACCTATAGGACGATACAAAAGTGAACTCTATTTCGGCTAGGTCAGAATAACTTGATAGCGAAGAGTATACCTATAATCTTGATTGAATACTCTTGATTTCAAACAATCAGTTTTGGTATAAAGACAACAGAATAAAGACACAAATCCGGGTAGCTAAGAGCACGAAGATTTGAATACAGGAAGGTAAATTTTACAGGAGAGATGTTAATCTGTGGATTATCTTTCATCTGACAAGAAAATGCAGAAAAATCCTTCTGTAAAGTGCTGTAACTCGCTATTAAAATATATATAAATAGTGGGAACCATAATAGAGAGAATAATAATAGTTTATTTCCAGTAAAATGATTACAATGTTACAAGTATAGTAAATATGAGACAATATACAGTGCATTAGGTATTATCTCCTGGCACCCAAACTAGGTTTACAGCCTGTGACTTGGGGACCAGAAATAGAATACTATTAAAGACAGTTCAGCAATACATCACTGCATGCAAAACGGTGAAGGAAAACATCGTGAGGAAACCGGCATGTCCTAGAACCAAGAATTCGAAGACATGTGACATCTACCGCTCAAAATCATAACCCTCCTTTTTGCTTCGCCGTAGTCGGCTAAAAATATACTAGCTACGAAAACCTATGAACATGTCCAGCCAACTGAAAATCTACGTAAAGACCAAATCATCGAGACGGAAAAGCATTGTGAAAGCGCAAAGCCAGTAAAATAGATGTTGTAGGTCAAATCGATATCCAGGCTTCACGGACAACACAAGGTTGAAGCATACTTATTATTTCAACAACTAACTAACAAGAATATTAATGAATACGGTGAATATGAATGTTTCACTGATTAATACTTCATTTTAGAATTACTTATAACTAGCAGCGCTCCACAGTTTCACCCGCGTAAGTTTCGATCCCGTGGGAATATCGGAATAAAATGTATTCTATGTGTTAATCCAGGAAATGGTGTATGTATGTGCCAATTTTCATCCAAATCTGTTCAACCGTTTACGCGTGATTGAGTAACAAACAAAGAGCAGTGGTGGCCAAGTGGTGACGGTGGCGACTTACGAGTTGTATGTAGGTCGTAGGTTCGAACCCAGACGCTTTACTTTGTGTGAATTATATCATCACTACTGCTCTCAAAACGGTGAAGGAAAACATCGTGAGGAAACCGGCATGTCCTAGAACCAAAAATTCGAAGACATGTGACATCTACCAACGCGCACTGGGCCCGCGTGGTGGATCACGGCCCACTCCCTCTCACAGAGAGGTGGCCTGTGTCCCAGCAGTGGAAACATTATAGGCTGATTATATTATGTTGTTACGTGAGTAACAAACATCCAAACATCTTCACAATCTTTCACATTTATAATATTAGTAGGACTAGAGCTGACCCGGCGAACTTCGTACCGCCTAAGTATCATTATCGAATCTCGGGATATATCATCAAAAAAGCCGTTCCATCCAACAAAAAATTTATGAGAAAATGAATCATGTTTTTTTTGTGTGTATTTTCCACATTTTTTAATAGTTATTCTGCTATTCGAGGCGGAGACAAATCCAACAAATCTAAGGTCATAAAAATCGGTCCAGCCCACGGATATCTATGGTCCAGCTGTTCTTGAGTTATATATGGGCGGAGACAAATCCAATAAATCTAACGTCATAAAATTTGGTCCAGCCGTTCTTGAGTTAAATGATGTAACTAACCCGTCTTTGTTTTATGTCATACTATAGAATGTTCAAAATTAAGTTAAAAGAAACAAGGGTAGCGAGAGACACGAATACTTCTTGTCTCTGGCTTTTTTTTGCAAAACTTTTTTTTTCCTAAAAATTTAAGGAAGACGGTAGGGTTACCGTCTTCCTAAAATTTTTAGAAAAAAAAATGTTTTATACCATAAATGCAACTGCCTGTGGAACGAGGGGTCTTAACTTGTTTACCAATAGGTACAATTTTTCATATGTGACCATTAGGTACGTTACGTGTTAGGAAAATTAGCGCCTGTTTGTGATCACGTTCAGGTTAATGTACTACCCAAGTGTTAATAAAAATTACTCTAAATATCACACGTCTCTGGGTTTGGAATGACTAAACTCTGTTTTTTTTTCTGTGGATTCGAAATTGTAATAAAGAAGAAAAAAACCCGTCGCGCACGTCGGCGCCCTAATTGCGTAACACACTATCAATCCCAATCTGAATCATTTTGAAGGATATTGCTAATCCATTGCTTCATATGTTCGAAAAATTTGTCCGCTCAACAACGTAAATAACGCAATGAATGTTGTTGAACTGTCAAAATGAAAGCCACTGCTACTGATAGTGTGTTACGCAATTACTCCGCGGGTCTAATCGTCAATTATAATTTCACGTTTATCGAGTAGGATTCCTCCATCAATTAAATAGTGATAAAACAAATGCAGTTTTCAATGGATTAATTAAAATCAAAAGATTAAAGAAACTCTTAACAAAAGGTAGGAAAGTTAGTGCCTATATAAAGGCAGCAGCGGACTAAGGTTATCGCTCTGGAAGCTCTAAAACCGCCGTAAATTTATGTCGTGTGCTAACGTATAAAAGTCTTTAGGTTTATAAGGTATTACAAAATCGAATTTAATGTTAAAAGTAATGATTACACTATCATCTAGATAAATTATGTTAGAACTGTTGAATAATTATGAATCCGTTTTTTTTAGAGCTAGCCGGGTAATTGCGTAACACACTAGCAGTAGCAATGGCTTTCATTTTGACAGTTCAACAACACCCATTGCGTTATTTACGTTGTTGAGCAGACAAATTTTTCGAACATATGAAGCAATGGATTAGCAATATCCTTCAAAATGATTCAGATTGTGATTGAGAATGTGTTACGTGTATGTGTTTAATAATCTTTTCTCAGAGCGTGATCCTGTTTTCCAGTTAGGTAAGTAAGTTTTCAGCAATTTTGGATATAAAAGAGTATTTCTTTAAGAGACGTTTTAAATCTTTCAAGATTAAAAAAAATTAGTTATCTTTAACTTATGAGTAGGTAATCATTATTTCAAAGACGTGATTTTTCATCTGGTTGGCACCAGCTAAAACGTAATTGTTAAGTAAATTAATTATCTTAATAAGTTTTATTATTAGCATAATCCCTTACATCTTCATTTTCGTCATCACAGAAGACAAATTGGGACTATAAATAAAGGATTTAAATTGACATAAAGGGTCCCAAGATCCTAATTGGTACCGTTTGTTACATTAATGAGGGCATTCATGTTTGTATAACCATTCCCCTAAAGGGAAATAACAACACACTCAAACATAAATCTTATGTTTGAGTAAGAATGTCGAGAATAGATTGAGACCAAAATTACGATGGAACGGATGGATTAGCATATTCGCAGCCTATAGTGTTCCCACTACAGGGACACAGGCATCCCATCTGTGAGAGGGAATGGGCCATAATCCACCACGCGGACCCGGGGTATGTTGGCGGAGGTCACATGTCTTCGAATTTTTGATTCTAGGACATGCCGGTTTCATCACGATGTTTTCCGTTACCGTTTTGAGAGCAGTGGTGATGAAATAATTTACACAAAGCGGCTGTTACCACTAAGCCACCACTGCTCTTCAATGCAGTGGCGTAACTATAGGGTGGCATTGGGGCAAAATGCCACGGGTCCCCAGCCTGAGGGGGCCCCCAGCCCGAGAGGGCCATGAGCACAGGACGATCCTAACATAAGGACAGAAGCAGTCAGGTGTTAAATTTTGTAGGGGAAAATATGAAATGTATATGTTACTGTAAAAGCCCGAACTGCGGTAAATCTTAGGATTTACCGGTAAATCCTAAGATTTACCAAGTGTCACCGGTAAAAGTCCGAATTGTTCTATAATAATGGCACTGATTTATAGAGGCAGTTGTAAATAGCGATTTTGGTAAGTTCGCTCTTGTATCCTATGTCGACGGAGCCCCGCTTCGCGGGGCTCCTATTTCTGTGTAAATGGTTTAAAGTAACCTAACCAAACCGAACCTCGGGGTGCCCTTCGCTCGCTTTTGCATTCTATGTCGACGGAGCCCCGCTTACCGCTCATTCAGTTATTGGACTGCTTAATTATTTTTAGAATTGACATTGTAATGTTTTTCAACTGATCATAATAACATCTCGAATATTTAAATAACAGCTCAAAAAAGTAGTTCCCTATAATAATCATAAATTTCTGACTTTTGCCGGTGTTTGCGGTAAAACCCAAGATTTACCGACTGAAACGGCCGGTAAAAGTTTGAAATTAAAGATTATTATACAACAATTCGGACTTTTACCGGTGAGACTTGGTAAATCTTAGGATTTACCGGTAAATCCTAAGATTTACCGCAGTTCGGGCTTTTACAGTAACATATACAAACAACAAATAAATTGGTGTGAGCGCGGCAGGTTGATGATGAATTTCCCAGTTCTATGTATTTAAATCCTAGCGGCGCCCTGAGGTTTCACCCGCCTAAGTGTCGATCCCGTTCGAAAGACACGTGGCGCCATCTTTTATCATAATAACGGTATTGTTCTTTTCCTCGGGAACAGCAATTTTTTTCGGGATGAAAGGTACCCAATGTCCATTTCTATACACCTGACAACGTATATGCAAACAGGATGATCGGTTCAATGGTTTAGGCGTGACAAGGTAGGTAACAAACAAACAAACTTTCCTTCGCATTTATAATATTATTAAAGTTAGGATATATAATATAATAATACGAGTTGGCTTCGGCCCCTCGTACGCCTTCCAAAGGACCGGGACCCCATGGTCCCGAGATATGTAAAATCATAAAAATAAATAATAATAATATAGTTTGGAAGTTAGGATGTCGCAAGTCGGAGCAGCAATACGCAAAAATAACACTAATTGGATCCCAAATAGCAGGAAACAACTACGCGGCAGGCCCAGAAAGAAATGGCGGGGTGAGCTGGACTCCTTCTTAGAGGATTGGCCCATAATCGCAGTATACCCGGATAAGTGGAAAGAGAAAAGGAAGGCCTTTGCCCAGAAATGGGACAACACAGGCTTGTAATAAAATAATAAATATTATAATATAAATATTATTATTATTTTAATATAAATATTATAATAATAATATTATAATAACTTATTGTATTATAATAAATATTAATAAATGTATTTAAATCCAATTGGATTGTTGTTTCTTCTACCAAAGCAATAACAAAAGAACCAAACTCCTCCTAAGCTGGGATCAACCCGAAATCTTCTGGCTCAGAATGAGACACTTGAACGATAGCCCAACTTAAGGCACTTAACCAATTTAAGACCCGAACTACTTAGCCTTACTTAGGCGTCCACGACAGAAGCTTTAATAAAGTAGTAGGTTTTGCCTGAAACTTCGCCTTGTGCCGAATTTGAAGCCTTCATTGTATTTCATGTTCATTCATTGATGTTCTTAATTTTGTAATGTGTCAAGCAATTGTATTGAGTTCATTCATCCAATATATTTTGGTTGAGGCTTATGTGTTTTTTGTATTATTAAGAGAGTTAAGGTTCTTCCCCACAGGCGCGTTTTACCGGTCGATAATATCGGATGCGTTATTGCGATATTGCGTCCCGATTCCTTGCCACACAACTGCGTTTTTATCGTCTGATATTTCTAACTTGTGCGTGTAGTGTAACCTACAGGCCCTACACGTTACTACGTTATTAACGCAGGTGTGTGTAAGATCGTATGTGTCCTAATACAAAATGTTCTAAGAACTCATATCGGAATATCGCAAGTCGGAGGAAAGCGAGCGTCCTACTTCTATTGCGTCGTAATTATCCCAGCAGTGTGTAACTTCGTTGCCGTCCTCATACGAAATGTAATGAAAATAGATATCGCAATAACGCATCCGATATTATCGACCGATAAAAACGCGCCTGTGGGGAAGAGCCTAAATATTTAAAAAAAATCGAACATGATTGACGTAGTTACCATATTATTGAACAAAAGTAACGTTTGATTTGTTACGTACGGCTACAGTTTCCTATAAAAGCGGTGTCCGCAACATGCGTTCATAATATATCGTCCGTAATATACAGAGCAATTTTTTGACACCCTACTGTCAAATATTGACAAAATGACAGATTTTCATGACGTCCTTTATCTTGTAAATATGAAAGAAACGCTGTTCTAGAAAACCGTAACTGAAGTTGTTACCATCTTGTTACTCGAAACTTATTCTTCGCTTGTGAAATTGACGGAAGATACTCGTTACTTTTACTTGCCAAGCAACGCTAATTCGGAAGTAAATAATCAACGCTTTACTTCGAGATGGTGAACGAGGCCCAAAGTGTTAAAAGCAGGCATGGTAACTATGACGACCTCATTGTTATTTCTCAATTCGATGGTACTGAGGTTTGTGAAACAGTGTTTTATAGGTACTGGATTTTAAAAAAGTAGGTAATTTAGTAGCGCGATCATTCATCATTCATTTTTTTTTTTTTTCATTTTTCTAAAGTCAAATCTTAGGCACCTTAGAGTCCGACGGCCCAAATTTTAAATGATAAACGATTTTATTTCTCTAAGTACCTTGTTTGTACAAAGACTTTTACATCATAAACAGCCTATAATGTTCCCACTGCTGGGACACAGGCCTCCTCTCTGTGAGAGGTAGTGGGCCGTAATCCACCACGCGGGCCCAGTGCGGGTTGGCAGATGTCACATGTCTTCGAATTTTTGGTTCTAGGACATGCCGGTTTCCTCACGATGTTTTCCCACCGTTTTGAGAGCAGTGGTGATGAAATAATTTACACAAAGTAAAGCGCCTGTCTGGGTTCGAACCTGCGACCTACAACTCGTAAGTCGCAGCCATTACCACTTGGCCACCACTGCTCTCAACTCTACTTTTACACGTCAACAATAAATAAATAAATTATGTTTTAAAACCAGATGAGTTCGGTATTTCGGATATTTTCCCCCGACTAGGTACTCTGAGAAGAATGACCGAAATAAACTCCGAGGTATCTTTCAAAGTCCAGAACCCTAATTGCTTAACACACTATCAACCAACCTGAACCATTTTGAAGGATATTGCTGATCCATTGCTCCATATGTTTGAAAAATGTGTCTGCTCAACAACGTAAATAACGCAATGAATGTTGTTGAACTGTCAAAATGAAACCTATTGCTACAGATAGTGATTACCCCGCAGTATGAATCGGTCCGGATTACTTTTCAGTGGAGAAATATTCCACAATAGTACATTTACTGAAACAAGGACATAAGAAAAAGCCCAGAAGCTAAAGGATAAAAAGAAATAAGGTACAAATCCGCAATCTCGTAATGTAATCGGCAAACTGCGGAGGAAACAATTGTCAGTGTGGAGACGAAGTGCTTCCGTTCAAACCTACGTACATTTACTACTACATTTCATAATAAAGTCTACAGGATAGGGCTGTGCCAAATCGTTTCGTTCCAGTTTTTTATGAACATTGATTTTCGGTTTTTTGGCAAACTACTTTTTACTTCACTAGCGAAATGAAGCGGACGACGACGTTACGTCGATATAGAGTATCGAACCTATGTAAGAAATTGATGCGTTCACTCCTGGAGTGGGCGCTAATAACTGCGACACAGTTACTAAACGAACGCAGTATTAACAATTCAATTCAGTTTATTTATTTCAAGTAAAAAACTTATCCTATGTTAGTAATTTAGATAACTTTTATATAATATACATCCTAAACAAAAACAAACACAAATTCCTACACAATACACAAAGCGGCAGTACTGTCCTACGCTTCACCGCGGCTGCACCATTCCATGGGAAATAGCGCAGCAGCGATTCACGTACGGACAGTCCAGCCTGCTCGAAATTAGCGACAGGATACTGTTGCTGCTGCCCCACTCCCCACGCACCAGGGACGCACAGCGCTTACACATTGTGGCAAAGAAACAGTCCACATGTGCGTCCGCGAACATCCCTGATGCGCTGCAGTAGCGGGGCAGCCTCAACAGCACCCTGAATGCGTTGTTGTATTGCACGCGGAGGGCACTGTACGATTTTTGAGTATACCTAGCCCACAGGCTGCTCGTGTAAAACGTCGTGCAGTACGCTCTGAAAAGAGTAATTTTGACGCTTACTGTACAACGAGCTAACCTGCGAGCCAGCATGTTCGCTCTAATCGACAAGGCCCTCCGCGCCCGCTCGATGTCGTCATCGTCCCTGAGATCAAGGGTAAGTTGTATGTGGCCAAGATATTTGAACTTGTATCTCTAATTGCATAGCATTAAGGTAAACTGATGGTACATAAACAGTATACCTACCCCCGGCCCCAAAGACCATGAATTCACTTTTATACAATTGCAAATCCCACCAAAAACATTTTCATGTAAAATGTTGCCAAGACGAGACCACATATTATTATGGCTCGCACTGCCAAAAAAAGTTATCAGATCTCATGTAGAGCCAAGCTTCTAACTCTACACGCCCTAAATTCACAAACTCTACACCTTAGTCAAAATATGAGGCATGAGGTAGCAATAGATTTCATTTTGACAGTTCAACAACATACATTGCGCTGTTTACGTTGTTAAGCAGACACATTTTTCGAACTTATGAAGCAATGGTTTAGCAATATCTTTTAAAATGATTCAAATTGAGATTGATAATGTGTTACGTAATTAGGGTGCTGGGAAAGGTCGCAGGAATCCGCTGGATTCGAGAAACACAGAACCGGTCGAAGTGTTGGTGCTTGGTCCCAGGCCTATGTCCAGCAGTGCACGTTTTCCAGCTTAAATGATGAGGATGAGGATTCACGTCAATAGTGCATCAGGGGATCTACGTAAAAACCTTTCGGTCGTCAGTTCACGTCTCTTAGGTCATTGCAGTTAATCTGATAGCGAATGATCCATGTTCTAAAACTAGGAGGTACCTCAGTATTTATTGCTTGAACCTCGTTTCTCAAGTAACAGCAAAATTCAATTTCCGAAACGATAGTTTTATACCGAACAGTCGAGTCGTAAAATCTCGGGACAATTTACCGTTTCCCGGGAAAGTGACAGCCCTAGCAACAGCTTTAACACTCGAAATTCGAATTAATAACGAACGGATAAAACGAGTAACTTAATTAAATGTTATTTTGTTAGCTCTTTGTTATTACTGTATAATTATAAAATGTGGAATGGTAAAATTATGAACATTTTGGTATGGTAAGTATGACTGGTTTCCTTATGTGGAAGGATGTCTGTAATTTGTGGTAGGTATTGTTTTGTGTTGTGATACAACATGGAATTCTTTCACGAAAAAAATATATAAACTGCAATAACCCAACATATTTAAGCCGCATCGGAATGGAGAGCGAGTTTTTAATTGCACTCCCACCTCAACCCTATCACAAGTATTTGGCTTAGCATAATCAGCCTATAACGTTCCCAGTCCCACTGTTGGGACACGTATGGTTTTTATCTGCTTGAAGCTTATCTTATAAATACGGGGTGATCCATTTATAGTGGTACAATTTTTTTTTTAGTCTTAGGAACATAATTATGTTCCACAAAAACCAGTAGTTTAAAAGTTGTTTATCTTAAATTTATTTTCTTAAAATCTATACTTTAGTCATGTAAACCTCTCTAGATTGAAAGTATATTTGCAGTAAATGGAATTAAATTTGGTGAGTGAGTGCTATAGACTAAAAACTAATGAGGATTTTTTGGAATCATTCTCAAATGATTTTTTATATATTTTTTTTTTTTATAAAATGCAACTTCTTTATGAATTTAAATATTTTCATGTAGATTTATTTACGTAGAAAAATAAATGAGAATGATTCATTGTTTCAACGTTTTGCAGAGAGTAATGGAAAAGCGTTTAATGAGAAGGAAAGAAAAGTGGAGTAACTAGTTCGAAACACAGTGCAAATGCATGAACGGTAACAATAAGTAGGTACCTGCAGCTACTGCTGGAATTCCAATGCAGTTTATAAAAGAGAGTGAAATGGTGTATAGAGCGTAGCACTTTCACTTGGAACTCTTTGGTAAAATCAAAGGACAATGCACGTATGTGTAAAGTATAACCAACTTTGTACAATGCATGGAAAAAAATGAGTTAGATAGAAAGAATACTTTCATGAGCATAAAATGACGCCTATTTTCACAGAAGGCCTAAGTAACATTTCCAAGAGAAATCGGTTTTATTTTGTGTAGGTATATTTTGTTCCTTATCTAAGCCTGTTAGAACGAAAGCCGACCCGATTTTGTACTCTAACATAGTAGTATACTAACTACGACTGCCAAACATAGTTTTAGGTAAATTTTAATATCTATAATTCCGTATAAACAAGGATTGGGCAAGCCTACACTCTATTCCAAACCCCGACGCTACTAAGAAAGATCTAACAGAAAAAACTACTCAAACTTCAAGCTTATCAAAGGCAAGAACTAATAAAGTCAGGCAGAAAAACGACTAAAAAAAGCAAGGAAGTTGTATTTACCGGTACAAGTGTCCTAGATTGATACTTGCAGTGTCCCAGTGCTGGATATAGGTCATTATGTCACGGCTATTGATCACTGTACCCTTACTTACGTCAACTACATATTGATACAGACAGTTTACATGAGATAACAAGACATTACATCACGCCTGTATCCCACTAGCTTCTGCCGTCGACTTCATTTGCATGACATTACTAAACTAGTTTTAACATAAAACAAATTATATTTACTAGACTTCTGATTACCTACTGAAAGAATTTTCTGTATCGGATCAGTAGTTTCGAAGATTACTCCCTTAATAAAAGCTTGCTACACACTGGTTCGGGTCGATATACTTATTCGATTCAACAGTATTTGGATAGCAACAATGCCGACCCGACCAGGACGTTTCCTTTGTGTCCAACACACGGGTCCAAATCCGGACTCTATTGAGAGATTCCTATCGAACCCAATCAGAACAACGAGGCAGTCACTACAGATCAGGATTACATCAGAAACTAAATACACACATCAAAAGTGTCTAGGGATCAACATATATTTTTGCAATAACTTTTCTCCTGATTGATATTAATTAAAATTTTCTTTAAGGATTCATCAAATAAAGTGTTTTCGTTTGTCACAGTAACGATAAACCAAGTCACCTTTGCATTAATAAAGAAATTTGCCATTTTCCTAATAAAGGGATTTTTGACATTTGAACCACTAACACAAAAGTTCGAAAAAAAGACTGAAATAACAGTTTTCTTTAAAATTTTATTGGGTAACTTAAACAATTAATAATCCGTGTTTCTACCGCGAACACTAACAACACAAGAACATCGGTTTGGCATACTCAAAATGAGTTCATCCAAATCACGCTGTGGAATGGCCGCCCATGTTCGTTGCAACAACAAAAAAAGGTCTTCTTGCGACTGGATACCCTCCATATTCGGCAGAGCTCTTCTCTGTAGCATATCCCATGCATGCTCAATCGGGTTCAAGTCTGGCGACTGAGCAGGCCAGGGCAGGACATTGATGTTAGCTGCGGCGAGAGTCTGTCTTACAACTCTTGCGGTGTGCGGTCGTGCATTATCATGCATTAACTGAAATAAGGGACCGATTTGCACTTGTAGAGGAACGATGACGTCTGATACAATCGTCTCAGCATAAATTTGAGCGTTGAGGTTGCCTCTGATCCAAATCAACTCAGTTCTTCCGCCGATCCAAATACCCGCCCATACCATGATGTTTCCACCACTATAAGGATGGACTTCCTGGCAGGATTTTAATCGCTGTTGGCGTCCAGGGGTTCTCCAGTGTCGTATACGTCTTGTATCCGGTCTCATACCAAAACGAGACTCATCAGAAAAGCACACGAAACGCCATTGTTCTTCTGCCCAATTTCTGTGTTCAAGAGCCCATTGATATCGAATCCTACGATTGTGCATTGCTATAGGTGGTACCCGTAGCGGTCTTCGGGAATGAAGGTTCACTTCATGCAAGCGGTTTCTGACTGTTTGGTCGCTAATTAAGTTCCCTGAAGAGTGATGAAGCCTCACGGCTAACATCATGGCGGTTATTGTTGGAGCTCTTCGAGTTAAGATTTGAATGTATCGGTCTTGTCTCCGTGTGGTGCAGCGATACCGTCCTCCATGGCGCTCAGCCACGGTACCAGTGCTTCGGTAACGTGTCCAAAGTCGACTGATAACACTCTGACTTGTATTCAGAGCTAAAGCCACAGTACGTTGCCGGGAACCAGCTTCTATCATTCCCACGGCTCTGAGCATTTCTTCCCTGCTTAAATGACGTCGCCGCTCCATAATAACGTTGGTTTTAATCAGTATTAAGGAAACAGTAGCACTAATAATGTCTTCAATGCGTTGTATGTTTTTATAGGGAAAATATTGACAGCTGATTTTCATCTTTTACTCGAATTTGATTCACAGTTCCTGATTCAAATTATGAAATGCACCAAAAAGGATCCATATAAATTTATAAAATCATAAATTTATTACAAAGCCACATCTCAATCTCAAGAAATCCGCATAAAAATGCTTGATCCCTAGACACTTTTGATGTGTGTATTTTGAATAATAATAAACAAGGTTCAAACATTTAACCTTCCTCTCCCACATTTTTACCGATTCTCTCGAAATTCTCTAGTCACATAAGATGATTTATCAACAAAAACTGTCATTATGAGGTCTACCCATGCCATGGTTAGGGTACAACCCAACCTTTGTCAATGTCCTACTGAAATGGGTACCATTATAGCTATTACCCATTTGTACCTTCTGACTTGGTAAGGCACCCTTCCCACTGGCCTGGTCACTGTTTTGTTAGACGACAGTCGTTTCGAGTGTACCAGCGAGGAAACTTACAACTGCACAATTTGAAAACATAATCCCTTGCACATGATGACCACATCTGTAAGCAAGAGTTACTATAGCGGCCGAGCGCTGCAAGCAAGAATAACCCTTACGGTGTATAGATGTACAAAAACAATGAGAAAACATCACGCATTGTTTCCACGAAGGGGTGGGCAGAGGTGCTCCTATAGTAGGTAAGCACCCACTTACTTTTCGCCAGTTAGGTTTGGTTCCATGTAATAGGGGGCGAGCCTATTGCCATCAACCGGGCACAAATTCAGACTCCGGGCTGCTACTGAGAGATTCTAGATAGAAAAACCCAATAATACTTAACCTGGGAATCGAAAACATGGATTCAGCGGTAGTATTTGCGACCAAAAAACCAACGAGGTAGTCAACAATCCGCACTGTGCCCGCGTGGTGGATTACGGCCCACTCCCTCTCACCGAGAGGAGGCCTGTGTCCCGGCAGTGGGAACATTATAAGCTGATTATGGTTATGGTTATGGTAGTCAACAGTATGAAAATCTCGTAAAATGTTGTTTCCAGCTGTTCCAACTGGAACTTGACCACAACAAAGGAAAATGAAAATCAATTTGATAAACTGTCAGTGACGTGTTTGATGTTTAAGTTTGGTAGCTCCATTTAAATTTGATAGTCAAGACACACATGACAAAGTATCGTGACGACACTAACGGCAGAGTGGGAACTTCTTCATTGTATAAACAAAATGATCTGAGGCCCTCAGGGGACAAAGTGTTTAGCCTGGTAAAGTGGGGCTACCTCGGCGGAATGGCAGTAGGATGGGGAAGTGGAGCTATATCGCAAACTATGCTCCAACTCCTGTCTTACCTTCTGTGTTACAAAACATGCAGTCAAAGTTACCTCTGACAATCACTTTCAAAACGTTTCGTATTTCTACAAGAACTTTTAATCACCGTTATCGCTCTGCTTCGTGTCACTGGCAAGACAGTATTTCAGAGGCCTTAAGCCTCCTGCCCAGTGTCGATTTTCATTTGTCTACAACAAACAAATGAACAGCAAATTAAGAATTTGAAACGTAATTCGCGGAAATAAATAAAACAAAACCCGACCGCTCTGTTCTGATAAATATTTATGTTACAGTATAATATACTACACAAAAGTAGTTCCTAAATATTTGGAAGTCATGTTAATACAAACATCGTGCTCGTTCTTTACTACCAATGTTACACACACGAAAAGAAACATTATATTTTGTTCTTTGCTGTATTTGAAAGGAGGAATTTGCTAGAATTTTCATCAGATATTAGAAATCCGTCTGCAACCTTTGATATATCGTTTATCGTTGGCGTTGCCAGGATAGGGGTTCGACCCTTTGAGCCTTCTCCGAAATCCTTATCATTATCTATAAAATCTTAAAGTAAAAAAAAACAGCCATCCCCATTTACAGTATCTACAAACCCACACATAACACCACGCCTGTATACCCCGAAGGGTTAGGCAGAGATGTACAGACACCAGCACATCAAGCTACTACAATCTGTTAAATTTCTTTAATAGATTTTCAACTTTATCGCTAAGATATTAGGTTCAAGGTTGATTGGGAAAATTTTACAGTTTCGGGTAGCTTGATGTCGTCTGTACATACATATACACCCATATTTCACCAGGGGGCCTAAAAAAGCCACTTTGGCAGAATCATAAAAGCTTATGAATTATTATAATGGACAGTTAAACATATCAATTCCATTGGTGAAGGATTTTTCAGTTATTTTTTTTTGTCTCTGCTAAAATACCAATCAATCCAATCCAAATCAAATTCCAATCTCTTTGATCCGATTATACCTAGGTAGGTAATACGTAGTGTAGCGAAAAACGAAAAACACAGACTGTCTTCGCCATATTATGATTCATAATGTTATCCTTTTATGGTTCTCCAAAGTGGCCTTTTTAGGCCCCCAGTTATGTTGTAGGACAAATAATTGCGAATTAGGTCAACTCAGTTCCATTTCCCTAAATTGGCCCCTCATATTAGTCCATTGTTACTGAATTGTTCTACAATTTCCAGCTATTTCATAATGCCAACGGATTGTTGAACCATGCTAGATCCATATCTGGTGCCACAAAGCGCCTAGTTCTAGGAAATAAAACTACTACGAAAGTTTAGCACGGAAGCCGAATATTTCGCGCTCGCAACGAGGTTCTATTCACTCAAGCAACCAACCGTAAGTGGGCAAACGCACTAGCGGTTAACCGCGGGGGCGGTTAACCGCGGGGGCGGTTAACCGCGCGGCTAGCCGTTTTTTCAGTTTAATATGCAACCGCTTATGATTGTACGGCGGTTTAGTGCGTACGATCATACGCGGTTGCATATTAAATTGGAAAAGCGGCTAACCGCGCGGTTAGCCGCCCCCGCGGTTAACCGCTAGTGCGTAAGAGGGCTAATGGATTTTGTGAAACAGTTTTAGAGCCCACAGTTTCTGGTTACACTGTTACATGCATTATAACTTTATCTGGGTAGACTAAGCAAATATCCATAAGTACCTATGTAGGTACTGTGCTAACATTAACATGAACTGTACTAAAATAATTATAAAGCTATAATTCAATTCCAATGATGTGCGGAAGACATTGTTACCATCGCGGGTAAACCTGGATGAGGGTGGCACGGAAGCGTGGGGATCGGCACAAGCAAAGAGAGGCTATGCCCAGCAGTGGATGAAGTCGGGCTGTAGATGATACTGATGATGATGGTCAGAACAATCAGAATCACATGGTGTCGTGAAATCATACACATAATTGCAGCAAAAGTGTTTCAACAGAATGAAAGGATATACTGTACAGCATTTTGAGTGGCGGTGTTACGTGTACTTTTCATCATCTGCCTACCCTTTTCCCAACTATGTTGGGGTCGACTTCCAGTCTAACCGGATGCAGCTGAATACCAGTATTTTACATGGAGCGACTGCCTCTTGCTCTTGGTAAGACTGGTTGTCAGACTTTCGGACTTCTGATTACCCGTAACGAATGTCAAAGATACACGAATGATAGTCGGGACCAACGGCTTAACCTGCTTTCCGAGGCACGGAAGGGTCTTGGTATCTAAAGATGGTAATCCATCTACAGACCAACCGCAGCAAGAGTAGCTCAACCTGATCGATCGACCTGTGCGGCTGTTATTATTGTTATTTTTCTCCTCATCTTTCCAAATTTTTCCCTCAATGTAAAGGGTCGTGATGTGCCTCTTTCTCATATTACAACGAATCTTCGTTTGCAACATTGGTCAGTGACTTGATGGAATGCCACGTTCATTGATAGATCTTTTTCTTCGTGTCGGTGGTACGACTGAATTTTAGATCTTGTTGGCCAAAAATTTTGCCACTTCTAATTGATAGATCCAATTTACCTAACAACTTTCTTTTTTCTTTTTTTTTTTTTCTTGGGGAAATCCTCATGGATAGGGTATCCATGAGGATTTCCGTCTGGGAAGAACGGAGAGTTATGTCGGACTCCTACCGACTAAAACCCCACTGTTCCTTCTAGTACCATGAGTCGGGGGCCCGGGAGATCAAGCATCGTTTTGGACTCCATGGTCATTTCTCTTCTCGGTGTTTCAGTTATGGGAACGCTTTAAGAGAAGGGACCAGAGATATGATTAATGGACTGTGTAAAGGGTGATATGGGTACTAAGGGGGTGACTACCGAGATAACGATTATGGAAGAAACTAGCTGCGCCCCGCGGTTTCACCCGCATAAGTGTCGATCCCGTGGGAATATCAGGATAAAAACTAGCCTATATGTTAATGCAGAGTGTCAGCTACCTCCATTCAAAATTTTATCAAAATTGGTCAAGCCGTTTGAGCGTCAAGAAGTAACAAACATATAAACACACACACACACTCACAAACTTTCGCCTTTATAATATTAGTGTGATAGACATGATACGCCGACCTCAAATAAATTGTGATAAGGGCACGAGAATGACGATACCTCCTTGTGAATCTATTCTTCATTATTTAAAATTACGAAGACTATTGCAAAGATACTCGAGTACTCGAGGGAAAAAAATGTAATATCATTGCTGCACTTTGCACATATATTTAATGATTCTTGATTGAAGTTCGCCGTTACAATCGCGGATTATGAGATAGCAATCTTCTGGAATTGCTAGTTGTTACTGCAACTGCGTTTAATTTTTTTCACTAAACTGTAGAGCACATGTTGTAAAAAAAAAATAATAATAATAAAAAAAAAAAATAACAGTACATACTAACTCGTAGGTACTTATAAAACGTTAAAATTTAAATCGCAATCTCAGCGACAATCAATGTCACAAACTTGTCAAAAATGTAGTTAAATCAGACAGATTGAGATTAGAACGCGACTGTTCCTAAAATTATGGAAATTGTCCCTCCGGGTTTTTGGCCTGTTGCCTACATTTCTTATGTGTATTTCCAACGGGATGAGTTTCCAGTTCGGAAAACCGGATATCGACATTGAACTGTAGTTTTGTGAAGTCGTGACCATTGTTTCCATCGAACGCTGCCTTTGAACAATTCATCTACTTATTAATAATTACGATCAAACAACAACTAGTCACCATTGTCTTATCATATTATTGAATTTTTGTACGAAACATCGAAGACACCGCTTCTTTCCGCTTCCTCTGCATCATATACCCCAAAAGGAAACTTGGCACAATTTTCACTCACGTTCACCCCTTCAAACATCTCTACAATTATTACCCTTAAACGTTAAATTTGTTTCTAATGCCATTAATCCATTATTATTTAAGTCCTCGATGTATTTCACTCAGCGAGTCACAATCTGAATACCAAACAGTTCAGGGTTGCCGCTGTCTTGACTTGAATGTAATGTGATTTCTTTTGTATCGCGTGACTTGCGATTCATGCGAAGGTAACGTGTATTTTCCTTATATTATAACTGGGTGATGTTTAAGTCTTTATGTTACGAGGGAAAATAGTATTGATAACTGGGTTAACTATTAACAAATTGCCTATTAACAAGCACCAAGTCTGATCTAAATCATACAAAGTTGAATGATGTATAAGGTGCCAAGAGGGTGAAAGTCAAATAAATCGTTTGACTTCACTCAATATCTTTGATTGATGAGGATCCCCTTAGAACTCTCTCCAATTAATTGAAGTCTTGACTTCAAAAGATGAAGATATTTTCTTTACCCTCATTAATTAAACATCTTCCAAAGATACGAGGCTCTTAGGACGATTTCAAATAACTAAACAATTTGAAACTTACCCGTACCTGGATCTTGTGATTCCTGCAACAACGATATAAAAAATAATAAATAAGATTGATAATAAACGAAAAATATCAGAAAAATGTTTCAAATCAACGCATAAGCTAGCAAGTCATAAAATCTAGTGATTTGTAAAATATTCATGGGTCGCAAAGTGATAAAGACAGTGATCGTTAAAAATCAGCAATGTCAGATAAAAATTGCAATGCGAAAATATGTGCTAATGTTAAAATGATCACTGGCGAGTAGCTAATGATCAAAGTCACGCAATCTATTCGGTAAAAGAGCTATAAAAAAAACTAATGAGAGCATCTAAGTTACGTTATAGGTAATTACTAAACATTTTGTTAAAAAAAAATGCGCTACGTAAAGAAAATATCGTAGACACGAAGAATATTGAAGAAGGTATTTTTGAGTGTTCTTTGAAATAAAAGAAAATGTTAATAACGTTCATAAGTCATAACAAACTTACGGTTGTTGTACGGATATCGTATTGATATTTAAGATTATCTTAATAAAAGATGTAGTGTGTGACCTAATTCCATTGATAATATAATTTGTCTAAGTATTCAGCACAGCTAATTTTATTGATGTCCCGCTCAGCCAAATCTAGAATATCGATCAAACACCAATTGGCTGCTTAAAGGTACTTCACATCACTTTTATCAGATAAATATAAAACGATTGGTCACTATAATCTCATGAACATCAACGAGCTTTTACCAAAACATATATTCTGGAATTTTTGAGATAAACCCTCTAGTAGAGACGATGAAAGTAAAACCATCAATCAAAATCTCGATCGTATGTTTACCGAACGAGGCAGTTATGAGGTTTTAATGGACACGTTCAATTTATTTGCTCCGAAACTGTATGAAAAATTGATTTCGTTCGTGTCTCTGTCGCCACATTGTACCTGCAGCATCAGTAAAGATGTGAAGCCGTATCGATTAAAATATCGTTTAAAATAGATAGCCCGATAAATGATAAGTGAAGATTTTCTATATTGAAAAGCATGCAAAAGTATATTGCTTATTGAGTTTGATGTGTTTCAAGACATAGTTAATAATGATGGGATAGCATTGCTATTTGGAAGAAGCCAAACGTTGCAATCTACAGCAGCACTACGCCACTTTTAACACTTACCACCCTATCAATTCCATTTATTTCTTTTCCTTATACGTTAAATACATTGATACTTACGAATTTACTTCTGTCTTTCTCTTTTTGTTTTAATTCAGCCTCTTTCTTTGCTTGCTGTATGAGTTGGTCTACAAATTCAGTGGCTTCCCGAAGTTTCTCCGGGTCACTCTTGAAAGCGGCAATTTGCTCAGTCAGAGCAGCGTTTTCGGTATCCTGAATCATTTTGTCAGAATATTTTTCCCGTGTTGTTATTTTTCTTGCAGACGTTGCAACTGCAGAAATCCTTTCAAACGTTCGATTCACAGAACTCAAACAAACAAAACCACTACAAGAGATCGGATTCTAAAACGTCAGTCGGGAATAGCGCGCGCGTTCCGGCCATAACTTTCGTACGGAGGGTTGTCGCCCTTACTTATTTGAGGAGCCGCGTTTCGGGGGTGGTGTCAGTCATTATTTGTGCAGCCCTCTGGGAGGGATTTTTGTAAGCGAGAGACGTGCGGTAACGTCGAGGTCGGCGGAGGTACTGCCGGGCGACGGTGACTGGATACTCGATCATGCGCCGACGAACGGAGCAGCTCGTGTACTGCGCTCGACAGATTAGCACTAATCATAAACGCAACCGATGACCGATCTATCTACAGGTTAATAGATGACCCCGTCTCGTCGGCTTCATTCAACGTTCTGAAAATATTTTAATTTGTGTGCTACGAGATAAATGTAAGTGACGTTGAACACGACAACGTGCGTGTAGGTGTAATGAGAACATGTAATTATCTTGTAATGTTATGACTTCCATTTCCATAAACAACATTACGTTAGTATTTTACTTGAGTGTAAATGTAGAAGCTGCCATTAATTGAAAATTTAATTTAATTGCAGTGAGCTGCGGGTTTAAAAACACATTGTTTATTACATTTACAGAAACAGTTATTATATTCTCATTGCAAACGTTATCTCTAAGAACAGACCACATTTATAAAAGAGGAGTTGTTTTATGTTTATTTATTCCAAGTGAATAATGGTTGACTATCTCTGCGAGCCAGGTGTTAACGCTTCAGGACGTCATCAAAAATGTATTTTCTCTCTACATACTGAAGCTTGGCTCATAACTTTTTCATAGAAGCCGCGTTGCGTAAAAGATAATTTATGAAAATGTCGCCCCAGGCATGAAAATCGTTCCGGTGTTGACAGTTCATGATAAATCGTTAAATAAAGGGGCTATTGCTTTGTTTATTTAGTGTTATCTGAACTGATAAGTGAGATTAACGAGTTTGGTTGAATCTGCTGCCAATCATTATCAGCTCTATAAGCATCTATTGGACCACTATGTGCTGATAGCGGTTTTAGTTCAGCAACACACTTTTTTTTTTTTTTCGAAAATTTGTGTGTGTTTGTTTATATCGCCTCTTTGCTTCAATAACGTGATAAGTCCGACAATTTTAATTTTTAAGATAACACATTATTGAAGCAAAGAGGCGATATGTTTGTTACTTCTTACCGCTCAAACGGCCCGACCAATTTTGATAAAATTGTGTATGGATGTTCAGCTACATCCATACACAATTTTGACACACCCTGGATTATAATATAGGCTACTTTTTATCCCGATATTCCCACGGGATCGACATTTACGCGGGTGAAACCGCGGGGCGCAGCTAGTATTCTATAATCCAACATGTATTAGAAAGGTGTGGTGGGTGTGGTACAGACCATCATACTGAACCACTTTCTCGATGGAATAAACATCGTTATCGCGGAAAATATCGGGTTCAATTTAAATTAGCTAGCAAAACTCTGCATACGTGATGGGCATCGATAACCAACATGACAAAACAAATAAAAAAGTAATTAATCAAAAAAAGTTAAATCGACTTCTAAAAGAAATTTCGGAAGTCGTTGTCTTGGGATCTGTATTTTAGTTTTAGTTTTTTTGCCACAGACTTATCCACTCACGTGTACGCCGTCATAAACTAACGCAACCTAAAATACGCCGCAATGACAACTGGATAAAACTCACGTAACATAAAACTGTGACAGCAAGCCCTCAGTAGTTATTTTTTTGTAATTTTGTCTATGGGAGTATTGCTTGCGTTCCATTTTCTTTAGTCGAGTGGTTAGATGTAGTACATGTGTGCCAAAAACCGTGAGTTCGTAGCAGCATTACGAAATTAGTTATCTGTAGTTGGTATATTTGTTTGGAAAACCTAATAGATTGTCATTTCCTTTATTCAATTAAATTCTTATAAATTATATTTTTAAATATTCCTTAGTATAAAGAAATATAAAAACATTTAAAAATATAAAAAATAGTAGCCCACCGGTATCGGGAACAGGGTCCAAGCTACCGGCGGTCAGGGCTCCAGAGAGAGGAACCTCCTAACTATTCGGGCCGTGTCCAAAAGTACCGCTTTCTGGATCAAGCCCTTGAACCAGCTGTCAACGTTTCGGCACAACGACTATCGGATCAGGTGCGGGTCATCCAGCGTAATCATATGTTGGATGACACTGTACTTGATCGCCTGATTGTCATAATTATTATGTGAATATAATGCAATTCCAATAATATTACATACATTATCGAATTGACCTCCTTTTTTTTGAAGTTGGTAAAAAGGAATTGCCTCATTGGTTTTTTTTATGTGGGGTAATCAACCGCTGTTATTGTATTAACAATAAATTCAGTTTAAAAATCTGTTTTTTTTATGTAGGTAAACTTCACAGATGTGATTGATATTGATATCTAAAAACGAAAAAACACATTTTCTAAACTCATGGCTTAATTTACAACACTTTCAGCGGTCGTTACACCCTAATAAAAAATATCAAATCTTTTTTATTTCTATTTTATCGTGTTTAGATATCGATAGTATACCCGTCACGCCTGCAGTTTCGCTAGCTAATTTAATTTGACCCTTTGTATCATTAGTCCCATCGTCATCATCATCATCATCCACAGCCCGACTTCACTCATCGCTGGGCATAGGCCTCATTTTTCAAGTGCCATTCCCCACGCCCCTGTGCCAGCCTCATCCAGGTTCTTCCCGCGATGGTAACAATGTCGTCCTCCCATCTCGCCGCCGGCATTTCGCCTTCCAGCAGTGCGATGTAGCCTTCTCACCGTGAAAACTTAGGTGAAGTGAGCGTGGAGTGAGCTGTCAATAGTGTCAATTCCTAGCAAAAACAAACTTATTTCACCTATGTTTTCACAGTGAGATTTTTACAGAATCGACCGGCTGTATGTACTTCTTTTTTGGGTGTGAAATTATCAAATAACTTCGCCAATTCTGGGCAGAGCGCGAGGGCGTGTCAGAGTTTTCCTGACTTAAACCCACCCGTGTTCCTTCAGTTGCCGGTATCTCTTTCGAACAACCCGCGACCCTGGCAGGCATCGGCCCTAGCGAACCCCGTCAGTTAATGCTGGCATCTCTTTGAGGAGCGCGTGGAACACAACGCGCCGACGACCCGGGCCTGGTCCTTACCGGACGGCTAGCTGCCCATTGCTCGCCGTCCGCAAGCCCTCGCCTACGTTGGCCGGGAATCTGCTGTCGATTCCTAACGCCCAGGGCGTCTCCTGCGGCTCGCCTTCCAGTCCTTGGACGCCATTCGATCACTGCCTTACTCCATATTTTTCCCGTACAAAATTTCAATACCTAATCGACCCAATTGTTTTTCAACACCATTGCTTTTTTGCCATTTCCATTTATTTTATTTGGTGGGACCAGTGGGACTCAAAAAAAAATTATAATTTATTCCCGTTCGTCCCACCGACCAAATCAGTGGGACGATCGGGAAAAAAAATAACCGATTCCCGTTCGTCCCACCAGGGGGGCGAAGTCGGTGGGACGAATGGGCTTCGCCCCCCTGGTGGGAGTCCCACTGGTCGTATTAGAAAATAATAAGTCGTCCCATACAATGGTGTATTAATACACCATTGTATGGAACGACTTATTTTTTTGTATTTTTTTTTTTTTTTTCTAATACATGCTGTAGCAGGATCTATTAGAATGGGGAAGACACTGCGGTCCATTCTCTCGCTGTTATGCAGACGTTTTTAACGACAGAAGTTTTGTTCTATATGAACCAGAACCATATAAAATACGAATTCATCCAGCACCTAAAATGGTTGGCACGTGTGTTACAGGACTACTCAAAGAACCGAGAGAATATACCGAGAGAGAGATAGTACAGTCAACAGCAAAAGTAGATGATCAAAATCAGAAATTCAATAGGTACCTACTAATGAACGGAGTTCGCGTCAGAACTGTGTGGCGTCGAAGTACTACTACTTAGAAAACTTACTACGTAGAATACTTTTGTATCACTTCGACGCCACACAGTTCTGACGCGAACTCCGTTCATTAGTATTGAATTTCTGATTTTGAACATCTACTTTTGCTGTTGACTGTACCAAATTACATAAGTTTAGTAAATTCTCGTAAACTTTAGATGTTTCGGAGGTTTAATACGTCGGAGACGGTACCCTTGGAAACTCCTAGGTCGTAAAGTAAATAATAATAATAATATTATAACTTTATCAAGTACTTCTTTCAAACTGAAAGTAGGTACTACTAACCCAACTTCCAAAATCAAAATGTAGGGAACAGCTGTTTTTTTTTTTCGCGATTTCAGGTTTGGTCCTCATAGTAAAAGTTGTTCATAATGATGAGTACAATGACCTCTTAGGAGGTTGTTAATGTTTTACCAATAACCCTACATAATTACATTTGAAGACGATGTAGGTACCTGGAATAAAATTATTATTTATTTATTTATAGGAGAACCAACAGCTATAACAGAAGCATAACAATAGTTTATGAGACATAAAGCCAATTACAGGTTCTCACGGGTAAAAACAGAAAATGTAATAGAAGTCTTAGGATCACTAACAAGCACTATAAAAGGAATACAAATATAAGGTATATAAGCATGTATATTATTATGTAAACTATAAATTATAAAGGGATAAGATTGTTTCTTTGTATGTTTGTTTGTAAGGCTTTTAATGTCACGTGAATGAAGTCGCGGACAGCAACTAGTACCCAATAAAAATCAATACTGCCACTCATAAATAAAAAAATCCATTTTATGCGCCGAAACAACCCACTGATTCAATATTCTATGGCTGTAACGTAAACACGATGTTTTACAAAACGAATTCGATTGGTCGACATGCTGTCAACTTGATTACCATTGTAAAAGGATTGCTCTCGACGGAGCACCGTACAGAGTAGTTGAAGAAAACAGTGACTTTTTCTTGCATCTTAGTTTATGTGCTCGTAGAGACTCGTGGCTATGTAATAACAGCCGCACGGTTCGATCGATCAGGTTAAGCTACGCAGTCGGTCCGTGGATGAGTGACCATCTTTAAATCCCTCCGTGTCTTGGAAAGTAGGTACGTCAAGTCCCGGCTGACATCTTTGACAATCCTTAGGGGCTGCCTCCACGAGCGAGAGAATCGCGGCGATATTATCGTCGTGCCACGTATTTCTTCTCTTAGAACGTGTCTCCACACGGCGATTTCATCGCCGCGGAAATTTGATGGCGCGGCGAGACTATCGCCGCGATTCTCTCGCTCGTGGAGGCAGCCCCTAACGGGTTGTCAAGTGGTATGGTATTCTAATACGCAGTATCTGGGTTGTGGGGATTTTCTAGGCGATCACTCCATGTAAAATACTGGTATTCAGGCTTGGCAGATGATGATCTGAGATCTCAGTTTATATGCAAAAACATTCACAAAATGTGTTGCTGGTGCAAGGCATTGTTGCACAGGCGTTGTGTTGCTCTCTATGTTTGTGATGCGATAGTGAAGGTTTCAGTTATTTGGGATATGGTTCTTTACCTAAGAATTCCGTAGAAACGTGTTTTCGGGATAAACCTAACATTACGCCTGTATTCCCCGAGAGGTTAGGCATAGTGCCATGTAATAGGGGGGCGAGCACAAATCCCGACTCCGGGCTGCTACTAAAAATTCCAGATGGCAAAACCCAATAACACTTTGCCCGACCCGGCAATCTTACCCAGGACCTCATGCTCAGCAGTAACGCTTGCGAGTACTAGACCAACGAGGCAGTCAGACCAATTGATATGATCAAATATCTCTCGTCTCACCGCCGGCGATGAACGAGTATAGAGTAGAACTAGCAACTGAAAACGAGTTGGCGAGCAGCGAGCAGCGAGGGTGTAGTTCCGATAGTTTTGTCGCTGGGCTGTCAGCGAGTGTCCGAGTGCGACGGGCGATTGCTCGCACCACTCGCTCAGGGCGGTTAGTCCCAAAGGAGTTTGTCTGGTTGGTGTCTCGGCGTGAGCTCTGACCGCCAAGCGAGCATCGCTGAGCGAGTATTATCTTTGATAGCTCTTGTCGCTCAGAGACAAACCAGTGGAGCGAGTCCTCGCCGGCAGTGTGAACAGTCAGCGATCAACTATTAATATTTGCATCTCTTTTATTTACACGGAATGTATCTATTGTACGTTTCTTGAGCGAGAAAATAGCAGATAGTTAGTCGCTTCCTCGCCGGTGGGACAATCGGATTATCGAATACAACTAGCTTCAACTTTCTGACTAACTGACCGACTCTGATAATTCAAAAGTAGGTACCTGTAAATGGTTTAATTGAAATAAATGGTTTGAGTTCGAGTTTTGAGTTCAAGTTCTGCGTGGTCACCTCTATCTGTTTTTAATAGGCACTCTGTGGTGTGATGCGGCGGAATAATACTGCATCCATCAATTTATGATACATTAGGGAAAACAAAATGTATTTGGAACTCATGAATTATTGGATTTTCGTGATGTTACAGGCATCATGTTTTTTTTATAAAACCGCTAGTATACTTTGCAGTTTCACAAGGACTTGATACAGTAGATTTAAGCCGTTCTGACGAAATACTTACTAAGGGGCTTACAGGACCTAAACGCAAAAAACGCAAGTTTTAGAAACAATAAAGGTATAAGATCGACTACAGTAAACAAAATCAGAAAAATATATGATATTCTTCAGGATATAAGCTAGGTAGATAGTGTGTTGAAAACATAATACAACGAATTTGATACGATAGAAAGAAATCATGAAGATACCAAACTTTCTTTTTACAATAAAAACCATACCTACTAATATACATGGTACAATCATTCAGATTTTTTGTCAGATTATTCTACAAGCAACATACTAAAATACTACCTAGTGTTTTAATTTTTTCGTCCAAACAATAGTTTTTTTGTAATTAAATAATTGCTTCATATTTTGCAATAAATTAACAGCGTTGTGTCATCGCGCTTCTCTTTCTTTTCTATGCAGCCCGACAAAGACCGCACTTTCATGCAGGTCATGTAGTCGCCTTAAATCATATAAGCTTATAAAGATAGACTACATATTTCCTGTATCATAAATTCGCTGAAACGGGCGGAAGTCTCACAATTCATTTCTGAAAGTAATTTTACCGATCCAACGTATTACGAAACTTTCAAGTAAGAACTTCCATGTAAGCCCTAAAAACCGGGCAAGAGCGAGTCGGAGTCGCGCACCGAGGGTTGCCATCATAAATGTTTTTAAATTTTCATCGGCGAGGCCTATATTCGTTAGAGAATTTTAACACTACGCACTGCCGTAGAATATTGCAGTTTTATGTCAGCCCCATCTCTTGACCAATAGTGGAACTAGTGAAACTTTAGTTGATGATTTCTGAAAAAGTGTGCTATTTAGAGACATCGTTTTATTTTTCCTGTAATCTTTCCATAAACTTCTATCACATAGAATTATTTCAGATTTTTCTCTTTGCAAACTTTGGAGATAGGGAGGGGGAGCGGGGTATTCTTTTTACATTTTTCATCAATAGTCGAAAACTATGCGGCCTAATACAAAGAGATTGTATTTGCATTTTATTTATCTGGCGATTACCACGGGCCAAACAATTTGCCCATGGTACCACTTCATCCCCCTTGGGGTTTCCACCGGCAAAAATATTTGTTCGTGGTACCCTAAGGGGGACTAGACTGGAGGACCACGGGCAAGTACCTACAATACGACCGACGCGCGACGTAACTTGGCGGGCCTAAGTATAGCCTTGGCGAACTTTCGCGCATGTTCTCTCACTCACACTCGCCTCATGCCACCTTTTCGCACACCTAGATCTAAACAGCGATTAACTCAAAAAAACACTTTTTTCAAGAAAGTTGAAAAACTGATTACTATGTCCATATGCACTGCAGGAGTTTAGCTGTATTGATCAATACTTTTTAAGTTAAGTAATGGAACTATTTTTGAATCTGTTTTGTTGGTCGCTAGGTAGTGAGTTAGGGAATTTGATGGTATGCATACCTCAAAAATTGAGATTTTAGAGTTAGCTCTCTTTAGATCTAGGTGTGCGATTTGGTTTCTAAAAAACGTTCGTGCGCAGCCTTCTGCGCGAAGTTCAGGCCCGTCAAGTTACGTCGGTCGTATTGTACCTACCGGTTACAAATAATTTGATTAATTGCTGATTTTGATCCTAGTCTTGGGGACGTCTCGTCTCCTTGCCTGGCTGCAATCTTACTCCTGTAAGTAGGTACTCCGTTTTTTCATAATATAACATCACGCCTGTAACCCCCGAAGGGTTAGACAGAGGTGTAGAAACCTACACCCACATTTCACCAGTTATGTTTAAAACCCATGTAATAGACGGGCAAGCCTAAAAAAAAATGCCTATTGCCATCAACCGGGGACAATTTCACACCCCGGGCTGCTATTGAGAAATTCCCAATATCACTTTACTCGACCAGGGAATCGGATTCAGGACCTCAATTCTCTCCTTTTTTTTTCTTCCCTACCCTTTCTATCATCTTCTTTGTCTTTTAAAAAAAAACCGAAGTTACTATAAGCAAAACAAATGGAAGTCACAACACTCAAAAACATTTCAAATAACAAACGCGATATAATCCAACCTAATTCCATTAACATGAATAAACCATGACATCTCAGGAAGTTAAGCACTCGATACACACAGTGATCTTCCAGACTTAGGCACCTGTCTCACTGTCGACGAGTAAGAGACTACGATGTTCTCGCTCAAAGTAACGTACAGACGCCAGCATGTCAAGCTACTACAACCTGTCAATTTTCAACTTTATCACTAAAATATAAGGTTCAAAGTTGATTGGGATTTTTTTTCCCAATTATGTTAAGGCGGCATCCAGTCTAACCGGATTCAGCTGAAAACCAGTATTTTACATGAAGCGACTGCTTATCTGATCTCCACAACCCAACTATACAATGCAAGGTCAGCTAAAACTGGAAACGTAGATATGTATATGTCGTCGTGTGTACTTACAGAAGCGGAATGTTCCATAAATAAAGGCGTTATAATAAAGACAGCTGGGTATTTCAGTAATATTTAATAAACACGCTAAGTTCAGTATAAGTAGGTACAGACGCCAGCACATCAAGTTACTACAATCTGTCAATTTCTTTAATAGATTTTCGACTTTATTTGCTAAAGCATAAGGTTCAAGGTTGATTGGGAAAATCTGACAGTTTCGGGTAGGTTGACCTGCCGGTGTCTGTACATTAGAACATCGTCGAGAAAAATATATCAATATCAATACTTAATTTTAAACAGTAAACTAATAACTAAAAGTAGGTACTAATTTATTCCAAATAATTATCTTCCGTAAATAAAGACTAAGTAGTACCTATGAAATTTTTCAGGTTTTTTCGAATAGTTTCGGAATCAACCGGAACCTTATGTATCTACTCACCAAATCATGACCTGTCCATGTGTCGAATTTACCATCAGAATTTATAAGATAAAGTAGTCCGATTTGCATTTAATACCTAGTGCAGTTCCGGAAAAAGAGTTGACGTGACATCGAGTTTTGGAAAGAGACTGACACCGTTTGTCCACCTCAGCCATCACCCCGGTACGTCGAAGAGAAACGAGATTATTCGCACCGAACGTCGAACGTGACGTCCCGGTGACGGCGGATGGTGGAAACGCACGCGGCCATAGTAAACGTATGATTACTACTTTGGCGCCGTCCACAGAGCATGTAATGGCGCCGTCATCTTATTCTCGATGACGTCCCGTTGACAGTGTCGGTGACGGGTCGGTTACGGTTTCCCAGAAAACTATCCCTTAGCGTCCGAAATTTACCGATGAATGACGTCACTGAAACGTTATCTAAGAAAATGTTGGTGTGTTTTCCTAGAGAGCGTTTTTGACACAGTAAAGTCAAACCCTGCTGCCCAAATATTTAAATTGCTAGATTTGTCCTCACCGTACTCCTCAGTCACGTGAAAAAGTGTTTATAATGAGAAGAGAGAGCTGACATATTATTATAAAGCGTTTCCATGACAACCAAGTCAAGTCACTGCGTCATTGTGTGCCAGAAGTGTCAAAACGAAACAGAAACGTCACATCTTTCGACGCGGTAGGGCGATTTAAATCTTTGCCGCTGTCATCATTTTCATACCGTAACTACAATTATGGCATTCTTGCATGCCGAACCGAACTTTTTTTAAACTTGACTCGATGTATCCCAAAACAAAATCTAACTCTTCTTCTTAGGGTCTTCATCCCTGCATGGTTCACAAATTTCCGGTGCCTGCGGAGGTATTACCTTTTCTACCTTGCAAGGCTCGATTTTACATGGCGGCGTTTCAACATCACATGGATTCACTCTTACCACAGGCCGTTCGTTCTGGGGTGGTGGACATGGACTAGTTGAACGAGGCGGGGCATAAGGCATTTTCGGAGGAGAACCGCAAGGAGTTTGAAATTCTTCTTTATAGTAACTGTGAGCGTCGAACCACCACACACACCCTGGTGTTGGTAATTCGCTCGGGAACTTCACCTGCAAATGTAAAAAAAATAAAAACAACATGTCAAAATAAAAACAACCGTCAATTTCGCAACGCTTCAATGTTTTCTCGCTGGTGGCATAGACGATGGTAATAGTACAGTAGGCTATACATACAAACACACATAAATATTAAACACATACATACGTACATATTACACAGAACACATACATACACACAACAGTAATTAAATTACACTAATTAAATTACACTAATTAAATACTCACAGCCGTGCGTACACGGCCTAATAATTTCACGTGTCTCTCTGCCCTTATTGCCTACCTACCTAAAGTCCGGCGTTTCTAAGGCGATAAAGAGCTAGTTCAGACATGGCGGAATCCGTGCGGATACAAATCGCGCGGTTCTAAACGCAAGTGTTCAGAAATGCGAAGTGCCGAAGTCCGCATAGAGTGACAGTCGTTCCAGTCCAATCATGGAAGTCGAAGAAGCAATATGTGTGTATCTACTTGTGGCTCCGTAAAAAAAAAGAAAAAAGAAACGGCAGTATTGGGTGCATCCAATATTAGGTACGTGATCGGCTCACCCATGGTCAGTTTCAGACTTTATATTCAAAATTAAGAAGTTTTGAACCAAAATTCTTCAACTATTTGAGAATGTCGATAAATTCATTTGATGAATTATTAGAAATTATCAGTGAACAAATTGCATCTAATGATACCCATATGAGGTCAAGCGTGGCCCCAGAAGAAAAACTCGTGATTACATTAGGGTAAGATATTTATTTTATACATCAGAATATATATTTTGTACTATAGAAGACTGAGTCGTGATATTCCGCACATTGGATGTCCCACAACGCTCTCTTTTCCACCTCATCGATGAATAGCTCGGTGTCGAAGCGATCCATTGGTACCGTCCGATACGCGCGGCTTCCTCTATAGTTACTCTACTCTTTGCGCGCGGCTTCCGCGGAGCAACTGAACGCGCTCTAGGTACGTCAAGTAAATAGATCCGAGCGGCGACCGCGCGAATTCATTTTCTAGCGGTTGAGTGGCGGTAGCCCCGCGGATTGTCAATCCGCGCGGACAGGTATGAACGAATTATAGGCGCTAATGTAAATAAGATCCGCGCGGTCTAACCACGCGATTGGCATCCGCACGGATTCCGCCATGTCTGAACTAGCTCTAACACACGGCACCGCGCACCGCCGCGGAGGGCGGTGGCGGTAAAGCGGATTTCGTAGCGGAGCCCCGTACGGTGAGGCGGTTTACGCGCTTGTCCGCGCGAATGGATTTAACACGGTTTTGACCAGTTTGGTCACTTTTTCATCATTTTTAAATTGCTCCATTTCATTTCCACAAGAAAAGGATAAAGCTATACTATTTCCGTCTCTCAGTGCGTGCCAGTTTTTTCAAGGCAGCTACATAAGTAGCCAAGTTAGTTTTTTGTCTCATGTATGGCCACGCTACCTGATGCTCTATAGCTTTCTTACTCTAAGACAGTAACGGACACCTGTTGTTTCTGCATTGAGCTAGCAACACTGAACCGTGTCAGCACACTATTACCACAGCAGATAATACTCTCAATTTGAATAATTTTGAAGCGTATTTTATTGCTCCATAATATGTTCGAAAAGTGTGTCTGCTCAACAACGCAACGCAGTGAATGTTGTTGAACTGACAAAATGAAACCCATTGCTACTGATAGTGTGTTACGCAATACCCTGCAGGTTATGGATTTGACAGATACAATCATTGGATACAATAGATATATTTACTTCTTGTATGTCATCAATGCCGCGTCATCAAAAATCTAAGGCATACTATTTTATTTTATTCTGTTCGGGATACTTACAGCTAAATTAAACAATGCTCTTAAACAATATACATCTGAAGGCCATTTACAAGTTTCCACTAATAAAATACTATGCCTTAGATTGGGCACACTGCACTCCAGCAGAATTTTAATAAAACTTGTCGCAAACGCAAAAGACCTTTTAGCCGAGCCAACATCATATATTGATGTTAGTTTAGCAAAGCACAATTATTACTTTGATCCAATTACTATTAAAGAGTTACAAGGGTGCACTACTTACACTCGGTCTGGTACTCGGTTTATGCGGGTAACATGGCTGCGGTTTAACTGATTGGAAGCCTCTGGCTAAAACTGGAGCCACCACCGGAGGTTTTACAGAATTCAAGTGATCTCTGTTGCCATACCACTGGTCAGAATATTTATATTCCGGCCCGCGAGGAATGTCAGGTGGGGGAATAGTTCTAGGCGCAAGCAATGGTAGAAAGCGATGATGAAATACAAATTTCCGACCTAATAAAATTTGACGTAATGTCTGTAGGCCTGCAGACACATCCCTGAAATCCCATTTCACCATTTTACAAAAACTTTTTATTACAGACTGACAAGAAGTCTGACAGTTAGAAATTCATAATAACACTGACACGTCATAATGAATGCCACACATTTTAGATCAAGTTCGAAGGTATAAAGATCGTATACCTACCTCCATACAGACCTCCTTTTTTGTGATACCTACGCGTCCCGAGTGTTGTGCCGAGCTTGGCTGAGCTAATCGTGTACACCGGGTGGTGCAGAACTGCAGACCAGAGTACACACACACTTCAGTGATTGATAAAACAAAATCAATTTCAGTTCCGTATAATGCCATGCTAATTGGCCTGCATTAGCTTAATACTAAAATTATCTAAAAAAAAACCCTAGGTATGGTAGGTATCCCAGCACCCCCTTACTCAAGTAGCGGATGTTGGCGAAAAAACAGACAGGCTGAAGTGGGAGTGGGCCGGATACGACTTATACGAATGCATCCGGAGAGATGGAAGATCGTCACTCACTGGACGCCTAAGTGAGGACATCGCTGTCGACCACGGCGAAGGTGGTGTCACGATCTGATTACGTTTGCCGGGCCAACATGTCCAGAGCTCGCACAAGATATCCCTGTCTTGCTTTTTGAAGGAAAAAAGGGAGGCCTTTGCCCAGCAGCGGGACAACGCTAACAAAAATAATGTATGTTTTTTCTATCGTTCACGGACTCACGGTCACGAGTCGTGACCGTGAGTCCTATTTTTTAACCGACGAAAAAACGGAGGAGGTTCTTAAGTCGAAGCGTATTTTATTTTTTTTATAAAGGGTGTATCAGTAAGAGTGCACTTTTTCATTTTAAAATAAAAGCATGTATTTTATGAGAGAGTTATGATATTTTTATTGGATTTTAAAGAAGACATGTCCCATTAAGGATGGAATGACATGTACATTTACTGTATAAAGTATTATATGATTTTAATTATTGTGAATGTGAGGACTATGTGGGTAATTTTTTTGTTTTTTCTCTCTTCGTTTTAATCATGATCTGGCAGTTTGAGTAGTTTATGCGGCCTACCCAAATGTCCTGTCTTTGGTATTGTTCGTCGAATCGTTGAGCTCCTTAAGTTCTGAGTTGAGCTGCACGGTTACTGACAAATGCGTGCACTGACTGGACAGGTCCGCTCAATCTGTGTGGTTCTTTCCTCAAAAGACCATTTCAGACACTAATCTACATGGTCCTCAAAGATTATGTCCGGATTTTTTATATACACATTGACATTGATGAATTTTATTTAGACAATGACATGAATATTTACTTTGTAAGTAATTTTTATTATTTTTTTTTTATTTAATTATTGTGAATGTGAGGACTATGTGGGTCATTTCTTCTTTTTTTTTCCTTCTTAGTTTTAATCATGATCTGGCAGTTTGAGTAGTTTATGCGGCCTACCCAAATGTCCTGTCTTTGGTATTGTTCGTCGAATCGTTGAGCTCCTCAAGTTTTGAGTTGAGCTGCACGATTTTTGACAAATGCGTGCACTGATTGGACAGGTCCGCTCAATCTGTGTGGTTCTTTCCTCAAAAGACCATTTCAGACACCAATCTACATGGTCTTCACACGATCTGACCAAGATTTTGTCTGGACTTTAAAAGAGACTGTGACTTCTGAGTTTGTTTCGGCCTTTCTTCTCAGAATAGTCAGTTAGGAAACGCCGACCTCATCTAGTTTAAAAAAAAAAAATATGATTGACGTGTAAAAGTGTTTGTACAAACCTACTTACAGAAATAAATATCATTTATCATTTATCATTTATCATAAAATATCCGGCAAATGGATCTGATGACAGGCCATTACTCTTTTCATGAAATTTTCCATGACTTTTACACAAAGATGTGGCTGTATCTCACCGATGCGCTTCATCGGAGAAGATGACTTTTTTCGAAACATTAGCATCGACTTCATTGTTACTTGCTCCATTGTAATGAGTTTTCACAATTAGAACTCGTTCTATTCTATTCTATTTTTAATTATGGCAACTAAAGCCGCTGTCGACTATTCTGCCAATGTCAAAAGTGACTTTGAAAAGCAAGTGTGCATTATGTAATAATATAAAAATAATAAAAAAAAAGAAAAAAAACTAAATGTCATTACTGTTAATATTTCGTTTTCTCAAAATTAAGTATACGTACTTAGCTAGCTACAAGTTTTATGTATATGATAAAGGTGCACGTTTTCAGGATGATCAAAAGGCTAATTCTTGGGCCGACATCATTCTGTTCAACAGTAGAATGGAACGCAATGTACAGTATGTACAGTAAGGTACGTTCTCAACATCAAATTATTTAAACAACCAACTGTGTTCTGAACTCTGGACACAATATTTTAGTTCGATATCCTTCGATAAATGAAATGTATCAATCAATGCATTATTATTTTTACATGAAAGAATAATTTATCGATTATTAAGGTGTCTGAGCGCACCAATTTATTTAATTATTATTTTAGTTCCATGAAACATTTTTGAAATTATTATTCTGTTTTTGAACGTACAATGAACTCCCGCGTTTTCTCATTTCTGTCAATTACTGTCAAAAGTAAAGTTCATCGTGTTTTGTTGAGAGTAGTTTGTTGTATTTATTTTAAATTGTTTGTGTTTTCGTACATTAGAAACTTATTTAATGTTATATTATAGTTTATTTTAGCGTTTAAAGATGAAAACTAGTAAGTCGCCGGAGAAAACAGAGATAACGCCGTCGAAAAAGAAGCTGAAGCAAGCGAGACTCCCTTTCAAGCTTATTAGTGATGTATCTCCAAAACCGGCTGTTCCACAGACTAGGAAGCGAAAGCTTTCAGCTCCTGAAACGGAATCTGTTACAAAAATTGGGAAAATCAGTAAAGAAAACGACCTAATTGAAGAAGCAGTTATAATTAGTGACGATGACAGTAAAGGTAGTGAGAACCCGACAAATGAAGATAAATCTATGAATCCTTTTGTCAAGTTAGTGGACACTGCTTGGAAGAAGAAACTTCAAAAGGGGAGGAAGAAGAAAAGTGGTAAGAAGAAGTCTATAAAAACTATTAGTAATGGCATTTTGGATGTTGAAAGTGGTACTGACAGTGCTGACCATAAAGAAGCCGATACTGAGATGATGGATGTAGATGAACCTCCTTCTATAGAGGTAAATGTTTCTAACAGTGATACTGAAGACAGTGGATCTAAAAAGGAGTCCACTAAATCATCACCTAATGATAAAATCAGTGAAACAAAGGGAACTAAGGCTGATGATGAAATAGTTGTTTTAGAAGATTCAAATAACCCTGAAGATATCAAACCTACTGAGATTGTCAACACTGAACATGATGTTATTTGTAACAATGATGAAGATGAAAAAGATAGAAAACAAGATCCAGAGGACAAAAATACTTCGACTGTTGAAGAATCCGTAGAAGACAACAGCAAACCAAATGAGCAAGGAAATAAAACAGAACAGACAACTCCGAAACGCAGCAGTGCGCGAAATAAAGCTAAGGTTGAACCAAATAATAACTCTAAAGGTTCACCAAGTTCTAAACTCAATGATTCCGTCTCTTCTAATCCGACAACACCAAAACAGACTCCTAAGACTAGTCGGAGTTCTTCAGTCACTAACAGCCAGGGAGAAGTGTCCCTGAATGAGTCTACGTCATCTGTAAACTTAACACCGAAGCAGGTAAGATTGCTTTCAATTTTATTTATTGTTTATAATTATGTTGGGTTACCTTTCATGAAGAACCTTTTAAACTATACCTATTGAGAACCACCGATTGAGTCTAATATTTTAAGTACTATCTAAATCAAAACTGGCTAATTTAAAATGTGTTTTAATAATTAATAACTTATTTCAATTAAAATAAATAATAAAACCCCAGTATAGTCCCACTGTAGGGCAAAGGCCTGTTCTCAAACAGATAACAATTAATTTTGAGTGTGCTTGTACAAAAAATATAATTGCAAATATATTAAACTTAAAAAATATTGTAACCAGTACTGAAATAATAATTCCTGATACCTTCCAAAGTACTCATCTCATGTTTTTGTAGATCCATTATAAAAAGTTTTAAAAATTACAAAAGTCTTCATTTTAGCGGTAGCTTTTATATACATAATAGCAATATTAAATTTTTTCCATGTATAGGCACAGAAAAAGTTGGAATTTGCCAAAAAGCGGGAGGAAAAAGAGAAAGAAAAACTGGAAAGAGAAAAGAAGAGACAACAAGAGAAAGAAGAAAGGGCCAAAGTAAGACAAGAAAAGGAAGATCAGAAGAAGAAGGAACGGGAGGAAAAAGAAGAGGCTAAGAAGAAGGAAAAGGAGGAAAAAGAAGAACAGAAGAGAAAGGAGAAAGAAGAGAGGGAACGTGCAAAGGAGTTAGAGAAGAGTAAGCATTTATTTGTTGTTTACTTATAATTATTACTTTGTGTTTGTTTGAATGCCAACCTATGTGTCCAAGGAAATTGTTATTAAGGACAAAAGAGGATGCTGCAGGTACTCTGGATAATAAGATTATGCCAACTTAGTAATCAAACATGCATATGTTTGATCACATTTTGAAAAAAAGTTGCTTATTTCAATAGCCACTAGTAGGTAGTTGTTTGTTTTTTTATTTTTATTAATTTACAAAACTGATGTACAATCACAAAAGCATTAAAACAGTTACAACATAATATTTCTGATTGACATCTACTAGATGTGAATCCAGCATTCATAATTTAAGTAAAACAATTAGTATTAAAAAAACAAAAATTAAACAAAACGGTGAACTTTTCCAAAGATAAGGAAAAAGTTTTGGGAAAGAACATTATAATAAAGACAAAAATGAAAAAATATAAATATTATATAATTATGACTCTAAGTTTAGTCCTAACTGAGGCTACAGAACCAACAAAGACATCTATTTCATCACGAATGGAGTTGTTGATGCTATTCCTAACTATTCTGATTAATATAATACAAAAAAAAACAGTGTCACTCTGGGTGTGCCAACAGAAGTGAAAACAAAACACCAGAATACTTTGCCATCACTCACTGGCATATTGGATATACATTAAAACCGAGTACATCCCGAGGACAGCCGAACACATCCGAAGCTGTGTTGGTTACGGTAA
This sequence comes from Oligia latruncula, assembly GCA_948474745.1. Classification (NCBI taxonomy): domain Eukaryota; kingdom Metazoa; phylum Arthropoda; class Insecta; order Lepidoptera; family Noctuidae; genus Oligia; species Oligia latruncula. The sequence goes on from OX419699.1 coordinate 6,454,764, forward strand.
CAGTAGCGCGAGTTCAATAGTTTTTTCCCATCTTAAATGACGAACTAAGAAGTTTTCACTTCAAAAAAATGAAGATAATTTCGTAACACACCAACAGTAGAAATGGCTTTAATTTGCACAGTTCAAAACATTAATTGCGTTATTTGACAAATTTTTCGAACTTAATAATTAAATAAAGCAATAGATTAGCAATATCCTTCAAAATGGTTCAGATTATGATTGATAGTGTGTTACGCAAACAGGGTGCAGGACTTCTAAAAGTCACAGTATCTCAAAAAAGATTTAATTGTATATTACTTACTTATTCCAGAACAAAGAGAAGAGAAAGAAGAACAGAAGCGCAAGGAACGTGAAGAAAAAGAGGAACAAAGGAAAAAGGAGAAGGAAGCAAGAGAGGAAGAGAAACGCAAGAGGCAAGAGGCTTTAGAACTAGAGAAGCAAGAACAAGAACTTAAAAAGAAGAAAGCGGCAGAAGCATTTGTCAACTTCTTCGTTCCTAAGCAAAAATCAGACAAGGAACAAGGTACCGAAGCTTGCATCAGCAAAACTAGCATGTTATCAAACTTCATGATTAAAAACGATATGCGTTTAGCTCCATTAGTCCGAGTGAATTTGAGCGATGACAGGAAGGAGGATTTAGTTAATTTTATAAAAACTCAAAAGGTGTCCGAGAAAGGTCTATATTTGAAGTGTTTGAAGAATGGGACGAGTAAGCCGTTGTCGAGTGGGAAGACGTGGCCGTTGAGTGATAAGGATGATGATGATGTTATGATTGTTGGTGAGTAACACTTTTGTCTAGTAAATCAGTAAATTGAAAAAAATATTGAAATAAGTTTAAGCTCTGGTGAGCAGCACACTGAGACGAATCTCGCGCGTGTTGCTCGACGCGATTGTGCGCGTCGATGGTTTTAATTTACCTACTGATTGAAGAAGTCACGTGAGGGGCTTGTGGCATAGCGGGATTGTCCGAAAGGGTTAAGGAAGGAACACGGGTGGGTTTTAGTCAGAATCTTACACTCCCTTCCGCTACACCCAGAGCAGGAGGGGTCATTTGATGATTTCCCATCATCAAAAAAAAATGGTTCTTGTGGCTAATTAATAACAGCCGCAAGGGTCGACCGATCAGGTTAAGCTACGCGGTTGTCGCGGTTGGTCCGTGGATGGAAGACCTTTACATATCAAAACCCCTCCATGGCTCAGAAAGCACGTTATTAGTTCGTTCCGCCTGTCTTTATTGGATCTTTGGCAGTCGTTATGAATCGTCGGAGCCAGCCTTACCAAGGGTATCGTGTTATAACCTAATAACTGGGTTGTAAAGGTCAGATAGGCAGCCGCTTCATGTAAAATACTGGTATTCAGCTGCACCCGGTTAGACTGGAAGCCGACCTCAACGTAGTTGGGAAAAGGCTAGGCAGATGATGATGAAAGAAGTCACGCGACTATTCCCACCAGTTCGAACACCTTCATACAAGTTAGTTGACACAATCGGCGACAGCGAATTTCGTACCACATCCCGCGCGCGATTCGCCTCCGTTTGACCAGAGTTTAAAGTTACCCCTGTAGAAAGCTTGGTGTTCATGCACTTACTATCGTAAATAACTGTTAATGTTTTCGCTTTAAAATGTGTCTTAAATGAATGGTAGCAGTTGCCAACACGGCACACAGGCACACACATTGATTGTCATTTGTTAGTCTATAATGTTCCAAAAGTTAAAAATTTTGCCAGGGAATTCAGTGGGCGGGTGAAGCCCCTTCTTCCCAGGAACTTTTGACTTTAACCTTTTGAACGCCAGAGCATAAACGCACGCGCGTGCCCTCCACGCCAAGCCAAAATTTTTTAATATTTAAGGTATACAAATAAAAACACACAAAAGTAATGATTTAATTGTTTATTTTGTGATAAAGTGCACCGCATTTTTTGTCACATATTTGGGTCGCTCGTAATAGGATAGGCGACACACGACTGGCGTACAGGACACGCGCTTGCTTGTCACGTATATGTGACAATGGCGTTCAAAAGGTTAAAAAAGTGCTGTATCTTAAACTACTTTGAATTAAAAAAATTAAATTAAAAATTTAAAAAACCCCCGACAAAAATAAAATTAAGGAATCCCTACAAAAAGCATGAAATAAAAAAATAAATTTGAAAAAATCTTATGGAAGTCGGGGGACCGTTCTGTGGAACACCTATTCTGCTTCTGAGGTCCCCCGACTTCCATAAGATTTTTTCAAATTTATTTTTTTATTTCATGCTTTTTGTAGGGATTCCTTAATTTTATTTTTGTCGGGGGTTTTTTAAATTTTTAATTTAATTTTTTATTTCATGCTTTTTGTAGGGACTCCTTAATTTTTGTATTTCATTTCTTTTATTATCTTCCGTTTTAAGATTCTGGTAATTTGGTGTTTAATCAGATTTTTTATCCGTCAAAAAATATTGATTAATTTATAGTTGAAGAATAATTTTTAAGACTAAACAGATTTTTTTGTTTTATTATATTTTTCAAGTTTTTAGTTTTCATTTCGTTAGGTAGTTAATATTCCTCATTCCCTTTCAATATAGTGTAAATTATTCTACTTGTCAAGCCCTTGCATTTGATACCTATATTGAAGGAGTTGTGAAAAAAAATGTAATTCGCCATTTTGTGGTGGCGGCCATCTTGGATTTGAAATTTTTAATAGTGTATAGTATTCTACTAGTCAAGCCCTTTCATTTGATACCCATATTGAGGGAGTTGAGAAAAAAAAAATGTAATTCGCCACTTTGTTGGGGCGGCCATCTTGGATTCAAAATTTGTTTTAGTGTATAGTATTCTACTATTGAAGCCCTTTCATTTGATACCCATATTGAGGGAATTGTGAAAAAATATGTTATCCGCCATTTTGTAGCGGCGGCCATCTTGGACCGATTTTCATCAAACATAGCTAAGAACACTCCCGACTAATACACCTTTCAAACAAAAAAAACTAAATCAAAATCGGTTCATCCCTTCGGGAGCTACGATGCCACAGACAGACACACACACACACACACACACACACACACACACACACACACACACACACACAGACACGTCAAACTTATAACACCCCGTCGTTTTTGCGTCGGGGGTTAAAAATAAGAAATACTTCTTTAAAAGACTGAAATTTCTCTCTGCCTTAAATTTTCACACACTCGACCAATTTAATAAATACTTCATTCATCTTCCAGAGGATGAGTTGCCCATGCCAGATGATGCCGGTGAGATTTTAACGTGCGAGCCAGCTGAGCGTGAGAAGCTTAGACCGAAGCTGTTTAGTTTCCATGAGAACCGGCGCCCGCCTTATTGGGGCACTTGGCGTAAAAGGAGCTTCAATGTCAAGCCTCGACGACCCTTTGGGCAGGATGAGGTGTGTATAACTGTTATCTATATTAATTACTAGCAGCGCCCCGCGGTTTCGCACGCATAAGTTTCGATCCCGAGGGAATATTGGGATAAAATGTATCCCATGTCCTTTCCCGAAACTCAAACTATATACCAAATTTCATCTAAATCGGTTCAGCGGTTTAAGCGTGAAGAGGTAACAGACAGACAGACACACTTTCGCATTTTATAATATTAGTATGGATTATTTATTTATTTTATCATTCATGTACACACATATATATAGGGTGACTGGTAATTAGTGACCGGTACTTAAACACGTGATTTTACTCATCATTATGAACAACTTTTACTATGGGACAAAACCTGAAATCGTGAAAAAAAAAACAGCTGTTCTCTACATTTTGACGAGTTAGACGAACATAAATGTAGGGAACAGCAGATTTTTTTTTTGCGATTTCAGGTTTGGTCCCATAGTAAAAGTTGTTGATAATGATGAGTAAAATCACGTATTTAAGTATCGGTCACTAATTACCAGTCACCCTATATAAACAGACAAGAAAAAAAACAGAACAGAAAAAAATTGGAACAAAGGTGATGCTTATTTCATAAGAGATTAGTAATGGATATAAAAGGAGAAACTTACTGACAACAGACTGAAATGACTGGGACTAGGAATGTAAAATTTTGCACACAGCTTCCTTTTATAATGTAGGGGAGCACTAAGAAGGGGTTTTTGGAAATCCCAAGGCGGCACTAAATAGTTACTTACTTGTTTTTGTCAGTGTGTCGAAATTTAAAGACATTGAATTAACGTTATTACAGAAGCATGTGGACTACGAGGCAGACAGCGACGAAGAATGGGAGGAAGAACAGGAAGGTGAGAGTCTCGACGGCAGCGCGGCCGGTAGCGACGATGAACAAGACGGCGACGAATACGAGGTCGACAACGCCATGTTTGTACCGCACGGATATCTTAGCGATGAGGTTAGTATCGTACTCGTAAATAGCATACTGAGATAGCTTGAGCAAGTAACCAGTGTCAACACAGATTGAAACAATGTTTTATGGTTATGGCAGAGAAAGATGCTGTGCTACCTGAGCTTACACGGGCTGCACAGGCTTAAGGTCATAGTACACGTATCAAATCGGAAAGGGATCGGCACCGTATCGCCTTGCGCCTCTCCGTCAAACAGCCGTCAACCTAACGTAAGCACGTAACCAAAGTGGATCAGAAGCTCCGATACGTCGACTCAGCTGCGGCTAGGCGATGCCGCGCTTGCGGCTCACAGACCGCTGGTTGATGGTGCAGCTGGCAGACCGGAGGTGTGAGAGGGGCAAGGATGGACGAAGTGACATAAGTTCGGGTACGGAGAGGCGTAAGCGCGGGCACGACGAGCCGTAACGCACCGCACCGCGGTTCGTGAGGTTGTCCCGAGGCGAGGCAATTACGTCACTATTCCGATTAGTGTGAGTAGCAATAAGGGAGTTTCATACAAAGAATACTGAACGGCTCGAGTTGATTTGATACGGTGATGATCCCTTTCCGGTTTGATACGTGTGCACAACAAGTGGAGTTTTTTTTGCAGAAATTTAATAGCCGAAGGCAACGTGCATGACATAGATGAAAGAAAAGAAAATACGTTTATTTGCGTTTGTGTGCCGCATGTCGTTTGTGTGCCGCATGTCGTTTCCGTTTTGCATGGATGTGACGCCTATTTTGTGTCTTAAAAAGATGGGGAAAATAGGCGTCATATCCACGAAAAACGGCCATCCCAGCTGTTGATGGAATGTTAAATTATCTATTGATTCAATCAGAATTTGACATAATTTGATATTAATAACTAATTGCCGTAGCGTTGGAAGGCCTCCCACAAGGTGGACCGACGACCTTGTGAAGGCCGCAGGAACCCGTTGGATGCGAGAAGCACAGAACCGGTCGAAGTGGAAGTGCTTGGGGGAGGCATATGTCCAGCAGTGGACGTCTTTCGGCTGAAATGATGAATGATGATGAACTAATTGCCATTTTTTTTCCTTTACAGGAAGCAACAATGGACGAAGACGACATGTTATCCCTCTCACCGGAAACACAAAAACAAAGACTGAAACATTTAGAAGACGAATTCGAGTCTGAAATGAAGAAGCCAACAGAAAAATTGAAACCGAGAATGTACGGCTTACTCTGGGAAACAGCTGACGGCGGGAAACCAGAGAAATGTGTTGACGCACTATGGAACTACTTCGGAAAATTGTCTATGATTATGAATGACCCAACTCCATTATTACAACCAGCCAGTGCGCCTGAGGAAACAGAGAAAAAGAAAGTCAAAAAGAAGAAGCAACCAAAAGAAACAACTGACGGCGACCCAAAGCCAAAAAGCCCTAAACAAGACAAAAAGAAAAAAGCTAAAACAGAGGAAAAAGAAAGTAAAACTCCGAAATCAGAAACTAAAAAGAATGTTCCAGAAACAAAAAAAAATCAGCCCGGTATTAACATGTTCTTGACAAAAGTAAAATCATCGTAAATCATTTCATCATCTGTGCTAATTTAGGTTCATTTTAATTAGGTTTGAAAATATAAAAGTATTTTTGTTTAAGTTATGGCTATCGGCTTTACTTAAGACTTCTGTTTCCTAATCTCGTATATTTTATAATGACTAGTACAAAATGGGACAAAGTTGTGATCTACAATAGTTTGTAATACTATTTCTCGTGAAGCTATGGTTCACATCTATCATCGTAAGACAACGCCCAGAAAATGCATGTATGTTACAGCCCGATTCAAACTTCACGGGCGGCTCTGAAGTGCACTACTCGCTGCGCAGTACCTCGCCCCTCACCCCCGCTCACAGGTGAATTTGGTACTACGCAGCGACTCACCTCATGTTCCAAACCTTAAAGTTTGAATCGGGCTATACACTGGCTTTCCCGATTTCGTACTAGAATTTATTATATCTCTATGATGGTGCGATCAAATCATAGACTGATGCATAATTCTAAATAATTACATTGTAATGATGAGTACTAAATATAAATATTTGTATTGAAATGTGTATGCTGTAAATATCAGTAGAATTCTGCTTAGTATGTATGTTATAGATAAATATTATTCATTAAACATATTGATTTTATAGCATCTATTCTTCGATTTTCCGAGTTTGAATCCTGGCTTGATGTACGCTACTGAGTAGGTAAATAATAACTCACCACGACGAGGAACAACACGCTACCAACGGTGTCACTGACTCTGGCAGAGCCACCATCAGGGATTTTAATTTTGATAACACAAAAAATTAGTCGCTAATTAGTCGAAATTTGTCGCCAAATATCAGAATTTGTCGGTCACTGGTTCAAAAGATATACTTAAGGGTTTATAGGTGGCCGATCTGGAGAGAGTCTCCCCAGCAGGGCCACATTTATATCTCAAAAACTAGGGCACCTAGCGAAGGTCTGTTTCCCATATTTTGTCGCCAATTACTTGGAATCAGTCGCACATAGATAGACCATTTCCTGGATTAACACATAGGATGTTGTTTATCCCGATATTACCAAGGGATCGAAACTTACGCGGGTGAAACCGCGGGGCGCAGCTAGATACAATATTCTGGCAGCCCCGAGCCTATATCGCGATAGGATTATTGTTATGAATGCAGCGGTTATTACAGCAAACCAGCCAGTAATCCGTTCTGCACCAGCAACACCATTAAGACTGTAGGAACAAACAGGCGCGTCACGCGACGCGAATCGTGCCTGTTTGTAGGAGCCTTTACGCTAAGGCGAATGGGTAGTTGAGACCTAAAATTCAAATTTTCTTTACTGCAATTTGCAGGTCACTGGTTGTATCTTGATCAAAATATGATTCGCGTCATTATCGGGTACATATTTAGATAATTAGAATCATTCATAGGTACATCTTTCTATGTTAGATTTCTACCATTAACACTTTTCCCTATGAGATTGGTGGTTGGTGGTAGAAATTTAGCTTAGAAAGATATAATATATCTTTCTTTATTAAGATTCTAATGATTATTATTCTCTAAATATGTACCTGGTATTGTCGCGAATCATATTTTGATCAGGATACAATCTGACACTGACCTGCAAATTGCAAAAAACTTAAGGAAATTTGAATTTCGCGGTCTACCACTATCCATTCACCATAAGCAGCTCTTTTAAATCATCCATACTCATTGCTCCTACCCTACCCTACATTACTCAGATTTATACTAGTCAAACTGTAGTATAGAAATGTTAGACGCCCAGTTTATGGAATCAAAATTGATGCGATTGGCTGTTGTTATATCATTCAAGCAAACCTTTGGATACGTTCTAAAATTAAAATTTTATCGACGACGAAACGATCCAGGAGAAAATATCTATGATTTTATTTTTATAGCTGTCAAACCCATGGACGTTACGTCCATGGTCAAACCAAAGAGAATATATCGTCGTTGTGTCAAACTCATTTTTATTTCATTATCTGCAACAAATCTGTCGCTCGCTGGCTGACGTTTGACAAATTTTGGTTTTCCGATTTTCTTTATAGTTTTTCGATCGTTGTAAATTATATTGCGGCATTGTTTTTATTTTCTCAAAATAAGTATCACAATATTAATTCTTTACGTGGTTCCGAGTGGTGAAAGAAATGCAGTGACGAAGGAATAAAGTCTCATAATCCTGTAAGTATGCATTCTAAATTTTTACTTGCCTACACCCTTACATTTACTCACCCCGGGGCCTGAGTCACTCTGAACTGTTAATTTTTGGCAAATTTTGGATCACAGATTCATGTTTTGCTTGTTACATTTTATGGAGAAAATGTCTTTAAAGTAATAATTCCCTTACGTTGATTCGTTTTGTTCATACTGCTTGATAACTACACGGCGAAATAAATTTCAGCCACACTTTTGTTTTGAAACGTACGGAATGATTCAGAACCTTTGTTACTTGATTTATGAAATTAAATTAACCACAGCTTAGGCTTGGCTTTTATATTGCCTGAGTCTCCTCTTGTTTTGATAATTTTGGGCATACCAATTTATTAAGACATTCCTGTACTTATTTCGAGTTCAATTTTTCATGGTGTTATTGATTCTCATGTCACTCTAATGAACATCTTCAAATTAATTTCTATTTTTATGGGATTTAACTGACCTTTAGTCTTTTACCTTATAAAAGTCTCCCTGTTTTCCTCAAAATGTTACCTATAAATAGTTTATTCATAAATATTTATGAAATGTCATTAAATATCTGGCATTAAGTAGGTTGCCTTAAAATATTGTTTATTCACACAATATTTTGGATAAGCAATACCTGGTCAAAATCAATATTGACCACTATTTGTATTGTTATGTTGTTAATCCTTTTGAAGATTCATTTAACAAAGTTGATGGCCAACCTTAATTTATTTGAGAGGCACCAAAAGAAGAAGTCCTTCCTTTTAGTATACTGTCGCTGGCACAACAGTTCCTATTTCAGATCTTGTTGGCTCAAATTGTTGCCACTTCCACGGCATCATTGGTGCCAGCAGAGAATGAAAGAAAAAGTATTTATTGCGACTCGTACAGGAAGATCATAAACTAAACTAAACACAGTAAAATAAAAACAGAGGTTACTTTAACTGCATATTTTAGGACATATGGACTGGGCAGCAGGATAGGATCTGGAGCATAGTTTGCGACATAGGTACACATCCACACACCTTGCTGCCGTTTCGAAAGACTATAAAGATTAATATCTATCTAACTCAAATATTCTCTCTCTTGGACTATAATCCAACAAACAATCTGTTTGTGGACAAATGGACAAAGATTTTGTTGGCATGTCATAAGTACTGTTAGTGTGATTTATGAAAGTGTTGTTAACTTTTTACTTGATAATTTTATATTTTATGAGTATATCCAAACTGTGTCTTTAATTTCGGTAATTGGTTTTAATGAAAGAAATAAATAAATAAATTCTAGCTACCAACTCGGAGAAAACAAGGACATTTCATGGGTTAAAGCGGTAGACATTACTTATCCAAGATGAGTAAAATGTCGAAGAACAAGTTGAACCTGACCCTGCCACCAGGGTCAATCGACACGGCTCCAGCAGTCACACCATCCAACATGACACCACAGCTGAAGTCTGCCACAGCTACGGAGTAAGTATTAGCATTGACCTGTATTATTTGAAGATACTTTTAACCATGGAAGATGAATTGATTGTTTCTGCATCACCCAAAGGTTGACTGATAGAAAATACCTGTGGCATTAAGTCCACCTCAGTACATTTATGTGCAGTAGTAAAAAGTGATGTATTAAATAAATAAATGAAGTGTGCTGAATAAATGAAACAATTTAAATTTTAACCATCAGTAGAATAAGTAAAGTATATTTGCAATTAAGATACCTATATAAGTTATTATCATTTATATTTTGCAATTCAGTAGTGACAAGGAAAATTGAAATAAAACTGAAAATTTTCAATGAACTCCATAACAGAAATCTTAATTGTATATTTTAAAACTAAGATAACAAGTAAATATTGAATGTAAGTTAGGATTTATATTCTAATATTACTAAAATATTTAAGTAAGTATCTCAATTTACAAAAAAAGCCATAAAAATAATAGGTATCATAAAACTGTTGTAGGCGGCAGGGTTTAGCTGGGAAGTCCAAGACGAGCATCGAGGCGTTGACGGAGAGGCTGGAGCAGATTGAGATGGATGACACTCAGCGACGCAGGATAGAAGTGTTCCTCTGCCAGAAGGAGAAGATCGGAGAGCTTAGTGATGATGACTTTGAGAAGCTAGGAGAGTTAGGTAAGACATTATTTGGTTGCAAAATCATGTGTACACACATAGTATACACTCACAGTATACACCACAATTAACAATACTGGCTTATTAGGGTTCTGTACCTAAAGGGTGCCAACTGGACCTTATTACTAAGCCGCCATCAGTCATCTGTCTGTCAGTGAGCTGTATTTCATGAACCGTAATAGGTAGACAGTTGAAATTTTCACACGATGTGTATTTCTATTGCAGCTATGACAACAAATAATAAAAATTAAATTAATTGGGGTCTCCATACAAGAACCGTGTTTTTTTCGGTTTTTTCTTTATTTGTGATACGGAACCTTTCGTGTCCTTCTCGCAATTGGCCGGTTTTTTCTTATTGAAACTAAGGAATTTAAACTAGAATCAAATTTGACAAACACTGACACGAGCTTTTTATATTAGACTGTCCTATAATAACTAAAAAAAATGGCCATGGCCAAAATTTAAAATCATTTGTTGGTATCTACAACGCCACATGCGAACAACTCGTCATACTGACATCACGCAAAATCCTGCATCGCGCAAGCAGAGTTTACCGCGCAACTAGCACAGATACAACGGCCCGACATGAATCATTGGGCAGTTGCCCGCCGGACACAACACCCGTCTGGTCGGAGGATCCTCCCTTTTCTATAGAGTATGAGTGAACTTTACACCCTGTTCCTCATACCTCTATATCAATATCTGTATCTCTATAGAGTCTAACTATAGAATCTAGAGCTTTCAACATTCGCACACACTCTGTAACCATTGACCCAGACTTTAGCAAAGTGAAGATGCTTGGAAGCCTTTAGGAGCTAATTGGCACAATTCTAAACAGCTTAGCATTCCAGAAAAATCGAATAATAAAACTGCCTAAACTTTTCCCACCTATATTAGGGTCGGCTTCCAGTTTAACATTATGCAGCTGTATACCAGCCATCCGACATCCATGGAGCGACTGCCTATCTGACCTCCACAACCCAGTTACTGGGTAACACGATACCCCCTGGTAAGACCAGTCGTCAGACTTTCGGGCTTCTGAAGACCCGTTACGACTGTCAAAGATCCACGAATTACAGCGGGAACCAACGGCTTGACATGCTTTCTGAAGCATGGAGGAGTCTTGGTATGATGGTCACCGATCCACAGACCAACCGCGGCAAACGTAGCTTAACCTGATCGATCGACCCGTGCGGCTGTAAGTACCACAAGCTCCTCTAAAATTCTAATATAATACATAAAATCTAATCTCATTTAAATTTTCCCAGGCCAAGGAAACGGTGGCGTTGTAATGAAAGTACGTCACAAGTCGACAGGCCTCATAATGGCTCGCAAGCTAATCCATCTAGAAGTGAAACCAGCCATCAAGAAACAAATCATTAGAGAACTGAAAGTACTGCATGAATGTAACTTCGCTCATATTGTGGGCTTTTATGGGGCATTCTACAGTGATGGCGAAATATCGATTTGTATGGAGTACATGGATGGTGGGTCTCTGGATCTGATTTTGAAGAAGGCTGGAAGGATTCCGGAATCGATTCTAGGTAAGTTCGATTAAATTTCTTTAGGTCTTTATTAAAATTTACGTAACATAAGAAGACCTGTTGACCCTTATTGCCAAGTCACAAGCCCCAACTACCGGGGTAATTGCGTAACACATTAACAGTAGCAACCGCTTTCATTTTGACGGTTCAACATTCAAACATTCATTGCGTTATTTACGTTGCTGAGCAGACAATTTCTAGGGTTCCGTACCCAAAGGGCATAAACGGGACCCTATTACTAAGACTTCGCTGTCTGTCCGTCCGTCTGTCTGTCACCAGGCTGTATCTCAAGAACCGCGATAGCTAGACAGTTGAAATTTTCACAAATTATGTATTTCTGTTGCCGCTATAACAACATATACTAAAAACAGAATAAAAGAAATATTTAAGGGGGACTCCCATACAACAAACGTGATTTTTTCGGCGTTCGACCCTTCGTGTGCGAGCCCGACTCGCACTTGTTTTGAACATATGAAGCAATGGATAAGCAATAACCTTCAAAATTATTCACAATTATATTACAAGTCAAGAAAGTTAATGAGGAACTAAACGGTCCAAGTTTTATTTCGATAAATGCTTCTGAGTAAGCATTTGTAGCATTTTGGAGAGAACACTTGTACAGCACATTTATGCACTATGCAGTTCACTGTATTTCATGGCGACAAAACGTGCTTAAAAGATGCGCATCCCTACCCCTAGTGCGTAGAGTACGTGGCAGCGCCAACAGCATACTTAGCATGATCGCTAGTCGGCTGGACTGTAGCTACATCAATCATTGCGGCGCCATAATGGCGCAGTAGTGATTGTTTGAGTTTATTTTCTTTTTATGTTTTGTTGTGGGTAGTTTTAAGTATTACTAACACTAGTCTATAAGAACATTGTTACTAACAAAATGGACACCATGGTCTGAATAAAGTATTTATAATTTTTGGTTAAGTTGCTGCAAGCATTGTGTTCTAGTTTTGTTTTGTGACAATATCAAGAACTGGAATTTCTATTGCATCCAATGCCAGACTTATATTCGCGCCTAAATGCAAACGTATATACAGTCTTAATGGACGGATATTCAGGGCCCAGTCAGTCACCTCAAGATAAAGTTAATTCATTCATGACTTCATGCGTAATTTATGCATGTATGTAAAGGAAGTTTATTTTAGCATGACTCAATGAGGTGAACAGTTTGTTATGGAACATTTTGCAGATAATAAAAGCATGTTTGCGTATTAGTAACTAGTGACGCACCCCTGCTTCGCACGGTTTGACAAAACATCGAGTTTACTTTATTTTATACGAGTTTAATATTAATGAATTACACACTAGCTGCGTCTCGCGGTTACACCCGCATAAGTCTCAATCGCGTGGAAATATCGAGATAAAAGTATCCTATGTCGTAATCCAGGCCATGTTCTAATACCCATGTGCCAAATTTTATCCAAATCCGTTTAGCCGTTTTCTTGTGAAAGCGTAAAAAATATACAAAAAAAAATCAAATCTTTTCTCTTTTTAGTATTATTGGTTTTTATAAACCTTCCGAAATAAATTCTCTGAAAGATGGTGGTTGCGCCGTCAAAGAACAACGCGGTCATACAGACTTACACGAAAAACGATTTTAATGAAAGATGACTCAATGAGGTGAGCAGTTTTATGGCATAATTTAGCTATAAAATATTCCATAAAACTGTTCACCTCATTAAGTAAAAGGAAAAAAAAAATAGAAATATTGTCAAGATTACTATGATTATTAATTTAAGGGGCTTACAGGACCTAAACACAAAAAACGCAAATTTTAGAAACAATAAAAGTACCTATATGTCGACTACAGTAAACAAAATCAGGAAAATATATGATATTCTTCAGGATATATGCTAGGTAGATAGTGTGTTGAAAACATCATACAACTAATTTGAATCGATAGAAAAAAAAATCATGAAGATACCTCTAAAAACTTTATTTTTACAATATAAATCACATCATCAAATACACACACATAATCAAATCTATACTAATATTATAAAGCTGTAGAGTTTGTTTGTTTGTTTGTTTGTTTGTTTGAACGCGCTAATCTCTGGAACTACTGGTCCGATTTGAATGATTATTTTAGTGTTGGGTAGTCCATTTATCGAGGAAGGCTATAGGCTATATAACATCACGCTACGACCCTTAGGAGCCGCGCAGCGTGTGACACCGCGGGGAACAGCTAGTACAATATAAAATTGTAAATCGATAATTGCTTCATATTTTGCCACAACCAGCGTTGTGTCATCGCGCTTCTCTTTCTTTTTTATGCAGTCCGACAAAGACCGCGCTTTAGGTCATGTAGTCGCCTTAATATTCTTTGATACTGAGTCATGTAACTTTTTATAGTTCACCACACAATGTTGGCATTGTCTTTGCATAATCATACAGTTGGTCTCTCTTCACTGAACACTGCAAAATATTTACTGAGTTAACTTGTAATCTTATTAAAATGGAAGTGTATATGCAAATATGTACCACCCAAACAAGTTTTGCTTCTTTTGTATCTATGAAAATGAACAAGACATCTTGTTTAATGCGATAAGACGCGTTGTTATTAAAGCAAGCCATTGTTAAGTCAAAACGGATTTTTGGGCGGTCTCGCCTAAAGGTGTATTTGCCATGAAAGAATTTGTATGTTTTTTCATATTACAATTTCAGAAACCTGAGTGTGTTTTGTATTCTTAGGATGTTAAATGTATAAGGTCACAGCTCATTAGAGCCACCCCGCACCGCTTCGTCGCACGGCGTCCACTCTTTGTCGACAGTTGCTCCACGGGTGGACGCCGCGTTATCACCAATAAACGTCGCGCGGTCAACCAGTGGACCTCGCGTCGCGTATAACATTATCGCGTTGGCAATGCGCAGTCAACGCAAGGCAAGCATGCGAGTTGTCACCGAGTGGTCCACCCGCCGTCCGCGCGTGGAGGGCTTACGACCGAGGCGATCCGGTGACGCTATGGAGTTGATGTAGTGAGCGCATACCCATACAAGTCCATCTAAAGAATACTAGCCGCAGGAGGCGAGGCGGTGCGGAGTGTGTGCCGGGTGGCTCTAATGAGCTGTGACCTATAAAGCCCATGCAATAGCGTGCTAGCTTATTGCTATTTCCTCCCCCTTGGTAGTTTGTACTCTGCTGGGACATAAGACCATGTAATGATTGTAAGACCTTGTCGGAGCTGCTCTTACTTTCAGAAACATTAGAAAGAAAGAAAAGTAGGTTTATTAGTCACAGAAACATGTGCATACAAAAATGTAATGAACTCGAATGATAAAAACAAAATAGATCCATAGTAGAACAGAAATAGTCGACAGGTGCACGATTAAATAATATTAAACTTGCTCAAATCTGGATTTGTGCCTCCGTTGACATTAAAACTTCCAAAGGTGAAAATCAAATAACACTACTGAACCAGGGGGTCACAGCCTACTCTTATCAGTCCCCCTTACGAAGACTAATTTACCGTAACCATTACCACTTTCCAGGAACAATAACATCAGCAGTACTAAAAGGCCTCAGCTACCTTCGAGACAAGCACGCCATCATGCACCGTGACGTGAAGCCTTCCAATATACTGGTGAACAGCAACGGTGAGATCAAGATCTGTGACTTCGGAGTGTCGGGACAGCTGATAGATTCCATGGCCAACTCGTTTGTGGGGACTAGGAGTTATATGTCGGTAAGTCATTTGGTTGAAGACTTATTAGCAACAAACCATGCCCGCTGGGATTTCCCATCAACAACTTCTCAGGGGCCTCAGGCCCGGACTCTACCGAAGTGGAGCTGGGCGGAGCGGAGCGGAGGCATGCAGGAATCGACCAATCGCAATGGTTGAAATACTCATCGCGTCACTCGTCTCGTCTGTGATTGGACGATTCCTGCACGGCTAGTTTCGCTTCAGTGGAGTCCGGGCCTTAGGGGATGAGTTTACAAATTTTGTTATTTCCCCTATTTAACCCCATTAGGGGATGAATATTCTTTCTTAGTGCTAACTTTCATTACATATGGAACTCTTATGCAAAATTTCATACTTCTAGACCCAACGGTTTAAGCTGTGCGTTGTATGGCAGTGAATGAATGAATTCAAGATTTTTATTAAGCCCATCAAAATCCGTTTAGAAGAATGACGCGGTCTCGCAGACATAGACACGAAAAGTGACTTGTAAAATGTATAAATTCTATATTCATACATATTTATGTGATCACACTATAATATTATAAAGGGGAAAGTTTATGAGTGTGTTTGTATGTTACTTCTTCACTCACAAACGGCTGGACCAATTTTGATAAAATTTGATATGGAGGTAGCTGACACCCTGGTTAAACACATAGGCTACTTTTTATCCCGATATTCCCACGGGATCGACACTTATGCGGGTGAAACCGAGGGGCG
This sequence comes from Oligia latruncula, assembly GCA_948474745.1. Classification (NCBI taxonomy): domain Eukaryota; kingdom Metazoa; phylum Arthropoda; class Insecta; order Lepidoptera; family Noctuidae; genus Oligia; species Oligia latruncula. The sequence goes on from OX419699.1 coordinate 6,470,885, forward strand.
CTGCTAGTTTGTAAATAATCTTATGCCGCCTTAAGGCTACCAACCTTGTACCATTATTCTTTACAGCCGGAGCGACTCCAAGGCACACATTACTCAGTGCAGTCAGACATTTGGTCTCTTGGCTTGTCGTTAGTCGAGATGGCCATAGGAATGTACCCCATCCCACCGCCAGACGCGAAGACCTTAGCGGCTATATTCGGTGGACAGAACGAAGATCATTCTCCTGGGCAGGTTGGTGTCGAGCTATAAATTGTTTCATTTTCAATGGTCGCCCGAAATCAACAACGATTTCTGGCAAGGAATCGCATGGAATATCCATATTGACTTTTTCAAGCAAATAAAAAAAAAATCCTCTTAGCCCACGTTAGCACGTGCGCCCACGTTAGCACGTACGCCCACGTTCGCACATACGCCCACGTTCGAACGTTTGCCCACGTTCGCACGTACGTAAAAATATCGCGGCAGAGTTTTATCACGCACTGGATTTTCAACTCTCGGTGTTGTGCCGAGCATTGAGAATCCAACAGAATGCATCCCAGAGCGTCGAAAAAACACTTTGGATTTTCACCCCTCGGCGCTACGTAGTGCGTTGACAAAAACCAGCAGCGCGCGAAAATAAAATCGCATCGCCCGTTTGATCATTGCGGACACTCGACCGTATCAGGACACTGAATTTATTATTATGATTTCTTGATAAACGTCGCTTGCCACTGCTGTTTTCCTTGTGTTGCGTTGCTAAATATCGTACTAACGATAATGTTGCAAAGAGGCACCGGTTATCAGTTTCCTGTTAAAACCAGGCGCATATGAGACGAGCACAATGCACATTTCAAATACTTCGATGTATTTTATATCTTTACCTCTTGATTTTATACTTACAACAAATAAATGCACTTTTCAAATATTTCGCATATTACTTTGCATATTGATTTTATAAAATATACATTAGATACACTAAAGTGTGATTGCACTGCATACGATAAGTGTTTTTGTTTTTGTATATCTAGAGTTCAGATTTCAAATTGTCGTAATGTTAAGAACGTTCACAGTCTGATCTCAGTCTCAATCTGTTAAAAATACCTTTAATTTACCTACATTTTTGACAAGTTTTTGATATTGATTGTCGCTGAGATGAGATTGCGACTAGATTTTGAACGTTTTAAATTACGGGAATTGGCCTTCAGATGTCATAATGAGTTGCCGACGTAGTGTACGTGGAACCAGTTTGTTACCCTTTTTTTTTCTGGGTGGGATATCATCAAATGACCCCTCCCGCTCTCGGTGGAGCGGAAGGGAGTGTCAGACTATTACTGACTAAAACCCACCCGTGTTCCTTCCTTAGCCCTTTATGCTCCGGGCCAGCGGTAACCCTTTCGGACAATCCCGCTGACACGGCAGCTTCGGCCCTAAGGGGGTTCTCTGCTGCTGCTTAGGATATGGTTTCATTTACTTTCAGTTTTAATTTTATTTTTACTTACCAAGTACGTTTTAAAATATGTGGTAAGGAACCACATTCTTGTTCATAATCCTATATTATCGCAATTTCAGGCGCCAAACTCCCCGCGCCCGATGGCGATATTCGAGCTCCTAGACTATATAGTGAACGAGCCGCCTCCCAAGCTGCCGGCCGGGATCTTCTCCGACGACTTCAAAGACTTCGTGGATCGCTGTCTCAAGAAGAACCCTGACGAACGGGCTGACTTGAAAACGCTGATGGTGAGTGTTCGATTGACTGTACAGACGCCAGCACATCAAGCTACTACAATCTGTCAAATTTCTTTAATAGATTTTCAACTTTATCGCTAAAGCATAAGGTTCAAAGTTGATTGGGAAAATTTGACAGTTTGGGGTAGGTTTATGTGCTGGCGTCTGTACTTCAACGCACTGTACTATTCGCCGAACCTTTTCCCTATAATCGATTCAGAATTTAGCCTTATCCGGCCTACCCAAATGTCCTTTCTTTGGTATTGTTCGTCGAGTCGTTTACCTCCTTGAGTTCTGAGTTGAGCTACACTCAAATAAGTGTGGAGTGTGTGGTTCTTTCCCCCAAAAAAAAAACATTTCAGACACTAATCTACACGGTTCTCACATGATCTGACCAAGATTATGCCTGGACTTTAAAAGAAACTGGCCTCGGAGGTTTTTTCGGTGTTACTTCTCGAGAGTAGTTGGATAGGGAAAAGGGTGCTCATCTACTTTTTAAAATATGATTGATGTGTGAAAGTGTTTGTACAAACATACTTACATAAATAAAATCATTTAACAGTATATTACAAGAACTAACTCGGCGATCGATTAGTTTAAATTAAACATCAATTTAGTTTATACTATACTTGTATTGTATTTAATGTCCGAAACGAAATAACTGCCATGGTTATTTAATTGATGTTGGATTGAAATTATTAAAAAGTTTTTACCATAGTTTAATTTATCATGTGCCTAGTTTTCTCCCTACAATTTTTGGGAATTTCGGCTTCCAATCTAACCGGATGTTGCTGAATACCAGTATATTACGTGGAGCCACTGCTTATCTGACCTCCAAGGCAAGGCAAGTGTAGCTTAACCTGATCGATCTGTGCGGCTGATAATACTTAGCCACGAGCCGCTGCTCATCTCGACTCAGAGATAAAATTAAGAAAAAAATGTTTAATTATGTTATTTTCCATGCAGAACCACGAGTGGATCCGCAAGGCGGATGCGGAGAAGGCGGACATTGCGGGCTGGGTGTGCAAGACCATGGACCTCATGCCCTCCACGCCTAATTCTAACGTGTCTCCTTTTTCTTCATAAGCTGCAAGAAGTGCATACTTTCATCAGCGAAAAAGGGTTAGAAATATATATCTGTTGCATGCATGCTTTTTTTTATTTATTGCCATCATCATACGTATGCAAAAATTGTGATACAATATTAATTTTATGAATAAAAGTAAGTATCTATGTAGTAATTTATGATTGCTCAAAGTTATAAATTTAACAAGCTCCATAAATCTTTTAAAATGAAATAGTTATGTGACATTTCGAAATCATCAGAGGGGGGCATTTCTGGTATTTTTATGAACGTTTGCACTATCATCTCAAGTCTCAATCTGTCAAAAATACCCCCCTCTTATATTTTTTAAACAAGTTCTTTTGAAACATTTGCTACAAAGAACGCGAGTTCCTTTAAAAACTTAAGATTAGAAAATGATACTCAGGGTAGCCGCGGAATTCAAATTTTCTTACGTTTTTTGCAATTTGCAGATCAGTATCTGGTTGTAACAAATATTTATTTATAAAATTATAATCAACTCTCTAAATTCATTTATACCCTTTTGAATGACTTTCATGAAATTATGACATATGAGGCCAATTCTAACTTGAAAGAGTTGCTGCTGATTCTAATGATCATAGTCCTGTAAAGTCATATTACTTGGCGGCACGGTTGGCGCAGTGGTTAAGCGATTGACTGCTGCACTGCGTGTCGCGGGTTCGATTCCCGCACGGAACAAATATTTGTTTGACCTACAAGTAGTTGTTCCGGGTCTGGCTGTTTGTGTATGTGAGATTAAATGTTTGTAAACGCACCCACGATACAGGAGAAATTCCTAGTGTAGGGCAACGTTTTTAAAAAAAAAAAAAAAATTTTTTTTGTACATTTTGTGTACTACAGTAACAACCCTACTAACGCTTTCTTTGTAAAAATGTATGGACATATGTCTGAAATAGAGATAAATTGTAATTATTATTATATTTGTTACGGTCGCGAAACATATTTCAATCAACATTAAACTGCAAATTGCAAAAAACGTAAGAAAATTTGAGTATCGCGAGCTACCTTAGCGAATCCCTTAATCGAATGACGAGAGGGAGAACACCGTCGGAGAGTTCTATGTGGCAAAAGCATTACTTTTTATTCTTCTTACTTATTGTATGAAAACCAACTTGCAGGTCAAAACATTTCCCAAGAGAAAGCGGGCGACACAATCACTGAAGACGCTGGCGGTGAAGAATAGCTGCCCTGAGACCACGCGATGACAGAAAACAGTGTGTCAACTCTAGATACCATTGTCCAGTACCAGAATGAGCCACACAGGCAGGCGAACACTCCACATCATAGAGACGTGATCCTACTTCCTTGATACAAGCCTTCATTTTAGAAATAAAACTATTATTATTGATATAAACGACATGTATTCACTTTTACACGGAGTGGGGAACACATGGAGTACTCAAGAACATAAGTCACAAATAACGACAACGTTTGATGTCCCAATGACTTGTGTTTATGCAGGTGTTGTCCACACTTGACACTCCATTTGATAACTACTCCGTGACATTAACACATCGTAGCTCGTTGGTACTTGATACATTCGTTATTATGCTGTACTGGAAGTTTCTTACATCTAGCGTATTTATTAAAAGTAGATCAGATTTATTCTACATATCAGAGTCGTCACGTCTCATATCAAATGTTTCATTAACACATTAATAAAACTCTTCGGGAGACATCCTGTCATCGAATCGAAATTCAAAATTAATAATTTAATTTATAGAATTGGCTAAAATTTAAGGTAAAATCTGTAGGGAATTATTGAAAATAACGTGTTACGCTATCGCTACGAAGCTGCTTGAGTAGTCGACGACACAGTCAGCCTTCTATCGACATCAATGTCGATAAGAAAAAATAATCGAGAACATAATCGAATTAGAGGTGTAACTGTTTCATCGGCTACACAACGAAGGTGTTTGACTTTCCTTTTCATATACAGGCTATATGATTACGAGAAAGTTGATTAACAGAAGGTATATGCGTGTACTGTAACCAATCACGGTGTCTGATCATAGATAGGGGTATAATACTAAAACATAGTGCATTCGTGGACGAGCTAATCGAGGTTTTATAACAAAAACACGACAACTAATCGATGGATGGTCAAGTAGAGTTGATTTAACTAGTCGCAAGTCGAAAAAAATGTTAGTAGTGTTTTGACATATTTTTCTTTGCTGAAAGTGCGTAATTCATGTCAGCTGGTACCTGTTATTTGAATAGATTTCGGATGCGTTTTATTCGACGCGTCCGGAGCGTTGGAATACTCAAACGGCCGCGGTGACGCGGGCGTGGGACTGTTCCAAAGCTCAAAATTATCATCTTATAATCTGTAAAATAGAATGCATTTTTTAGAGATTACACGAAAGATAAAAAAAAAACGAAAAAATAAAATATCGTAGGTATGTTTTTTATATTATTGACGTGATGCACTTTTCCGTTTGGTTTGTTGTGTTATTTGCTTCGTTTTAGTATGTCCGCTATTTATTTACCCGCCCTGTCCCGAGCACCTAGTGTAGATAGACACAGCTACTCACTAATGTAATGTGTTTGCGCTGTTGAATGTACGAGCGAATGATATAGTTCATTCTTTATTTAACGGGTTCATTCATTTCGACACGATTATTTTTTGTAAGTAGGTTTTAGTTAACATTGGTTTTTAATTCCCAGCGTTTGTACACCTTCGCTTTGTGATCGCTATTATTTGCCTGGTCTTCCTAATAGTATTTAGAGAGTTATGTGATTTTTAGATATGTATTGTGTGTTTCAGGGTTTGCGAAGTGTTTTGCCTTTTATTATACCCAGCATTTAATATTTTATTTTAGTTTTTATTATGTAATTAGATAATTTGACGGTGCTTTTATGTTATCACTGATGTCAGTGATCGATAAAAAAAAGTAAAAAAAAAAGATTTTTGTATAAATGGTCTACTCGTGATTCATAGATAGGTTTTACATTATTTTTTTCTTAAAAAAAGTTTGTAATCATTTGTCTGTAGTCGTCGTGCTAGGTTAAGTTGATCGTATAATAATTATAGGTACTGTATTCCAAAATTATGTTACCTATAATGAATTTACAATGTGAATAAGTAGAATGGCGAGACCTCATTCTTAAATGATGTAAAGTCAATTACATAGATGCGTTCTTGTATACAACGCGATTATACTCCGCTCTCCACTTCGTAAAATAGTAAATAATAAATATATGCTGGAATGTAGAACTACATTTGTGCTCTATTTAGTTGATAAAATAATAGTTGACTCGTTTGTTTGTTTAGGACTGAGGTTTCTCATAATGTATGAATATTTTATTAAAGGTTTTATGCTATCGTGATTTCGTGAATAACAGCATGGGGTACGGTCCCCACTCTGTCTTTAAGTATTAAATATGAAAATGATAACCTTCCAAAGACAAAAGATTGTTTTAAACTTTTTTTTAACTGTGAAACTATGACTGGACTGTTTGTGTTTAGAATTAGACGGAACTAAAAATGGACGAACAAATTCTAAAATAATTTAAACTTTTTTATAAATTAAATATCAGCAGACTCGGTAGTAAATGAATAATAGAAACACCAATATCGATTGTAACTGTAAGTGATATTTTTAGAGTTATCGATTTGATAGGTAGTTAAAATTATTTTTTTATTTATTTATTTGACTAAATGCTTCTATAACGAAGACGCTTTTACCTTTAGTCATTTTAATCTTTTTAATGATTTCGAGGCACATTGTAATGAAAGTACTCGTTTTAAAATTATATCAGAAACGATCTCTAAAGTCTGAGTTCATTGAGGCGATTATCACGAAAAATCGATTAAGTATCGATTTAAAAACCACCTTATTCGATTTTCGGAAATCGCCTTATGAATGTCTGCTCGATATTATCATATCGTAAAACAATCCATGAATGTAACTCCAGTTTATTTATATAAGCTTCTTCGTAAGATACGTCTGTAGTTAGGTACTTATGTACAATTAAATGTTAATAAAAAGCTGGCTGTTTAAATTCATCATCATCATTTCAACCGAAAGACGTCCACTACTGGACATGGGCCTCCCCAAAGCACAGCTACTTCGACCGGTTCTGATGTGCTTCTCGCATCCAGCGGATTCCTGCGGCTTTTACAAGGTCATCAGCCCACCTTGTGACAGGCCTTCCAACGCTACGTCTTCCGGTACGCGGTCGCCACTCCAGAACCTTTCTGCCCCATCAGCCATCTGTTCTGCGAGCAATGTGCCCTGCCCACTGCCACTTAAGTTTGGCAATTCTTCGGGCTATGTCGGGTTTAAATTAATTTACCAACTTAGTAGCGAGTTAATGTTTGCAATCAACTCAATGACATACTTAATAGCAGAAATTATAATTACTGGCTGAATAGAAGGCGTTGAGTCGACGGAGCGGAGGTGGACGGACGCGACCCCTGGCGTTAAATACATTAAAATGAAATATGGTAAGTTGAATTGCAAAGAGGTTGGAAGGGGTGGGCTCTCGTTGCCCCTCATTATAAATGTGCGTAAATATTGTTCCTGCGGAGCGCCTTTTGTCGGGCCTCATTAAGAAGCCATTACGGGTTCGTGCTTAATCTGACGACTTTTAAGTTGAATATCATAAAATGTAAGGTCAAATTCGGTCCTTGTTGATGGAGCGTGAAAAACGACAAAGGTAGCAACTGCTTTGCCATAATTACCTATTTTTTATATATTTAATTTTACCATATAACTACACACATCTAAATAAACAGACAAGAAAAAAACAGAACAGAAAATAGGGTCCAAAGGTGATGCTTATTTCGAAATTTCTTCCAGCATACCTGCGATAGGACATTAGGTATATAAAGAGATGTAGACAGCGCGCAGCGTGTGAAAGAGTAAACAGTAAAGGAGACAAAAAAAAATACATAATAAGAATATCAATAATTTTTATTGGAACAAAAACACATTTTACAAATTGATTGCGTACCTGCCTAAATAGCTGCATTAGTTACAAAACTGTCGCAGCTATTAACGCCTAGATTCCAGAGATGAAAATACAGCAGGGGTAAAATAAAGAACAATAACGATATAAAAAATAGTAAACATTAAAATAGGTAAGTGTTCAATGTTGTGCATGTGGGGAGTGTTGTATGCGAGTGTAGAGCGTGTCTGTGGGGTGTAACTGTGTAAGCACAGATATGATCCGGGTGTAGGTAAGTGTAGAGATGGTGTAGTGTGTGCTCACTCTACGCTACTTGTATTTGGTGTGCATGCCTAAGGAAGAAAGATCTACATAAAATCATAAACAATTCACATACCTACCTACTTACAAATATGAGAATATAGGGAGGTATTTACATGCAAATAAACATACATACTTCTAAAATAAATATCACTAGAATTTCAATCATTATGACGTAATCAAAATAATAAATACACAAGTTCTATGATGAAGTGGAAAGATAATACCTATTCCTTTACTCTTCTTTTAAAAACTGCAACAGTTTGGCAGTCCCTAATTTCAGGTAGTGAATTCCACAACCGCACCGCGTGTTCATATTGTTTTCCTTCATAGAAATCGATCTAGTAGGTACAGGTAATATGCTTATCTATGCATATTCGGATTTGAAATAGATCAGACTTCCCTTCTGATTTCTACCTGAAAGTAAATATTTAGATTTACACCACTCTATAATAATGCAAATTCTCGATTCGATAGGCAATATCCAGTTGAGGAAAACGTGAAAGAAATGTCCTGAAATAAGATTATTGCTTACTTGAGCGTAGCAACGGATCTATATCGCTAGAGCAAGCATCCGGTAGGTAGGAAATAGGAATAGTAATCTTTACCGTGTCGCTTTTATTTACTTATTTGTAAATAAAAGCTAGGTAGTTACTTATTTGTAGCTAAAAGTTTAGATATCTGCGGTAAAACATCAACTCAGCCTATCGCAGTCCACTGCTGGACATAGGCCTCTCCCAGGCAGTGCCACAACACCCTGTCCTACGCCTTCGCATCTAATATATTCTTGCTACTAAAACTTAACCGCCTTTTAATCCTAGTAGGTACGGGAAGAGTGTCGGTTTTCACAAGGTTCTTATGATAAGTGCCGAAGTTTGTTGCGAAGTTAGCGGGATGGCTAGCTTCCAGTCGTGGCTACGGTGAACTTTGACATTAGACACCCACTGTACAAAGTTTCACTGGGTTCATTAACAATTATATAAAACCCTTTGTTGGTTTGTTCGCTACCGTTTTGTACCTACCTACCCGTTAAGTAATAGTGTCGTTATTGTTGAACTAAATGTACCTACTTAGTTGCAATCTTTGAACTTTAAGCTGAAACTTTTATGGAGGCTATTGGTTTTCGATATTTCAGAGTGAAATTACAGCCTTGGAACTAATCGTCCGTGAAGATGGTCGAGAAACTAGATATTTTTAGAATTGGTTGCAATGTTTCATATTGAAGTCGGCTTTATTTTCTACCTATCTAGATAAATTGCTACATGACCATGAGTTTGGTAATCTCAATGTGTATATGTAGGTAGGTAGGTACTTATTTTTTTTTTGTGAATGGTAAATCATCAAACGATCCCTCCCGCTCTGGGTGGAGTGGAAGGGATTATGGGGTTGAAAACACAAACTTTTTTTGTTGATTGCGGGCGTTTATATCCATTTATATACATATGATCGAAGCATATATTAGTCTATGGTTATAGCTTAACACGAACCAGTAGCAAATGGCTTCCATTTTGACAGTTCAACAACATTCATTGCGTTATATTTACGTTGTTGAGCAACAAATTTTTAGAACACAAAAAGCAATGGATTAGCAATATCCTTCAAATTCAGATTATGATTGAAAGTGTGTTAGGTCTGTACGCTGTGCTGTTTGAGTTTCATAGCAATAATAGAATAGAATACCTACTCTTTACGATGTAACTACACCATATGAATTACAGACTGCTATTTAATGTATGTACTGTCACCAAAGGGGATAAGTAACTAGGGTCGTTGGGTAAAGTTTAAGTTTAGTAAGAAAAACGATAGATGTTATCGAATAAAATAAAATTAAATAAATAGTAAACAAACAGTTCATTAATCGGAGGGGTCCGTGGCAAAATAATAACAGTCGCACAGGTTGATCAATCAAGTTAACCTACGCTTGCCGCGGTTGGTCTGTAGATGGGTGACCATCTTTACATACCGAGACCCCTCCGTAGGTACCTCGGAAAAGCACGTTAAGTCGTTAGTCCCGGCTGTCATTCATGGATCTTTGACAGTCGTTACGGGTAGTCAGAAGCCCGAAAGTCTGTCAACCAATCTTACCAAGGGGTATCGTATTACCCAGTAACTGGGTTGTGGAGTTCAGATAGGCAGTCGCTCTATGTAAAATTCTGGTATTCAGCTGCATCCGGCTAGACTGGAAGCCGACCCCGACATAGTTGGGAAAACGCTAGGCAGAGAATATATTAAACAGTTCACTAACCAAATTATATGTGATTCGTAAATATCCTTCGATCAATAATAGTACTAGATGCCCGATAAGCGCTTCAAAAACGGCCCGAAAAATACGAGCACGAATACTTTTGTGCTATTATTTCAAATTAGTATGGTCCAATCATAGCCAATGTTAAAACGTCAAAATGGCTCAGTGCGCGTTCAAAAGTTGTGTAAATAACCACCGTAACACCAAGATTTTGGAAGGAATATCTTTTTTTCAGTAATAGTCTTTATCATTAAATGTTTTTCATAAAATAGTAACACAGTTAAATAGTAAATATAAATCAATTAGCAAATATTATGATTGTTGGCCAATGTTTGCGACAACGCGCCAACTATTCTAACAAACATTGAAGCATTGAAATGTGATTCCAAGAACTACGTCTAATTCCAAATTCGAGTAAGTACGAAATTGTCAACAAAATGTTTTTAACCGTATTGCTTAGACGTTAAGTTTCATTTTAGAATAAATATTTTTGTACTTATTATAAAAATGACTTTTTATTTTCAAGTGACATTTTAAATTTATTGCTTCGATGACAGAAGGACTTAAATATGAATCATTTGCAATCGTAATTAAACTTTATGTTAGAGTGTTAAGGTTTATAATAGTCTGAAGTTGTTAATATTATTAAACTTTTTTCTATAGTTCGTAGTAAGAAGTATAAATGTTTATCTGTGTGCAAACGTGGCCACTTTAGCGACTTATTTTTGTTCCTAATCATTCATCTAGTACTATTATTGATCGAAGTAAATATCCATCGGTTTCTTACTAAACTTTAATTATACCCGACGACCCTGGTTGTGGTTACGTATGTGGTTTGGTGACTGTGAAGAGGTATGCGGAACAGGTTGTAGGTACACCATACCCACATACTTACCTACCCACAATAAAAGCAACATGTTTTGAAGATGGCGAAAAAAATGGGGAGGAAGTACTTAATCCTGTACGCGTCACTTGTCATCCGAATCTCTCGTGGCAGGGAGTAAGTCAGGAAAGTCACGACCATTGCATAGGTAGGTCGATCGATCGATATGCCTCGGGAGCTGATTATAATAACAATTGTGTAATCACAACTTTTGCTCCCCATCACTAGTTAGTTTAGATAAACAGGAATGAATATCGACAGCTTAGTGAATTATGTTCTTGTTTTTTTCCATGTTTCTATTTTCTATACTGAAATAGTCATTTGTTAGGTAGGGTTGCTTGTCGGTGTCCAATAAGTACCTAGGTAGTTGATAATTTGTGTTTTTTATTCGTGAGAGTTGTATGGAGGAGCCCGTGGCTAAATAATAACAGCCGCACAGGGCAGGTTAAGCTACGCTTGCCGCGGTTGGTCTGTGGATAGGCGCCCATCTTTACATACCGAGACCTCTCCGTGTCTCGGAAAGCACGTTAAACCGTTGGTCCCGGCTGTCATTCGTGGACCTTTGACAGTCGTTACGAGTACACCTAGTCAGGCCCTGCTTTAAGAGGTGATAGTAAGCTCCCAGAAGCCTGAGAGCCTGACAACCAGTCAAACCAAAAGGGGTATCGTATTACCCAAAACTGTGGAGGTCAGATAGGCAGTCGCTCCATGTAAAATACTGGTATTCAACTGCATCCGGTTAGACTAGAAGCCAACCCCAACATAGTTGGAAAAAGGCTAGGCAGGTGATGAGGTACCTATCATCATCATCATTTCAGCCGAAAGACGTCCACTGCTGGACATAGGCCTCCCCCAAGTACCTCCACTTCGACCGGTTCTGTGCATCCCGCATGCAGCGGGTTCCTGCGGCTTTCACAAGGTCGACCTACCTGCCTACAGGCATTTAGATCGCATCGTATAAATCAGGCGTTATTAGTTAAGTTATCAACGAATGGGAGATTCACCTTAAGAGGAAATTAGCCTGGGATTACAGATCCGATCTGTAGGAAATCCGAAGACGGTTGAAAGGCGCAAAGGAAAGGAGCCTCTCGCGGATAAAGCGGGCTACACACATAGCTGCAAGTCTCTCAAGCTTGCATGAACAAAATGAAGCAATCAATCAAATAATAATAACAATAATTTTAGACGAGCATGTATACAGAATGTGTCTGTATACAGAAATCGTGCCAGCATGTTGATTGTGAAAGCTGCTTGCACAACGTGGCTTGTTCAAGACTCAATGAAAATTCTTCTTGCTTGATTGAAAGTGCGTTACTGTTACTGATAGCCTGCATCATCCCACTGCTGGGCAAAGTCTTCTCCTTACGACTTCCAGTTCTTTCGATCCACGGCTAAAGTGACTGGTCGTTTGTTTTGTCCAGCTCGTCCCTCCATTTTCTACAGGGTCTGCCGCGACGCCTTCTACCTGTGTCGAAAGTACGTAGGTATATTTAATCCAGCGTAGAGATAGGTTAGACGCAAGCTCATCGTCGTCGTTTCTCGGTCATGCAAAAACTGACACTGCTCTAAGTTGCTTGAACCAGTCTAAGCTTTAAATACCTTATGTAGTCTACACTACATACAGGGTCAACTAGTTCCATGGAACTAATTGCTCGTGGAACTAGTGAGAATGATCCAAATTAACTAGCGAAACTTCGCTTATGTGAAGGTTTTTGATATCTTAACATGATAAAAACAAAACATAAATTAATTTAATTGTTTTTTTTGAGGTCATCAACCGCAGTTAGCGTACTTTGTCACTAGAAATATCAGTTTAAAAAATCAGTTTTTAGGGTTCCGTACCAACATGGTAAAAACGGAACCCTTATAGTGAGATTAAGTCTGTCTGTCTGTCTGTCTGTCTGTCACAGCTGGATATCTCAAGTACTAATAATATTAATAAAAATAATTTAAAGGGGTATAAAAGAAAGGATTTTTTCGGCGTTTTATGCCTTGTGGTACGGAACCCTTCGTGTGCGAGTCCGACTAGCACTTGGCTGGTTTTCTTTCTTTATCGTGTTTAGATATCGATACCCATCACGTCTGCAGAGTTTCGCTAGTTAATTTAATTTGACCCTCTATAGCGCAGTTGTGCAAGCTTGCACAAAGGACATGTCCCAAAATGGTTTTTTATTATTCAATCATTTTAACCAGGTTAAGTTAAATATATTTGAATAGACATCCCAAAAACTAGCTGTTCCAACTATGTCATACATTTTTGAACACCTCCAATTTTGAGAAAAATCGTTTTTTATTTTAGTGTGAATTTACTCCTAAAACGAAAGAACCTTTCTAAATATCTAGGATAATAAAGTGAATACTCCCGAAAAAATTATAAACTTGTCAAAATTGACACATTGTACTGCGATTACTGTCATTAGTGTCATTACTGTCAATCAATATTTTTGATTTACAAGCTTCCTGCTGTGTGTAGCCGTCTTAACTGGCAATCTGGCATACCCACATCTATCTGTACGACGTGATCTGAGCTCGAAGGTAATCTGCCGGATGGCTTTTTATTTTTTGCCAGTCGACCGTAAAAGTTTCGCTTTGAGAGTTTTGCTCGAAATCCTGTCAAGAGCAATAGGATTGTGATGGATCTCTGAGAGTCGGCTGTCATTTTTTGGGATTTGTATTTGGAGATTCAACAAGACAGATTTACATGATTAATTAAATAGGAAAAACACTGACCGATAATAATAAATGTTGATTATGGTAGGAAAAGAGGAGAGAGAGAGAGAGGAGGCCCGTATCCCAGCAGTGGGAACATTATAGGCTGAATAAGTTGTTATATGGTAGGAAGCTCTAACATTCAGTAATTGCGCTTCCACCCTTTCACAAAAAATTAAACGGAGAACTCGGTAAAAGCGCGGTATTATTACAATAGTTGTTCAGCTTATAGAAATAATATTATTCGTAAGTGATGTTGATGTATATAGGGTGACTGGTAATTAGTGACCGATACTTATGAACAACTTTTACTATGGGACCAAACGTGAAATCGTGAAAAAAAAAACAGCTGTTCTCTACATTTTGACGAGTGAGACGAACATAAATGTAGGGAACAGCTGATTTTTTTTTCGCGATTTCAGGTTTGGTCCCATAGTAAAAGTGGTTCATAATGATGAGTAAAATCACGTGTTTAAGTATCGGTCACTAATTACCAGTCACCCTATATATACAGTACTAGCAGCGCCCCGCGGTTTCACCAGCATAAGTTTTTATCCCATGGGAATATCGGGATAAAAGTATCCTGTGTCCGGTTATAAACTGTCTCATCATCCGCCTAGCCTTTTCCTAACTATGTTGGGGTCAGCTTCCAGTCTAACCGGATGCAGCTGAATACCGGTATTTTACATGGAGCGACTGCCTATTTGACCTCCACAACCCAGTTACTGGGTACTACGACACTCCTTGGTAAGACTGGTTGTCAGACTTTCGGATTTCTGACTACCCGTAACGAATGTTAAAGATCTACGAATGACAGCCGAGACCAACGGCCTATCGTGCTTTCCGAGGCACGGAGCCACGGAGGGGTCTCGGTATGTAAAGATGACCCATGCACAGACCAACCGCGACAAGCGTAGCTTAACCTGATCGATCGACTTGTACGGCTGTTATTATTTAGCTGTGTGCCAAATTTCATCCAAATCCGTCCAGTAGATTTTGCGCGAAAGAGTAACAAAGATCCATCCATCCTCACAAACTTTCGCGTTTATGGTACTACTAGCAGCACCCCGAGGTTTCACTCGCATAAGTTACGACCCCGTGGGAATATCGGGATAAAAAGTATTATACGTGTTAATGCAGGAAATGGTCTATCTATGTGCCAATTTTCATCTAAATCTGTTCAACGGTTTACGCGTGATTGAGTTACAAACATCAAAACATCTTCACAAACTTTCACATTTATAATATTAGTAGGATAAGACTCGTGTGGTGACTCACCTCGTGTGGTGGTGGTGTCGGGAGCCGCGTGACGACTCCCAGCCACCGTAGGTGCGGGCCTGCGGGCGAAGAGTAATGGGTAGCTCACCATCCGATCAGGACCAGGCCCGTACCGGACGGCGCGTACGTGTTTCACGCGCGCCTCAAAGAGATGTCAGCATCGAGGAAGGGCCCCATAGGGCCGAAGACTGCCGGGTCAGCGGGATTGCCCGAAAGGGTTACCGCTGGCCCGGAACATAAAAGGCTTAGGAAGGAACACGGGTGGGTTTTAGTCAGTAAGAGTCTGATGCTCCCTTCCGCTCCACCCAGAGCGGGAGGGGTCATTTGGTGATTTACCATCCAAAAAAAAAAAAAAAAGACTCGTGATTATCTACCTACTGTGACTATCCTTGTAAATATGTCGTTTTTGGACCTTGCCATGCTTTATAAATAGGCACATAATATAATATGTAGTGTGAACTCTCTGAAAATAAATACGAAGGTTTTCCTTTCTCGTCCCATCTAATAAATCTCTTTGTCTCTTTGTATCTATAGAATTTTCCCGGTTTTTTCCCATCTGGTAGAAAAAACCTTGTCCTATATCGCATCGGAAAGACCTAGGTCTCTAGGTACCTTCCACTACTAAGGATGAAAAAATATCTTATTTTTATAGAGCCTTCCGACCATAGATTCCGTGCTTCCGACGCAACGCGATGAATACGAAGCTTATTTTAGTCATAAGCAACTTCCACACCTAAGTGTTTTTTCGGACCACTTCATAAATATTGATTTGAAAATCTGACATCGTATCTCATACCATCTACTTTGTGTAAATTATTTCATCACCACTGCTCTCAAAACGGTGAAGGAAAACATAAGGAAACCGGCATGGCCTAGAACCAAAAATAGGCCCGCGTGGTGGATTACAGCCCACTCCCTCTCACCGAGAGGAGGCCTGTGTCCCAGCAGTGTGTGCGTTACCCCAGCCAGAAAATGTCGAAAATCGTCCTCTAAGTGCAATAGATAATTAGATATACAGCTTCTGTAATTGGTAAGCAGATTTTTTTTTGGTAAGCTGATGGTATTTTAATTATTTGATAAAAACAGTTTCGGCTGGAGTAACGTTACCGCAGCCAGATCTTTTGTTTTCTAACGGGTATGTTGAAATAAATGTTATCTAAATAATGATAATAATAATAAATAAGATATAGGTAGTTAGGAAGGTAGGTACCTACCTAATCTCCAAGAAATATAGCATCCAAACAACAATTCTACGTGTGATTCTGAGTTACCCAGTTACGTATTTGCAAATTAAAGTTCGAAAAGCTGCGAAAATATTCGTAGGCACTTGTAAATATTTATGATCGAAGAAGTTCCTCTTCAAACGAGATTTGATTGGAGTGGCTAAGAATTCAAGTGTTTGGATCCAGTGTACTTATTCGCATTTAGTTTGAGTGCCTACTTCTTCATAAATTATTGACGTAAAGTTTCTGAGATGTTAGCTCGTCTGAAACCTGAATCAAACGAAGGCCGCTTGGAATCAAGATCTACTATAACAAAAGTATATAGATAGGTACACGAAAGTCTGACAACCAGTCTTGCCAAGGGGTGTCGTATTACCCAGTAACTGGGGTATGGAGGTCAGATAGGCAGTCGCTCCATGTAAAATACTGGTATTCAGCTGCATCCGGTTAGACTGGAAGCCGACCACAACATAGTTGGGAAAAGGCTAAGCAGATGATGATAATATCTAAGATAGGTACCTACTTATTCTTGCGAAGTTTTTTTTTTTATTACTAAATGGGCCCGCTCTTGACCCCGATCACGCCTGATGGTAAGCGATAGATGAGGTCTATGATGGAACGAGCGTGCCCAGAAGATGCCTGTTCACTCTTGCTTTGAAGGCAGATTTCAGTTTTCATCTTATGTAAATTATCTTATTAGCTACAGACAGCGTCCACTATGAGGGACACTTCAAGTTTTGAAATAATTATTTTAATGCTATAACATTTAATTGTTTGTGTACCTTCACTGCTGTATACAGCATTTTATAATTTTTAGGGTTCCGGGGGCTGTATCGCATGAACCGTGACAGCTAGATAGTTTAAATTTTCACAGATGATGTATTTTTGTTGCTGCTATAACAACAATTACTAAAAACAGAATAAAATAAAATTTTAAGGGGGGCTCCCATACAACGAACGTTTTTTACGGCGCAAAGTGGGTCGAAACTGCTATATGATCTGATCACATAGGGATTTTTTTACAAATTCCATTATTTTTAAATTCCTATCGAAAGATATAATTGTTATGAAACGTTTTTCTCTAAAAGTGATAGTTTATAACATTTTTTGAACATTTTATAATGAGTATTTCTATTTTTCTGAGTGCCTACAATGGATATGTTTATCAAGCTACATGTCAGACATGGGGCTTGTCCTGTAATTGGGTGCTTTATAATATGTTTTAGTATTTTTTTTGTGTGCTTAATTTGTTATCTACTACTAACATAGATTTTTAAGTTAAGTACTTGTAATACTATCTATGCTATGGGCCTACGCTGCCTGCCAATAAAATATTTTAATTTTTTTATTATAATTTTGTTAGGTAATAGATAATACAGAACTCCACGTCAATGCGCGTATTTTGCGTTCGGTTATTATTTTATTATTTGTAATATTATTATTTCCACAAGTAACGATTTTTTTTTTTAAACTTTGCCCCACACTAGGAATTTCTCCTGTATTGTGGGTGCGTTTACAAACATTTAAACTCACATACACAAACAGCCAGACCCGGAACAACTACTTGTAGGTCATACAAATATTTGTTCCGTGCGGGAATCGAACCCGCGACACGCAGCGCAGCAGTCAATCGCATAACCACTGCGCCAACCGTGCCGTCAGATTATGCTCTAGAACATTTCAGTAAAGTTTGTATTCGTCTAATTACCTCGGAGGTTTTAAGATCGCTTGAAGCGGATATAATTGCGAGGTTCAGTTTCAGAAACGAGTTTTCCTATTTATTTATTTTATAATTTATGTACCTACACACCCTACACTGTAAAATACATAGGGAAACGACATACTTATGTAGTCCTCCTTATCGATTTCGATACTTATATTAGTATTTCCTAGCGTGTGATATTTATATGGATAGGTATGGCACAAAATAAATAATATCTAATGAATAATCAACACCTGAACATAATTCTAAAGTCAAGTAGGTATCTAATAAAGTTACCAATTTCAAAGATACCGACGAGATTTTGTAACGCAAGAAATAATACAATTTCTTCGTAAATTATATTAACAGCAAAGCAGGCTTCCCCTTTACAAATAATCACGCGCGAGTTATTTTCAAACGGAAGCTTGTAAATTTAATTAAACAAACACAGAGCTACGTAAATCGTACCTACCTACATATTTATAACCAGACTTTATAATAATTATAACTATCTACATATAAATGTATAATCCATATTGAATGGGGAAATAATAATTTAAACTCTCGTGTAACGATGAAAGGCTCCTTCCTACTATAATCGCGCGCGATACAAAGGCACCGCTCGTTGACGTAAATCGTACCTACCTACAGCAGCCTACATATTTAATATAACCAGCCCATATAATAATTATAACTACATATAAATGTATAGGTAATACAGATTGAACGGGGAAATAATAATTTAAACTCACGTGTAACGAATAAAGGCTCCTACAAACAGGCGCGACACGCGATATAATCGCGCATGTTACAAAGACACCCCTCGTTGCGCGACTTGCGGTGCCTTTGTGTCGCGTGCGATTTTATCGCGTGTCGCGCCTGTTTGATGGAGCCTTTAAGAAAAGTGTTATTGGGTTTTTCTTTCAGGATTTTCTCAGTAGCAGTCTGGCGGGCGTCTGGATTAGTGCCAGTTTATGGCAATAGGCACGCCCCCTATATGGGACTATTTACACCTCTGCCAAATTCTACGAAGAATTAAATAATTAAGATTTGAAAAGGTGTGTTAAAACTTTTTTTCATTTTTCACTTTGTGGTGATTTTTTTTGGAAGTCGGCTATTTTTTTTTTGTAAAAAGTTATTATTTTTCACTTTTTAGTTGTACTTAGACCTACCTATCCCACACAAATGCATATAACACTACTTGCTATGTGAATATCAGCGACAGGAAGCTATTGAACACATCTGCCTACCCCTTTAAAGGGTACAGGCGTGAAGTTATGTTGTGTGATTGCGTAAACAATGCTTAAGTTATTTGATAGCAGCAATGGCGGTTGATTTGCTGCCATTTATTGAAGAGTTCCGTTATCTGTCTCCGAAACTCATCATCAGCGATGCTATTCTGTAAAAATCTCACCGTGAAAACTTAGGTGAAGTGAGCGTGGAGTGAGCTGTCAATAGTGTCAATTCCTAACAAAAACTTAGGTGAAGTGAGCGTGGAGTGAGCTGTCAATAGTGTCAATTCCTAACAAAAACAAACTCACTTCACCTAAGTTTTCACGTTGAGATTTTTACAGAATCGACCGGCTGTTCACTACTTACAATCCATAACACTATCCATACTAATATTAAAAATGCGAAAGTGTGTCTGTCTGTCGGTTACCTCTTCACGCATAAACCGCTGAACCGATTTAGATGAAATTTGGTATATAATTTGACTCCCGGGAAAGGACATAGGATGGTTTTTATCCCGATATTCCCACGGGATCGAAACTTATGCGGGTGAAACCGCGGAGCGCTGAACTATATAAATAAACTAAAATGATAACTATGCTCGGGTAAGTACCCCTAGGGGGTCCCCCCCACAGCACTTACGTCCTCGTCGTGATCCCCGGGCAACGCCGTGTCTGACCACCGTAACGGAGTGGCAGACCGGCGGCAAAAGTGTGCTGTGACTTGCAGACAAAAGGCGGACGACTGCAAGGATGCCGAAGAAACTAAGGCGAGACGCCTACGGGCGGTTTTTATCTGAAAGTCCCTCCCAGGACGATCCAAACGGCCCTTCTCAGGGCCAACGTAGTGGCCCTTATCGCCAATCCACCGGCCCCTCTAAGGGCCACGCCGAAGCTGACCGTCCGTCTCCGTCTCTTCCCCCGACGAGCGGAGATGCGTAACGTCATTTCTCAGCGAAAAAAAAAAAAAAAAGAAAAAAAAAAAGTACCCCTAATTATTGTCCCTTTTAAAATAAGCACTAAACTTTGGCAAACACGGAGTCCAACTTTACAATCTATTAACATTTTTGGTTTCGCCCTCATTTCTCGCTAAGGACGATACTTAATTTATTATGAAAATAATTTATACTCTAGATAGGTAATTTATGCTTCCATAGATTATTTTCAAGATTTATTCGTTACACAAACGGTAGACGGTAAAAGATTTTATTAAAAAGACAGTCTTCACAGCTACGATTTTTTTTACATAATTTCTTTCTTAGTATTCCTTAATAGCACGAAAATAATTAGCAACCCACATTAAAACGGCGGATGGATGGATGAAAGTGCTTGGGGGTCTATGTCCAGCAGTGGACGTCTTTCGGCTGATATGATGATGATGATTAAAATGGCTTAAAAATGCAAAAAAAATTAGATGTTAATTATAACGTTTACTATTGACAGTTAGTAATAATACTTAGGTAAATAGATAACCACCGTATTTCCTATTTCCTCAGTATAATCAGCCTATAATGTTCCCACTGCTGGGACACAGGCCTCCTCTCTTCGAAAGGGAGTGGGCTATAATCTACCACGCGGGACCAATGCGAGTTGGTAGATGTCACATGTCTTCGAATTTTTCGTTCTAGGACGTGCCGATTTCCTCACCGTTTTGAGAGCAGTGCAGTGGTGATGAAATGATTTATACAAAGTAAAGCGCCTATTTACTTAAGGGGACTACATGACCTAAAGCGCGGTCACTGTTGGACTGCATAGAAAATAAAGAGAAGCGCGATGACACAACACTGGTAATTTATTGCAAAATGTGAGGCAATTATCTATTTGCAAAAAATCTATTATTTGGACTAAAAAATTTAAACACTAGTGCTTTAGTATGTTGCTTGTAGAATAATCTGACAAAAAATCAGAATGATTGTGTTTATTAGTAGGTTTTTATTGTAAAAAGAAAGTTTTTAGATCTTCAGGATTTTTTTCTATCGACACTATCTAACTAGCGTATATCCTGAAAAATATCGTATATCTTTCTGATTTTGTTTACTATAGTCGATCATATACTTTTAGGCATTATAAAACTTGCGTTTTTTGCGTTTAGGTCCTGTAGTCCCCCCTTAATCAGTTAGTTCTGTAGATAATTCTGTGTTCTACCTCTGTCTCGTTGGTTTAGTGGTCGCAAGCGCTACTGCTGAGCATGGGTTCCTGGGTTCGATTGCCCGGGAAAAGTGTTATTGGGTTTTTCTGGAATTTATCAGTAGCAGCCCGGAGTCTGGATTTGAGCCGGTTGATGGCAATAGGCTCGCCCCATATTACATTGGACTTAAAAATAACTGGCAAATGTGAGTGTACTATAGATATACAAACAAGGCGTGATGAGCAACAAAATAATATCGGTTTCGGTTTTCGTATAACCGGAGTCGCACGTCATTACTAAAATATAATGTCTTGTAACTAAGGTGCAGATTGCCACTGTCGAACTAAATCGATCTTAAAAAAAATTAATGACTTCCATGTGGGTTGTACCGACCATAAGTTCACCTCTGCCTAACCTTTCGGGGCAACAAGGCTGATGTTATGATATTTTCTGTGTTTTACATTCTCAGATTAATTAAAAACATGGCAGCTAGCAGTTTATATACAAAATACAATATTCCTTTACACTTTGAAGTTGGTCAGATTTTCCAGTGGTTTCAAAAGTAACGCTTCCGTACTTTATGAAGTACGTACAGCGTCAAAAGACCAAATAAATTGAAGGATATCTGGATATTGGACGGAAAAGCGCTCTTTGACGTTTCGAAACATCGTTCTAGGATTAAAATGATCACAAAGGAACGTATAACTTTACTTGTGTAACGGGAACTGGGAGCTGCCTTAATTTACCCGTTATTGGGGGTTGTTAAAATACTGTTGAATGGCGTAAATATGACAAGGAAAAATGGCTGGAAATTTCAAGTTATTCAGAAAATGTTGACGATGCCCTGGGCCCGTTTATTCACTGTTGTTTAAGTTTCAAATAAGAATTCCCTTCTTAATACAATTTTAATTTCTAATTTCCCTTGTTCGCTCTTTCCAGGGGCTCTGCGAAAGGGTTTAACTCTATGAAAATTAAATTTTAAATAATAAATGTTGTCCATGAAGTTATAAAGTCTTTAAGGGTTTATGTTAAAATATAAAGTTGCCAAGGAGTTTATATTGTGACGCGTAGTTAGAATCCCTGTCGTTTTTTCATTGTTTAGGCTACTTTATTAATTAACTAGCTGTGCCCGCGACTTCGTTCGCGTGGATGTCGGAACACAATAATGTGTCGCTTAGGAAAGGTGTAAAAGGAAAAATCTTCCGATCTTGTCTGGTAACGCTTTCCTTGCCTGGGGTTCTCAACCATAGCCCTTTCGACTGCACAGCAGTCACTGCGTCTTCAGGATTCATAATGACAATGCGACGAAGTGTCACTTTGATTTTTGAGGATAAATAAAAATGAAAGCGCCTGCTCGAGGCTGATTGTCTGACCAAATAGCCATATTATGTCCATTTACCATAAGATACCTTGAGGGTCGATATGGTGCATTTCCGACGTTTGGCCCCCAAACTGGAACGTGTCGGGGCCGCCATGGGATCTGGAGGCGATAGTCCTCGCGCGCCTGTATGAGTGGCGCGCGGAGGCACTACGCCGGGAGGAAGATCCGCTTCCGCGGCAAATCGTTGCGGAGCGGACAGATCTCCGGCGCGATCTCATGGCGGCATGGAAAGAGCGACTGTCGCTGCCCAGCGCAGGGCACGCCGCGATAGCGGCGATAAGACCCCTCTTTAAGGAGTGGCTAGAGAGGCGCCACGGCGCCCTCACCTACCGCCTGACGCAGGTCCTCACCGGACACGGAAGTTTCGGGAGGTTCCTGCACATCATCAGGCGGGAGGAAACGCCCGGGTGTCACCATTGCTAGGATCGCTCAGAGGACACGGTGGAGCACACGGTGGAGGTCTGCCCCGCTTGTGCGGAGCACCGCCGTGTCCTCGTAGAGGCGATTGGCAGCGGCGGCGACCTCTCGCGTCCGGCCCTGGTGCAAGCCATGGTCCGGGGCGAGAGGGAGTGGGAGGCAGTCACCTCCTTCTGCGAAGCAGTCATGCTAGCAAAGGAGGTGGCGGGATGGCTCATGGAGAGAGCCTCCCGTCCCAGCCACCGTGGGAGACGCTCCGGGCGTTGGGAGCCGCGTGACGACTCCCGGCCACCGTAGGCGCGGGCCTGCGGGCGGAGAGTAATGGGTAGCTGGGTTTTAGTCAGTAAGAGTCTGACACTCCCTTCCGCTCCACCCAGAGCGGGAGGGGTCATTTGATGATTTCCCATCCGAAAAAAAAAAGGGTCGATATGGTTTTAACCAAGACAATGGCTAAAAATTTAGTTATTGTCTCGAAAGCATAATTTACAATACCTTTTTACGACATGGCAGTGCTACTTGTATTGGGTGTGCACCTTGACGTATCGCTGCCGGCCGTAGTCGAGTCGACGGCAGCGAAGAGTCCTGGGACGCGGTGGTTTCCTTCTGCGAAACGGTCGTCTCGCAGAAGGAGGCTGTGGAAAGGGAGAGGGAGATCTCATCCACTCACCCGGCCCGCAGTAGGCGCATCGGGCGTCGGCGGAGGGCGTACAACGCCCTCTTCCAGCCCCCCTAAACGGGTCCAGGGGCGACGAATTCGGGGACGTCTGTCACCGCCAACACATCAGGACTTGAGCTGGCGGCGCGTAGTGTTCCACGCGCGCCCCCCTTTGACGTCACCAGTCGGGGGTTGCGGAAGGATCGTACGGTCCCGCAACCCCCGACGTAGGTGTGAGACGGAACACTGGGTTGATTTTTAGTCAGTAAGAGCCTGACAGACCTCGCCGCCCGTTCCAGGGCGGCGGACATCCATGAAGATTTTCCACCCCGGAAACAAAAAAAAAGGGTGTGCACCTGCCGAACCTATACTCAATAAATCAACAGCCCGTCTTGAGGTGTGCGTTGAAGCGTTATCATGGTAAAGAAATTTAAAAAAATTCGAGAAAAAAGGCAAAAAAACTATGAAAGTATGATAATAATTATGATCTTAAAACCTTATGTCACTAAGAAAATGCTTCTCTATTAACAATGTTAGAAAGGTTGCTTGCCCCTCGAAAGAGCTACATAAAGTTGCCCGTGTGTGTGTTTGTTTCGGCCTTTCTTCTCAGAGTAGTCAGATAGGAAACGACGACTTCATCTAGTTTAAAAAATAAAAACATGATTGACGTGTAAAAGTGTTTGTACAAACCTACTTACAAAAATAAATTCATTTATCATTGCAATCTTTATCACTCAGAACACCACATCACATAATATTATCTTACATTATCCTCACTTTTTATTTGAAATTCTTTTAGCGCCAATAATCAACCAACAATCGAAAGCGATTAACATTATATTATGTAATCATTACTTTTTCAAATAACACAGGCAGAAGTGACTGTGATAGTCATCTTATAGGTAAGCCTGCATGACGTGATTATTCACATAATAATGTTATAAACACAATAATTATGTTTTCGTTAGTACTATAAAGCGCCAATAGATGTCATTACATGTATCCAACTTACGTAATGAAAGTTGTTGTAGAATACATTAAATTGATTATATCTTTTGATACAGTGAAGCGATTGCGATGAAACCAAAACTAACTACTACTCCGAGTTCTACACTATACCTATTTGAGTATAAAAATTTACCATATTGGTTTGGTACTTTTTACGTTGAACGTGTTCAAATCAAATTTAGTCACATCCAAACAGACAAACAGACAAACCGACAAACAGACAAACAGACAAACAGACAAAAATTCTAAAAATTGATGAAATGGCATCTGTTGGTTATCCTATAACACCCAAACTATTTTTTTTTTTATATTTTCAATGTACAGAAACGCCTCGTCTACAGATTTATTATATGTATAGATATGTACTTAATAAAGATTCCATGGACGCAATATAATTTTTCTTCTTAGAGTGTCGATGGAAATCTAAATGGACTCGGCTCAGAATTCAGCTGTGTTTGGCGCCATCTCTAGCGCCCATTGTTTTATACTAGCAGTGCCCCGCGGTTTCCTATTAATATTATAAATGCGAAAGTTTGTGAGGATGGATGGACGGATGGATGGATGTTTGTTACTCTTTCACGCAAAAACTACTGAACGGATTTGAATGGAATTTGGCACACAGATAGTTTATAACTAGGATTAACACATAGGATACTTTTTATCCCGATATTCCTACGGGATCGAAACTTATGCGGGTGAAACTGCGAGGCGCAGATAATGAACAATGAAATTATAAAGTTAACACCGAGAGCACAGCTTAAGAGCTTACTAATTATTGTTCTGCCTCGAAAAAGAAAAAAATAATTGAAAAATATGAGACCAAATAAAAAATAGCGTCGTAAGTCCTTAATTTAATTGCTTCGCTTCGACAAGCATCGTTTACCCTTATTAAACTCCAAGTGTACTAAGTCCAAACAGAGGAGGTACTTATAGCACCCTAAACTATTTGTATAGAAGGGAGGGGCTCCAAATTCATAAATTAGAGAAGTAGTGTCAAAATAAGAGGCGCCTCAGAAACAATAAAGGTGATTTGAGTGTGAATGAGTATGAATTAGACAAGCTTTACTATGGTGCACTTTTGTCATGTACGTATTTACCTAACCTATGTTGTAGTGCATGCAAATACGCACGGCAACGCACGAACAAGCCCAATTCCCCAGTGGCAGCTTGTACACTGAATACGATTATACGACTCAGTCGTGCATATAGACGCGCTTAGTTGACGTCAGAAATCTGAACTTGTAGGGATTGGGATAATTTTCATAGTCTAGCTACTTAGCGTACGAAAAACACGCGACGTCGCACATATGTAAAAAAACACGACACTATTCTGCGCACTCAAGTATAACCAAATGTTATACGGCTGGCCTGAGATAAAAGGAAGGGCTATATACCTACTACTGTGTAAATAATAGCAACTAGCAAATCAATCGCACAAAGTCGATTTATGTGGTAAAGGTGATTCTGGAAATGACAAGAGGAACGGCAGCAGAAGCAACGAACCGCGAACTGGAAAAATACAAGATATTTTTACGTAACTTCGCGATGAGTGTATTATATATTTTTAGGGTTTCGTATCTCAAAAGGAAAAACGAAACCCTTATAAGATCACTTCATTATCCATCTATCTGTTCCCCTGTCAAGACCTTTTTTCTCAGGAACAAAATGGTAATAAAAAGGAACCCTTATGGTGAGACTCAGTCTGTCTATCTGTCCGTCGCAGCTGGATATCTCAAAAACTACTAATGCTATCAACTTGAAATTTAGAATACTTAGTTTTAGATGATGTGTGCCCAACTATTTTGCAAATTAGAAAGAAATAAAAATATATATCTTTTTTTTGCAACAGGGATTACAGGAAAAATAAAACGAAGTCTCTAAATAGCACACTTTTTCAGAAATCATCAACAATAGTTACATTAGTTCCACTATCGGTCAAGAGATGGCGCTGACATAAAACTGCAATATTCTACACTGCAGTGCAGTGTTAAAATTCTCTGATGAATATAGGCCTCGCCGATGAAAATTTAAAAACATATGATGGTAAGAAACCCTCGGTGCGCGAGTCCGACTCGCTCTTGCCCGGTTTTTTAATTGCTGAATGGCCTCGATCATGCCTAATGGAAAGCGATGGATGAGGTCTATGATGGAACGAGCGTGCCCAGAAGATGCCTAAGGCACTGGAACTCCCACGCATCAACGCAACACAGCAAGCAGGCTGCTTGACGCCGGACTCCGGTGGGAGGGTGATCTCAAACCAGGCGGGCGTTAGCCCCACCACTGCAAGGGAAGATTGGTGGATTTGGTTTTCCTTGTGACACAAATGTACAATTTTACTAGAAAGTTTTATTTATGAGCAAATTCAGATTATGATGATGTTACATTGGAAAAATAGCGCGTTATTTGTTGTAATCTTTTAGCCAAGCGCCAAGCTGCATCAACCAAAACATAAAGTGCGCTCTATAATCTATGTTATTACTCAAAGGTGTATTATTAAAATAGAAAGGCGTTCGTTTTGACTTTGGATAGTCAACAAGTCCTTTACAAGAATACGAGTTTGTTGCTGAATTTCCGCGAAGGTGATATTTATTTGGACTCCCAGCGCCCTAAAGTAAGTCCAACAAAGTTTGTGAAGATATTAAAACGGGAGTGTCTTGTTTCAACTCTTATCTCCTACTTTCTGCTTGCAATGAGAACTGCCTAAGATGGTAAGAAACATAAAAAATAAAAATATACAACTGAATTGAGAACCTCCTCCTTTTTTTGAAGTCGGTTAAAAGTACTTTAACGAAGCCTTGAGTCACTTGTTCTTCCCGTTATTACGATTTTTTTTGTACTGGACCATACCTGTGCACCTTCTGGTTAACTAAATAAATAAATAAAAGTCTTCCAGACTGTATTTTCGGCCACGGCGGCCAATCTCAACGGAGACTAGCCTTCGGCGCGGGATATATTATAGTGCACAAGTGTGCGCGCAGACACAGGTATACTCCTTCTTCCTTCACTCTCATAGTCCGATGGGACGGCAATCCGACAGGACCGGAGAGAGATCAGGCACAGGACCAACGGCTGAACGTGCTTTCCGAGGCACGGGGGCATCACACCGCCGACTTCCAAACTCCGGGCTGTTACTAAGAAATTTCTTAATGGAAAACCTCAACAACACTACCCGATCCGGGAATCGAACCCAGGACCCCAGCTCGCTGCGCAGCGCGCAATTGCAGGACGCTCAGCAGTCGCACTTCCCCTTATGGTTACGGAGTTATTGAAGGTCTAAGTTCCAAATTTTTTTTACGAAAACCTATTTTATCTACCTTCTTATACAGAAGGTAGATAAAATAGCCGCGGTAATTAGTAATCTAGTGTAACATATAGGTACAGGTTGAAATTGAATACAAGCGACAAACCGAAATGGGAGATTGTACTCATCATTATGAACAACTTTTACTAAGGGACCAACGCTGCAATCGCGAAAAAAAAATCAGCTGTTCCCTACATTTTCTTTAGATCACACTAATATTATAAAGGCGAAAGTTTGTGAGTGTGTGTGTGTGTGTTTCACGCTCAAACGGCTGGACCAATTTTGATAAAAACATTTATGGAGGTAGCTGACACCCAGGATTAACATACGGACTACTTTTTATCCCGAAACCGCGGGGCGCAGCTAGTTTTATTATAAATCCACATTTACAACAGTACCGTTGCATGCACCCATAAGCACAATGTTTTGCACGCGCTAAATTGCGCACTATCGTAAACAGCGAATTACCACAACAAAAATAAAAGTCTCTCACCCTATACAGGGTTATTTGTAAAACACCAGCAACCTCTTAAGAGGTCATTGTACTCATCATTATGAACAACTTTTACTATGGGACCAAACCTGAAATCGCGAAAAAAAAATCAGCTGTTCCCTACATTTATGTTCGTATAACTCGTCAAAATGTAGGGAACAGCTGATTTTTTTTTCGCGATTTCAGGTTTGGTCCCATAGTAAAAGTTGTTCATAATGATGAGTACAATGACCTCTTAAGAGGTTGCTGGTGTTATACAAATAACCCTGTATATCCGTATCCACGTACTGTCAAGTAATGTGTAAATTACTTTTTAACTCTAGATTCATGTTACACTTTTCTTTGAAATTTCTTTTCCAAGGCAATTCAAGTTGTATATGAAAATATAAAACCTGCTTAAAAGATTTAATCCTTATTCGGAAAATTCTATTCAAGGCACAGACTGGTTCTCTTAAAGACTTGTTGAAAATTGAACCAGCAAAAGCATTTGACATTTTAATTACAAGCTACCAATTAGCACCATAAATGAGAAATATTGCGAACGAAAGTTAAATTGATTCAATGGGAATACTGAAATCCTTTCTGGAGCATTACTGAAATCATTGAAAATATTATTATTATTTTATAATATTTAAAACATTGCTGGACCAAAATCGTCATTGTCCCTTGTTTAAATGTATTTCAGTGAAGGACATGGCTAAATGAAGTTTTGGCGACAGCCCTTAGCATGTATGAAGCGGTATCTACAACGCCACATGCGAACAACGCGTCATACTGACGTCACGCAAAATCCTGCATCTCACAAGCTGAGTTTACCGCGCAACTAGCATAGATACAACGTCCCAAACATGAATCATCGGGCAATTGCCCGCCAGACACAACACCCACTCACTCATCCTCCCTTTTCAATGGAGGATGAGTGAACTTTACACCCTGTTCCTCATACCTCTTTATGTGTAGAAATTTCTCACTTGCTCGTAACATTCAAATATTACATTGCGCACTACCACAAACACCAAATTTTCACACCAAAAATAAAAGTCGTTTCTAAGCAATTAGTTTTAATTGTGCAATGTTACTGAGTTTGATGTAGAATGCATAGTTAACGTTTATCTGATGGTTCTTTTGCCCTGTATTTACTTCTTCATATAAAAACAAATGTGCATTTAGTTTTAGTAAACCGAGCTCGTACCTCCTTTGATCACTATCCTCTCTTGCCCGGGTGTTTGACCCTGAAATCCTTCTCAAAACTGTAATCCCCGGGACTTTCATCGGAATGAACATTAGTGTCAAGTCACATTATATTTAGAAATCCATCGAGAGAATATTTATCTGAACCCAAATCAAATGCTTCAATGAATTGTCTGACGCACAATACCCGTTTTGTAGCAAAATCATTCTGTATAAAATATACGAGGCCTCGTTAAAAATATATTCTGGTAACCGGTTAACTACTTAGTATGATTATAAAAACTTAAAAAAAAAAAACCAGCGACTTCTAAAAAATACACTAGGTATATACTGAAAAATAACTTTAATCGGTGTCCTTGGGTTCGAATTTTCGTTGTTTACCACCGACTTCGGAAATTAAAGTTATTTTTCAGTTTATAGTGTCTTTTTTGGAAGTCAGTTGTTTTTTTTTGTAAATAAGTTTTTACTTTTAAGTTTTAGGTACGTACGTACCCCACACAAATTCGTTTATCACTACTTGCTATGTAACTATCAGTGACAGGAAGTTATTATTACATCGTCAATATAAACTAAGTGGCAAAAATGCCTATTATTGAAGCTAACCCGTGAAGCTAACTCAAAAACTGCCTAAGCAAAATTATTTTTTTGACGTGACAACGTCTTAAATTAGGTTGCGGCTGGGAGTCACTTATGAAAAAGTGTAACGCTCGGTAACGTTACGATGAGTCACCGAACGAGAGAGAGGCCCGCCGAATGCCTTGCGTCTCTCTCCCACTCAACTATTCTACCGAGAAAAAGACGTTGTCACGTAAAATCTTCGCCCGTAAAACCGACTTTACAGGCAACCATTTTTTTTTTTTATAAAACTACCTCTGAGGCATACCCAATCCATTAAAAAAAGAATAATGTATTTGAAATCGATTTACAAGAGATATTGCGTAACATACATACAAAAAAAAAATACAGTCGAATTTAAAACCTTCTTTTTGAAGTCGGTTAATTATGTAAAGATGTCACGGCATGTCTAGCCACAATACATCCTATGATTCCACTAAGCCCCCACTGAAACGTCATAGGAAAGCAAACAACGCAATTTCGTTTACTTGAATTTTTACCGGTGGTTTTTAAACCAAACTACTTAACCAACTTTGATGAAATTTCTATAGGACTAATCTGAAAGTATATACTTTCAAATAAAAAATAATTTTGCAAATTGGCTTATAAATAACGGAGTTCTGAGGTAACAAACACAAAAAAAAATCAACCTAATTGACAACATATAAAAAAAAGGAGGAGCTTTTTTTGAAGTCGGTTAAAAATCCTTCAATATCCGATCCATAAAGATAAAATAAAAGAACCGATATTTTTTCGTTCGGTATTTAAAGGTTAAAAAAGTCTCGGGACTTATGCTAAGTTTTAAAGAGTTCCACTGAATATTTAAAAAAAACTTTTTGCCCAAACCTTTTTTCATTTGAGTTTTTAATTTGGCCTTGCTTCACAAAATTTTACACCTAAGTAAAAGTGAAACGAAATTTTTCTCTGCCCGAAAGCGAAATCACGATGAAATTTTAATTTGATTAGGAATCTGTCGGGATTGAAATTGTTAGGTAAGCGAGGCGTCATGAAATTCGCGTCTGACAAGATGCGAATTACATTTGTTTATCAATCCCAGGTCAGCTTCAAGCTCGGAAAATGGGTTCAATTTTAGGCGATATAAATAACGTTATAAGCAACATTTTGGTTTAGAAGCTAACCGATTGGTTTATTTTGAAGAGAAGAAAATAAATATGACTGGTTCTACTGAAGGATGAATAAAGCAATTAGAATTCAAATTGCCTTTTGATTCGTTGTTTAATTGAGGGCTTATTGTCAATATCATCAGCTTTTTGACTGATTTTTCGTATATTTTGTAGTATTTATTTATTTGGGACAAACAAACAGTAACACATTATATCTGCGCAAATAATATAAACAAAGATATTATATAAATGTGAAACTCACACCGTTATCCACAGCATATAAATATATATTTATATATAGTATACGGATCTAATAGGTACCTACTGTGAGAGCTTAACAAGCTCTCAGTGTAGGTACCGGGAGGAATCAATTAACCGGTTGAATGGCGTAATTACAGAAACAATTAAAAACCA
The DNA here is from genome assembly GCA_948474745.1 of Oligia latruncula. Lineage (NCBI taxonomy): Eukaryota > Metazoa > Arthropoda > Insecta > Lepidoptera > Noctuidae > Oligia > Oligia latruncula. The sequence continues at coordinate 6,502,904 of OX419699.1, forward strand.
TTGTGTCTCGCGTGGATCTACGTTCCCGGCTTACTAAGGGTTAAACCGCAGTTTGTCGTATACAGAGTGAAATGTTAATGGTTGTTTTCCCGAAGCGAAATGATTTTGTCTTGATAGTACAATCGATTTATAAAAAAATAAAAATAAAGTATTAAAAAATGGCAGATTTACAATTGTGAAAAACAAAACTCGAACGCGATCTCGAACCAATAGTATAGCTACAGCGCAAACGGACGACTGCGCGTGGTCGTCCTGCTAACTGCAAAGATGGTAGGTAGCGGGCGGGCGCACGTGAGTTACTATTGATTCTCACGCTTTCGAGTTGAGATCATATTTTTATAATTATAAAAAAAAAAAAATAACTCCTTGAATCGAGTGCAAATCGTTCTGCCGCGGGAAAACAACTATTAAAATTTCACGCTGTATTATGTTCCGTAAATATTTCTAGAAATCGTTATTATTATTTTATTATTTGGTTAGACACACTAGCAGCTAATTAGCTGATGCGTGAGTATCAAATATCTTGGAGATATTTATTCTGTCCAGTCGATTCTTAAAGCAGTTCAGTGTGGGAGCCGTCACATTTTCCGGGAGCCTTTCCATGCTGTTACAACTCGGTTAGTCAAGAATTACGTCAAAGGCTTTTTTATGAATTTTCCCATACCATTAGGAAAATGTCCACGCAAATGTTTGTTCGCATTCAGTGTGTAAAGGTCTTGAAGGCTGGGCACTTCGTAGTGTTCTGTAAGTATCTTTTACGTCTCAACCGTTCTACGTGTTTTACATCTTTTGCCTTCTCACTGCGTATTAGTGTTTACAATGGTATGCCATTATCTTTTTTTTTTTTCATTATTTGCGTAAAGGGGCTTTTACGCATAGCGTATGCCAGTCCCATCGTATCCTAAACAATAATTGTACTTTCACAGGACGTGGGCCATGAATTTGAACAAACCTTACGCAACGTCGCCATTTGGTTGGGATAGAATTGTATGGAACATGCCTACGTCATCATCATCATCATCAGTTCTGTTCAAATTCTAGGACTTTACTAAACTATTTCTACTCGACCCATATTGGACACATTCCATCAATAAATGTTGTAGGTACAACTCCACATTCGTCACAATTGGGTGAAGCGATTTTCCATATCATGAAAGCAAATTTTTTATAATTACCAAAAAGGTCGCATACCACAAACCTTGCAGATCACAATCTCTACAGTACTATGTTAATAATCTTGAGAGAACAAGAACAGACACGCTTCTAACACTACCAATTTAACGCATTTAAAGAAAGAAAAAGAAAGAAACAAAAGAAAATTTTTAGTTTTATTAAAAATGGCACTGCTCTTATTAATACTCGTATTATATAACGTTTTCTTATATACGTCTGTAAGAATATGTAACAAGTAAGTATGAATACTCTGAAAGCTTAAATAGTTCTACAACATAACACTATTAAGGATTCCAGTTTAATCAGAACACATATAAATCTTATATGATAATAATAATGTTTATTTGCCAAAGACAGTTTACATTTCCTTAAAGTCTACTCTAATAGCTAGGTTTACAAAAAATTAAAAAAATACAAACTAAGACGCAAAGGAAGGATGTTGCTTATGAACTCCACACTAGGTCGAGCCTGTCTCGTGGAGTCCATGGGTGGTATTACCATAATTATAGTGAACATGCGCATTACATTAACAAAGGAAATCTTCAGAGGTAAGTATGTAAGAAAGCGTTAATTTTTAATTTTTGAAAAAGAAAGGTGGTGGCTTTTAAATCCGTTGTACGGCACTTAAAGAAAGAAAGAAAAAGTATTTATAGCGACTCGTACAGGAGTACAGGAAGATCACAAACTAAACTAAACAGTCAAAAATAAAAAAAAAACTTGAAAAAAAGTAATAAAAAAAGAAAATTGAAACTGAATATAGGTACGAGGCCAAAAAGCTCTTATCTCAGCATGATGCTGCGAAATTTAAAACATAACTGTCGCAGCGCTGGTATACACTGACGGAAGGGTTTATACCCACGAAATCATTAATACAACCCTCTAAGATAGTATAATCCTTTTGAATGACTCATCATCATCTGCCTACCCTTTTCCCAACTATGTTGGGGTCGGCTTCCAGTCTAACCGGATGCAGCTAAATACCAGTGTTTTACATGGAGCGACTGCCTATCTGACCTCCACAACCCAGTTACTGGGTAATACGATACCCCTTGGTAAGACTGGTTGTCAGACTTTCGGGCTTCTGACTACCCGTAACGACTGTCAAAGACCCACGAATGACAGCCGGGACCAACGGCTTAACGTGCTTTCCGAGGCACGGAGGGGTCACGGTATGTAAAGATGGTCACCCCACAGACCAACCGCGGCAAGCGTAGCTTAACCTGATCGATCGACCTGTGCGGCTGTTATTATTTAGCCACGGGCCCCTCCTTTTGAATGACTATTTCATGAAATATCAATCAATTGGGTTTTATGAACTTAGAGGGTTCTTCTTATTGATTATAATTTTGTAAATAAATACTTGTTACGAACGCGAGTCATATTATGTTCAACATACAACCTGACACTGACCTGCAAATTGCAAAAAAAAAAATAAGAAAATGTGAATTTCACGAGCTATCCTGACACTTGCCCCTTAGGGAAAGGGTCGTATCATTATAGGCCGACCGCTTAACTGAGACGTTGCCTGAGGTAGCAGCGCGGTGCGGGAGGGGTGTGGTGACGTGATGCGAGAGCTCAGTGATTCGTCAATTTGTGACAACTATCACCCCTCCCGCATCGCGCTGCTACCTCAGGCAACGTCTCAGATAAGGGGCTTACAGGACCTAAACACAAAAAACTCAAGTTTTAGAAACAATATAAAAGTATATGATTGACTACAGTAAAAATAATCAGAAAAATATATCATATTCTTCAGGATATATGCTAGGTAGAAAGCATGTAGTGTTTTAATTTTTTGTCCAAACAATAGATTTTTTGTAAATTGATAATTGCCTCATATTTTGCAATAAATTACCAGCGTTGTGTCATCGCGCTTCTCTTTCTTTTCTATGCAGTCCGACAAACACCGCGCTTTAGGTCATGTAGTCGCCTTAAGGAAAGGGTCGTATCATTAATAGGCCGACCGCTTATCTGAGACGTTGCCTGAGGTAGCAGCGCGGTGCGGGAGGGGTGTGGTGACGTGATGCGAGAGCTCAGTCATTCGTCAACTTGTGACAACTATCACCCCTCCCGTACGGCGCTGCTACCTCAGGTAACGTCTCAGATAAGGGGTTTACAGGACCTAAACACAAAAAACTCAAGTTTTAAAAACAATATAAAAGTATATGATTGACTACAGTTAAGCGGTCGGCCTATAACTTAGTTTACTTCCATAATTCGCTACTTCTGACATAATATTTGAGCTGATCTTTGAATAACAAACTACCTTATCCAAATATGCCTAAACAAACGTTATGTTTCTAAATGATGAACCGGCCTAAACACACCTCAAACATCACATCTGTATCCCCCAAGGGTAGGGCTGCCATCACCTAAATTAGTGACCCCGGATAAAAACTTCAAAAACCCCGGACATTTCGGTGAAATAAAAAAAACCCCGGACTCCTTCGAAAAAAAAAAAAAATACAATAAAATAAAAACACTGTTAAGTATCATATTTTTTGTCATATTTATAGGATATCAATTTAAACCTCAACAATACAAATGAAACGCTTAATTAATAATCAATTATACACTCTTCTCCATGTGAGAGTTATTCTGGTAACAAAAATAATTAGCAACTCTTCTCTTTTAACTATGATTTATGCTTTAATTTATTGATCATTCAAAGTCGGATTTCCCCTAAAAAAGTAAGAAAGAAAGAAAGAAAAAAAGTAAGAAGAAAAAAGAAAAGAAAAAAAAAGAAAGAAAGAAAGAAAGAAAGAAAAAAGAAAGAAAGAAAGAAAAAAGAAGAAAAAAGTAAGTAAGAAAGTAAAAGTGTCCGGACCCCGCCCGGACGCCCACCAAACTAGGACAAATCCGGGAAAACCCGGACGGATGGCAGCCCTACTCAAGGGGTAGGCAGATTTGTTTATGTAGTACCTTTAACTACTCACTCCACATTTTGCCTCTTACAAACGTTACTATTCACCTATGTAATATGTATTTTGTCTGGTTTAATGCCCCATGGCATAATTATTATTTGCCCTTACTTTTTTTTTATTTAGCCTATATTGTGTCCCACTGCTGGGCAACGGCCTCACCTTTTCCCTTCCACACCTCCCTGTTTTGAGCGATCTCTGGCCATGTTGGCCCTGCAAACTTCGTTAGATCGATAAACAAAAGTTACTTTTTACAAATGTGGCTACACACACACATCAGAAGTGTCTTAAGGATCAAGTATTTTATTGCCCTATTGAAATTAAATAAAAATGTCTGTTTAGATTTATTAAATAAGTACTACATTCTTCTTTTCATAACGATTGTACTCTTACTCGTTGTTTTTTTTTTATTAGGGTTCCGTACTTCAAAAGGAAAAACGGAACCCTTAAAATCACTTCGTTGTCCGCCTGTCTGTTCATCTATCAAGACCCTTTTTCTCAGGAATGCGTGGAGTTCTCAAGTTGAAAGACGTGTAAAAATAATTTTTTTAAGTCAACGCAATCAAAAGATTATGTCGTTTATTTTGACACTCGCAAGGGAATCAAAACATATAGGGTACCTACCTACTTCCCGTTGCCCTAGAATCATGAAATTTTTTAGAAGCAATGGCATGTAGCTCAATTAAAGGAATACATCCGAAAACCATAAAATTATAGTTAAATAAAAAAAAATGGTGAATACAAACTTATTTGCAGTTGGTAAACTAACCGCGACCTATGTCGATTTATGGGGACAATTAAATAGTTTACTCACGGCAAAGCTAAGTTTGTCCCTCAATCCAGTTTATCTATTTATACTTAACCTTACTTTGTTTTTTGCTTACTTTTTCTTTTTTCTTCTTTTTTTATTCTTTCTTTTTTCTTGTTTTTTTTTTTTGTTTTTTTTTTTTTGTTTTTTTTTTTATGTTTGTTTGTTTATTTATTTGGTGTACATAATAAAGAGTATTTCTATTCTATTCTATTATAACTTTTCGTTAGAGCAATATTCAATGTTTTCATAGTTTATGAACTTCAGTAATGTTACTTAATTATCTTGGTGAATTTACATTAACTAACTGCTTATACTGTTATACGTACTTATTATTATATAAGTACATAGATTTATCAAACGAAAAAACGGTAAATATATTAGAGACACGATTCCCGTGATAAACTATTTACATACATACAAATTTGTACGGAACCTTCGTTGCACGAGTCCGACTCGCACTTTACCGGTTTTTTATAAATAGTTTGTGCCCAGTAGGTAGCCACTGTGATTGCGGAATCAGTAGCATTATTTAGGCCATTCAAGGTGCAGGTGAACTTAGGACACTCCAGCAAGTGAGGTATCTGGCCTCATACCAAACGGAGAGCCATCAAAAACATAACTTGTAAAAAAAGCCAAGTCTCGCAACTCAGTTCTTTTACCGTAAAAAGTTGTGTGATCCATGTAATACCAAGTCGGTTAATTTATTCAGTCCCTACATAATCTTATAGTGACCTTAACAATATTAAAAATCTTTTATGTTTTAAATAAATAGATTGACTTGACCATCGCATGAAAACACAATGTATCTCACAAGTAATACATTTTATATTAAATTAGATGTTCAGTGCGATTTTATATTAAATTAGATGTATAGTGCGGTACCAGTCTTATCAAGGGGTATCGTATTACCCAGTAACTGGGTTGTGGAGGTCAGATAGGCAGTCGCTCCTTGTAAAATACTGGTTTTCAGCTGCATCCTGTTAGACAGGAAGCCGACCCCAACATAGTTGGGAAAAGGCTAGGCAGCTTTGCAAAACGTAGTAAACAAATGGGATTAGGCCCTTTGGTACTGGGGTACGAGGTAGGTAAGTACTATATTCCCTGGGTCTATTGTATGCCATCTAAAAAATACCTGCCCTATTGGTAAAACGGACGTAGGATATTACAAAAAAAAAAATAAAAGAGTACCTATTCTATTCTAAAATCAGCAAACTTTTGCGAGCCGCATTCCTCTCAGGATTGTTCCGAAGCGTTTCTCTTTAGCATTACCATGCCTTCTAATTTCGGCCAAAATTTTTGTGGAAACAACAACATCATAAAATTTTTAAGGGACTATTTGAACCGGCAAAAATGTAGCTACATCATCAAATTAGCCGAAGGCAGGGCCGCATTAAACATGTCGGGGCCCCTTTTCCCCTTTTCTAACTTCCTAAAATACTTTTTTCTACTACAATGCTATTATATTCAGAACTAGCTGCTGCCCGCGACGTCGTCTGCGTGAAGGCTCTACAGCACCAAAAATACCTAAGATGCCAGTGTCGCTATAGCATTATAAAGTAAACAACTTTTAAAATAGCATTAAAATATAAGTTTTTTTTTTGCAAGCGAAGCAAGTGAAGAGAGTTATATGGGAATCCTGCTGAGTTCAGTCATAAGAGGTGACTGAAGGAAATAGAGAAAATAATGCAGGAATACATTCCAGGACACAAAAGAGTAAAAATACGTTCAAAGGTATCATATATACCTTACAACACTTCCCTATACACTACGTTGGTAGTTATGCTGCCAGGAGCCAAAATGTGTGATGACGCGGGAGCAAGCGACGACGTACAGTTGCCCGTGTGAGAAGCAACTCGTCCTGACGTCGACACCCACTGCCCTCAGTGTCTGCCCCTGCGACTTATTGATGGTCATCGCGAAGCAAATACTCACGGGGAGCTGTACGCGCTTGAACTGGAACGGGAAGTTATGAGGTATGAGGGGAATGCGTGGTATAAATACTGCCTCGCCGACGCCATAACCCGTAAGAATTTCCGCCTCAATGGTGTGTCTGTGGAGCGAGATGACTTTAAGGCCCGTTACACAACTTCGGAGGAGATAGGTTCCGAAGAAACATAACCGGGACACCGCTTCAGCTTGATGGTATGCGCTGGAAGTCCACTTGCTGACAGGGAGTTCAGAAATTCCACGGGATAATGTGTGGCGTCATCTTGCTTGACAACAGTGTTTATCGAGGTGTAGACCACTTCATTCCCCTCAATTTCCGAGAGAATGCATTCGTTAATTGCTGCAGCCTGATCATTTTTGGGCGTCAAAATGGCCCGCTCACACACCCAAGAATTCTGCTGGTGCGGTATACGACTGAATGTCCCCGTACACACAGCGAATGAGTTCTTCTAAGCTGGAAACCACTCTACCGAGAGACTCTGGAAGCACCACCTGTCTACCTCTCTCTTCTGGTAGAGTGCCTTCGCCAAGACTTAGAAGGACATCGGAGAATTCTTGAGCGCGTGCATTGCCGCCGAGCCGAGCTCTCATATTAATGGTCAAGCGCAGCGTACGAACTCGTGACCACAACGAAGATCGTTTCAACGAAGCATTCACCTCGTCAGCCCTCGATCGTCGGCCATCGTACACTCATCCCATACGATCAGAGAGCAATCCTTGAGCACGTGTCCCTTATCGCTGTTACGTGACACACCACAAACAGGCGTTTCGGCGCTCTCTAAATCGATGGGAATTTTAAACATGGCATGTGCTGTCTTGCAGTCCCGGAAGCAGTGTGGCAGCGATTCCCGACGACGCTACAGCAATAGCAATTTTGCCTTGCCTCCTGACCTCTGCAAGTATGCCAGTGGTAACAAATGTTTTTCCTGTACCACCAGGAGCATCCAAGAAAAACATTTTACCCTGGTTTTGCCAAACGCTTTCAAGGACGGTGTCATAAATTTGTTTTTGCTCTGAAGAGAACAAAGCGACATGGTCATTTCGTATGGTGGTCATTTCGCCGTCTCCTACTTCGTCTCCAGTAGCACGCCTCAAAGGTCGTAGAAAATCTTCAGACAGATGATGGCGATACTTCTCCCACAAAGCTACCGGGTTCGCCACTCCACATGACGCATGCGGCTGGGACTGTCACTGACGCTCGCCTCCGCGAGGGTGTCAGCCCAATTTTGGTCACCGTCGAGAAGGTGACGTGCTACGCAGGCTGCGCGGTAAGTGGGAAACTCCACGCCATCAAATGTCCTCAGAAAGGCGAAAGACTTTGCCTCGGACAGTGTGAAGTAACAACCGCAGAAAATCGCATTCGCCATTATTCGGATGCACGGTATAATTTAAGTTTATAATTAGGTATACGACATGAAAATATATTAATTACCAAGCAATAATCACACAGATAAATACCGAACAAAAGTATTAACAGTCAATGTTTATTTTGTACTAACAACATGAAATTGATGAAGAAATGATCATCATCAATGAACATAACTTTTTTGTAATACTTAACACCGCATTTTTTTTAAATTGTCTTCCTCAACTCTGCTCAAGATTTTGAGGGTTTTGTTGGAACTTGAATTTGTCAAAACGAACTATACGATACAACTTTTATGAAGAAAATGCACATTACCATCTATGAATTTTAAGAATAACTAACTACTAACCTCACCAACATGATCAAATTTAAATTATTAATTTCCAAAAAGTGTTGACATGTAACTTGATTTGATTTTTATGAAATCTCATAGATGGCGCTGCTTCAAAATTGTCTTATACTACTAACATTCATTAAACTATGTTTCTCTGCCCAAGTTACTTAAGTGTCGTAAAAGTTTTTATAGTGTAAAGCTAGATAATAGCATGACTTACTCAAAAACAACATTTAAATATGCGTCGTTAGATTACACGCTGTCACAGAATGCGTAAGAAAAATAAAGATTCACAGCTCCTCCTCGTAGGTGATAGCGTGATAATATGTAGCCTATATGTTGACTCGACCTCTTAGTAATATTCATGCAAAATTTGAAGTAAATCCATGCAGTACTTTTTGAATTTAGCCCGGACATATATACAGACAAACAGACAAAAATTCTAAAAACTATATTTTTGGCTTCGATATCGATTGTAGATCACGCCCCAAGTATTTTTTTTATATATTCTATGTACAGTTTTGCCTTTCCTACGATTTTATTATATACGATTTTATTATATATGTTTATATTATTTATTTAAACATTATCATTTTTTTTTTTTTTAATAACACAGACGATAAGGACCAGAATTATTTCGTCATAAAGGCAAGCCTTTACGACGTGATTAAACACATAATAATGTTTTAAAGATCACATGATTTCGTTAGTACTATATCGCGCCAATAGATGTCGTTACATGTTTCCACTTATTGCAATAAAAATTGTTATAGAATGCTTTAAATTGATTATATCTTTTGATAGACTGAAGCGATTGCGATGAAACAAAGACTAATCACTGCTCCGAGTTCTACACTATATTTGAGTATAAATATGAACCATATTGGTTTGGTACTTTTTACGTTGAGCCTGTTCAAAATCTGTCACATCCAAACAGACAAACAGACAAAAATTCCAAAAATTGAAGAAATGGCATCTGTTGGTTATCCTATAACAGCCCAACTATTTTTTTTATTTTTTTTTTCAATGTACAGAAACGCCTCGTCTACAGATTTATTATATGTAAAGATTAAGCTATTTTTTACTACAATACTGCTCTTGCTTTTGCTTGCCGTCCCGTCATCGTCTGATTAGTCGGCGTTAATATTGACGAATATCATTTTATAATAATTTGAAATATGCTAATGTAATTTAACAAAACACCAAGGCAATAATATTGTCATTGAGGATACAAATTTTCAAAGTCATTTTTCACTCGATGAAACATTTTCAATACATAGGCATAGGTCATTCTAGGTGCGCGGTGCCCTCTATCCGATGCGGGGCCTCTAGGAAGTTACCTACACTGCCTTATGGAAAATCCGGCCCTGGCCGAAGGGACAACATACCCGAAATTCCCTGTAAGTCTCGTTTCACCTTAGTGGCTATATTTTATGCTAGCTGCCCCTCGGGGTTCCTCGTAAAGGGAATTAATGAAATCCTGCCCCTTCAATAACGCAGGGGACTAATAATATAGCTTACATTAATTACTTTTGTAAAAGTAATCAATTTAAAGGTAATACCGTAAAGTTTTCATTAATGTTTTGCGGCAGAACAAATCCCAGCGACTTATTATACCTTTTAGAATTTGTAGGCGTAATTTTGATCGTATCTTTCATACTTTATTTGAATAATGGTTGTTAAATCGTTTTGAAGATTTTCGTAATAATGAAAGTCAAATACCGACAGAAGAAGGGTTGTTTAAACCGTTGGTTAGGGGAAACTGGGTTTACGTTGACGTAAATGCGTATTTTTAACAATGACTGCCGGGATCCATTCCGCCACCGGATCACGGTATGCAAAGATGGTCTCATCCACGGACCGACCGCGGCAAGCGTAGCTCAACCTGATCGATGGACATGAGCGGCTGTTAATACTTAGCCATTAGTCTAATTTCTGTATCAGCCGGAAATGTATTCATATTCCTGAAGATATTCTTTGGTAAACATACATTTGTTTCACCCAGAGGCTGATGAGATGGCTATTTATTTTATTTACGTCACCATTTACCCTATTAGGGCTACTCGATAGGGAAAAACTAAATGTCTGGTGAAATTATAATGATTGTGTTGTACAAATTGAATTGAATTGGGGGGATGTTAGAACCCGTTTTGTTATTTTTTTGTTTTTTTCCTTTTGTGGTAACAATTACTGAATCTATGCGCATCAGCAAGCGTAGTGTGGGACCCCTCATCTAAATGGACGGACGACATATGGCTAGAACACACTCCTGGCGAAATTTTCTCTGTAGGTATTTCTCAAAGTTTTCTCTAGAAATCTCAATACAAAAAGTCAGGCTATTTATTCTGAAAAATAGTTTGTCTAATATCCTCTAACCCTACCTAAGCCTAGGACATGAGGCGTAACACCGGTCGCTATTAGCTACCTAATGCTCTAGTGTGTGTACCGGGCCTTAGTTTAATTGGATTATAAGGCCAAATGGTAAACCGGGCTGCTTTTATGATCGCAGTGTCTTGAAAGGAGTTTGTGTAACCGGGCTCTGTTCATATCACACATAATATGTAAATTTATGTTAGAAGTCTGTATGTTTATTTGTATGTGTCTCATAATATTTGTTTAGTTTCATTAAGGGCTGGTTTTTACATCGCCAGATACCTTTTATTCCAGTAATAAAATTGACGTTTGACAGTTTTTGTATGAAATAACTGTCAAAATTTCAAAATTATTCCTCGAATAATGTTATCAGATTGAAAAATCTGCCCTAAGTGAATTGTTTTTATGTATTTTTTGTGTCTCCTTTACTCTTTCACACGCTGTCTTCTACATCTCTCTATCTATTGTCCTACCGTAGGTAGTCCGCAGGTATCAATCAACTCAGCCTATCGCAGTCCACTGCTGGACATAGGCCTCTCCCAGACTGCGCCACAGCACCCTGTCATTAACAACCTCATAAGAGGTCATTGTACTCATCATTATGAACAACTTGAAATCGCGAAAAAAAAATCAGCTGTTCCCTACATTTATGTTCGTTTAACTCGTCAAAATGTAGGGAACAGCTGATTTTTTTTCGCGATTTCAAGTTTTAGTCCCATAGTAAAAGTTGTTCATAATGATGAGTACAATGACCTCTTACTTGGTTATTAATATTTTACTGTATTGTTACAAAATAGTAGTTACATATTCATTAATGTTATATTATATCTATTTATAAAATAAATACTTCGGCGTTATTACCTATTGCCACTCGTTGAGAATAAACCATATTTTCTCATACGTGTTCACAGCTCAATTAAAAAACCGGATTTCAGACAGGTAGCATAATACCTGGACATTCATCAAAAAAAAAAAAAAAAAACTGTACCCACGAGCAGAGACACAATTATAATTAACCTAATCCTCAAAGCTTAAAAAATGAAAAAGGTGACGAGCACGTTTTTTGTCACGTGAGCCAAAGTTAATATAAAACGTGCCGTAAGCCGCACTTAATAACGAAGTACCTACTCGTAGGATGGTACAGTCAACAGCATGTCCACGTCATCATCAAAATCAAAATATTTTATTTGACATAAACCTTCATGGGCACTTATGAAACGCCAGAAGCGTCGTTTCCTATGGAGCTGGCAAGAAACTCCACGGTTACTCTTTTTTCAATAACTGGCTTTTACAATGTGTTTCAAATTACAGTGTAAACAGTTATGGGGGGACAGTGGAGGCCTGAGTACGTTAAGTACCTGGTTTGTTTGTCGTAGCAGTAAGAGCGGATTTACTGCTCGGCGACGGTCAGCTCTGACATCGGCCGATGGCAACAAACAACAAAGCTACGACGCCACAGTATAAATCTTTACAGTGGTGCAGCCCTGATGAATCGCTACGCGCGTACGGTTACGTCGCGACGAGGACCGTCGTCGGTCGGGCGTACATCGCTCGGTCGTATGACGCGCTATGTATATGCGGACATTTAGTGACCGTACGCGCGTACGCACTATCTCTCTTGTGAGTACCTACTAAGTTTACCGTGAGCTAAGCACTAAACGCTCGGACGCGACCGATAATCAGCGGGAACCGTGCGCGCTGACCGTCCGTCGACCACTAAATCCCTTACGTGCGGCTGACTGTATGTAGTAGCGGTTTTTTGGTCTATGAATTAAAGCTTTGTGGGCTGAACACTGTGTTGAATAATAATTTCCTAGATTGGAAGTATGCGGTCGTAATGCGTATGCACAGAGTAGGTAATGAATGGAGAGCTATAGGCCTAATTGAGGTTGGTGTAGCGACGACTTGTGCACAGAAACCTGGAACAAAAGAACAATAAATGTCAATAAATAATTTGCCTTTTTAAATATGGAACGAAGTTAGAGAAATTAATACTTTTTTTAGACAGTACATAAATAACAACTTATAACTAATCACACTAATATTATAAAGGCGAAAGTTTGTGAGTGTGTGTGTTTATATGTTTGTTACTTCTTCACGCTCAAACGGATGGACCAATTTTGATAAAATTTTGTAAGGAGGTAGCTGATACGCTGGATTAACATATAGGATTTTTTATCCCGATATTCCCACGGGATCAACATTTATGCGGGTGAAACCGCGAGGCGCAGCTAGTTAATTAATAAAAATAACAATATTATATCCTAACTTAACTAAAACTACTAACAAAATAAAATATCGCGTCGAAAAACTCATCCGTATCGCTGTGTTAATAGGATACTAGCGTCGTTAAATTACTACGTTGTATGGTAATTAATGCCTCTGGCCAATTAAAAGAAAGCCCTTGGGTCACGGGAAGTGTTAACCAGCAGTTTCGAGATTTCCTTAATGAGACCATGAGCACTTGGACCCAGATGGGGTGACCCAAGAGTATCGACACACGTTGTGTCCCATACTAAAGACCCACCCACCTTCCGTGGAAATAAAGACATGCAGTCCGGTGTCCTGCCTTCGTTGCGACACAAGCCATTTGGTTCTAATACAGCTGGATAGTGACAGCGATGAGGAGAACAACAAGGAGCTCCTAGTCGCAGGGAACGATCGACGACGGTAGTGCATGAAGCATAGCCACACAGGTCGATCGATCAGGTTAAGCTACGCTTGCCGCGGTTGGTCTGTGGATGGTTGACCATCTTTACATACCGATACCCCTCAGTGCCTCGGAAAGCACGTTAAGCCGTTGGTCCCGGCAATCATTCGTGGATCTTTGATAGTCGTTACGGATAGTCAGAAGCCCGAAAGTCTTACCAAAGGGTATCGTATTACCCAGTAACTGGGTTGTGGAGGTCAGATAGGCCGTCGCTATATGTAAAATACTGGTATTCAGCTGCATCCGGTTAGGCTGGAAGCCGACCCCAACATAGTTGGAAAAAAACTAGGTATATTATGTTGAATATACATACAAATAATACCTATATGTTCTGACAGTAACATAAAATTAAAATATTTTTTAAGTAAAAATACAACACTTGGTAAAACTTTTCTTTATTGCATGGCACGTAGTCCATATCCACGAATCCCATGTTATGCATTCCATAGAGAAACTTGTTCAAAATGGCGTGTAAAAATCACTCCATCAACGAATGCTGGTGAATAAATCAACAGCCTTTACAAAAGCAGAAGCAAAAATCAACGCAAAACATAAATTGCCTCGACGAACATTTTATTTGGTGTACCAGGGTAACATGAAAACCCTGTCAGTGCTTTTCTATTCAGAGGCACACATATATAAAGTACTAGCTTCTGCCCGCGACTTCGTCTGCTTGGACTTCAGGATTGGGTCCAAAGACAAATGAAAAATGTGTGAGTAGTAAAAAAATAACGGGATAAATATTTCACTCGTAGGTAATATGGTAGAATAACAAAGCACAACTCAGCTTATCGCAGTCCACTGCTACCCTGGACTTCGATAGGCTGAGTCTCCCAGGCTGCGCCACAACACCCTGTCCTCCGCCTTCCGCATCCAGTCTGTTCCAGCCGTGTCCCAGCAGTGTTAGGTCGTCGGACCATCTCGTCGTCGATCGGTCCCACACTACGCTTGCTGATGCGCGGTCTGCACTTCAGGACTCGTCTGCTCCACCGGCCATCGGTCCTTCGACAAACACTGCTACTTCAGAGTGAAGTACTTATGTATAGTTTTTTTTAAAGTTGATAACAGTGTTAAGCCCTGTCATTCACCTAGATAAAAGTATCCTATTCCAGCAGGGTAATTGCGTAACACACTATCAGTAGCAATGGGTTTCATTTTGACAGTTCTACAACATTCATTGCGTTATTTACGTTGTTGAGCAGACACTTTCCGAAAATATGGAGCAATGGATTAGCAATATGCTTCAAAATGATTCAAATTGAGAGTAATAGCACAGGAAATAGTGTGTTACGCGATTAGGGTGCAGGTTATAAACTATCTCTGTGTGCCAAATTCCATCCAAATCCGTTCAGCCGTTTTTGCGTCATAGAGTAACAAACATACCTACAAATTTTCACATTTGTAATATTGGTTGTATATCGGATATCTATGGTTGTATAGCTCCGCTATTCATGCAAGCCTGTGTTAGCAACGCCGTCATATTTTCCACAGTGCGTACTAAAATCGATTGGCTTGCTCCACCATTGAGCGAAGTAAACAAATAAACAACCTTTTATGTTAGGAGAGTGTTAAATAACAGCTATTCATTTTTATTTACATCATTTACAAGCATTTGGAGGTTTTATAGCAAAAAGCAGCAACGTTAGTTCCATTAGACAATTGGACTTTACACGCGTTGTAAACTCATCTGCCTAGCCTTTTCCCAACTATGTTGGGGTCGGCTTCCAGTCTAACCGGATGCAGCTGAATATCAGTATTTTACATGGAGCGACTGCCTATCTGACCTCCACAACCCAGTTACTGGGTAAAATGATACCCCTTGGTAAGTCTGGTTGTCAGACTTTCGGTCTTCTGACTACCCGTAAGGACTGTCAAAGATCCACGAATGACAGCCGGGACCAACGGTTTAACGTGCTTTCCGAGGCACGGAGTGGTATGTAAAGATGGTCACCCATCCACAGACCAACCGCGGCATGGTCGATCCTCGACCTCTGTGGCTGTTATTATTTAGCCACTGTTACATAAATAAATACTTATCATTACTCTATTATCCTACATGTAAGAACGTTGTATCCTACAAAATAGCCTGGCTCAAGTGTTAATACATATTACATACGAAAGTGGCGAGACGGTAATCCAGGCTCTCATCTTGGGTCTCGTACCCATCCCGAACCTTACCATCGGACGGTTTCGGAGTCACGTCCCGACTTACGGAACATTTATTGATGGGTAAATAAGAGTCATTCCGGTCTCCCCCTCCTCGATCCCCTGCTAATTCTTCTTCTGTTTAGTCTGTCTTATCCACTATAAACTTTCTCATTCCGGTGTACTTCGAGGTTCCGAAACAAAATAAAAGTAAGCAATTTTGTTACGATTTAAGAGGGTCATCGATTTTGTGTACCTTCCCTTAAAATATTGGCCAAAAAACTTGGACTAATTAAGGAAAACACATTTTCCTTTTTTTGGTTATTAAATTAGTATCTTCTAACAAAAGGTACAGCCCAATACATACTAATTTAAAAAGTGGTAGGTATAACCTTCCTGTTTTTCGTCTTAAAAATTACATTCTTGTAGGTGCAGAACCTTCCAGCTCTCTCTTTTAGATATTTTAATTCATTCACCTTCGTTTTCGCCTTTATCTGGATGATAGAGCACTGTCTCGAATCGACCCTCATTTTCCTGCACAGTCTAACAAAACTACAAACCCCCATAAACTAAAACTCCAGTACAACAATATCCTATCCACTAACCACAGCATACACAAGTTGAGAGGGATCATTAGTTTCAGGTATTATGAACCCTCCTTACACAGAGCCCTGTGATTTACGTACAAATTAAAGTAGAAAATATGTAAATCCAGAGGGGCGAGCTTGTTGACCTTGGCCTACATCCGGCCCACACTTGGCTGACCGGCTGGGGTCATTCGTTTAAAGGCTCGTTTACACGGGGACAGTTTCTCGCACGACGAAAGGTGAGAATGTTCAAACGCCTGACATCAAGCTACCCGAAACTGTAAAATTTTCTCAATAACTTTGAACCTTATGCTTTAGCGATGAAGTTGAAAATCTATTACAATAAATTTGACAGATTGTAGTAGCTTGATGTGCTGGCGTCTGTTCATACGAGATTACGATTATGTCATACGACGCTCATTTCTTAAAATGTGGACAGAAGACAATTCGAAAAAGTTATAATTTTTAGGGTTCTGTACGTCAAAAGAAAAAACGGAACCCATAAAAGATCACTTCGTTGTCCGTTTGTCTCTCCGTCTGTCAAGACCCTTTTTCTTAGTTATCAAGTTGCTTCAATCAGAGCTGCATTCCCTTGAAGTCAACGCAATCAATTATGCCGCATATTTTGACACTCGTAAGGGAATCAAAACTTAGAGGGTACTTCCCGTTGACCTAGAATCATGAAATTTGGCAAGAAGCAATGTCATGTAGCACAAGTAAAGGAATAAATCCGAAAACAGTAAATTTATAGTTACCTACAAAGTACGGAACCCACGGTGCGCGAGTCCGACTCGCACTTGACCGGTTTTTTGTTTGCAACACGCAACACGCGCGATGTGAAACATCTCGAATGTCAACATTTATAGCGTTCAACTGACAATTTTGACATTCGAGGAGCTTAGCATAACTAACATACCTTTGTGTCAAACGAAGTTTTGGCTCAATATCTGCAGGGCATCAACCATTTCGGCCACGCGCCAGTATAACATTGTAGCGTTGTAGTTATCATGAATTTGCCTATTGTTTACACGACTACACAGTTATCTCTAATCTCCTATTCTCTCATAATCTCCTATTCGAAGCGAAAAACTCTCACCGTGTAAATGACCTCACGCCTCTTCATTTTCATTAAGGCCTGATGCCCGGTAAAACCTCACGAGGGCTTCCGGTTATCCGCAGGCCTTTTTACACGTAAATGTGGACTTTTTAACGTTGGAATTAAAGATTTGAGTGGAGTAACAATTAAATTGTTTTGTTACGAATTAGTCATCATTTAATGAACGTATTTTCTTTCTGTTCTTTCATTCCCCTTTTTATTCGGTCGGTTTTGTTAAAAGGATTGTTAATTGTTTTCGTTTTATTTTGTGGAGGTATTAAGCTGCCAAAAAAAATAAGGTTATTAGCTTGCCAATCGGATTGTCGGAGGACTCTTTATAATATTAGTATAGATTACAGAGTATCTACTTTGAGAAAAATACTTGTTCTACGTTATTACTGCTCGTGCTTTTCAGAATATTAAAGTTTCAAAATAGCTTCCCCGAATACTTTGTAGGTGAAAAATATTTTAATATAAAGGCATCAGAAAATAACAGAAAACTGAGCGGTTTAATCTATTCTTCTTTAAAAATCACTTTGAGATCTTGAAGGAATTTTCGAGGTCGTAGGAAAGTCCCCGTGGTTTGAATCTGCGAAAATTTAAGTACCTACTTTATAATAAAGACATATAACCCATTTATGTAGTGCACACAAAAGTCATAGCACAACACACAAAAGCATAATTTAATGATAGCAAATTACATGAATATGACGGAGAAGGTACGCGTTATCATCAGCCATATTTTAATTACTGTGGGCGTACTATGGGTAGTGTTGAGTATTGCGCAATAGAAAAACTGTTTGCAGTTCAAATCAGATTATAATTTTACGAACAAATTAATCATATTAGCAAAACACATACTCTACATGACACAACTTGATACGGAACGCGCGACAGTTTCTGAGCACATGTTGTCGGTACGATTTCCAATGATCAAGAGAGAACTCCACACCATTCTGAAGGGCTCTCGTCCACTCACACGAACGTCAGGTTAGACTCTGTGGAGCACCACCAGATAGCGCTGGCGTTTCGGTCAGTCAAACGAACGACTGACGTATATCCGACAAATAATAATAAAAAAAAAACAAAACTTATTATACATTTTAAAATACATGTGAATTTCCTTTCGAATTGTGTACGGTCAATAAAGGAAGGATAGAAGTTCACTTAAAAGACTAGCAAGGCTTGGGTTCTTCCTTTCCAATGTGCCATTTTGTCACGTAGCTACATAATTCCTTTTCGTATAACGACCCATCTAAGCGTAGGTAAATGTAATAAATACAAATGACGATCAAAAATTCTCCAACCACGTGTTAAGGCCAATAACCCTTATTTTAAGTGTCCATACAGGAGATTTCGTATCCCAAAATGGCGTCGAAATTCGCCATTAACGTCCCATTGAACACATTACACCGAACGAACATTCAACAAATCTGTCTTTAGCACCATTTCGACTCAACTACATACATTCGAAGACACTTACGGAACCCATTGCAATCATTTCGTCCGAAATCAGGTTATTCGGGCAACTTACGACCGTACACCTCGCAAATGTAAGTAAATCCTAATAATGAAGGTGTATTGCCTTCAGAATTATGCGTTTTGCATAGTAATAGAGTTTCTAGCTGTAATTTTGATTAGTTTGATTATTATTCTGTACTTGGGGCCAATGTAAAATGTCTGTAATCTTTTGAGCAATAAAGTTTTATTATTATTATTTTGTCTTTGACATACCTCGGGACCCTAGGTTCCCGGACCTTTGGTAGGCATACGAGGGGCCGAAGAAAACTCGCAAAGGTCCGTTAGACGTTTTTAATGAAATGAGGCACTAACCGACGATTATCCCTGTTCGCACTATGCAAGTGCACCCAAGGACAACCCCCGGTTAGTGTAGGACTATTGCAGGATATGGAAACAAAGTTATTGGATTATGGGTTTGGGTGGCTAAAGTGAACTGGATTCTATAGCCCCTGCCTGAACAATGTTTTTTTATTATAGTTTGTAAGGTTTCAGGAGTTGGTTTTGTAAGTGGTTGCACAGTGGTCAAATCTGAGTAGGTAATGCTGTAGATTGTACTAAGAAACTGGACTTTTATGTTCACATGCTCGCTTAAGCCGGAAAATACAGGGTCATTTTAACTTGGCTTGCTAAACTCCGCAGAAGCGATACATGATAAAATACCGATTATTGACGGAGTAATCGGTGTACCTTACATACATAAAAAAAAAATGCGACGGATTGATAATCTCCTCCTTGTTTTGAACACAATTACGCCTGGACGCTGCCGTATTCACAATTATCGTAACAAAATAGCTATATATCAGTGGTAGAGGTCATTAGTAGTCATTACTCGCGCACAGCCCATTAAATCTTTAGTGGCTGTACTAAAATATACTAAAGTCTACTAATTATAAGTTTTATGGGCCTCTGATTAGATTCATTAGTGGTTGGAGTCTTGTTTAAAAAACTCGTTAGGAAGTTCCATGGTTATAATTAGTACTGATTAACAGTTTCCAGAGAACATAGAAGTTCCTGTTATTTTCGTTGGGGTTGTAAGTGGCGAGTTGAGGACTAAATTAAATCAATATAAAAGTACAAAAGTTTTCACTTTTATAGATTTTATGCCCCGTACCTACTAGACACCAAAATTATGTCTTGACTTTAAAAGAGACTGTGACCTCCAGTTTGTTTCGGGCTTTCAGCTCAGAGCAGTCAGATAGGAAACGCCGAAATCATCTCATATAAATTACCTACCTAGTTTTAACCGTTCCTTCGAAAAAAAGGGCTCGCGACGATACTGCCAAATCGCCCGCCTACGCGCGTGTATGCATACCATTCCTTGATGACATGCTTAGAAGCAGAGGGATTTACTTTATAATACGTTGAATTAGATACTTTAATTTGGCGCACCTTTATACCTTAACAGGTTTTTAGTAATAAGTAGCAATATTCTGCGTTGATGAAGCATCATTGCAGTGGCTCATAATGTTGGCATTCATGTGCAATACGCGACACCTTCATGCTAATATAATTAATTCATTGTATGGGATGCATCTGATACCTAATACAATTACCATAATGAAATATAATTATAATAATTATCATAATATCTGTGTTAAGAGCCTATACTACCTCAGCTAAAATTCACTCTTTATCTCGCTCGCACGATACTGCTCGCGGACTGTGTGAAAGCGAGACAGAGTGCGGTGCTGGGCGGGGGGCAGCGCCAATAGCTTAGGTATTTGCTTATTACGGTGAAAATAAAGGTAATTCAAAAAAACTAACTAACATAAGACCTGCTTTATAGTTAGTTCAGTTAGTATGCAAAGTTTCATAATCTACTTTGAAGTATTTTTTGAATACCAGCGGTTTATTGTTCGGTTTGGAGGTAACTTTGGAATTTTTTTCTATCGAGAAAATTTTATGGAATCGTGTTTTCGTCTAACATAAGACCTTACATTAATCCTCAACTTTAGCATATATTTATTTCAAAATTAATGGTGCATTATTTTCGACATAACGGAGGATCATGCTAAGCCATTTGAGGTAGTATAGGCTCTTAATATCCCTTGTAAGCCAACGTTTGAGGTATTAATTCCCATTCGTGGTGTATTGGCATGAATAGATTTGATCCTCGCTTTCATTTGATCCAAAAGCTTTAGGTATATGGTATTGGGTATATTGCTTTGTGAATTGGGACAATAGGCGAGCCGTGCCAAAGGAATTTTGACGTTCAATACGGTGTTGTATCATTGCACAATGTAGTGAATATATGAGGCCTTTCGTATTCATAGGCTCATTTTGTTGGTCAGAAGGCACAATGATAATATTATTGGTGAAGTATTTTTTTAAACATTTTTTTTTTTTTGTACTTATACTCACTCGGGGAAAGCGCTAAGGTAGCCTGCGAAATTCAAATTTTCTTACGTTTTTTGCAATTTGCTGGTCAGTATTGAGTTGTGCGTTGATTATAATATGATTCGCGATCGCGACCGACCGTAACACATATGTATTTACAGAATATAATCATTAGAATCAGTAATACAACTTGTTAAGTTAGTAGCTTTTTGCTCGACTTGGCGGGGGCACTGCCGTGCCCCCAGATAATCCTAAAATGTCATGATTTCATGAAATAGTCATTCAGTAGGATTGCTTGGTCTTAGAGAGCTGAACAAAAAACTCCAATAAAAACACTGAAGAATTCAACTTGGGTTGCCAGAAGCGATGTTTAGGACAATTACATTAATGAAGGAATAATAATCTGACTACAAAGATTAGTTAAGTTTGCGGAAACTTGCAGTTTACCGCCGAGTTATAGTTGTAAAGTGGATTACAGCGCGGCGTGGATAGTACATAATAAATATTAAGAAGAATAATATTATGAAGGTTTGAGGGGCCCGTGGCTAAATAATAACAGCCGTGCCGCGGTTGGTCTGTGGATGGGTAAACTTGTTTACATACCGAGATCACTTCGTGCTTCGGAAAGCACGGTAAACTGTTCTGCCGTCATAAAGAAAAAGGGCACAACTAAATTTTTTTTCAAAATTGAGTTATATACATATTTGGAATCAGAAAAAAAAGGCGCATAAGCCAGTTTTTTTACTCAATTTTGAAAAAAAATGTTAGTTGTGCCCTTTTTCTTTATGACGGCAGTGTTGGTCCCGGCTGTCATTAGTGAATCTTTGACAGTCGTTGCGGGTAGTCAGAAGCCCGAAAGTCTGACAACCAGTCTTACCAAGGGGTATCGTATTACCCAGTAACTGGGTTGTAGATGTCAGATAGGCAGTCGCTCCATGTAAAATACTGGTATTACTCCATGTAAATACTAGTATTGTAAAATACTGGTATTAGTACACTAGCTGCGCCCCGCGGTTTCACCCGCGTAAATGTCGTTCCGCGGGAATATCGGGATAAAAAGTATATGATAATCCAGGGTGTCAGCTACCTCCATACAAACTTTTTATCAAAATTGGTCCAGCCGTTTGAGCGTGAAGAAGTAACAAATATATAAACACACCCCCACACACACACTCAAAAACTTTCGCCTTTATATTATTAATGTGATTATATTCATCCCGATAGACTTATAGCCCACAAAGAATTAACTCTGATTGGCTAAGCACCTACATAAACCCTGTACTCAACTGTTCGGATCATGGATAAAAGTTTCGGGTTCGCTTCCCGACTACCTGAATCACCGGGCCAGCGCTTTATTCCGAAGGATTTAGTTCAGGGGAGCTGTTTTAGTTTTAAACTCTTTTAAACCCTTTCTATTGGAGTAGGAAATATTGTGGGATTTGTACTGATTCATGATAACGTGAAGAGCCACTGGTATTAGTAAATAATATCATCAATTCTGTTTCTCTTCAAAGCTTAAATACCTACCCACTGGATAACAGAAACATGAAATAAATATAATTCTACACACGAGCGACACGCGTCAACGACAGAAGCTACTGCAACCGTCGAAGAGTGTCGACAGCTGCCGTCAACGCGTGTCTGCAGCTGCTGTAGACACAATATGTCAACGGTTGCAGTTGCCTCTGTCGTAGACGAGTGTCGCTCGTGTGTTTGCATGCTAAGACAGTGCGCAAAACAGAGTTAAAACCGTTTTGTCTTGTGTCAAAATAAGTTTTTCAGTAGATTTTTGTCGACTTTGACTCCATGTCACTACTTTGTTGCAAGTGCCTTATCTTTGTTATTATTGAACAATCACCTTTGTTCTTGGCAAAGTTTCAGAAAATAAATTATTTCCCTGTAAAGTAGATTTCGAAAATCATCTCCTTAGGCAGTGGGTCAAACAGGGTTTAAAGTTTATACGCGGAAACTAGTTACACAAAACACTTCGCTCTAAACATTTAGTTAGCCGAAACTTATCACTCAAAAGCTGGGCCTTTGACTTACTAGGGATGCACCACCACACAAGAGTCCAGTTTAACAGTAAGTAGGTACAGTAACCAGGGTCGTTGGATATAGTTGAAGTTTAGTAAGAAACCAATGGATGTTTTCGAATGTAATTTAATTTGATAAATTAACTGTTTTTCTATTAATTAAATTAAATTTCATTCGAAAAAATCTATCCGTTTCTTACTAACCTTCAACTATATCCGACGAGCCTGTTACTCATCTCCTTTGGTGACCGTACATTGTCTAAAGTGGCTAAACATTTGCGTTCACGCGCGTTTTACTTGTGGTTACCAAGTGTACAAACACTGTGAATTTGTGTGTAAGTGCAGGAGCTCTCAGTACCGTCCGCGACAATGGCGAACCGAATGGCGAAGTCACTTTATTGTGCAGGAAATAAAGTTATTTTTCCATTCATTCATATTTGTTTACATTTTTAGCAAAAAAAATCGCGAATGCAGATTAGATTCATTTTGCGCATTTCATCTCTATTTAAACCTCCAACCTCCAACCCCTATTTCATACTCTGCGTCAACTGTATAACAATAGGATTATAAATCAGTTGCCTGCACGCCAGCCTAGCATGTTATATGATATTGATAATAAGTAAACACACGCCATACGGGCGAGAGTCGAGATGTATGGAGCAGGGTGGCTACACTTCTGGGACAAAATTACAGGACGTTACTGGAATATAAAGAACGTAATAAAGAAAAATAGGTTGGTTGGTGGTTAGGCTGCTTGTTGAATGGTTGGTCGGTTAGTTGTTGGTTGGTTGGTTAAATTTGGTAAGAGTTAATTAGTTTAAGACTGGGTAGGGAAGATTGAGGGAGAAAGAAACGTAGGATAAGCCTGGCAGTTCCGTTGACCTAGATATGAAACAAATACAAAAATATTTATGTCAACTTGGGGCTTGTACACAAAACTACGAATCGGTGCGATGCGAATTCGCAACGCAGAAAACAGCGCAGAATCTCAATCCATACTGTAATATTATAAATTCGAAAGTAACTCTGTCTGTCTGTCTGTATGTTACCTTTTCACGCCTAAACCACTGAACGGATTTCGATAAAATTTGGCAGAGAGAGAGATTGCATCCCAGGGAAGGATATAGGATAGTTATTACGACATACCTTGCGGGCGAACCCGCAGGCGGAAGCTAGTTACTTATGTAACTCCTGTAAAATGTCAAGTTTAGGTTTCAAACCGCCAAATTTTTCCAGAGAAATAAAAGATCGGCTAAGTAAACGTACTGCACCGGTATTTTTTATATTTAGGGGCTTAATTATTAGGTATCACAGCTTGTAATACCTTAGGGCTAGGCATTAGGACAAACCTAATTACCGTTATTCGGTTGGCCAAATCTCTTTGCTCATTTTATCCTTACAGTATTTGCTTTTATTTTGAACGAAAAGGTTCATTAAATTAATTTATAGTAATTAAGTAAGCTTTTGGTTTCTAGATGTGATGTTTTAGGTTTCAATTTTCATGTTTATTTTGTACTTTGAAAATTATGAAATTTCGTTTATACAGGCCTGAAAGAGTTAGCTGAAGGCCATGAGAATAATTAATTAACCACTGTGTTTAATAATTCAACAATGTTTATTATCTTTTTATTTATTTAATACTTCAAGCACATAAATGTACAGAGGCGGACTTAATGCCATAGGCATTTTCTACCAGTCTCTGTGTGTGTGTGTTTGTTTCTTCTTTACCAATCTGAAGGTCTACCTAGACATCAGTAGCGAAAGGTAAATTTTTGTAAGAGGTAAGCAAGTAAGAGTAGATATCTTTAATATGATTATATTATTTGTTTATAGAATACTGACTGTGCCATTTTTCAAAGGGAAGCCGGTAGGAATCGAGTTGTATGGAACCTTCGCCACTGCTAGACATAGTGAAATTCTATCAGCTATAACGGTGCTGAAAAGTAAAAAAAGAACTGGCCAAGTGCGAGTCGGACTCGCACACGAAGGGTTCCGTACCACAAGGCAAAAACGCCGAAAAAAACAGGTTTGTTGTATGGGAGCCCCCCTTATATATTTATTTTATTTAAATTTTATTATTTATTATTAAAGTAAAAATACAACTGAGTATTTTGTGAATATTTCAAGTGCCTACCTGTTGCCATTATTGATATCGAGCAAAAAAGGGCAAAAAAATCGCGTTTGTTGTATGGGAGCCCCCCTTAAATATTTATTTTATTTTGTTTTTAGTATTTGTTGTTATAGCGGCAACAGAAGTACATAATTTGCGAAAATTTCAACTGTCTAGCTACCGCGGTTCTTGAGATACAGCCTGGTGACTGACAGACGGACGGACGGACGGACGGACGGACAGACAGCTAAGTCTTAGTAATAGGGTTCCGTTTTTACCCTTTGGGTACGGAACCCTAAAAATACCAAAGCTAATGACAATTTTGTTTAAAGTCGTTGTAACCTCACTACATGGTCACCCCCATGCCCTGAGTGGTGTGTTTCCGGAGATTACACCGCGTTTGATGTACCGCCTATTATCAGATCATGAACACTTAGCCACAAGATCCTGTCCTGCCGCCGTAAACGCTTAATTACAGCTAGGAAACGCTTTCGCACCTGTGTGCCTAATTACTTTCTTAGATATGAATGGAGGTTTGTTTTAATCAAGGTGTAAGGTATGTTTTTGTGTGCTACATTTTTCTGTATGAGTTTTGATATGTTTGAGGTCTAACATTGATGCCTTGGTCTGGTTGTGGTAGTAGCTGCGCCCCGCGGTTTCATCCGCATAAGTTTCGATCCCGCAAGAATATCGGGATAAAAAGTATTCTATGTGTTAATCCTGGTTATAAATTATCTGTGTGCCTTTCATATACATATGTAAATGTGTCTAGTAGTTTTTGCGTGAAAGAGTGACAAACATCCGTCCATCCATTCATCCTCACAAATTTTTGCGTTTATAATATTAGTAGGATAGGAAGTAGGATGATCTGATATTTTTTTTTTTTTTTTAGTATGATGATGAAAGTGAAGAGACGAAGAGGTTCCATTAATTGAGTTGCTTTTTTCTAGCAACATACAAGACTTGTTTTTAGACCAATGACATGCCCCTGACCACACATGTTATTTTGTTGTCAAAGATGAGTCTAAAGATTAACCTATGATATAATTCGTAATTTGATTCCACTGAATCGTAGGTACAACATGGTTTTATTATCTTAATATTACATTTATTTGCATTAAAAAAAAACATATATAAACAAACCTATCCACTAATATTCCTCCGAAGCTACATAAGAACGGATGTTAATAAAATCTCCTTTAACACATACTCACCGCATGGCCACCCTACTCTAAGAAGATCCGACACATGCCCTGAGTGGTGTGTTTCCGGAGATTACGCCGCGTTTGATGTACCGCCTATTATCAGATCATGAACACTTAACCTGAAGATCCTGTCCTGCCGCCGTGAGCGCTTAATTATAGCTAGGAAACGCTTTCACACCTTTGTATCTAATTATTTTATAAGATAATGAAATGAAAACGTTTTAATTAAGATGTTGAGATGTGGTAATTAACTAGGGTTTTAGTAAGTATGTTATCATAATCAGCCTATATTGTTCCCACTGTTGGGACACAGGCTTCCTCTCTTCGACAGGGACTGGGCTATAATCTACCAAGCGAGACCAGTGCGGGTTGGTAGATGTCACATGTCTCCGAATTTTTGGTTCGAGGACATGTCGGTTTCCTCACGATGAATTTTTGGTTCGAGGACATGTCGGTTTCCTCACGATGTTTTTCTTCACCGTTTTGAGAGCAGTGGTGACATTAATAATTTACACAAAGTAAAGCGCTTATCTAGGTTCGAACCTACGACCTACAACTCGTAAGTCGCGGCCGTTTGCCGGTATGTTATACTCATCGGTTTTTGTTATTTTGACTAACAGAAACTTTGGTCTATAGTTTGTTTTATCTATCCACTATGAATGTGGATCACAATCATCATCATTTCAGCTGAAAGACGTCCACTGCTGGACATCGGCCTCCCTAAGCACCGTCACTTCGACCGGTGCTGTGCTTCTCGCATCCAGCTGATTCCTGCGGCCTTCACAAGGTCGTCGGTCCACCTTGTGGGAGGCCTATCTATCCACTTCAAAGACTATATAACCACTCTATGATCCACTTGCAAGAATTTAAATACAACAAGCAAAAACAGACGTGATGCTATGTTATGACTTTTTTATTTATTGATTTGTGTGCAACAGGATCATAACCTTATTATTGAGCTGCCTTAAATCTTTTCACTCTCATTATCATAAATATTGTATTGGGGTCATCCTGTAAGGATAGTGTGTGTAAGTTTAATAAATAAAAATAATTTCCAACCGCAAGAATCCACAACCTGATTCAGACACAAGTCTGTCAGAACTCAAGGATTGAACATCCAAAGTCGTCGGAAATTCCAAACAGCCAATACATCACTGAAAGAGGCCGTCGCGCACATTGTCATTTCGACAACGGTAACGCACCTAACTCACATACATATGCAGTAGAATTAATTTTCTTTACTGCAATGCCGCCGGCCGAGGTGCGTCATAAGTCCAAATTGAACGCAATTTACTACTGCGGATGTCCTTCTCGCATAGCAATAGGCAGAGCCGAATAGGCCGAAATGCGGATAGGAACATAATTCCGTCACCGGCCTGTTATACTGGCGCATAGCGTAGCGCAACAATTAGTGGCTACGCCGGCTATTTTGCCCACTGTGCGATATTGCTAATAATGGAAAGGCATTCGTATTGCTAAGCGCACTGTGGTGCCTGTATGTGCACTGTGGGGGCTTCTATGCACACTTTAAGAGCGGATTAATGTTACCATTCGTATGGCGGTTGGCTGTTGCGATGCGGTTAGGTGAATTGTTTTTTGATTGCTTGGATTTCACTGAGTGTACGTGCGATAAGTTGAGTGCATTAGCTGTAACCGGGAATTTAAAACTAAAATTCAGTCTAACGAGGGCCGTTATCAAAATCGAAAAGGAGGAATTTATATGAGGGATTAAATGTATGATCTTACTCCTCATATTCACAGTAAAGCACGTTACTCACGATGGCTAGGTACATGCTTTTTTTTTAAAACACGACTACGCAAATAGACGGTGAAGACAGACTTGCCAGAAATAAATATTTGCCATCAGACAATTTTGCGAACCGAAATGTTTGTCGACAAAAATAAACACGAAAAAGTCTATTTCTTTCCTAAAAAGGGTTGAAAGTAAACTTACGGACTTTGTGGATAGTATTTATCTGCCTATGGCGAGGGGGATCGGCAGAGAGTTGGAGGGTAAGTGAGTACCTTGTCGTAGATTTCCGATGTCAAAAGAATATTCATTTTGGCAAAAAGTTGTTTGAATGGTAAGTATCTGGGATTATAAATTCAAACTTGAATTCATTTATTTTCTTTTAAACCTTTCTTTCATTGGATATTTAGCGTTATTTTTGCCGTTCATTTTTAGTTCGAGAATCAGTTCTCACGTAATAACTGTATGGGATCTCTTAAGATGCCATACAGTTATTACTCTTTATATAAATATCTAGATTGAAATTAATTATCTGTGATCTAGAAAAAACAAGGAATATTCCTTCATTCTCTAGAAAGTATTGAATTCTTGGAATTCTGTGACATTGAAGAGAGGTTGTTTGAACGCCGTTTTCCTGGTAGATATTTATTATAATTTTCCACTGAATCCAAATTTGCAAAAAAGATGGTTTGGTGTCTTATTATATCTTCCTACACCTTTGGTAAATAATATGGAGGCAAAATTCTGAGGCACAGGTTCTTACAAAAGCTGTTTGCGGAATTTTTTTTATATCAAAAATATTTCATTTATTGCAAGATAGTATATTTTTCCGGAGTATCCCTACACAGTATAAAACAAAGTCGCCGAAATGTCTGTACGCGCATAACTTCCGAATGATTGCACCAAATTGGACAATTCTTTTTTTGTTGTGTTCGGCATTGCCGGTAGAATTTCCGAAATTTTCTTTCCGAAAAATTCGGAAATTAAAAAAAAAATTACAGCCGTGCGGAGCTGGGGCGGGCCGGTAGTTTAAAATAAAACTAGTCACGATCCCTCGCTTTTAAACAAAATACACTTATCATCATCTGCCTAGCCTTTTCCCAACCATGTTGGGGTCGGCTTCCAGTCTAACCGGATGCAGCTGAATACCAGTATTTTACATGGATCGACAGCCTATCTGACCTCCACAACCCAATTAAAAAATTAATGGGAACATGTTTAATATTTTTTTTAAAAATGTTCCCATTATTTTTTTAAATGTAGTGTTAAAATATTGTACGGTGATATGGAACCTTTCTTGTGCGAGTGCAACTCGCATTTGGCCGGTTTTTTATTTTTCTATATTATTCGAGTTAACTTATCTTTTTGTTAACACGTGTCTCTGTGACAAATTAACTTTTTTTCTTTAGGCGTGTTTATAGTACACCGTCATTTTGCTGCTTATGTTTATTTGTTACTAGCAGCGCCCCGCGGTTTCACCCGCATAAGTGTCGATCCCGTGGGAATATCGGGATAAAAAGTAGCCTATATGTTAATCCAGGGTGTCAGCTACCTCCATACAAAATTTTATCAAAATTGGTCCAGCCGTTTGAGCGTGAAGAAGTAATAAACATTTAAACACACACACTCACAAACTTTCGCCTTTTTAATATTAGTGTGATGAAATAAAGTAATTATGGTTATGGACTCAAATAAAAGACAAAACATTGCCAATGCAGGTCACACTACATTCTATAGTAATCCGACGCATACCCTGCGTTCTGAATCGACTGAAGCAAAGGAGCCATTACCGTTAATGCAGTTTGAATAGTGCCAACACCATTAGTGTCCGTGCCATGTGCCTTTATGGTGAGCTTCTATGCGAAGCTATGGTTTAAGGCGGTAACGTTTTTTTTTTTTTCGGATGGTAAATCATCAAATGACCCTTCCCGCTCTGGGTGGAGCGGAAGGGAGTGTCAGACTCTTACTGACTAAAACCCACCCGTGTTCCTCCTTCCTTAGCCCTTTATGTTCCGGGCCAGCGGCAACCCTTTCGGACAATCCCGCTGCCCCGGCAGGCTTTAAGGCGCTACCTCGAAAAAAAATCGTAGGTAGCGACTGATCTACCAAGTGAGCGAATGTGATGCAATTACTTTTGAAACGCAAAAGAAGAGAGATGGCGTACGTGCGTGCGCTCGCAATAAAACGACGTAAGTATGTGCCAAAACGAATTTACTCCTTTTTAACAAAACATATGAATTAAATTTAAAACTACTTTGAGTAAACTTTGATATGATAATTCTCTGTTTTTAAGTAAATTCTATTGAATAACTCCTAAACGTTACGCCTGATGTCGAAAAATGTAAAAAAATTGATATAACTTTGCAATTTTTTTGTATCTAGAAAAATTCATTGAATGGTGTATTCCTTTTACATGATACTAGACCAAAGACAACATGATGTATCTAGAAGATATGAAGTACTGGCTGCGCCCCGCGGTTTCACCCGCATAAGTTTTGATCCGTGGTGAAGTGGGATGCATGAAGAAGCAACTGAACCGAGCGCTCGGCGCATCTTGGACAGTCACACTCAACACCATTTGACTGGCCAATTCTTCCCTTGCGGTGGTAGGGCTAACGTCCGCCTGGTTTGCGACCACCCTCCCACCGGAGTCCGGCGTCAAGCACCCTGCTATGCTTCGTCGATGCGCGGGAGTTCCAGTGCCTTAGGCATCTTCTGGGAACGCTCGTTCGAGGCGTGATCGAGGTCAAGAGCATTGGAAAACATTTTAAAAGAGTAACTATGGAGTTTCTTGCCCATTCTTCTACTTGTATAAACGAAACTAACTTTCAAAAGGGACATTTTTGTTATAAATCGACCGCGAAATCATGCAAAAAACGGTCTCGGCTTTTTCTTTTTGCGATTTTAGGGTTGGTCACAGTAAAATTTGTTCATAATGATGACACAATGACCCCTTTCAAGTTTTCCGTTTTTTCTGTTACACCTTGTAAGATGAATAGAAAGACCAGAATAGCTAACACAATAGTTTCAATCACAAGAGTAGGTAGGTACCTACTAAAGAAAAAAAAAGCGGCCAAGTGTAAGTCAGACTCGCACACGAAGGGTTCCGTACCAAAAGGCAAAAATTTATGAAAAAAACACTTTATTCTTGTATGGTAGCCCCTTTTATTTTTTTAATTTATATAATTTTAATTTCAACTGTTTTAGGGTTCATGAGATACAGCCCGCTGACAGGCAGACGGAAGGACGGACGGACAGCGAAGGCTTAGAAATAGGGGTCCCGTTTGGGAATGGAAAAGAATAATAAAATAATTAAACGAAACAATACCTACCTACATAACAATATTGAGCCACGCAATTTTATCATGATCAACTCAGCATTTACTAGACCGACGCATCATCGATGCATTTATTTGTTGATATTTTGGCTGTAGGCCGAAATATTATTATATTTTCTTTTTTATTTTATATTTTACTAGCTGCGCCCCGCGGTTTTACCCGCGTAAATGTCGATCCCGTGGGAATATCGGGATAAAAAGTAGCCTATATGTTAATCCACGGTGTCAGCTACCTCCATACAAAATTTCATCAAAATTGGTCTAGCCGTTTCAGTGTGAAGAAGTAACAAACATATAAACACACACACACACACTCACAAACTTTGGCCTTTATAATTTATGTGTGATTATTTTCTTGATTTTGTTAGATTTAATGTTCTTTTTTATTGTTTGTATTTCCTGTGCGTGTCCTGAATATTTTTTTTTTCTTTCTGTCATGGTGGTTAACTTCGTGTATATAGGTTCATGTGTTCAGATAGATTGGTAAATATATGGAGTGGTAGCTTTTCATAAAGAGTGAAGCTCTTTTTTTCTTCTAAATCATTATTTTATTTATTAATCGTTGTTTTATTGCGCTAGTAGGACAAGGTCATCATCTGCCTAGCCTTTTCTCAACTATGTTGGGGTCAGCTTCCAGTTTAACCGAATGCAGTTGAATACCAGAATTTTATATGGAGCGGCTGCCTATCTGACCTCCACAACCCAGTTACTGTGTAACACTTTACCCCTTGGTAAGGCTGGTTGTCAGATTTTCGGGCTTCTGACGATCCGTAACAACTGTCAAAGATCCACGAATGTCAGCCGGGACCAACGGCTTATCGTGCTTTCCGAGGCACGGAGGGGTCCTGGTATATAAAGATGGTCACCAATTCACGGACTAACCACGGCGAGCGTAGCTTAGCCTGAACGATCGACCCATGCGGCTGTTATTACTTAGCCACAAGCCCCTCAAAGTAGGACAAGGTTCATTGTAGAAACCAAAGAACACTTAATTTATTGTAATTGAGAACCCGATATGAATCCCCTTCATTTCTCGCAAGTGTCCGCTCAGAAGTAATTGAGGAAATTGCGTCAGTTAAAGTGGATGAAATAAACAACTTAGTGGCGTTTCACACGGTCCGGGTACCCGGGTAGTTGGTGCCGGGTACCCGGACCGGTGGCATAGTGTATGGGTATTGGAGTAAAAAGTCCCGTTGGAAGCAGTTTCTTGCGGATGGTGAGGAAAGGCTCTAAAGTTCATATTGTAAACGCGAGCTTTCCGTTGGAATTGGCAGAGAAATCAAAATCCACTGGCCTGAAAGCAACTTTGGAAAAGTTCTGCCAAAATTATATTTTTTTATATTTATTTCAGAAAGAAAGTTGTCTCTTTATTTATTTCTCAGAAATGTTGCAGTCTAATATAATAACATAGGTAGGTAAATGAAGTACAATTAGCGCTTACAGTTGCCATTGACAAGCTTCCACAAATTAAAAACTATGTTCCAAAAGTTTTTTTTTTTAATTTAGGTACTTAAATTATTTCATGCTTTAGAGAGCAGTGGTAGCCCAGTGGTAATGGGTGTGACTTACGAGTTCGTAGGTTCGAACCCAAACCGGCGCTTTACTTTGTGTAAATAATTTCATCACCACTGCTCTCAAAACGGTGAAGGAAACATCGTGAGGAAACCGGCATGTCCTAGAACCAAAATTTCGAAGACATGTGACGTCTACCAACCCGCACTGGGCCCGCGTGGTAGATTAGGGCCCACTCCCTCTTACAAAGAGGAGGCCTGTGTCCCAGTAGTGGCTCATAGAGACAGACTTAGAGTGCAATTGAATCGGCCTAGAATAAGATAGAATAGGCCGTAAAGTAAATTCTTCAGACCCAATATTTATAAAACGGACTAATTATAAACCAAACTACCTAATAACTGAGCTATTAAAATGACTAACTCAGCTCAGCTGAGAAGCCCAGTTATTACACAATATAATAATATCGTCGGTGGCGGCGGTGTGACGTCAGTTCCGACGCGCTGGTGACGCTATTTCCGGGTGTCAAGTCCCGCCATCAACGTTTCCGCCGGGAGGCCGCGCCTGAGTGAACAAACATTGATTTTTACAATTTAGATACCTCTCTCGTATACAGGCCGGATTGACTTTGAAAACGATTCGGTTGGTAGATTTTTCCTATTAAAAATCAATAAGGTTTGTGGGATTCGATTTTTCAGATTGTAGCAGCTGCTGCTATTTACACTTGCCTGCTGAGTAGACGCTGCTCGGTCACTTTGTCGGCGAATCATAGCACGTCTGCTATGATTCGCCGACAAAGTGACCGAGCAGATAATTCCAAACGGCCTGTGATAATGACATCTCATTATCACAGGCCGTTTGTAATTATCAAAGGACCTTACCATTTATTCAAAACTAGCAGCGCCCCGTGGTTTCACCCGCGTAAGTTTTGATCCCGTGGGAATATCGAAATAAAAAGTATCCTATGTGTTAATCCAGGAAATGGTCTATCTATTTGCCAATTTTTATCGAAATCTGTTCAACGGCTTACGCGTGATTGAGTAACAAAAATCCAAACATCTTCACAAACTTTCACATTTATAATATTACTAGCTGTGCCCTGCGGTTTCACCCGCGTCAATGTCGATCTCGTGAGAATATCGGGATAAAAAGTAGCCTATATGTGAATCCAGGGTGGCAGCTACCTCCTTACAAAATTTTATTAAAATTGGTCCAGCCGTTTGAGCGTGAAGAAGTAACAAACAAATAAACACATACACACACTCACAAACTTTCGCCTTTATAATATTAGTATGATAGTCATCATTTCAGCCGAAAGACGTCCACTGCTGGATATAGGCCTCCCCCAAGCACCTCCACTTTGACCGGTTCTGTACTTCATGCATCCAACGGGTTCCTGCGGCTGCAGTGTGATAGTAGGAAGTAGGATTGCGATGGTATGAAGTAGGATGACGAATGGAGGCAGTAAGAAGATGTTGTCCTCCTCCTGGAAAGTAATAAAACAAAAATTATTCACTTGTTTTCAAAACAAATAATATAGTAAAACTACCGACTTAATAGAGTACAAAATAAACAAATACCATAATGAAACCTGTGGGCCTAGCATGAACAGTTGTTGAGTACCAACTACCAAAACGTAAATTCGAAAGTTTTAAAAATTTCAAGTAGGTATGTGCTTGTTTCGCACATAATATCTTAAGGTACGATTCCACCAAAATAGTGTGCATCACATTTGTTCACAAACATTTTGTGCAGAACTCCAACAGTGCACGTACTGAGCTACAGATCCGATAGTCTCTGTTTCCACCGGCAAAGCTGTGCGTAACTTTTGTACGCGAAGAGTGTAGCACACTTGTGCGCGAACATGATGAAACAGGACAAATCATTTTTTTCACTCCGGTAGCGGAAGCAAGACTGAGTTCGCGAACAACAAATGTGTACGCGTCGACGCGAGTCCACTGCTTGCATAATTATGTGCGCGCGCAAAAGTATGCAGATGTGCGTGTTATTGTTTGCTTGAGTGAGTCGACCAGAATAAACATTTGTGTCGTACACTGTGCCGCACAGTGCCGCACACTGGTGGAATCGAGCCTTAAGAGTTATTCCGAAAATCAAAATTTGATAAATAACAATAGAAATTCAATTGTGTCTCATTAGCCACAGTTGAGCTACTACGCTTGCCGGATAAACCAAAATGCTGTAGGATAGTTGTACTTTCGATTCAAAAATCGTGGGAATTTATGTTGATTTTAATTTGTGCGTTCGTGGTCTGTATTCAGCGTTGCTATTCTGTAAAAATCTCACCGTAAAAACTTAGGTGAAGTGAGCGTGGAGTGAGCTGTCAATAGTGTCAATTCCTAGTAAAAACAAACTCACTTCACCTAAGTTTTCACGGTGAGATTTTTACAGAATAGCACCGGGCCCCAAAAACAAATGAATGCGTTTCATGCTCGGTTCCGTCATATAAAACCAGCCATATTTGCAATCCAATCGTTTTTATCCATCAGCCAACATTGTGATCCCTGATCGATATTTGCATTGACTCGAGAATGGTTTGCTTCGTCCTAATGCGTTTGAGTTCATAAGAATGTGATACGCTTGGCTCGTGCGGAGTTTATTGAAATGTGTGTGTAGTCATGCGGAAGGGTAATAGGCCAGAAGGAACTTGTTAAATTGGAGAGGAAATGGGATATCAATTGCCTTTAATAATGTTATTAGTAATCTATGTTGGTAAGTGTTATCGGGTTTTTCGATTGGGAATTTCTTAATAGCAGCCCGGAGTTTGGGACATGGCGGTGCGAACATCGGCTACAATTGTTGGGGTATTTCTCGAAACGCACCTACTTTGAAACGCACCAAAAGTATCCCTCGAAAAAAAAAACTTATTAATAAAAATATTATAATTTTATTCCTCGAAATGCATCAACGATGAAACACAGAGAAGAGCATGAAGGATTCGTAATAAATGATATCGATAGACGTTTCATTTAGTGCGTTTCGAGGAATACCCCCCCCAATTGTTAACGAGGGTGGGCACTCATCATCATCTGCCCAGCCTTTTCCACTGCCACTGCCTTTTGGTACTGATACCTATAATTATAGCTTAGGTATTGGCTGCAACTCTTAACATACAGCTCTACTTACAATTGGCCTATTTTTATTGTAAACCATATGTTTTAACTTGAAGATGATTTTTTTTTTTTTATTTCCCCTTGCCTCGGAAGCACGTTAGGCCGTTAGTCCTGCGCCTGATCTCTCTGGTCGTGTCGGATTTCCGTCCCATCGGACAATGATAGTGAGGGAAGAGAGAGTGGACCCTGTGTCTGCGCACACACATGTGCACTACAATATCACCCGCGCCGAAGGCTGGTCTCCGCTGAGTTTGGTCGCCATGGCCGAAACTTGGTCTTCTTCTTCTTGGACTTTAGTAATCTATGATATTATTAGCAACATTGATACTTACTTTAATCTAACGTGTCATGACTTATAAATATTATTAAGATTTGTAGTGATGTATAAAATTTAAAGTAACTATGTGATAACCAGCCTATAACGTTCCCGCTGCTGGGACGCAGAAAATTTTTGGTTCTAGGATTTGCTGGTTTCCTCACGAAGTTTTCATTCGCCGTTTTGAGAGCGGTGGTGTTATTTAACTATTATTATTTATCGTGAGTCGCGGGCCACCACTGCTCGCCACACTGTTTTTTAGCTAGAAAATTCAAAAACAACTTTGTCTACCTACACATAAGAATAAGCATTGCCATCCAACGTGGTAATGCTGCCAGCCTTGTAGGCACTTATCCCATTGACAGCGATGTGAACGAATTTTTTGATGCCCAATGAGCTCCTGCCTTTTTCTTTTCCTTTTTTTATTAAATAGGTTAAGTGTGTTAGAATGATTTTTTCCCCACACATCCATCATCTGCCGAGCCTTTTCCTAACTATGTTGGGGTCGGCTTCCAGTCTAACCGGATGCAGCTGAATACCAGTATTTTACATGGAGCGACTGCCTATCTGACCTCCACAATCCAGTTACTGGGTAATACGATACCCCTTGGTAAGACTGGTTGTCAGACTTTCGGGCTTCTGACTACCCGTAACGACTGTCAAAGATCCATGAATGACAGCCGGGACCAACGGCTTAACGTGCTTTCCGAGGCACGGAGGGGTCACGGTATGTAAAGATGGTCACCCATCCACGGACCAACCGGGGCAAGCGTAGCTTAACCTGATCGATCGACCTGTGCGGCTGTTATTATTTAGCCACGGGCCCCTTTTTTCCCACCACATAAAAAGGAATATTTATGTGCTTTAAATTTTTCAGTATTCCAAAAAAGTTTCACAACTAGAAATACAAGTAAATGGAAGGACAATACGATTTATAAAAACGTTTTCGTCCCCTAAAATACCTTTTTATACAACCCTTCTATCATTCAAATCTTGTAACCTTTCGACATTACCTACATATTTCGCGTGACAGAATGTTGGCCGTGTTTGACTTTCAACGTGACGGCGCGGCCGGTAGACGAGGGCGTGACGTTGTTTGTCATAACTTGCCGTGAGGAATAACAATTCAAGTATGTACAGACTCCATCACATCAAGCTACCCGAAACTGTAAAATTTTCCCAATCAACTTTGAACCTTATGCTTTAGCGATAAAGTTGAAAATCTATTAATTTGACAGATTGCAGTCGCTTGATGTGCTTAATGTCTTCCGATTGGTTTCAAGATACTTGATTTTTTTCTCCTGATTTGGGAGGCTGTGGCCTATAATTTGAAACAGTGGGCTGTATAATTTATTTTTTATTTAGATACACCAGCTAAACCCACATTCGCATGGACGTAAAAATATCGCGGCAGGATTTTATCGCGCACTGAATTTTCAACTCTCATTGTTAAGCCGAGCATTGAAAATCCATTATGCATCCCAGCGCGTCAAAAAACACTGTTGGACTTTCACCTCTCGGCGCTTAACAGTGCGTTGAAAATCCAGTGAGCAAAAAAAAAAATCGCCGCCGCCACTACCTGTGCGAACCTGGGCTAAGAGAGTGGCGCTCTTAACTAAATAATAACAGCTGCACGGGTCGATCGAGGGTTAAGCTACGCTTGCCACGGTCGGTTCGTGGATGGGTGACCATCCATTACAAATCGAGACACATCCGTGCCTCGGAAAGCACGTAAAGCCGTTGGGTCCCGGCTGTCATTCTTAGATCATTGACAGTCGTTACGGGTAAAGCCCGAAAGGGGTATCGCGTTACGCAGTAACTGGGGGTTGTGGAGGTCAGATAGGCAGTGGCTCCACTTACAAAACTGGTAATATCCTAACCTAACCAGGTTTCATGTTGAAACTTACTTAAATTGTAATGACTAAATGTACACATGAATGCAATAAAGAATTTTAATTCAGCTGCATCCAGTTAGACTGGAAGCGGAACCAAACATTATGTAGTTTATAAAATGCTAGGCAAATTGATTGAACAATGACATCATAGTCATCACAAGTAGACTTAGGAAAAACGCACTTGACACAACTTGACAATATTGAGTAAATGTCTTTCTATTATGACAAGCTTCTGCCCGCGATTTCGGCCGTGTGAAAATTCATGTTCCCCGACCATGTCGCATCGCATCGCCTTCCCGCGCTATAACTTCGTTTTCGCTTAGCGTTCTTTCTGACTTTTTTCTTGGCTCCTAAGTGTTCTAGCGTGATTTTAAATAGTTTCAAATCCGACCGGTAGTTCCAGAGATTATCGCGTTCAAATAAACAAACAAAACAAATCAAACAAACTCTTCAGCTTTATTAGAAAGAAAGAAAAAGTATTTATTGCGACTCGTACAGGAAGATCATAAACTAAACTAAACACAGTAAAATAAAAATCCAAGTTATATAAAAAAAACTAACAAAAGGAAAATGAAACAGAAAGTCCTATACGAGGCCAAAAGACTCCTATCTCAGCATGATGCTGGGACATAGAAAAAAAAAATGTCACAGCGTATTAGTATAGATTCGTATCTTCTGAAAATTATCCCGAACCTCGTCTTTTCATTCACCCTACGCAAAGGTAATAAAACAGTGCAAACAAGCTCAAATTGTCACAGCACTCAGGAACAAAGATCATAATAAAGCCAAACGTATACCTAAAACACATTCATTCCAAATCTTACGGAATTCTCTTTACTTTGCATGTGTCATATTTTGTGAACGTGGGAAGTGTGTTTGCATTCAGTTTAACTTGACGTGCCCTGATTTGTACGTTTGGATTTCTTTTCTTCCTTATATTTTATTTTCTTCTTATACTTTTTGACAGTTTTCGTGTTCGAATGTTTGTAAATCTTATGATAAATGCATATTTTTGTAAGGATTTATGGGAGCGCAACCTTCTTCAACGTATTGACACAGATTGTTTATAAAGAAGAAGAAGAAATTTAGTGTTCTTCCATAAATAAGTAATCTGTGTCAATACGTTAAAGAAGCTTGCGCTCCCATAGATTGAATGAAAATATTATTTTACTTTATTAATAAAACAACGTACTTATTTGGTTATGAAAATATATGTTTTATTGGATATTAGCTAAATTCTGATTTTAAGTTTTTGTGGAATAAATATGAAATAACAGGGGGCTGCTGAATTCATTGAAACCTTTTTGTAAAGTACACTTCATCTGCCTTTAAAACCGTATCCATTTATAAAAAATTAAGCATTTAAATAACGATAACCCCATCCAAATCGGATCAGTTCTCTTTGAGCAAATCGCGGACATACATACATACGAGTCGAATACAGAACCTCATTTTATTATGTCGGTTAAAAATAATTTATTTCCTTATTTCGAACCATATTTTTCAAAATTCATCAAAAACGTTAAAATATTGTAACAATGAACCTATTATCATAACAACATTCAAACTCACATGCTTTTATCACGTCAAGCCCCGGGGGAGTGGCGGCAGTGGGACAGCCATTACTTTCAGTTAGTGGCACAGACGACACACTCCATACACTTCACACATGCACAGTATGTCGCAGACACGTCTCGGAGACGTGATCTATTGCCCCCGAGACACCACGCCCTGGTATGACGAACTATAGTCCGCGCGGAACTAGTTGGCCGCGCCTTAGGTATGTGAGCGGTGGGACGGAGAGGCGGGGGCGCTTTTAAAAATGTTTGTCTGTCTGTCTGATGGGAGATAGAGTCTGTCTGTTTGTTCTGGCTTATCTCTGAAACGGCTGAACCGACTTTTACAGGCAGATAACTGATGTTATATGGAGTAACTTAGGATAATCATCATCATCATCATCATTTCAGCCGAAAGACGTCCACTGCTGGACATAGGCCTCCCCCAAGCACTTCCACTTCCACCGGTTCTGTGCTTGTCGCATCCAACGGGTTCCTGCGGCTTCACAAGGTCGTCGGTCCACCTTATAGGAGGCCTTCCAACGCTACGTATAACTAAACTTAGGATAAACTAACTACTAACGTAACGTAACGTAACGTAACTAGTATCCTAAGTTACTAATGTAACTTAGTGT
This sequence comes from Oligia latruncula, assembly GCA_948474745.1. Classification (NCBI taxonomy): domain Eukaryota; kingdom Metazoa; phylum Arthropoda; class Insecta; order Lepidoptera; family Noctuidae; genus Oligia; species Oligia latruncula. The sequence continues at coordinate 6,543,703 of OX419699.1, forward strand.
ACTTTTATTTTATAAAAATAATTAGGGTTCCGCGCAAAAAAAATAAACCCATGAAACTCAATTTTCTTTACGACATGCACGCGAACGACACAGATACAGCTAGTAGTTAATATGTACTACTACTTCGTAGACTACTGCCTACTTTGGTGAGATTTAATTCACAATATTTTTCTCTCAACAAATTACAACTACAAAAAATTGTTCCAAAACATCAAATTTTACCTCTGTAGATTTTCCTAATTGATTTACAACTTCTGTGGCCTGTGACCTTCGATGTGGCGGCCATTAATTTGCCACATGAAGCTTTTAGTATTACTGGCGCATTTAGTTTTGATACCGTTTGGAACCGAGCCAAGCCGTAGAGGAAAATGAGCGTAAAGACAGATAGAGCTCGTGACTTATGGAGTTTCGCTTGAAATGATTCGACCACGTTGCTTTAAGACCTACTGAGTACTTTGTATCCTTTGGTTTTATAGAAGCACTTGGTTGGTTAAAAAGGCCAATGAGTTTTCTGAGAAAGGAGCTAATGTTTTGAGTCCATAGAAAGTAAAAAATATGAAAAGAAGTTTGTCGCTTAGAGCGTTGCTTTAAGACCTACTGAGTACTTTGTATCCTTTGGTTTTATATCAGCACTTGGTTGGTTAAAAAAGTCCAATAGTTTTGTTGGGAAAGGAGAAAATATGTAAGGTAAAGGAGCATGTCAATAATAGCAACATGAACAGGAAGATAGAGATCGATCTAATTCTTTATTAAGGACAAGACTAGTACAAAGTTCAAAATTCAACCTACAAAGCAGATTTGAGTGAAAACGCTGGGAGAAGGCGCCCTAGAATCTCGCGGACAGCCAGTTTGGCTTCCGCAAGGGGCGCTCGACGGTGGACGCCATCATGCGCGTGAGAGCCCTCACGACGACGGGGGACGGTAGCTCATGGTAGCTCACCGTCCGATCAGGACCAGGCCCGTGCCTGACGGCGCGTACGTGTTCCACACGCGCCTCAAAGGGATGTCAGCATCGAGGACAGCTATAGGGCCGAAGCCTGCCGGGTCAGCGGGATTGTCCGAAAGGGTTGCTGCTGGCCCGGAACATAAAGGGCTAAGGAAGGAACACGGGTGGGTTTTAGTCAGTAAGAGTCTGACACTCCCTTCCGCTCCACCCAGAGTGGGAGGGGTCATTTAAAGATATCCAATCCGAAAAAAAAAAAAATAGGCGCCCTAGAACGGCATAATATATAGCAACCTTATTGATTGATTGAGTGATTCAATGATGTTCACAAAGGTCAGGTGCCTAGTTCTCGCTCAGCGTTCGTGTATAACCAGATTTACTAACGTAAATGAAGCAAAAGGAGTATGTACGGAGCGTAGCTTCAGTAGGTGTTCTATAGTGTATGTTTACCCCCTTGGGAAAAAGGCGTGAGATTATACACAGACGCCAGCAGTAGCACATCAAGCTACCCGAAAGTGTCATATTTTCCCAATCACCTTTGATCCTTATGCTTTAGCAATAAAGTTGAAAATCTATTAAAGAAATTTGACAGATTGTAGTAGCTTGATGTGCTGGCGTCTATACGTATTGTAGTAAAAAAAAGAAAAACACTGTCTCTCTTCGCCGCTTTATGTTTCCACTCAGACCGAATATAAAAAGTATCAAAAATGTAGAAAATACAAAACTTGTAAAGAAACTTGTCACATTAATCCGACGGGTTTAATAAATTCAAAGAGAAGTAAGAAATATTTATAAAGGTTACGTATATTCTAAAAGAAAGATTTTACTAACACTGCAGTATTTATATGAAAATATCTCACACATCACAGAAAGTAGGACATAATATGAAAAACAGTTTGTCGGAATTTGTGTTTTTCTGCTTAATTTACAAAATATTTTAGTAAAATTCGTTAGGGTAAGGCACTTGTCGTTGATGACAGGCAGGATTAAATAAAAGAAATAATCTCCCTGTTGTCAACTCAAACAAGAATTTAGCGGAAGGAAATACTTTTCCGCTTTGCGTTGAAACAAAAAAAAAAAACTCGCCAAAGGACACGCCTCTCCAAAAGAAAAAAATACTCATTTTATTTTAAATTTTTCCGACGTCAGATTATTGTCAACTGCCAGTTGCTTTAAAGCTTACATTTCAGTGACAGTTTTGTTAATGATGTTAAATTCAGCACGCTTCATGCTTCTCTACAATGTTCAGAATAAATTCAGATTTACTTAATTCCTTCACAAGAAAACATGGTCTGTAGAACATTTAAAAAACAAGAACAAACGAGTTTCTGTTAGTAGAATTGTTTATTTTGTAACGAAATTAGACAAAACCCTAAAACGATACATTCATGAATTCCGGGCCATTTCAGGGCCTTGGCACACCTCCGCTGCGAAAATAATGATGGGAAACCGCGTAACGAATTCCGATAGGAAACATTACTAGTTACATTATGTCGCGATTCGAGTTGCGGCACATCCTGAGCGTCAGTTCAATTGTAGCAATCGAAGCAAATTGTCGCTTTCGACTTAGTAAATTAAGTATAGGTCTACTTCGGACCTTTTTCCGTATAATCAACATACATTTTACCAAAAAAAATAGAAGTTTCGCTTTATAAACTTGTCGACTGCCACACATATCGACCCCAACAAAATAGCGAAATCACGCGGGCAAGAGATAGAATAATTATAAAATCAGTGCGTTAGAACAGGCAGTTTCGCTTCTGTTTCGCTTGTCGTACAACGGACAAGTCATGGCGGAACTACTGCGATTTCGATGCTATAGTTTTGCGGCGGAGATGTGATACCCGCCTGAAATTTCCTGAGCGGAATAACATGCGCAAAGAGCTTTGAAGTTTGCAAAAAAATATTTTATTACTCAGCTGAGTTAAATAATGTTAATAAATATTTCCTAGAGTATTTGTGAAGAGATAAGACAGCGTTACTGAATATTAATAAAAAGCAATTTTATTATTTCCTGCTAGTCTAAAATGGGAGTTACAAAGACTTCATCTTGTAAATTACTTTATAGTGGAAAATGGAACTGGATCAGCTTGAAAATAATTGTGACGGACGAAGTAGGTATTTCGAAATAAGAGTTTCAAAAAGGTTAAGGTCATCGCTAGCCATAAGTACCCAAGGTTTTTGTATCTCAAGAAGCGACACGCGCTGTAGGTACTTGTAAGTGTTGAAACATACTGTGAATGTGTGCATGAAGACGAGTAGTTTTGGCACATAACACAACACGCGCAAATACACACGTACGACTTAACCATTGTTTCGGACGCGGACGGTACCGAGACCTCCTGCGCTTACACACACATTCACAGCGTGTTTGTACACTTGGTAAACACAAGAAAAGCGCGCGTCGATTCGTGAGATTCACTATACGCTATTATTAGGCCACTAGTAATATCCCGCGTTTTTACCCGTGTTAGTTTAAGGAAAAAACCTACTAAAATATATTTTATTACTTTAAGAGTAGGTATTACTTAAGATTATTGCTTAGTACATTACTTTAAGAAGCTATTTTAGGTACATCACGCTCTGATCAGTAAGAGTGGATAGTAAACCTCGCTGAGCTACCGTATGGTACCGTATGCTAAACCTACTTACAGAAATAAAATCATTTATCATTTATCATTTATGGATGGCCGTGCGGATTTATTGTAAAACTATGATATCTCCTAAGATATTCATTGAAACCGTCAAGGGCAATTTTGTTCAAAATTAAATACCTACTTGTGATGAATAACATATTTATTTGGATAAGGATTAATATCATGTTTATAAAAACACCTTCGCAAATAATACATTATTTTAGAACAAATTTGATTACCATAAAAAAGGTTATAGTGAGTCAACCTTAAAAGAGAGACATATGCTGTTTGCAGCCTTTTTTTTAGAACTTTTAAGGGGGAACAATTCTTTCATTCATGATTTTTGCGTAGCTTTAACCGTTTATGCAGCGCACGCAACGTAACCTCTCATAAAGAATATTTTTTCCCGTTTTTGCATCATTTTTAATTGATGCTCCGCTCTTATTGGTCGTAGGAATGAAATGGACAATCCAACACAAAAATAATTTTTCAATTCGAACCAGCAGTTCCCGAGATTAACGCGTTCAACCAAACAAACAAATAAATAAACAATCTCTGCCTATAATATTAGTATCTAGATAAGACTGATGAAGTGACGAGTCACCGACTGACAGTCTATAGAAAAACAGAAAATCTGAAAAAAGACAGTCCTTCAGTTTAGTCCTGACAGATCGAGGAGGGGGGGTGGAGGAGGGGTTCAGAGGATCAGACCGGAATAAATCGAAATTATTTTACGTTTGACAGTTCATAAAATACATTAGATAAGATAATATTTATTTGCTTAAACATGTGTCATACATACAAGAAAATACATGCTTGCAAGATGGTAACAACATTATTAAGTACATGCATTTTATTTATTGTTAAATTCCAGATTAATATTAAAGTAAAATAACCACATTTATGTAGGTTTAAAATACATATAATATTAAATAGTCACTGTCACCATTATTTTGCACATGGAATTGTAAAACGTTACAAATGCAACTCTGTATTTAATTTTTGTCGTTTATTTACTAAAATGAATTGTTTAATGCATTTTAAAATGTAAATAATACTCTTGACACAATAAACGCTGGAGTTTAAGCCAATTAGCGAGTGTAATTAATAGGTAGCACAGAATGCTTCTTTTGTCCAATTATTATATGGTAGTTGAACGGATATAACTTTACAGGACGACTTTATTGCTGAGCGACTTCGGCTTAGGGAGGCTACAGACAGAGAAGAGAGGTGTGCATTGCAGGATGCTTACACTCAGCATTGGGTGGCGAAAGGCTAAAGAAGAGAGAGAGAGAACTGGAACAGGTCATGTGTGTAACATGACGTAAGTTATGATAACATGATACTCTATGGCAGGGGTGGCCAACCTGGTTAGACCCAAGATCTACTGTTCACTGACACCCTGTGCGATCTACCAATTACATACTTCTTGAAATCTTAAATGAAACAGCATAGTTCAGTACACAATGATGTAGTATTTTTTATTTTATTAAGAGGGAAAATATAACTCGTAACCAGTTAACCACTCGTAACTCCGCTAGTCTATCGTCAACTGACTAACGGATTGACAACCACCCGCACGCCACTCCTGCGTCCCACACGCTCCCGCTTATTGTTATCGCGTTATCGCGCACCGAAAACAAAACAGAGCTTATACTGCGTAGAAGAGGGATAAATTAAAGTTAAGTGACGTTCAAACGTCAAAAATGTATGGTAAATCAGTCGCTAATCACTAATTAACTCCAAGCAACGTTTATGAATAAATAGGTAGGTGTTTTACAATTATTACAAACTAAAAAACTTATGAAACATCTGATTACGTGGACTAACAATAAGATTATAGTTTTTGTAAGATTATAGTTTTTGTTTATTATTTGCGATGGCTAGAATAAAGAAATCTCTCCTTTGCGTCGCGCAGTCGGGTGAAAGAAACAGGATAATCTTCAAACGTTATCACACTAATATTATAAAGGCGAAAGTTTGTGAGTGTGTGTGTGCGTGTGTGTTTATATGTTTGTTACTTCTTCACGCTCAAACGGTTAGACCAATTTTGATGAAATTTTGTATGGAGGTAGCTGACACGCTGGATTAACATATAGGCTACTTTTTATCCCGATATTCCCACGGGATCGAAACTTATGCGGGTGAAACCGCGGAGCGCAGCTAGTTTATTATAAAAACTTGCTTACAACTGACTTCTGTAACTACACTGTCAGTTATCAGGGCCAAATATCTGCAGACGCAGAAACGAGTACGACAGTTATTTCAAGAGAATAACTGTTTTATTCTTGTAACAAGCGACCCACCCCTGCATCGCACGGTTTATACGACTTGATAAAATATCGAGATTTATTTATTGTATGTACCTATGTAAATTTTATAGTTATGATATAAACTTACTCATAAACTTTTCGGTATAATTTTTCTAAATCATCGTGAAAACCGCATCAAAATCTGTTGCATAGAGAAGAACAACACGGTCAGACAGACAAACTTTAATTTATAACAGCATTGTCTCAAAACAGTGAAGGAAAACATCATTAGAAAATCGGCATGTCCTAGAATCAAAAATTTGAAGACATGTGACATCTACCAAACCGCACTGGGTCCGCATTGCAGATTACGGCCCACTCCCTCTCACAGAGAGGAAGCCTGTGTCCCAGCAGTGGGAACACCGTAGGCTGATTATTTATGATTATGACTCCATAACTCAAGTAGCGGATATTGGAGAAAAACAGCCAGGCTGTGACTTGGCGACTGATTCCGACTAATGAGCGAAAAAATATGGGAGAAAACAGATCTTCGCTAGGTGCCCTAGTTTTTGAGATATAAATGTAGCCCTGGGCAGACTATCTCCAGATCGGCCACCTATGAACCCTTATATCTTTTAAACCAGTGACCTACAAATTCTGATATTTGGCGACTTTCGACTAGTTAGCGATTAATTTTTTGTGTTATCAAAATTAAAATCCCTGATGGTGGCCCTGCCAGAGTCAGTGACACAATCACACAAACAACAAAATACCGTTGTCACAAAAAACATTGTCAACAACAAATCAACTCAATTAAAAATGACAAGGTAAATTTGTCTCCACAACCAAGGCATGCGGTCCCTGCCGTTTCAATTTCCTACAAGCTGATAGCAATCAAGCGAGTCTTGAATCGATGGCGGTGGGTACATTTGGGTACATTGCTCGGCGTCTCGCATTCCCTCACGCGGCGAACGTCTTCATCTCGGACGTTATTGGAAAATTCCACACAAAATTATTATACGCCGATGTACAGACGAACTAGGAGATTGGTATACAGGCAGCTCACTGCAACTACTAACAACTACGACTACATAGTTAAAATAATTTTAGTGTCGGAAGTCGGCAATTTGGCAATAAAATAAATAAAACCAAAGCCAACGACTTCCGAAACGGTAATTATTTTTCACTTTGTTATTAGTTAATTAGTTGTTTTTTTAACAATGTGTTGAGTGTGATGAACCCGTCTTTTACATCACTCATTAAAGTGTGTCTTAAGCTAAAACAAAACAACAAGCTGGAAGACAAAACATTGAATCAAAGTCAAAAGTTAAAAATTGTGATTTTAAATTTTTTGACTTTGATTAAATGTTTTGACTTTCATTTTAATTTTAAGTTCAAGGGGCTACACAAAAGTAGCCAGTTACAAATTCAAATCACCAATGAGTAGCCAGAATTGTATGTAGTGTGAATTGTTGTTGTAACACGCTACTTTGGAGTAGAGTCGTGGACGAAAGTCCTTTTTTAAGTTTAAATACAAATGAATGTTGGGAGTGTGTTGGAAAGATATATATGCCTATCTTTGCCTATTGTGGAGACAACAGTATCGACGACAATACATGAACACACTAGTAGTACCAGTGCATACGGGTAATTTGAAACTACCAAAGAAAGCGTACATAACACCGAATTAAAAAAATGATATTTTCAACAAACTAAATAATAATCTTGTACTCCTATGACTATGGGTTTTGCCGATATTTGATTAGCTATCAGAGCAATAAACGGACTTCGACCTGACGAATCCTGTAGCGGTATATTTGAAAATGTTGGCTTGTTAACGCTAGCGTCTCTTTACATAATTATATGAAACATGTATGTTTGCGAGGAAGCATTAGGAATTATTTAATAATGCAGATGATTCATATCCTCGTAACCGATGAGATCCCCACAGGCTCTTACTAGCTAGATATCCTTCCGAGACTAGCTAAATATAATAAAAATTGTATATCTTTGTGTGTACGTATATATAATACGTAATATAACGTATAAGAAATCTCAAGACCATTAATTATGAGATTATTCAAAAATAAATGGTAAACGTAATATGGCATGAATGGTTGTGTAGTCATAGTTTTTATAGTTTCTTACTACTTCTGTTCTGTTCTGTGTGTGTGTCTTCTGTTTTCTTCGTTTTTATTGTTTCTTCTTGACTTCTTTGACAATAAATGTTAAATATGCCTGTGAAAATTTGTACGCTTATAACTGTTATTTTGTATTTTACCATCTTTTTATACCATGTTTTTATGCAAATAAATATTATACTTATTCTTATTTTATATGTATTATTCTTATTCTAAACTATTGGATATATTAGATTGAATTTTTGTGTGCAGACTGGTAACGTCATTATATACCTATACCAAGTTATCCTCGTCCCCACACAGTATAACAAGCTCTTTGTTCGACTGTACAACTCCAATACCTTCGATTGTTGTGACATACAGAATCTTCACAGATTCTAGGCTAAGGTTGTGGCTTCCAATTTGTCCCCAACCTTGTTATTGTCACAAACATATTATATTTGGCTACACTGTTTTATGGTTCGGTAGTCGAGGAATTTCTTATTAACCTTTATCATAATATCTGTCACAGTAATGTCTGACCTTTATTTTCTATCGTATCTGTTACAAATATAAATGCGATATGTTCTACATCTACATATTTAGCAAGTTTTTCTTTTAAGTTGAAGAGACAACATTTTACTTTTTAGCAACAATCTCGGTCCCGAATTATGAATTATTTTGTCTGCTGTCTGTCATTTTCAAGGCGGCTTGTTAAGTCATAAAAATTAATTACTAAGCAAATTGACTACCAACTTAAATATTCTCCGTATATCCAACTGACAACTATCCGTAGAACAACTACCGGCAGATATTAGGGGCACATCTTCTTTCAACATATTCAAATCTAAACTCAAGCAGCACGTCACTAACAACACAAAACTATTAAGTTAACGACCTATGCTAGCCGTACACACAAAATGTGACATCACACCAACCTACAAAAAAAAAAAAAAAAAACTATTAGCTACTGGACTACCTTACCTTACCTTAATTATGTATTTATTCGCTAAGTGAACAATGTATGTTCTTTTAGAATAAATAAAGAATCTATAAACCCAACTATATTTGATAATCTATACTAATATTATAAAGAGGTAACATTTGTTTGTTTGTTTGTAAGTTTGTATGTAGGGGAAAATCTTTGGAACTCCCAGTCGGAAATGAAAAATTCTTTTTGCATTTGATAGCCCAATTCTCGAGGAAGGCTATAGGCTATCATTAACATCACGCTACGACCTTTAGGAGCTGAGCAAAAAGAAAAAAAAGTCAGAAAGAACGCTAAGCGAAAACGAAGTAATAACGCGGGCGATGCGATGCGACGGGGTGAGTCTGGGGAACAAGAAATTTTACGCGGACGAAGTCACGGGCAGAAGCTTGTGTTGTATAATTGTATGAAAGGGCTCATCATCTGCCTAGCCTTTTCCCAACTATGTTGGGGTCGGCTTCCAGTCTAACCGGATGCAGCTGAATACCAGTATTTTACATGGAGCGACTGCCTATCTGACCTCCACAACCCAATTACTGGGTAATACGATACCCCTTGATAAGACTGGTTGTCAGACTTTCGGGCTTCTGACTACCCGTAACGACTGTCAAAGATCCACGAATGACAGCCGGGACCAACGGCTTAACGTGCTTTCCGAGCCACGTAACTAAAAATTTATTAATATAAATTAATTACTAAGCAAATTGACACTACGTTAATTTGTTTAGCAATTAATTTCCTTGACTTAGAATAAATCTAGTACAAACAATGGTTTTTAGCTACAGAATACTAATTTATGCACAGACCAACACGCACTGGGCGAGTTTTTATATCGAAATAGAGGTACGAGTATCAATAGAAACGGTATTTCTTTAAGCGTGAAAAGATTTATGGGACAGAATACGTATTAATTTACGAGTAAAGGGATCGCGGGTTAGAAAATGTCGAGTAATGAAATAAAGTATTCTTGAGCCTAAAGGAATTTAGAGAATAATGTGCGGCTTTTCGTTTCTTTTTGTACTTATTCTTTTTATGGCTGAGAATGAGAAAGATATTCTCATTTATTAAATGTTATTTTAAAGTGCTTTACTGTAAGATGTCCTTCATAATTTGAACATTTTCAAACCATTTGCCATTTTCTTATTTTTATTTTTATTGAAATATTAATTTTATATTTTGATATTAGATATGGATTTATAGACACACATACAAATATAGGTCTTAAACTCAACTGGCGAAATGAGGGTGTACTTACTATAGGTAGGTACACCACAATCATAATCATTTATTTACAACTAGCTGCGCCCCGCGGTTTTACCCGCCTAAATGTTGATCCCATGGGAATATCGGAATAAAAAGCCTATATGTTAATCCAGGGTGTCAGCTACCACCATACAAAATTTAATCAAAATTGGTCCAGCCGTTTGAGCGTGAAGAAGTAACAAACATATAAACACACACACACAGACCCCCACTAACAAACTTTCGCCTTTATAATATTAGTGTGATAGGTATTGGTCTTAAAGCTAGTAATTAAGTTTCCTAATACATAGTCCACGTAGGAGATGGCGGACGAGCTGGATAGGTTCCGTCAAAACTGGAAGCAGGACGCGCGGGCTCGCGAAAGAAGTAGCGGAGGGAGGACTTTGCCCAGATGTGGGACAGCGTTTGCTAGTAAAAAAAACATAGTCAGACCTTTGACATGCAAAACAATAAAAAAAAAAAGATAATAATAATAAAAAAAAAATATATATATATAATATATTTAGTGCTAGAGAATAATAATGTCCAATGGCATGCTCTAAATACTAGTTTCTCCGCGATTTCGTTTTTTCTTGATCTCTGCCTAACCTTTTGGGTATTATAAGCGTGTGTGTGTTATTTTAACAATGGGATTTCAGCTTTATAAATTGCCCAAAATACAAAATATTATTTGTATCGAGGGTGCGTGACACAATGTCACACTTTCCATATCTTATCGCTTTGTCATTTATAGGACTGACATAAAAACGATACGAGATTTTATTGCATTACCATATTAATACAATCCGTATGTTTTTCGTAGAGAGTGACCTTTTTCATCGCATTTCGAATATAAAGTATGTATTTCGTAGTTAGTGAGCGTTTTAATCCAAATAAAAATAAACTATTACTTTTTTTTCGTTAAATGGCCAACAAAATGTACATATATGTACTATAATTAAAATGTTTTAAGATTGTTCATTGTTGTTGTTGTGTTGATTGTTGTTGTTGATATGTTTGATTGTTTTGTTTTTTTGGGAAGCGCAGAACTGGTCATAGTAGAGGTGCTTGGGGGACGCCTATGTCCAGCAGTGGACGTCTTTCAGTTGAAATGATGATGATGATAAAGATTTTGTTAATTATTGTGTCAAATTACGTGAACAACTTTTTAAACTTATAGAATTATGGTCTAATCGATTCGCCAGTGGCTTTGAAGAAAACTTAACAATAGTAAATAAATATTTATTCCTCAATTAAAGAAATTCCACTGAACGTTATTCCACTTTCCATTTTTTTTCTCATTCATTCCACTGAAACTTGAAATAAAAAAATAACAAACAACATTAAAAACCATTTCTAGTTAACAATAAAGTGGAATAATTATGCAAGACCTCGCTGTTATATTGTTGAAAATTATAATGAAGTGTCATTAGAGTTTCAAATATCACAGTGTTGGTACTTGTAGTACCATTATGAATGGTAAATACTTGAAATACCTGAAACATTGTTACCTCTGGTTTCCTACGTAGCGTCCAAACTCGTAATTAAAAAGCTCTAGGGCTTTTATGTCAAAATTTTAAATGGCAGGTCGAGACGTGGCAATTATACTAATTGGCTACGTATACAAAAATGTTAACGATATTTTTCTGTACATGGTACACTTTTTTACCGTGATGATTATTTACTGTGTCGTATTTTTATAAATCCCTATCTTATTTAATTAACGCGGTATAATCCCATGATAAATAGACAACGAAATAATTTTATTATTTAAAGTCTTATTGTGATTTTTCATCAGGAATTTCTCAGTAACAGCTCGTAGTCTGGATTTGTGCCTAGTTGATGGCAATAGGCTGGCCCCCTATTACATGGGACTCAAAAACAACTAGCGTAAATGTGGGTGTATCATAGGTACACTTCTGCTGGACCCTGGGGATTACAGGCGTGATGTTATGTTATTTTATGTTTAAATATTCACAAAACTATGTCATTAAATTTCTTGATGTGCAGTTTTTTATTATTAAAATATTCATAAAACTAAGTACCTATGTCATTAAATTTCTTGATGTGCATTTTTTTTACTGAAATATTCATAAAACTATGTCATTAAATTTCTTGATGTGCAGTTTTTTTGCACACAGTACACTCTATTTATTTACAAGAGGTTCAAACCAAAATTCACTTACAACATAAGTGACTTTTTCATGATTTTAGTGTCTATTTATTATAACATATATTTTTACCCACCAGGTGACTTCAACGTGAAATAAGTATAAAGTAAACTACACAAATACTTTTAGCGTTCAGTATTTTATACGTCATAACTTGGTATCGCACTCTAGATAGAATTTTACGATGTTTGTACTTTAGGCGGGCTCCATACATATATGGGTTCCCTAGATTCGGCCTGATTCGGCATACAATTGTTATAATAATAATAATAATCCATTTATTTCAGGCATCGCAGGCCCACGCGGTTCCACGCGCGCCTCAAAGAGATGTCAGCATCGAGGAGGGGCCCCATAGATCCGAAGCCTGCCGGGTCAGCGGGATTGTCCGAAAGGGTTACCGCTGGTCCGGAACATAAAGGGCTAAGGAAGGAACACGGGTGGGTTTTAGTCAGTAAGAGTCTGACACTCCCTTCCGCTCCACCCAGAGCGGGAGGGGTCATTTGATGATTTCCCATCCGCAAAAAAAAAAAAGGCGGGCTACATACATATATGGGTTCCCTAGATTCGGCCTGATTCGGCATACAATTGTTATGCAATTAATGTTTGCGGAATTGTCCACTCGCTGATCCGTCTATACATGGTGCGTACGTGCACGAATTTGCACGTATCAAGTAGCACTATGTAGATGTAAAATATTTATCATCACGACTTGTATCCCTGAAGGGTTAAATTGGGCAGAGATGCACTGTCAACAAAAGAGATAAGTATGCAGGATCGTCGTATATAGTTGAAGTTTAGTAAGAAACCGATGGATGTTGACGACTGAAATTTTATTTGATAAATGAGCTGAATGAATTTTATTCGAGAACATCCATCGGTTTCTTACTAAATTAAAGCGACTAAGCGACTAAGTCTAACCTCCGAGGAATGTCCCCGATCTAAGACATTATGATGATATTTAATATGGAACAACTTAATTTAACTGTATTTAATATTATTCCTTCTACTTAGACACACAAAGAAAACACGTTTATACAGAAAATATATATCGCATGAAAAGTTAGGGCCACTAAAATTCGACTTGAAATTCATTTTCATTTTAGTAACTATAAACCTTGATCAGGGTTTTATACGAGCCGGCTCGGGATTCGTAGCTATGTGCTACGCGCTACGTACGTTGTAGCCAGGTTGCTACGGCGTAGCGGCGTAGACTGGCGTAGCTGACAGACTTTGTAGCACAAAATTTATTTCCGAGCCAGTTTTAATAACAGTTTGTTTTACTATGAGATAAAGTGGAATAGTGTAGAGAATTTAACAGATTTCTATCACATAGCTTAGCTGAAAATGCTTGGAAAAATGCGTTAAAAGCAATTCGAAGTTTTGACCTCTTGACGTCGTAAAGGTCTTAATTATTTTTTAATTATTAACGTATATGTTACACCCTTTGTAAACTTTCTACGCTTATCTATAATTTTTATGGTGTATATAATCTGTAAAATAAAATAAATATATTATTGTGTATATTCAAGGCTTGAATATGTGTAACTCTTGACAAAATATAGACATTTTTTGGGCTTGATTTTCGATTAATAATATAAGTTTGTTTTCGGTTTTGATTTTCTCAATTATGTAGGTTAAATCATAATAAACATTGTTTTAATAGCTAACTTTGCGTAGCTGAAACAAAAAACCAAGCTTTGTTTTCTTATCACACTAATATTAGAAAGGCGAAAGTTTGTGAGTGTGTGTGTGCGTGTTTATATGTTTGTTACTTCTTCACGCTCAAACGGCTGGACTAATTTCGATAAAATTTGGTACGGAGGTAGCTGACACCCTGGATTAACATATAAGCTACTTTTTATCCCGATATTCCCACGGGATCGAAATGTATGCGGGTGAAACAGCGGGGCGCAGCTAGAGTTATAAATAAAATAATGTCGTTATTTCTCCGTGCCTCGGGAAGCACGCTAAGCCGTTGGTCCCGGCTGTCATTCATATATTTTTGACAATCGTTACAAGTAGTCAGAAGCCCAAAAGTCTGACAACCAACCTAAGGGATACCCGGAAACTGGGTTGTAGGAGTCGGAAACGCAGGCGTTCCATGTAAAATACTGGTATTCAGCTGCATCCGGTTAGACTGGAAGCTGACCTCAACATAGTTGTAAAAAGGCTAGGCAGATTGTTTTTCTTTAAAAAAACAATGCCCACAACAGTTTCCCTCGAAAGAAAAATAATTACAAAGTAGATAGCAGACTGACAAATCATTTCCAAGATGGCGATTACACCACTTTAGGTTATTTTAATTTTCCAACATAACTACGGTCTTTTGGAAGGACACTTTTATATTCTACATTTTAAGCTCTATTTTCTAATTAAAAAAATAATGTCCTCTCCTCGTAATGAAAAGAAAACTGTGTTTGATATTTCGTGGCAGTTTTCGAAGTAAATGGGTCGTTGGGGGACCGTGAATGCGCTGTCAATTTAGCTTAGGAAAATTTAATTAAAAATGACTACTAATTATTTGTTAGTTAGTCTGTTAAAGGTCTGGATAGGTTCTCAACTAGTTTTAACTAAAAAAAATATGTGTAGTGTTATATTTACAATCAATTTACAAAATTGCTTGATTATAAAAAGCACACTGAAAGAAATATAAAGAATCGAAATAATGAAGTAACCCATTAATGAGCGTTGACATGTGAAAAATATTGTTTAGTTTTACGAGCCATAAATAAATGCTATTGCGTTATAGCTTTACCGTCAATAATACTGAGAACTTCCATTTCGAAAATCCGTACTTTGTATGTTTTCCGAACTTTATTATCCACGATAAAATAATAGGCAACACTGAAATAAATAAGCAGTAAATAAAAATGAAAAAACATTGATCAGAACTGCTTTAAATAGTTCCATATGAGCCTAACGTTCAAAACGGTATTTTTGATTGATCCGAAAACAGTTAAAACTTGAAGCAAAATGTTACCGTCATGACAGTAAATTTTAACGTTTTAAGTAGCTAAAACGTGTGCAGACAGCAGTACAAACAGTGCACCTATAAGATCACGCCACCTGTATTCCACGAAGGGGTAAAACTGATGTTACTATTTTTGTAATGGATCAACCCAAAAGCTTTCCCAACCCGGGGATTAAACCCAGTACCCTTGCGCAGTAGTCCGCGTTACCCAACTGTTCAACAAAGCAGAATAAAAAAACCTTGTTACGGTCACCCAGAACATTTCCATTCGATAAAGTAAAGGGACATAATAAAAACCGGGCAAGAGCGAGTCGTACCTACTCGCGCATCGAGGGTTCCGTAACATCATATGTTTTAAAATTTTATTTTAGAAAAAGAGAAAAAAAACAGAGAATTTTAACACTGTGCACTGCGGTAAAGAATATTGCAGTTTTATGTCAGCGCCATCTCTTGACCGATAGTGGAACTAATGTAACTTTTGTTGATGATTTCTGAAAAAGTGTGCTATTTAGAGACTTCGTTTTATTTTTCCTGTAATCTTTACATAAACTTTTTTTATTTTGTTTGTTATTTTATATACGTACATCTGTGCGCTCTAATTATTAATCATAGTTTTAGATTTGTTTCTCAGTAAGTGAATTATGAATTCTTATGAGAAATAAAGTTGTTCTAAACCTAACTTCTATCACATAGAATTATTTCAGATTTTTCTCTTTGCAAACTTCGGAGATGATGGAAAGGTACTTTTTTAAATTTTTCATCAAAAGTCGAAAACTGTGCGGCTTAAGAAAAAGAAATGTCTGAGAATGTGTAAACTGCGCTCTTTCATATGATACCCCACATGCTCTAGTAGCTCCACTTAAAAATTTTCAGGCCCCCTTTCAGTCCCTGTTGCAAAAAAAAAAACAAATATTTTTATTTCTTTCTTATTTGAAAAATAGTTGGGTAAACGTCATCAAAAACTGTTCCAAATTTCAAGTTCACAGCATTAGTAGTTCTTGAGATATCCAGCTGTGACAGACAGACAGAGTCTCGCCATAAGGGTTCCGTTTTACCATTTTGGTACGGAACCCTAAAAATGTTTTTTTTATGAATTCATATACAAACAAAGAAAAGTTTTACAGTAGCCACACAGGCCGATGTGGCAAACGTATTTTATATTTATGTTCCCCGGCTGGCCAGCCATGACTTTCCCGTTGTTTTCTGTGTTTCTGTAAAAATAAGCATTTACAGAAACACAAAAAAACAACGGAAAAGCCTTTAGAAAGTTAATAAAAATCTGTTAATATGAAAAGTTACGACCCTCTGGGTCCCGCTTAATGGCAAACGACATCGCGGTTGGCCCAGACGGAGGTTCCGGAATTGGTATTTTAAGTGGAACCGGGACCAAACCTATGTGCTGATGGTGATCACCGGGGTGGTTTTAGTGAGGTAAAAATTCCACACTCCCCGACCTCTCTCCCCGGAGGTCGGGTGCCTTTTGAAGGTTTCCCCCCGATAACAAAAAAAAAAGGCCAAGGGCGGAGATGACGGGATGGGATGGACTCCTTTAATAAAGATTATGGTCCTTGTTCTCGATAGAGAGAGGTGGAAATAGTATAGGGAGGCCTTTGCCTAGCTAGTTAGCTAGTACCGACATTAATGGCTAATAAAAAACGGTAAAGCCATCTCTGAAAAACCTTTCTTTTTCAGTAATACCTGAAAAACATATTCAACGTACTTTAAACGTAGGTATGTACCTACATACGTTTACTGTCTTCAAATCTTTACAGCTTTAGCACTTAAACTAGAGCTAAAACTTAGCACTCTGCTAAAAACTTGAAGCGGCGATTAGCAGAACACCTGTTTTACGGCTCATTTCAAATAGGTCGGTTTACTTTAAACGGAGTCTTAACACTCTTATATTTTATGGGCCATAAAGCGTTACGTTGTTACAAATGGAAGTAAGAAGTAAAGCCGTTATTATGTTGTGACACAAAGAATATAGAAAGGAAGTCGCTAGACGAACAACGTAATCAACGTTACTCAAAATACAAGCTTAGATTTTTTGGCTTAGAAACTATTTGTTCCACCGGCTGAAGATCTACCTGGACATGAGTTACCTTGGGTAACCTGAAAGTCTTTAAACAGACTCCGGACCCAGGTTGGCCGAAGCAAGGAAAACCTGGTCAGGTAGAGATTCATAGACGACTCCGCCTTTGAGTGTAAATGTGCTGCTGTTCTACAAACGACGGGACAATTAATATCGTGTCCTGCGTGTCCTACACGTTATAGGAACTGGTAGGTGCTGGTGATGGCGCCAAAATCTTAGATTGATGTTTATACAATAATAGCATCTGCACGCCGCTCCGCCTGCGTGGAGTTCCCAAATTATGAAAGAAAGAAAATATGTTCATTTGCGGTAAACATGACTCAGAGAAAGGACAAGTTGGGACAAAATACGCGTCACATCCACGCAAAACGGCCATCGCTCAGCATAATGCTGTGACCCTATGCAAGACAGAGCCACAGCGATGGTTTTCAGCGACCGCCGACGTTGATGTGATGACGTCAACCGGTGCAGTATACGATGAGATATAAATAACACAATAAGAAATAAGATAAATACACAATACCTAGTTCTATAATATAAGAAGAAAGAAACGATTGATGGACTGTGTGAATGATTATATGGTTAGAAAGGGGTGATTACTGATATGACGACTAATAGAGAAGTATGGAAGAAAAATTTAAGTGAGAATGATGATGATGACAATAGTCAATAAACTTATGAGACGAAGATCGCGGGGCCCTTACCCAGAGGGCCCAATAGAAAAGAGGTACTTTGGCATTTATAATATTAGTATGAATTACAGTGGCAAGAACCCGTCGTTATATTTTTCTTGGCTTTTTTTCAGTGACACATAATGCAGTTACGCTTGTCTGGTTCTACCGTAACTTGTAAAGCTATGCCGTAGTGTGGGCGACAAACGACCAAATCCATACTATACATATCCATACTTTAATATTATAAATTACAGTAGTAAGAACCCATCCTTATTTTTTCTTGGCTCCCTTTCAGCGACACAAAATGCTTGTCTCGTTCCACCGTAACTTGTAAGGCTATGCCGTAGTGTGGGCGATAAACGACCAAATCCATACTGTACATATCCATACTTTAATATTATAAATTACAGTAGTAAGAACCCATCGTTATTTTTTCTTGGCTCCCTTTCAGCGACACAAAATACTTGTCTCGTTCCGCCGTAACTTGTAAGGCTATGCCGTAGTGTGGGCGATAAACGACCAAATCTATACATATAATAAATTTGTAGAAAAGTGGTGTCTGTACAATGGAAATATATAAAAAAAAAGTAGCAGGGGTTGTTATTATATCGATGGCGAACCCGAAATTGTAATTAATTTTTTTTTGACGTGACAACGTCTTAAATTAGGTTGCGGCTGGGAGTCACTTATGAAAAAGTGTAACGCTCGGTAACGTTACGATGAGTCACCGAACGAGAGAGAGGCCCGCCGAATGCCTTGCGTCTCTCTCCCACTCAACTATTCTACCGAGAAAAAGACGTTGTCACGTAAAATCTTCGCCCGTAAAACCGACTTTACAGGCAACCATTTTTTTATTTTTTGTCTGTTTGTTTGTGCACGCTAATATCAGAAACGGCGTATTCGATTTAGATGCGGTTTTCACTAATATATTGTAGTAGGCTTCACTTAACATTTAGTGTTTATTTCATGTCAATCGGTTCATAAATAAAAAAGTTATGTCAATTTAAAGAATCACGGCGAACATTTGTTAAGGTATTCTATCAGAGTACGTACACGCCTCGGGCCTGCGCGTCCGATCTTCGGAACTACTGGACGGATTTGAATGATTTTTTTTTTATTGTATAGTTATTATATGGCTGGACAACATTCAGGCTATAATTTATCTTGGAAACTTGAACACCTGATGCAGAACCGAAACAGACCAGCTTAACTATAAGAGATACAAAAATGGTACCATAGCAAAAATTGTTCCACGTGATGAGGATTTTCTGCTGAGAGAATAAATTTGAAGATCTGGAACACCTGATGGGGAACTCCAAGAGCCCAGCTACACCATAACACATATAGGAATGACGTCTTAGTAAAAGTTATTCGGTCTGATGGGCATTTCCTGTTGACTTATAAAAATCGAAGATCAGAAACATCTGATGTGGAAATCAAAGCTATCACTAATTTCACCTCCACGCGGTGAAGGCGGTAACAGTTTAGGACTGATTTTCGATGACGATGGTATATCATTGAAAATTTGACTCTACTGGCCAAAACTCTCATTTATTGTTTTTAACGTGAAGAAATGCTCATGCATTCTGCACTACCACGGGGAGATAGTACAGTTATGTGGGACTCTAACCCACTAAAACTCCACTGTGTCCTCCTCTGCCGCTTACGGCGGGAACATGGGCACGCGTTAGCACTCATCCGTGAACCCGCCGCGGCTGTCCGTCACCGGACCCTCCGCTGGGGAGTACTCCCCATCACCGGCGCACCAGAACACATAGCACGCCGTGACCACCCCAGGGACCAAACCAGCACATGGGCGCCAGACGATCCCGTGTCTGGGCACCCTTGGTAGGGGAGCAGTCACTTAGATTTTAATTGATCAGGTATCTTCATAATAAAACTATAACCATGCCTAGAAAGAGATCAAATCTTTCCCAATGTTCCAAAGGAGCTAAAAGATTGAGGATCATAAGATCCCAAGAATCTACCGAAGAGCGTCAGGAGAGACTTGATGCTGTTTGAGAACATCAGGCTGCAACTCGCTCCGTGGAAACCTCTTCGGATCGCGAAGCACTCCTGCGTTCTTAGCGTATTTACGCATCTACATCCAGGTCTCTAGAGACCAGTGCTGAATATGATGCGCGACTGACCGCTGATACGGTGAGATTATCATACATTGTTCCGAACACGCACACAACAAAATATTCATAATCAGAAAGTGAGAAAGAAAGAATTGCTGGAGTACGGCATGAAGAGACAAATTAAGAAGAGCGCAACGAACGTTTGAATTCTGATCGACTTCGACATTCTCTATACAGAATGTCGATATCACCTGAAGAATCGGATGTGTCTCAAGATATAGCCGTAGGGCATGGCGACCTTCCTTGGGTTGATAAGGAACGGAGTGCATTTACGTATACGGACGGACGGAAGTATGGTTGAAAATTGTACTTTTTGTGAAGCTGTTAAATAGCAAAAAGAAACAAACGGTATGTGTTGCTCAGGTGGGAAAGTACATATTGAAATATTACAAAATCCTCCAGAAATATTAAGATCACTGCTAATCGGTGACCATCACAGTCAAAACATTTCATGGACAATATACGTTCGTACAATAATGCCTTTCAAATGACATCTTTTGTTGCGAAACAGATTTCAGAAGGCCCATTTATGCCAACATTCAAAGTGCAAGGCCAAGTTTACCACCCTATTGGTTCATTATTGCCTGAAAATGACGTCTCGAATCGTCTCGCGCATCCCGTTGTTATCCAGTCCCCGGGTTCTTAGAATTCGACATCAGACGTTTCAGATCTTCGATTTGACGACCCCGTTGTCGCTGGCATAAGCAACAGGATCCGCGTACGAAGTCGCGGGCAGAAGCTAGTCCATACTATGCATATCCATATTATCCATATCCATACTTTAATATTATAAATGCGAAAGTGTGTCTGTCTGTTACCTCTTCACGCTTAAACCGCTAAACCGATTTAGATGAAATTTGGCATATAGATAGTATAAGTCCTGAGAAAGGATATAGGATAGTTTTTATCCCGATATTCCTACGGGATCGACGCTTATGCGGGTGCAACCGCGGGGCGCTGCTAGTGTTCCTATAATAAAAAGTACAACTGCTGTTTATAAAAACATAACACCGTCTTTGCTACCATTTAGTCGGGTAATAAGAAATGATTAAACTAATTAGCAAAGACCAGAGGCTTAAGTGTGAGAAGTTCTATTGCGAGCGCGTTAGAATTTTATATGGGAAAAAGTTATAGCGCCACCTGGTGGTCACTAGGAGAAACCTAATTACCCATAAAAAATTCTAAAGTGCTCACGAAAAAACACACACGTTTTTCTTGCCGTGAAAAACTACGGTTTATACGCCGTGTGTAGGCACGATCGTCAGTGTTGTATGATGTATCACTATGGAAGCTGGTTGACTGACACATTTTTTCTAATGCGTGGTTCATACTATCGTAATGAAACCGTGCAATTCTTTACTCGTTTATGTTTCTACCTGCCGTCAGTGCGACCTGTCCTTATAAGTGTTATAAATCAAAGGTGACTTTATAAAGGCTAATATTATGAATTAAAATGTAAGACGGTTCATGCTAGTACCTAGTTCCATATTAAAACATAAGTTTAATTACAGAGCAGTGCAAGTCTTAAATAAAGCTCCACAACGTCTAGGTACTTTCCAGTGTTTGAAATTTTTTCTCCTCTTAGAATTAAGTAGCACGTTTGTTTTCGTAGTCAGGAGATCATTACGATTCATTTCTGAGAAAAATGTGTTAAGTATATTTCAATTTGCATGACTGAGTACATTTTCAAGGAATCTCTTCGTTACTGAACACCAAGAAATCTGTCGAATCATCTTGTGATACAATTATTTACGTCGAAAAAGACACCGAGCAACAAAAAAGCAACGCAATCTTGCTCAAAATATAGCAAAATCATAATAAATCACGTTTCTCTACGCTGCCTTTCACACAAAGCAAAAAGTCTTTTATTTTCAAAGTGTACCCTCCAAATTGCATTTGCCGAATGATTGGCGACATTCAGACTTCAGATGTATAAAAAAGAATGCCAATAGACAGAATCTTCATTATTCTGGCCACGTTTCTAGTATAAAAACGCGTTGCGAATACTTCTGACGTCAGACTGTGGTTGACATTCCGCTGTTCAGAACTTAGACTGCTGTGGTGGAAAGGAATTCTTATTAGAGCAGATATAATTCTTATTAGAAAAGAATATCGTTTGAATGTTTTATTTGCATGCCGATGATTTTATTATCTGTTGGGTATAATTGCCAAAGAGATTGGACGGTAGGTTTTTAAAGGTCACAGCTCATTAGAGCCACCCGGCACCCACCCCGCACTGCCTCGTCGCACGGCGTCCACTCGTTGTCGACAGGTGGTCCACGGGTGGACGCCGCACATACGTCAATATTCCACATTTACGCGGCCAAAATTATTTATTGACTTATATCACATCTCCATGATATTAAATATCTCTTAAGAGTATTTTTTTTATTTAGTTAAGTTTTTTTTTGTAAATTAAGGTAAAAAATCATAAATTAAGGTAAAAAAAAAATATTATTTCACATAATTATTTATTCAATCCAAAGAAATACACACAAAATAAAATAAAATTTGTGCAATATTACAAACAAATTAATACAACAAGAATTTTGCACTAAAATAAAATATTATGACGTAATGGATTCATCTTGCTGCTCACTATCCGAGTCTGGTTCGTCGGGATTCTGGCATTAACATGTTTATTGTTTCCTGGCAAAATGTTCTGGGGATTGATCTCTTCTTGGGCCTCAGGCTGCTAATAAGTGGATCCGAACTCAGTAGTAGTAGTGTTTGAAGTATCTAAAACAACGAAAAGCTAAGAACTAATAAAAAAATGGTTATATTTTCATACAAAATCTTAATGGTTAAAAAGGTCCCCCGTTTTGTCATCTGCACTCTTCCGCAGCTGGTTTTTGTATTTTCTTTTAGTCAAAGGATTGTAGTTTCAAATAAAAAAAGAATGATGATCGTATCTCATCGAGAAATATAACAAATTGACCTTTGAAGTTCAAAATTACTTAAAAATTTATCTAAAACAACCCATGTGTTTGAAACCCCCAAATTATTCGAATTGAGCATTTTGGGTAAGTAAATAATAATTAAAATAAAGATCCATACCTGTGTTATTGGAATCCATTACTTTCACTTCAAAAACTGACACAGAAAAAAAAAAAATGTTGTCACTTTTGTTGTGTTTGTAACTTTAAGCAGCAAAAACGAGCGCACGGATTGACGGTCAAGTACCGACTCCCTGAAAGCGGTAGGGGTGTATCGCAGGTAGGTGGTGGGGCTCAGTTAGGATTCATGGAACTGTCTTCTAGCTCTGCATGTGCTATTTTATGTGTTTACCGTAAGTTTTTAAAATTCAATTTTGGCCGCGTAAATGTGGAATATTGACGTATGTGCGCCGCGTTATCACCAATAAACGTCGCGCGGTCAACCAGTGGACCTCGCGTCGCGTATAACATTATCGCGTTGACAATGCGCAGTCAACGCAAGGCAAGCATGCGAGCAGCGAGTTGTCACCGAGTGGTCCACCCGCCGTCCGCGCGTAGAGGGCTTACGACCGAGGCGATCCGGTGACGCTACGGAGTTGATGTAGAGAGCGCATACCCATACAAGTCCATATAAGAATACTAGCCGCAGGAGGCGAGGCGGTGCGGAGTGGGTCCCGGGTGGCTCTAATGACCTTTAAGCTACTGTGATAAGAATGGTACTTAATGAGTTTATCGTGAAATAAAACCTCTTAAACAGGATTTTAACCCATTGTCTCTTGCTAAGTATGCGATTCTTTTGATGCGAATGCAACTACATAGACCGATCATTTGTGAGACGCGCCTTAAGTCCTGTTTCTGCAGTATTCTTGACCGGGGTTTAATTATTTGACATATTGCGTTTCTCGGTACTCAGAATCTTCAACTGTCACAATGAAAAGACAAAAGTAAAACAATGGCCGCCGAACTGAATCAGCTTGCCTGACAGCTGAGGGGAAGCTATGAAGAACTTTGTCGTAGTTTTTTGTCGAAACAATAACTTGTGAGAAGCTCAAAAACGGCCTTTTACAGATTGTAACTCTAGGTAGGTAGCCTTGCCAAAAAGACATTTTCCACTGTAAACTTATTCTAACACCAACTGATAAATTCCTCTATAACGGTCAAACTCAAAGACTCCGGTTTGCATAACTAAATTCCTTCGGGATATCGCTGAAACGTCTTCGGCTCTTGCTGCTCACGTCCCATCCGTGAACTACTTTGACCACTTTTCACCTTTATGCCTTTAGTAATAAGGTTGAAAAGTAGACAACCGCCACTTTCCGCGATGATATATCCGAGGACTACTAACTTTCAGTGCTGTCCTTATTTAATAAAAATGCTATTGTAGCTAAAACCTGGGGAGCCATGTTTTATGTGCTATGTTATTTAATGTTATACAGGGTGACAATCTATAAGAATAAATAGAATTGAAGTGCCTGTTTGTGTGGTGCTGGACTTACGAATAGCACCACCCCATACTTCCCGTGGGTGTCGTAAAAGGCGACTAAGGGTCGTACCACACCGTTCTCTATGCATTTCACCACCATGTCATACAGCGATCGCCAACCCGCCTGCCAAGCGTGGCGATTATGGCAAACCCCTCCCCAAGAATGACAAGCACAAAAACACTTGGCCCCTAGACGACCTTGTGAAGGCCGCAGGAACCCGTTGGATGCGAGAAGCACAGAACCGGTCGAAGTGGAGGTGCCTGGGGAAGGCCCATGTCCAGCAGTGGACGTCTTTCGGCTGAAATGGTGATGATGTTGATGATGAATGGTTAGGCATCTATTACAATACTGAGACAGTTTTGTTAAAAGTAAATGCAATAAAACCATTTCCACATTTTGCAAGCTTCCTTTTCTTCGTAGGTACCTCTAATAACTCTTGAGTGAGAATAAGCCTTTTTCCTCAACTGCTCTTGTCCCATGTGGCGAGAAACAGATGAGCAACGGTTTTCTAAGCTAGACAGAAATATTATTTCAGGAATTAATAAAGAATATTTATATGCGAGCAGTGAGACTGTTTTACTAATGAGATTACGGCATTGCAAAAATGAGCAGGGAAGGAACAGGTGCTTTAGGGAGGTGTAGGTACTTCTCGTTGCGGATCCACCATACCACTGACCATACCCCTGGTGGTATGGTGGGTCTAAAACTATACCACTGAGAAAATAGTGTTGTGATAAACTAGTTTATCACAAATAAAAATATGTCTCATACATACTCCTATTACGCAGTTCGCCATTAACAATCATGTTCGGAATTTGTCCAAGGCATGGCCCACTGATATTTCTCTGTCTATTAACTGCATTTGTAAATTATTTAGAAAATCATCATTAACTTTTTAGCTATTTCGCTAAAGAACTTTCTACAAATACTGCAATTACCTGTTTTCTAAATTTGTTTTTTTTTTTCATATTAATACTATTATTTACAGGCTTATTAAGAAATCTTAAATAAAATATACAATGTAAAACTAAAATATATACATATATTAATTATGTACAAGTATATCTATAAAGGGAAAAAGGGGAAGAACTCACTGGACATCAAAAAAATCGTCCGCATCGCAGTCAGTGGGAAAAGTGTTCAAAAGGCTAGCAGCGTTACCACGTTGGATGGCAATTGGCTATTCTTTGACCTAAAAATATGCCAGCCCTCTGGTCACGTGAAGGGTCGAGTAACTGCTTGGCGATGTCCCGAAATACTCGATGAGCACACGCATTCGTTAATTGAATACTAATCTAAAACAGATTAAACAAAACTTTCAACTCCCCAGAACATTATCGTGTATAATTTTGTAACAAAGTTATAACTGACTTTGTTACTAACAGAGTTCAGTAGTATTTAATTAGACTAACAACTAAATAATCGCGAGGGTAGTCATTAAAATATAACAGTGAAAAAGGATTGTAGTTAGAAAATTTCCATGTTATTAGAACGCCTACGCGGAGAACTATTTATTTATAGACCCACGGTCTCTGAAATTAGTTATACAGGGCTAAAACTGGCTAGCTAAACTCCGCAGGCACGATAGGATAAAAAATAATAATTGATGTTTGTTTTGGGAGGTCAACGACCGTTGTTAGTGTAATTGTTAGGTACTTGAAGTATGTGTTGAGAAAATTTGTTTTCTTATGTCTAGTCGTTTTAGATAAGAGGGGATTATAGCTAAGAAATAACAAATGCACGGGTCGATCAATCAGGTTAAGCTACGCTTGCCGCGGTTGGTCCGTGGATGGGTGACCATCTTTATTACGAAGACCCCTCCATCCAGACAAACGTACAGAAGTTATTCGTTACTACTTTATTGTATATAGACTGCCTAGCCTTTTCCCAACTATGTTGAGGTCGGCTTCCAGTCTAACCGGAGCGCAAAAACGGCTGAACCGACTTGGATGAAATTGGCACACAGATAGTTTATAACCCGGATTAACACATAGAGTACCTACTTTGATCTCGGTAGTACGTTCCCGTGGCATATAGTAGTAGTTGTTCCGGGTCTGGCTGTTTGTGCATGTGCGTTTAAATGTTTGTAAACACACCCACCATACAGGAGAAATTCCTAGTGTGGGGCAATGTTTTTTTTTTTTAAAAAAGGAAGAAATATATTTTCCGAAATTCAAGCAGGCCAAGCCGCGAGCAAAAGCTAGTTACCTATGACGCTTTAAATTGGATTTTATAACGCTAATTAGTCTTTTGTTTAGTTCTATGCTTATTGGTTTTTTGTTTACCGGAGATTAAAGCAAATTTTTCAATGGAACAATGTTGCTTGAAATTTAATAAGAAGTTACATAATTTATTTTGCTAGCTTAATTAGATAAAAAAAAGAAGAATAATTAATAACTTAATCATGTGGCTCTCTAATTAGGACTTCAATGATTTTGAAAATAAATAAGATTTTAAAAACAGATCTTTAATATTGCATTCCAATTCCTAGGCTGGCTCTGTTAGCCAGAATCCCCACGCACAACGGACCGAATGAGAGTCTAAGTGCGGAATAGGGAGACCTATAATCATCATCATTATCATATTGCATTTCAATGATGTCATCATTATCACTATTACAGCCTGGGGGCCTAAAAAGGCCACTTTTGCAGAATCATAAAAGGAATTCATCAAATCATTATAAATCATAATAGACAGTTAACTGTTAAGTTAATCGTATCAAATCCCATTGGTGAAGGATTTTTCAGTTATTTTTTTTTTGTCTGTGCTTAAATACCAATCCAAATCCAATCCCAATCTCTTGCAACGAAAAAAAACAAAATACGTTTATGATTCTGCCAAAGTGGCCTTTTTAGGCCCCCTGGAATCTGCATCCACTGCTGGGTAAACGCCACGCCTTTTTTTAGCCATACTTCCCGTTTTGGATTAGAGATGTAGCATAATCAGCCTATAATGTTCCCACTGCTGGGAGTGGGAACATTATAGGCTGATTACACAGGCCTCCTCATTGTGAGAGGGAGTGGGCTATAATCTACCACGCGGGCCCAGTGCGGGTTGTTGATGTGACATGTGACATTTTTGGTTCTGGGAGATGTGGGAGAGATGTAGTACCTACCTACCTATCTAGATTTTCGCAGTAGCAGCCTGGAGTCTGGATTCGTTCGCGGTTGATGGTAATAGCCACACCCCCTACATGGGACTTAAACATACTGGCGAAATGTCGGTGTATTATAGGTGTACGACTCTGTCTAACCTTTTGGAAAGAAATATTGTTTACTAGCTGCGCCCCGTGGTTTCACCCGCGTAAATGTCAATCCCGTGGGAATATCGGCATAAAAAGTAGCCTATATGTTAATCCAGGGTGTCAGCTACCTCCATAATTTTTTTATCAAAATTGGCTCAGCCGTTTGAGCGTGAAAAAGTAACAAACATATAAACATAAACACACACACACACTCACAAACTTTCGCCTTTGTAATATTAGTGCAGTACCTACCCTACCGTAGCTGGATATTCAAATGGATACAATAACTGCGGTCGATAACCCCATAAAAAAATAAGCAAATTAATTCTTTTTTTGTTTTATCATGTTAATATCGCGGCTGAGGAGTTTAGCTAGCGAATTTAAAATAACCCTGTAGTGTTCACCAATCAGCTGGCAATATGTGATGATAACTTTATTCCAGCAAGATTTTATTTTCTTTTATGACAACCGATATTTTATTTTATGAGAATTATTTAAACGTTCTGAATTTTGTATAATATGTTGATTCTGAAAATGAAATTGGAGCACCGTAGGATTCCTAGATTATGTACCGACAGTACCTAACTACCTACCTATAGTTGAAAACGTCAATTTTAATGGAGTTTTCAATCGCAACTCTTCTCCCTAAATTTTCTGTGAAAATTATTGTTTCCATTTATATTTTGAGTGGCGTCAAATTGCCAATTCGCTCTGTTAAATCTAATTATTTTATCGACAGAAAATTCAGAAATCTATTTGAATTTTAATTGTTACTGGGTAAGATAACACACAATGTTTATTTTGTGAAAGCGATTTAGTGCTAAATTGAAATAAAATATAGTATCTAATAAGTACCATAAAAATATCATTATATAAAACACAGGTGGTCTTATCGCTAAAAGAATTGCGTAGACAAATAATTGTTTTATATCATACTGTAAAGGTTGTCTGCAAAAGTCGACCTTATGTTGTACAGGCTAGCAGAAAAATAACTCTGGTTGCATTCGAACATTCAAGCGAATTTAGAATGACCTTTCAAATTATTTCTAGTACGTTTTTAGTTTCGAAAATTAGTGATAATATAATGGCGTTGATGTAATAGCGTTCGCTTGGAATAAAAGTAATAATTTACTATAAAGTTGTATAATTTTAACTTTAACCAGTGGTAGCAACCGCGACTTATGAGTTGCAGAACGTAGGTTTTTAACTCCCCCACACTATACTCATCACAATGCTTAGTTACACGGCTACATGTATATCGATATACCTATCTAGATTTCAAAACTATCTTTGGAGATCTCATTGGAGTTTGAAACTATAGCAGAAGTCTTACAAAATAACGTTTTTTGAGGTTCCACTGCCTTTCTTCTTGAAATTATTTTTGGATAGATAAATTACAAACCATAGGTACGTTTTACAAACTAAAGTCGCAATTAACGACTGTCGCAATAGCGACTGTCGCACAAACAACTGTAAAACTGTTCTAATAACTGGCCAAGTGCGAGTCGGACTCGTACCTACACGACGGGTTCCGTACCATAAGGCAAAAACGTTGAAAAAAAACACGCTTGTTGTATGGGAGCCCCCTTAAATATTTATTTTATTCTGTTTTTAGTATTTGCTGTTATAGCGGCAACAGAAATACCTACATCATCTGTGAAAATTTCAACTGTCTAGCTATCACGGCTTATGAGAACATGAGCATGATGGCTGGTGACATACGGACTGATGGACAGTGGAGCCTTAGTAATAGGATCTCGTTTTTACCCTTTGGGTACGGAACCCTAAAAAATATAACGATAAAGTTAAGAACGCGCCTGTGGAGGAGAGCCTTTAAATTTATCATTTACACGTGTAGCGAAATAAACTATGTCACAAACTTGTAAGTAGCCACCTCAGGCACGTTTACCTAGGTACTAGGTAAATTTAATAAATAAAGTCAAACACTGTTTACCATGTTAATAAACCCAGGTAATTTAGTTAGGAAGTTCAAACTTGTTGATAATGAAGTTGGTCGAGGTTTTGTCACTAATAACTAAAAGGTATGCTCAAGTTGGTTTCCCTCCATTTATTAGAGTGTCTCATTTATCGTAATAAACAGGTATTGTGTGGTACCGACAGGTATTACAACGTTTCTAAACTAATAATATGAAGCGGTAATTTTTGCGGGTAAAGAAACCGGCATGTCCTAGAACCAAAAATTCGAAGACATGTGACATCTATCAACCCGCACTGGCCCGCGTGGTGTATTTTGGCCCACTCCCTCTCACCAAGAGGAGGCCTGTGTCCCAGCAGTGGGAACATTATAGTTGATTATGCGGTAAGAGTAAACTGGTAGAAACGTTATGTTTCATGTGAGTTGTCTGTCTTGACTGTTTCATTATCATCATCAGCCTACAGCAGTCCACTGCTGTACAAAGGCCTCTTCTATTGCACGCCATTCAATTTGATTTCCGGCAACTCTCATCCAGCTGCTATCAGCCATCCTGCGAAGATCGTCGGTCCACCTAGCTTGAGGCCGCGCTACCTTACGTTTGCCGATTCGCGGTCTCCACTCCAGAACACGTTTACCCCAACTTGGAATATGGTAAAAAGAAAATTCCAAGATGGCGGCTGCGAAAACTTTGAAATTTTTCGTCATGGTTATTGAGAGTGCTAAAGCTGATAGCCAGGTCAAAATGAAAATCCAATATGTCGACAACTATATGAGAGCTTCTAAAAATTTAAACTGGCTCTTCAATTCACACTTGCTCTTTCGCTCTGTCTCAGGCATACACGAGTGTATGTGCGTGCGATTATCGCGTACGGAATTTCGTTCCTGACGACAAAAAAATCTGTTTTTAAAACACAAGTTTTTTTGTTTATACATGTTTATAATAGGTAATTACTGGAAGTACTTACTAAGACGATTACTTACAATAAAAAAAACATGATAGAAAGCTACGCTATTGCCGATTACGATAGGTTAGGTACCAAAGAATATCCAACCAACCTTACCAAGGAATATCGTATAAGGGTTGGACCTCATCTGGCAGCACGGAATCGCCTTTTTCCGTCGCCCTTTCTCTTTCTGTCGCTTAGAACTGCCATTTGCTAGACCGAGACAGAAAGCATAATGCGATAGCACGCGGCGGAATCCTCGAGGCGATCGGCATGTCTCAGTCTAGCAAATAGCAGTTCTAAGCGACAGAAAGAGAAAGGGCGACGGAAAAAGGCGATTCCGTGCTGCCAGATGAGGTCCAACCCTTACCCAGTAATTGGGTTGTGGAGGTCAGATAGGCAGTCGCTCCATGTAAAATACTGGTATTCAGCTGCATCCGGTTAGACTGGAAGCCGGCCCCAACACAGTTGGGAAAAGGCTAGGCAGATGATGATAGGTCTATGTTAGGTAGGTTCTATGTTAAAAACGCGGACGAAGTCGCGGGCAGAAGCGAGTTTTGTATATGACAATATATACTATTGTGGTTTAACTCCAACTAGTCTGAATGTACTTTTGTTCTGCCTAACAAGTGACTTTATTTTACAAGTACACGATTTTTTTTCAAGAGGCAAAGGTTTTTCACAATAAAGATAATGCCCTTTGGAGTTGGAGAAACAATTAACAATTAATTTAAATAAGACATTATTCTAATCTCACGCACCTACATGAATGATAAGAATTTGCAGTTTAACTATAAACTCAGATTTTGTACCAATCCACAAAGTATTTTTCTTTGGGCCAACAGCTTCGCTTTTATTCATAAGAAACAATAAATTCTTAGCGGAATCATAGTATCCACGACATCGTCTATTATAAATATACTAGTTTCTGCCCGCGACTTTGTCCGCACGAAATTTCTCGTTTTCTCAACCAGGATCGCGCATCATGTCGCATCGCATCGCTGCCCGCACTATTACTTCGTTTTCGCTTAGCGTTCTTTCTGAATTTTTAGGGTTCCGTACCCAAAGGGTAAATTATTACTAAGACTCCACTGTCCCTATTACTAAGACTCCACTGTCCGTCTTTCCGTCTGTCACCAGGCTGTATCTCATGAACCGTGATAGCTAGACAGTTGAAATTTTCACAGATAATGTATTTCTGTTGCCGCTATAACAACAAATACTAAAAAGAGAATAAAATAAATATTTAAGGGGGGCTCCCCACACAACAAACCTGTTTTTTTCGGCGTTTATGCCTTGTAGTACGGAACCCTTCGTGTGCGAGCCCGACTCGCACTTGGCCAGTTTTTCTTTTTTGTCGGGTCATAGCGTGATGTTAAATGCAAAAATCATTTTTCAAATCCGACTGGTAGTTCCAAAGATTAGCGTGTTCAATCAAACAGACAAACTCTTCAGCTTTACTGTTAGTATAGGAGATCTACCGTACCCAGCAAACACGTAAATTATGTAAGAATCGAACCCTGACACAAAGGGCAGATGCTTCACCGCTCAACCATTTGGGTCAAGTGTATCCACCCGGTAACGAATCTAGTCCACTATTTGCATAACATTGGGTGGTTAATTAACCGTATTGTAGGGATAACAAACCCAGTGGAGTGTACGAAACGTCTTAAATGTCTATTTTTTTCTTGTTCTGTAATGAATTAGAGATAAATAAACATGTCTTGTAACAATATGAAAATATTTTGTCTCTTATTCTGTATTGCGAATATACTTGGAATATGAGTGGAAACGCCGGGGGGGGACATATAAAAATTTTCATTTTCATTTTCTGACTGACCGACCCCTTGATAATTCAAAAGTGCCTGTAATTGATTTATTTGAAAGTAGCTGCGCCCCGTGGTTTCACCCGCGTAAGTGTCGATCCCGCGGGAATATCGGGATAAAATGTAGCCTATATGTTAATCCAGGGTGTCAGCTACATCCATACAAAAAAATAAGTCTAATCTGTTTTTTTTTTCATTTTACTTTGCTGTTTGCTGTGAGAGACTGCTCAGCAAGCCCGCTCGAACTCCCTTTTATGATAGTGGACTGTATATTGGTGTGATTTCCAGGAGATGAGGGATGGGAAGAAACGGTAAATAACACGCACTGGTTACCTAGTGACACAATACGGGTGACAAATCAATATAGGTGATGATCTGTCAAGATGACAGTAGTACAATGTTGCAATGTGTAAATATTAATTAAAATGTTGCAGCTTCCAACATTTGCTCTTGAAACTGTCGCGTTACATAACAACAAACGCTTCGTAAAACAAAGGAACAGTAATTTTGACGTGAATACCTCCGGGATTCTATGGGGTGGACTGACGCTATGGACAGTTTATTTTCCACAGTAGTTCTACCGCTATTGTTGAAAACCCTTTTAGGGGGAATTGTGGGTAGAATTAATAGCGGTTACTGTGATTATTAGAATTTGAGTTATCAGGACAGTTTTACTAATCTGGGCTGGCTTAAATATTTGGGTATGCTATTCCAGTTACCTTCTGTTTAATGTAACAAAGATGCAAGTATTTAAACTATAGAAGTAGAGAGAGAAGAGAGAGCGGAAGGGAGTACCTATAGTGTATTTATTTATTTATTGAGAGTGAAGAAAATGTGTTTTTAAAACCCGACAAAGATTAAAAAGGTTGTGTTTATTTTGTCGCTTATTTAAAAAAAATAAACCATGAAATAATTATAAATATGATTGAAAATAGGTAAGTAAGTAGGTCGGTAATAAGTAATGTCAGTAATAATTTTTTTATCCTATGCAAATATTAATTTAGAACTTTACTTACATAATTTTCCCTCGACAAATGTTACTTAGAAACTGCTCAAACTGTGGAAAGTTTTAAGAGGTGTCACCTGGAACTACCACTAACTCTCCATAACGAGTTGGGAAGACGTTTCGCTCCAAATTTACTTCCGAGTAATCCTGTAACGGGCAGGACAGACGAAGTGATGACAAAGCGAGATTAACGAGACACCGACCTTACTACCAGTTCTTTCCGAATACCAGTTATTTCCTTAAAAATCCAGTTAATTGCTCAAAGATAACGCTATCGAATAAATTAACGTCCGTTTTTAACGTTAAATATCCCGTCCGAGATTTATTTTGGGTAATTTGCGCTTTTTGCTAAAGTCTCAATTAAGTCTGTCCAAAAATAAAAAGTCAGCTTAGTTTGGTTCTTTTAAACGGTAATTATTTAGCTTCTTTATTTTTCTGAGTGAGTCTCGAAATGAGAGAGACTGTTTGCATATTTAAGGAGGCGTAGTCTAAGAAACTATCCTGTATTTTTGAAGTGAAAAATTCTTTAGGCGCGTTACGCATTTTTTGAGATGGGAAAAAACCATTGAACTCGCGCCACTGTTACCGTAAGCGACACCGCGCGTGTTTTGTTTATAAGACGATAAAAAAAAATACCCGCTTCGGATGTGTTTGGCTGTCCCCGGGATTTGCTCGGTTTTAATGTAGGATATCCGATAAGTCAGTGAGTGATGGCAAAGTATTCTATATTATAAGTATTATTAGTGCTGTTTGTGTTTTGTTTTCACTTCTGTCGGCACTCTCGGGGTGCCACTATTTTTTTTTAAACAGCGATGTAAAAACTTTTGCCTATCATTTAGTAGATGCAGAGTCATTAAATAGTAGATAGAATAGCAAATAGCGAAGTTTCGCTGAAAATTCACGATGAAAAACTTTGGGAAAGAGGTAAACTGTTATTAAACAAAACTTATTCCGCAGCCTTATAGCTTGCTCAATGCTCAAGTTCCAAGCAAATTGGCAAAAGCGTTGCATTTCCAATAGTTTACTTTGTATTACGTATACAGAGAACTTTGGAGACCAAGTTTTCAGTTTATATTTCTAAGGAAACTAATTAAAACACTTAAGCGAGTAGTAAATGTTTTAATTAGTTTCCTTAGAAATCGTATGTCTATTAGACAAACCATTGCTCTATAAAATCAAAACATTCTCGTTGTCAAAGTTGTCGAAATGTACGGAAAAACCTACAGCCTAAAATTGTTTAATACACTTACAATTGCAATGTGACGTCAGCACATCAAGCTACTACAGTCTGTCTTATTTCTTTAATAGATTTTCAACTTTATCGCTACAGCATAAGGTTCAAGGTTGATTAGGAAAATTTTACAGTTTCGGGTAGCTGAACCTTATGCTTTAGCGATAAAGTTGAAAATCTTTTAAAGAAATTTGACAGATTGTAGTAGCTTGATGTGCTGGCGTCTGTACATGTTTAAACATGAATTTTAGCTTTAATGAGTCTGTACTCTGTAGGTACCTGGATCTTTTGGAACAAAGTTCTTTATCGCAGCTTGCGGTAGGAGTCAACTGGTAGAAATCGCCACGAAACAAAAAAGCGTTTATGCCCCCTCCATGCGACTCTCTCTTCTCTTTCTGTCATCTATAAAAGAAAGAGAGAGAGATAGAGAAAAATATAACAAAAATGTATAGGTACTCCTGACACTTCATCATCATCATTTCAGCCGAAAGACGTCCACTGCTGGACATAGGCCTCCCCCAAGCACCTCCACTTCGACCGGTTCTGTGCTTTTCGCATCCAGCGGGTTCCTGCAGCCTTCACAAGGTCCTGACACCTAAGTCACAGGTATTCCTAGTTTAGGAGTTAGGGTTTCAACTTTTGTTATTGTGAACTTTAGCTAGATAAGCATATTGTAAGGACTTGTATCAATAAAGTATTATATATATACTAGATGGCGTATTAAATTCACACTTTCTCTCTATTATTTACGACTTTTTTTACAAGGAGCCCTATACAAGAAATCTAAAGACTTGTACAGTCACGAGCACTAATATGTCAACACTTGGCTACTTTCAATTGCGATTTTTTTATGAAATAACGAATGCAAAGTTGAAATACGACACTTTACATAAACCTATGGGTTCGAAAATACTATGTTCGTAATAACATACAATTTCATTCAAAAATAAATGAGAAAATCGCCTTTGAATAAAGCCAAGTGTAGACATACTTATGCTCGTGACTGTACTGTCCCGTCCTACAAACTCAACGTTTGTAACAAAACTCGTCCCAGTGATTTACAATTTTAACAACTTCATAAAGTCGTGATGAAGATTAATACCCGAGTTGAGCGCTACTTATTGGAATTTGAAAGAGGGTAGTCGGACGACGACGCGTTCAGTAACAAAGTTTCACTATACATTGATAAATTGCAACCACGCTTGCGGAATACGGTGACTGATAGCGCAGGCTGCTATACGAAATATTATTTTAGCATTGAGATTCTTATTTTTTGTTTTTGAAGAAGGGCCCTTTGTACAGACACGTTTTTCTTACGTCCTCAACCTATGTTGCTTACACATTCAGTCGATTTTGTTCAATTCAACCGTCAAATAACGAGCAAGTCTGTAGCACCTGTCTGTACCTTTAGTCAATATTATTTTGAACAATTTTTGCTTACAACGATTGTTTTTTGTCCGTCCTCTCCTAATTCCATCTTTCGCGAGCCCACGCATCATCCTTCTAGTTATGACGGAACCTATCCAGCTCGTCCTGCCATCTCCTACGTGGTCTGTTTCAGGTCAAATAGTCACCAGTTCTGTGCTATTTGGGCCCACAAACTGTGGGCCCAAATAGCAAACATTTAATGCCCAATTTAAGTTGAGCAGCCTTTTGAATCACGTCAGCTATTTCTGTTTTGGAGCGCAATATTGTGTTTCGAACACGATCCGTTAATTTAACTAGTATATTATAATATTTTCTTCCGTCTTATTCTATGGTGCTCAGACCTGAAGGCCAATTCTCGTAATTTAAAACGTTCAAAATCTAGTCGCAGTCTCATCTCAGCGACAAACAAATGTTAAAAACTTGTCAAAAATGTAGGAATTTAAGAAAAGGAACAGACTTCGGCCCTAACGTGCCCCTTCAAATGATGTTGACATCTCTTTGAGGCGCGCGTGGAACACGTACGCGCCGTCCGTCAGTTTTCACTTCTAAAATGATATAATATTACCAAAGATATGATTTCAGGCACATTTCCTAGACTTCATTAAAACGGGATCAGTTCAAATACGTATTACATATAGCTATACCTCGTAGCTTTTGACCTAATTATAAACCACAAACAAGCTAGTCTCGGAGAAGCGATATCGAACTTGATTGAACTTAATAACTAATTGGTAATTAGTATCCCTTGGAAACGAATCAAGTATTGAATGCTGATAGTACCTAACAGACATTTTCTTTGCCATAGCAACAAAATTAACTACTTATGTTTTTATTTTGTGGTTTAGCTAACAAACGTCAGCCCGTCCGTAGAAATAAAAATAATATTTAAACACGGTGTATAAAGTTGTTTTAAAAAAAGGGTATTCGAAGGGATGGGCAGACTTGTTTTAGGTTTAATTTATTTATTTTTACGGTTTATCTCTAAACTATAATTATATATAATAATATAATAAAAAGAAATGCTAATATTTAGTCGGCTTTCACCCCAACATAGTTGAAGTGGAAGCCGATTCCAACATAGTTGGGAAAAGGCTAGGCAGATGATGGTTTTTAACACACTAACAGTAGGCATGGCTTTCATTTTGACAGTTCAAAAACAGTCATTGTGTTATTTATGTTGTTGAGCAGACAAATTTTTCGAACATTATTATGAAGCAATGAATTAGCACTATCCTCCAAATTTATTCAGCTTTGTGATTGATAGTGTATTCCGCAATTCGGGTGTTGTTAAATGCTCGCCTGTTAACAGCCTAATATCGTCCTTTATGTCTGACTAGACGGCACCTACAAAGTAAGTACTAAGTACATAATACCTACACGTAACATCAAAAACGTTTCAAACAAAAGACTGCGCAACGTAAAGGCAGTAATCTAGCATACAAAAGATGCAATAAAACAATTGTTTTCTCCACATTGTATAAAACACCATCTGGGGGTAATTGCGTAACACACTAACAGTAGTTGGCTTTCATTTTGACCGTACAACAACATTCATTGCGTTATTTACGTTTTTGAGCCGACAAATTTTTCGAACATATGAAGCAATGAATTAGCAATATCCTTTAAAATGATTCAGTTTGTGATTGATAATGTGTTAGACACCACTTACAGAGTCAGTACCTAAGTCCTAGCCTAAGTCCCACAATACACGTAACATCAAAAACGTTTCAAACAAAAGACTGCGCAACGTAAAGGAGTAATCCAGCATAGAAACGATGCAATAAAACACAGTTTAGCTTGTATATTGCATCCGAAGAACAATCGTTAGTCGCACGTGTGCGCGAACCCCTGTAAAAAGGTCCTTAGGTGTACCACGTACCTAATAATATATTTCATTGAAGCCTTAACTAAAATAAGATAAATAAGACAACGTTGTGCTTCTGGACTGGAGTTGTTTTAGTTGAGTTTACAATTTATTTTGACTTTGTTTTTTATTAAATTTCTTTCAATAAGGGATGTCATCTAGCTAGACTATAGATTATTAACGTGGACGATAACGCTCCCTCGTGGGCGTTTGTGACTTTCAGAGGGACAGTAGAAGACCCAGAGAAAGGTAAAGATAAAGTTATATAAGAGATATCTTTTCCTACATAATATTATACGTTTAAATATAAAAAAAAAAAGTTTATTGCAATTACATACATTGAAAACACACAATGAGTTGGAGATCACCTTTTAAGCAAGAAGATGCTTGTGTTAGATGAAGTAAAGAAAGAAAAATAATCGTGGCAATAGCAGTCTCAGATTCGCGACAGATGGTAGGTAAGTAAAAAAAATTTGGGGGCTCTAGAAAAAAAAAAAATCTTAATGTCAACGCTGTTACTATTCTGAGTGTTTTAGAAATGTGTGGTCACATTTAAATGTGGGGTACAGACCATCAAACTGAAATACTACTCCATGGGACCAACATCGTAACCACGTAAATATATTAAATATCTGTCCCATATATTTGGGGCGAGTAGGTAAGTAGGTATTGAAGTTGCTACACGCTGTAGAGCTAAAATATAAACCGGGTGCGGTGACTTGACAAAGACGAAAATGTGGAGTCGTTGTTCCTCAATACTAACATGACACGTATCCGTTACTATAAGAATTACGAACATATGTATTTCAATAAACCCTGTACTTATTTTTGTTGCTGACGATCCTTCAGGAATAAAAACAAAAGAAAAAGCGGATCAAACCGGAATGAGAAAGTTTATAGTGGATAAGATAGAGATTAAAATAGAAGACGAACAAGCAGGGGATCGAGGAGGGGGGGGGGGTTCAGAGGATCAGACTGGAATAAATCTCTAAAAATACTTACTGTGTTTGGAAACTCAAAACTAACATTTGATTTGAGCAAAACCATGAATGATTTACCTCTGCGATTGGAAACTATCAATACAAATAGACTTCGTCCGCGTGAAATTTCTTGTTTCCCCGACCCACCTGGGATGATGCGACGGGCATCGCATCGCCTGGCCGCGCTATTACCTACATCGTTTTGCCTTGGGGTTCTTTCTGACTTGTTTTTGTCTTTATGCTCAGCTCTTAAGGACCCTAGCGTGGTGTTAAGTAGTAATAGCCTTCCTCAAGAATTGGGCTATCAAATGCCAAAACAATTTTTCAAACCCGACTGGTAGTTTCAGAGATTAACGCGTTCAAACAAACTACATGGATAGTTATAAAACTTACAACTTTCCACTCTCAATTTATATGTATATTTTGTTTATTCAAACATGTTATTTCTGGTTCCCTCAGAGGCTAGAACTGGCAGACTCCCAAACTTTTTGAAAACAAAGTTAAATTGATGTTAATGTATTCGATAAAGGCAACTTACCGACGATTTAGGTAGAATTACATAACATACATACACATTCTGCCTATAACGTTCCTCCGGCCTCCTCTCTGTGAGAGGGAGTGGGCCGTAATGCACCACGCGGGCCCAGTGCGAGTTGGTAGATGTCACATGTCTACGAATTTTTGGTTCTAGGTTCATGCCGGTTTCCTCACGATGTTTTCCTTCACCGTTTTGAGAGCAGTGGTGAAGAAGAATGTGGTTGAGGTAGAATTATTTTAGACTATTTATTTATGACCATGTCACTGCTTCTAGATTCCTAGGCATTGTTTAGATGTAGCTGGTACCCAGGTTTCTGCGGTGCTATTCTGTAAAACTATCATCTTGATAACTTAGGTGAAGTGAGCTATCATTCCACCTGCAGGGATTGACACTATTGACAGCTCACTTGAAGCTCACTTCACTTATGTTATCAGTATCACGGTGAGCTTTTTACAGAATAGCACTACTGTGGTGCTATTTACATGTTTTCCGAGGCAAAGCAGTATCACACCAGCAATTTCCAAACTCCGGGCTGCAACTGAGAAACTCCTAATTGAAAAACCTAATAACACTTTGCCCGACCTGGGAATCGAACTCAGGACCCCACGCTCAGCAGTCGCGCTTGCGACCACGAGACCAACAGGGCAGTTAAAAAAAGGTAGAGGTTACAAAACCAACGCTCGATCGTCAAAAATGGCACAAAGTCACAAAATGAAATGTCACTTTAAATGTATTAAAAATTCAAGATGGCCGCCCCAAGTAGCAAAATTCTCCTATAGCAATTGACTTATAAGATTACACGTCTTATAGAAATCTAGTAGACGCATTAACTCAGGCCACTGATCCTGCTAAAGCATCTTCGAAGATAATTTGCACTACAAGTACTTTCGAGCCTATCATTTAGTTTTATAAATGTTAATAGGATTATTTTACACGACTCTTACTAGAGCGGTCAGTCAGGTTCAGTCTTATAAGTGCAAGTTATAGAAGTAATTAGCAAAGTGTGACTTTTGATCCGATAATCGCATTTAGTAAGATCGTTTTATCTTGTTAACGTCTTGTTTCATACTTCTATAAGACATGCACTTCCTATAAATGCCACAGATATAGCTGCTAGAGGTAAAGATATTATAGAACAAATTTATCTTAGTCGTGACCCTTAACGGATTTTTAGCACCAAGCTAGCATAGCCTGTGATTTTTAAAGTAAGATTCTACTTAAATGTGTTCTACATTTGCTATTATTAGAGTAATTGGCCATCTTGTGATTCGTTAGAGAAAGCTGGAACAATATAAATATGGATTTAAATAAATGGAGACGATTTAAGCGTAGTGGCGGTTATCGAATTTGCAACAACTTACAAGATTTGCTCATTACCGTATGGTTTAACTCACATTACCCACAGAACCCTAAAACTTAAATATGGTGGCGTAGGTATGTCATGTAAGCGTCTTAACTTTGATTAAAAAGTCATATAAAGGTTCTGATAAATGCAACGTAATGGACGTGCCATTTTCGCCAGTTTCGACCATAAGTCGGATAGGTATTTATTAATTAACAAATAATGAAAATGTTAAATTTTGAAGGCGCATGAAGATATGTTTATTATCATCTAACACTTCATCAATAAAATTATTTTCGCAAGTTGAGTAGGCACTCCTTACAAAACAGTTACACGGCAAATTATGTTACTTTTTATAATGACAGGCATTATTAGAATGTGACTTAACTTACCTTTTGAAAATAAAAAAGTATTCAATGTCACGCACCAGCACAGTACAATAAATTAACGAAAAAAGAAGGAATGATCGACTGAATGAATCTACTAATGGTATTACGCTGATCACTGTAGGATCAATTACTCTAGTAGCGACACGCGCCAGATCATAAGAGGACCGAATCGCTTTTTAGATGCATTTACCGGATTTTTATAGGACAACTATATTTTGTTAAAGCACTTAATAAGGTAATTATAAAATCAAATAGCACTTTACCGGATTATAACAAAGCGACTATAGGGCGTAATAGTCCTATAAACTGCGCCCAAATACGGCTCTATAAACGTTTACAGGATATCTATAGGATTAAAAAATACGTGCTCCTAGGATAATTATAGGGCCACATTTTGCTACTTGGGGCGTTATCACCAAAATAAACTTGTAGAGTTATACCTCTTTTTACTGGCCAACAAAATTCTTTTTTGTACTAAAAAGAAAGAATGAAGTTTTTGTTATAATAAAAAGGATCAAAGATTATCGTTCGGTAATATGAACGAATGTATTTGAAAAGAACATTCGTAGTCGTCCCGCAGGACCTAGCGTGATGTATCGACGCCACAACCGACCTGTAACCGCAGCTCGCAGCTCCGTAACTCTACGCCATTTTATTTTCCTTTGCTGGGAATGCAGGCATCTGCATTCTTCGAAATAATCCCGTGGAAAACTTGTATCGGAATTTTCAACTGATTGGGGACATAATTGCGCTTGAATTTGGCTTTTATTTTTTTAGTAGGTATTAAGTAAGTTCCCCTATTTCGGAGATGTGGTATGTATTTTTTTTCTATAGTGTCATTGATTATTCATTTATATCAATAAACATAACCAACCTATAATATTCCCACTGTTGGGACACAGGCCTCCTCTCTTCGAGAGGAAGTGGGCTACAATCTACCACGCGGGCCCAGTAGGGGTTGGTAGATTACACATGATTTCGAATTATTGGTTCTAGGATATGCAGGTTTCCTTACGATGTTTTCCTTCACCGTTTTGAGAGCAGTGGTGATGAAATGATTTACACAAAGTGAAGCGCCTGTCAGGGTTCGAACCCACGACCTACAATTTGTAAGTCAAAGCTATTTCAATAGAAATAAATAAATTATTTTTACTAAGTAATTTATTTCTTTATATTTCAATACATTTTAGCGTTGGTAACGGCAGGTACTTACAGCCAATTTTGTAACTTTTTCTACGAATCCTCGCCCTTAAATATAAAAGGTGGTCGTTACTACCAAGATTAGACTACCAAATTCCCTAGGAAAAAACACTTCAAAAGATTACCAAGAAAAACTAATAGAAATAAATGCTCAAAAGGAAATTCGAGCTCACGTAGAAATAAACCTTCCACAATAGTTGCCATGGAATTTACCGCCAAGCTTGCCCACAATTTGCTTCATCACTCGGAATAATTGCTACGGACAGGCTTTCAGAATTCATACGAGAACGCCTCGCGTGGAAAGAATGTTGCTCACTACTTTTTATACCCTAGTATAGGATATCGTTAATAGTACCGACTAATAGAATTCTTCCGAAAGACATTGTTGTCGGAGGGTTGGTGACCTCTTCATCGAACTTGTATAGCCTTATAGGCCGCTTAGGGCATGACTTGAGCTGATAGAACTACTATATACATACATAAACTCGCGCCTTTTGCCCATGCGGGTAGGCAGAAACTACAGAATGCCTCCCGCTACGATTATTACTTACTCTTTTTGTTGGCAGTGCTATTCTGTAGAGATCTCACCGTGAAAACTTAGGTGAAGTGAGCTGTCATCCCCT
Source organism: Oligia latruncula (assembly GCA_948474745.1). Classification (NCBI taxonomy): domain Eukaryota; kingdom Metazoa; phylum Arthropoda; class Insecta; order Lepidoptera; family Noctuidae; genus Oligia; species Oligia latruncula. Next base: position 6,586,904 of record OX419699.1, read on the forward strand.
TGATGCTAGCGATTGACACTATTGACAGCTCACTTCACCTAAGTGTGAAAACTTAGGTAAAGTGAGCTGTCATTCCACTTGATGCTAGCGATTAACACTATTAACAGCTCATCGTTGAGCTCCTCAAGTTCTGAGTTGAGCTGCACGATTTTTGACAAATGCGTGCACTGATTGGACAGGTCCGCTCAATCTGTGTGGTTCTTTCCTCAAAAGACCATTTCAGACACCAATTTACATGGTCTTCACACGATCTGACCAAGATTTTGTCTGGACTTTAAAAGAGACTGTGACTTCTGAGTTTGTTTCGGCCTTTCTTCTCAGAATAGTCAGATAGGAAACGCCGACCTCATCAAGTTTAAAAACAATATGATTGACGTGTAAAAGTGTTTGTACAAACCTACTTACAGAAATAAAATCATTTATCATTTAACCTAAGTGTGAAAACTTCGTGAAGTAGGTATTTCAAGCTTACTTCGCCGATGTTCTCACGGTGACATTTCTACAGAATAGCACGGCTGGTCTTGTATCACATCTGCCTTGTAGGTTGGTATTTCAAACTTTGGACATAGTGTTGTGCTTGGTAAATAGTTGCATCGGTCTCTTTATACCTGTTCATGTCGATAAACTACAATAGTATATTTACATATCGTGATTTTAAGTAATAACTTGTAAAGTCTTTTTAAATAATAAAGATTCTGTAAATAACTAAATAGATACATTGGTGACCGGCCTCCAATAAAATTCGTTGTTACAAAGTTTACGCGAAGCCGACGCTTCCAAGCTGATAAATGAAACTTTAAATATTTATCAAGCCGCCATTTTCATGAGAATATAATAATTTCGTACATTGACGCAGTATTTCGAAGCTGTCTGTCCGTTGACTCCATTAAAAATGTTCCGTATGAATATGTTGATGCACGTGAAGAATTATTTATCGACGAAATGTTTTTTTAATATTGCAATTTTTGCTGCAGAATTTTCAAACAGGCCTGATACGCTTTTGGTATGGCTTTTGCTTCATTTTGTTGCAATCAGTTTCAATTTCAGGTCAGTTTAAAATATTATAGTATAAAATTTGGGTGGAAAAAGCTAAAAGTTTTTGTGATTGGGTTATTTATATTTCTCAACTCATGTTTGAACCTATTTTGATATTTAAAAAAATATTTCAATTAAGATGTTGCTTGCCAAGAATCCTGCTAGACTAATTTCTTATTTTTCTCTTTGCTCGAGTAGGTTTATGTTCTAGACATGACTGTCTGTACCTTTATGAAGAATAAAAGAACTAACCGTACAATAAAAGGCAATTTTAGAAGATATTAAGGCTAACATCTTCAATACATACAGTATAGTAATGAAGTCAAAACTATACATTGAATATTTAAAAAAAAAAATAAACTGCTACGGGGTGTAGGAACGAGTATGATGCCGAAAATATAATTTTTAGAATTTTTGTCCGATAGCCTGTTTGTGTCGGTTCATCTTCCGGATTGGGACAAAACGGCTGACCGGATTTGGATTTTTTTTTTGTGTCAGGGGCGGGAAATCCTCATGGATGTCCGCCGCCCTGGGGCGGGCTGACTAAAAATCACCCCGGTGTTCCGTCTCACACCTACGCCGGGGGCCGAAGGAACGTACGATCCTTCCGCAACCCCCGAACAGATAGATTATAACCTGGATTAACACTGTAGGGTACTTTTAATACCGGTGACGCGGGCCAAGCCGGGGTAAAACCCTAGTTCCGATATGGCCTTGGTGAAATGTGATTATTAGATACATTTCCCAACCAATAAATTAGAAGATTCTTGATACAATCTCCACTTCCTTTATTTATCTGGTTTGTTCGAATATTGAGGCAATATCCGGTACACATTGCGTACATAACAAGGCAATTTATGGCCCATAAAACTTAGGCCATATTTCTTTGGTAATTACTGACTAGAGCCATCTTTGTACAGGCCGACGAAAAGCAGGATAAAATATCTTGTAAGTAACTACTAATAAAGTTCTGCATATTGTCAAGGACTTGTAGAATTATTATGGTGGTTATCGTTTTATTGCAATTGGGCTTCCTGAAGTTAAGCAACGATTTCTGTTAGGTATTGTCCATCTAGGCAAGTCCTAGGTGTACATATTCATTTACATCACCTAAAGATAAAAACTGGCCATTTGCGAGTCGGGCTCGCACACGAAGGGTTCCGTACCACAAGGTAAAAACGCCGAAAAAAACACGTTTGTTGTATGGGAGCCCCCCTTAAATATTTATTTTATCTGTTTTTAGTATTTGTTGTTATAGCGGCAACAGAAATACATCATCTGTGAAAATTTCAACTGTCTAGCTATCACGGTTCGTGAGATACAGCCTCGAAGCTGGGGACAGACAGACAGACAAACGGACAGTGGAGTCTTAGTAATAGGGTCCCGTTTTTACCCTTTGGGTACGGAATCCTAAAAATGGCGTAACAGTAATACTGCTTGGTAAAAAAAGTAATACTGAGAGTAGTACCTACTTCTTCAGATGAGTTTCGTTCTCAAGGAGCTTTCCTAAATAAATAAGATCCATACTAAATAAAATACATGCAAGATTGAAAAAAAAAACTACTCAAGTTAATTAAAAAACAGTCGTGACGTGGGACACCCGGTTGGAACACTTGGAACGAAGTTCTTTTAACTTTTGCACATTTGGCGAAGGAGAGCTAGAACGAAAATTAAAAATAATATATAAAAAAAAATGGTTGCCTGTAAAGTCGGTTTTACGGGCGAAGATTTTACGTGACAACGTCTTTTTCTCGGTAGAATAGTTGAGTGGGAGAGAGACGCAAGGCATTCGGCGGGCCTCTCTCTCGTTCGGTGACTCATCGTAACGTTACCGAGCGTTACACTTTTTCATAAGTGACTCCCAGCCGCAACCTAATTTAAGACGTTGTCACGTCAAAAAAGTGTTACACTTTTACTAGGAAAGTATCTACCTATATTATTTTGTTACATATTGTTACACTTTTTTCAATCTAATTCTTATTCGCCAATGTAAAAAGTATAACGCACGATAGGGAACTTCATTCCCTAATAAAAACTTTTTACAAAAAAAAACAACCGACTTCCAAAAAATACACTACAAATTGAAAAATAATTTTAATTTCGGAAGTCGGTGTCTTTGGTTCCGCATTTTCATTTAATGACACCGACTTCCGAAATTAAAATTATTTTTCAATTTGTAGTGTATTTTTTGGAAGTCGGTTGTTTTTTTTTGTAAAAAGTTTTTATTTTTCACTTTTTAGAGGGTCAGTTTGTAATTACAAGCTTTTTTTATCTAAGTTACAATAGCCTAATGTCAACTGCTCATCACATGTTACAAAATATTGCTTTTCCCGATGCTGGGACGTTTATTATTGAGGAGTTCTCCTGGTAAGAGCCAGGAGAACTCCTCAACAACCACTCACCATACGCATTGTAACGAGCATAAATTGCTTAGCAACCATATTAAAGTAATCGAATCGCAACCCGTGAAATATTTGTCATTGAGTTGTTCCGATGGCCATCTGTGGTCTTCATCATCAGCTTCACTTTACCAAATGATGATTTCCGAGAGCAAATGCTCAAGTTACTTTAATTATTGAGTAGGCCACACGGCGAAAGAGCATTGCTAGAAATGACGCGATTACTCAACTTAAATTCGGTTTCAAATTGACGCATCAGCATGACTATAGTAGGTAGAGGTCGTCCTATGTAAAACTACAATCTTAATTAGGTATTATTTTTGTACGAACTGAACATTTTGGCATATTGAACCGTATGAAGTAAGCCCAACAAAAGGTAATTGCTGTAAATCGTTGAGGAATTCCCTCGACTGTCTATGGTCTCCATCATCAGACCTGTAATGGCACTTATAACCTATACGGGTGCAAAGTTTTTATTTATTTATCACATGAAATGTTTCCTTTGCCATTACAGTTCTCATCAATATAAATGAATTAATTCCAAACACAAGGTAGCTACTGTAAACTGTTGAGGAGTTCCCTTAACTGTCCTTCGTCTTCATCATCAGACCCCGAATGACAGTCACAACCATGTAGGTGTAAAGTTCACATCAATACAAATTAATCAAGCCCAAACACAAGGTAACTGCTGTAAATCGTTGAGGAGTCCCCTCGACTGTCTTTTGGCTCCATCATCAGATCGACTCCAGACCTTCATTAAATTGTAGTGCTTTAAAATACCTAATGAAAAAATTAACAAACGCACTAGTCGCTCCTACGATTTTCGAATGTTCCCCTCGATTTCACTGGGATGCCATCATCAGATCCTGGTTTCCTTATCATGGGACCACCCTTGGCATATCTCCTCTCCAACGAAAAAAGAATAATCAAAATCGGTTCATAAACGACGAAGTTACCCGCGAACACACATAAAAAAAAAAAAAAAAATATACGGTCGAATTGAGAAACCTCCTCCTTTTTTGAAGTCGGTTAAAAACAGAACCACATTTGTCACTATCACAGACAAAGGTGTCTCAATTTACTTACGAGTACAAAACAAAACACAACCAAACCTTACTGCACTATTGTAAGCAATATAATCCGTTCCTTCCAATACCGACTAACACAAAATATGAATGTTCGACATATACCCTATTTACTGAGCAAAAGGGAGGAATCCTAATTCCTCATACAATATCCTGAAATCAACGCCCTCATTGGATTTAATGGAACTACTGGTGAACCGCTTTGTTGAGGAGGTTTTATATAAATGACAAACTTTTTGTTGCTTTTTTTTCGAATCACTTTGAGATCTTTGTCAATGGGTTTGATTATGTTTTTAGGGTGCGATCGTTTTAGATTGAACAGCTTGGTGTGCTGCCTATAGAAGGTATGAGGAACAGGGTGTAAAGTTCACTCATACTGTATAGAAAAGGGAGGATCCTCCGACCAGATGGGTGTTGTGTCTGGCGGGCAACTGCCCGATGATTCATGCCGGCCGTTGTATCTATGCTAGTTGCGCGGTAAACTCTGTTTGCGAGATGCAGGATTTTGCGTGACGTCAGTATGACGCGTTGTTCTCATGTGGCGTTGTAGATACCGCTACACTGCTAATACAGCGTAGCAGGGGATATCGACGCGAAAACTGTTACCATGAATTCAGGTCATGATTCTCATTTTGACCGCGCAGGTATTGCACTTTTATATAAAACAATTTTTTTTTTGATAACCAGCGAAAAATTTCTACCCTAGGAGTCCAACAATGGGAACATTATAGGCTGATTATGCTATGTATGTAAGTAAGTTTAATATATAATAGGGATTGTCCGAAAGGGTTACCGCTGGCCCGGAACATAAAGGGCTAAGGAAGGAACATGGGTGGGTTTTAGTCAGTAAGAGACTGACATTCCCTTCCGCTCCACCCAGAGCGGGAGGGGTCATTTGATGATTTCCCATCCGGAAAAAAAAAAAAAAAGAAAAAAGTAAGTTTAATATTATTGCGTAGTTTAGAAGAACAGCGGGGTCACACAGACTGACAAGAAAAACGACTTTAATTTATGTTATGAATGTATAATGACAAATTTATTGTATGACATTCTAAGCGTCAGAAGACGCAATATCGCACGTAAATTGTTCCTCCACTGCTCAAATCCTTAGGCTTAGGTAAATTTATGTTATGAGACAGGATAAGATCCAGACAAACAACTCAGTGTCATGCTAATAATTATTAATATCTAACCTCCTCCTATTAATAATAATAACTACGTAATGACTCTTCCTGTAGGCAGTTGGATCAAGTGATTAATTCAGCAAACGGTACTACTGTACTAAACAACACACGGCGCTTACTATTTTGAGGTTTCTTTTCTAAATCACACAGTAAGTTTCCATCATATTATATGGTTCATGCGACATGTAAACAAGTTTGTAATTGGTAATAACAGAAAAGTAATGAACAGTGAATAAATTTTTCACCTTACGCCCATGGTAGCGAAACGGCCAAGCCACATATTTTGACTAAGTTTTAGAATTTTTTTGTTGTTTTTGTACTAGCTTACATACCAAATTTCAGCTTTCTAGGACTTCAGGAAGAACCTTAAGAATATGGATAATCATCAGTGAGTCAGTGACGAAATCGGGGTATTTTAGGTATCAATAAAATCTAAAGTATAAGAGCTATGCAATTGAAACTTTATAGGTTTAATAAGTCAACCACTGACATCATATCCCGAAAATTTTGTTTATCTGGTATAATCAAGTTAAGAAGGTTAAAAAATACGACGAAATGCTTCGAGAAAAGATAGGTATAGTGCCCTTGCGATTCGCTTGGCTCGTCTTGGCGGGGGCACGGGAGTGCCCCCAGATCTCTAGAACGAATTTCGACCACGGCCGCTATTAATCACAACACAGGAGATGCAGGAGCAATATATTTGGCGTTTACGTTCAAAATCTAGTCGCTGTCTCACCTTGGCGTCAGTGAAATGTCAAAAACTTGCCTAAAATAGAGGTATTTTTGACAGATTGAAACTGAGATCAGACTGTGAACGTTCTTAAAATTACGAGAATTGCCCCCCGAAAGGCCACTTCCCGTAGTTAAAAACGTACAAAATCTAGTCGCCGTCTCACCTCGGCGACAATCAAATGTCGAAAACTTGTCAAATATGTAGGTAACTGGAATATTTTGACAGATTGAGACAGAAAATCCGTCTTATTTTCAGCTAGTAGACAGTATATCCACTTCCAGTATATCCAAGTCCTTCCAAGCTAAATTAGATAAGCAGCACATTAGTTCAAAAGTACACAGACTGAGCCAAGCCTATTTCTGCCGCTCGCGCCAGCAAAGTAAAGCTCAACAATTAATGAACCGTCAATCACTTAGCTAACACGATCCATCCCAGGAATTCGACTGCCGAATTCAGTTAGAAGCTATAATGTCAATTACAGCTATCTATTTGATACAAGGACCTTTGCTCTACGGATTATAGAGGTTATTTTAGGTCACCACAAGGCTCCAAATCTTGGAAGTTTGCTTGTGAATTGTGGTGAAATAAAAATTGATATTATTGTGTTGATATGAATTAGGTAAGTACTTTCTACAGGGCTTTGTAAACGAGTTACGACAGATAAAAGTTTCCTATTTTATTAAAATTCAAAAACTGTTCTTCAGTTAAATAATAATAATTCTTAATAATTTATTCACAAAAACATAAACGTTGACAATAATGAGTTAACAAAGAGGTATGCAAACATAAGTAGATTTTACAGAGGTTGGATACAAAAGGAAGGTAGTGGGGTCAAAAGTTTTATAAGAATTAAGTACCCTGCCCCCCAGACTAGGAAAACCCTGTATCTTGGGAGGCAGTGGCTTCGCATTACATAAAGGTCGAGCGATAAGTAACTTTCACACAGTCCTGAAGGCCTATTCCGGTAATTTGAAACGTTCAAAATCTAATCGTAATCTCATCTCGGCGACAATCAATGTCAAAAACTTGTCAAAAATTTAGGGAAATGAGAGGTATTTTTTTGACAGATTGAGACTGAGATCAGACTGTGAACGTTCTTAAAATTACGAGAATTGCGTAGGTACCTATGGAGAAGAACTGGCAAGAAACTCCATGGACACTCTTTTAAAAATTTACTCGTCATAGCTGCAAGCATTCATATTCAGTAGTTTTGCTTTAGTTTCTTTGGCAAAGCAAAACTATGAAACTACACACGCAATAATAGCAAAAATCTCCAAAAAGTCTTTTGAAGTTTTCTAATTAATATTGTCTCTCTGACCACAAAACAATACCGGAATGGTCAAAAAAGTCAACATCTGCCTAGCCTTTTTCCAACTATGTTGGGGTCGGCTTCCAATCTAACCGGATACAGCTGAATACCAGTATTTTGCCTATCCGACCTGCACAACCCAGTTACTGGGTAATAAATTTATCCCTTTTATTATTTTTTCAGGATGGGAAATCATCAAATGACCCCGGAGCGGAAGGGAGTGTCAGACTCTTACTGACTTAAACCCACCCGTGTTCCTTCCTTAGCCCTTTATGTTCCGGGCCAGAAAGTAAGGAGCATAAATATACCCCTTGGTAAGACTTACTGTCAGAAATTCGGACTTCTGACGACCCGTAACGACTGTCAAAGATCCACAAAGCACAGCCGGGACCAACGGCCTAACGTTTTTTCCGAGGCATGGAGGGGTCTCGATCACTGAAGATGGTCACCCATCCACGGACCAACCGGGGCAAGCGTAGGTTAACCTGATCGATCGACCTGTGCGGCTGTTATTATTTAGCCACGGGCCTCTCTATATGTTTATTTAAGTGTATAGGGTCAAATTAAATTAGCTAGCGAAACTCTAAAGACGCGATGGGTATCGATATAATACCACGATAAAAAAAAAAGATGATTTTATTTGGGGATTTTCGACCGTTGGTAATGTTGTTTAGAAGTATGATTTGAGAAAACCTGTTTTATTTTATTTTATTGTGTTTCGATATACTGATATCAAAACACAATACAATAAAATACACAAAGTATAGTGCCTGTATGGGTTCGAAGTGCAGCAGTGGTGGCCAAGTGGTAATGGCTGCGACTTACGAGTTGTAGGTCGCAGGTTCGAACCCAGACAGGCGCTTTACTTTGTGTAAATTATTTCATCACCACTGCTCTCAAAACGGTGAAGGAAAACATCGTGAGGAAACCGGCATGTCCTAGAACCAATAATTCGAAGACATGTGACATCTGCCAACCCGCACTGGGCCCGCGTGGTGGATTACGGCCCACTCCCTCACACAGAGAGGAGGCCTGTGTCCCAGCTTATGATGGGTTTGAAGTATACATTTCCAGTTTAAGCAGACTTCGCATTGTATAGGCTTATCGTAGATTAAGAAGTCAGCTTATACTGGAAATGTATAGCTTGCTATGTCGCCGTGCGTACCGCCAAATCCGATACGTTTGACCTGCCTAGTTGGAAGTGTTGGAACACACGTTAGGTAGGTACATCGTTGATCCGATATTGAGTAGGTGCTTACATCTGTGTAAACACCTACTCAAAATCGGATCAATGGTAGTTTTCTGATACTACGATCCTACAATTTACGGTTCACGCTACAAAGCTACTGATGGCGTCAGTGTCGATTAAATTGTAATAGCAAAACTGTAGACGCGTCTGCAGAGTTTCGCTAGCTAATTTAATTTGACCTTGTATTTATATTAGCAAATAACAAAGTCTCGGTCGGACAAAGTGTTTTGAGCTTTTCTCCTAAAAGACCAGTGTTTCATTATTGCCAAGCGCCCGTCAACAGCTGCGATTGGTTAGATGAGTTATCAACAGCCAATCGCAGAAGTTTACGCGCGCTTGGCAATTTGTCACATTAATTTTGCGATAATTATCGTTTCAGAAACTGGCCCTTTGTCTGAATTTGTGACCGTTACGGATGGCAACTGGTTCACTCTCAATTACATGGAACTATGAGCATAAATATATGCTCAAATGTGGATGTGATGATTTATAAGAAATCAAACAACGTTATGATTTCTCTGCGTTTATTCTACACTAGCTTCCGTCTGCGGCTTCGCCCGCGAGGTGTGTCGATAAAAACTATTCTATGCCCTTCCCCGAGAAGCAATCTATCTCTCTTCCGAATTTTATCGAAATCCGTTCAGTGGTTTAGGTGTGAAAAGGTAACATACAGACAGACAGAAAGACAGAGTTATTTTCGAATTTATAATATTAGTATGGATTATTATATTCATACCTGAGAAGCACACTGTTTTCTGCTAAACCAAAAAACCTAATACAAATATTTGACAGCTCATTCTAAACTCGCTTTACTGTTCGAATGCAACCAGAGCCATTTTATTGCCAGCCTGCTACACAAGGTCGACTTTAGCAGACAACCTTTACAGTACGATACACATCTACCTAAACTTTTGTTGAACAGTCGTTACGTTTTGAATTCGGAACATCTTTCGCAACCTAGGCCCTGTAAAATCAAATAATAAGCCATCAAATATTGCTGGCCAGTAATGGAAACGTACTCTGTGAGTCTGTGAGGGGATCAAAGTTCATCTTAACATAAAATATACCTAAATGTGTATGTTTATTGAAGATACGTTAGTAGTTTCGTTAACTACGTTAATGGGCTTTGGCTCTTACTTCCAAGAAGGTATTGTAAAAGGTAAGCCCAACAGTACTAACCAATGTTTCCCAGAAGGTAAAAAAGCTCAAAAGCAAATATGAAAAGCCACAAAAGATAGTTTAACTAAAAGCCGTGATCTATACAGAGCATAATCAATTATCACATAATCAGCTTATAATGTATGTACCTACTGCTGGAACATAATCCTCCTCTCGGTTAGAGAGTGGGCTGTAATCTACCACGCGGGCCGAGTGCGGGTTGGTAGATGTCACATGAATGTCTTCAAATTATTGGTTCTAGGACATGCCGGTTTCCTCACGATGTTTTCCTTCACCGTTTTGAGAGCAGTGGTGATGAAATCATTTACCCAAAGTATAGTGCCTGTATGGGTTTGAACTATAGATTTCCAGTTGAGGCAAACCTCGCTCGCGCTTTTCGTACAATAACAAGTCAGCTTATACTGGAAATGTATAGCTTATATGGCGCCGTGCGTACCTCTAAATCCGATACGTTTGACATCCCTAGTTGGAAGTGTTGGAACACATGTTAGGTACTTATCGTTGTTCCGATGTTGAATAGGTGCTTACACAGTACACTACGACCCTACAATTTACGGTTCACGCTCAAAAGCTACAGATGGCGAAATTGTAATAGCGAAAATGTCCTAGAAAAAAAGTTTCATTACAGCTTTTGAATGTGGATGGCGATGTGAACATAGGGAGACTAAAGAAAGAGTAATATACAACATTATTTTTAGTATATGCGAAACCCGAAACACGTGTCTAGTATTTTTATGTAAAGAATCTATGTACAAAATTTCAAAACTGTTTCATGAAAAATCACAAAGTTATAAGCTTGTTAAGTTAACTGTTTGTCCGTACAAAAACATGCTCACCCGCTCTGCTCGCGCCGCGCCGTTTTGCGCTCATTGATAATAGTACCTAGGTACCTAACCGTTCGGCGTGGAGATTGGATAACCTAACCCCCTTAGTGTCGCTCGGTGTCCAACTTCTAATCTTTTTAAAATATTTTTGGGAAAAAATATAACATGTGGTAAAAATTATTGGAATCGATTCAGTTACTTATTCTGAACCAACTATATTCAGGTTTCGCATATACTAAAAATAACTTTGTATATTATATAGTGCGGTCCACGAGAGAATTCGTTCTAGACCCTAGTCGGTTTTATACAAACGAATTTGATCTTTATTAGCTACTAGTATTGCCGCACTGATTGGCGCATTTTAGTGTGTGATCCGCGTTATCACCAACTGAAAACATAGTGTAAGTAGTTGAGGCGTTAACAGTTCAAAGTGGCACATTTCAATTGATATTCATTCCACGCGAGCCCAGAAGGCCTATAAAGCAACCCGGATATTTGCGGTGCTCGAAAACGAGATACTGGCAAGCTGTCACTATTTACGTTTACTTGTGATGTTTAAGCCCCAGTGCACACTGTGTGCGGTGACAGTTTGTTCGAAAAACAGGGAAATTTATAGGGAGCAATATAAGGAAAGTTTTTTCGTTTTTCTTTTGCCAATAGTAGGCAATGACACTGGATTTTCCTTATCTATGAATATAGATAGATTTCTTTGTTACAAATAAATATCATTATCTAAGCTAATATTATTGTGGGAGATATTTGATTTTTTGTATGTGTTAGTTACGCTTTCACGCTAAAACGGCTGAACGGATTTGAATAAAATTTGGCATATGGGTAGACCATGACCTGAATTAGGAGATGGAATACGTTTTATTCCGAAATTCCTACGTGGTCGAGACTTATGTGGTTGAAAACACGGGGCGTAGCCAGTTATATACATTTGTATATAATCAGGAATATAATTTTGTTTTAGTTAAAGCTCAGAAATCTCAATGTTGCAGCTCATGGTTAGACCATAACCTGGATTAGAACATAGGATACTTTTTATCCCGATATTTCCACGGGATCGAAATTTATGCGGGTGAAACCACAGGGTGCAGCTAGTTATTAACATTTGTATATAACTGATTATATACAGATGTAGGTAAATAATTATCCCTGAGGATATAAACACATGATTGCCAGCAAATAACTTAGAGTTAACGTTACTCTAGTATTTCTACTAATAGATTTAATACGAGTAGAAGACCCAAATCAGACAAAAGACATTCCAGATGGAGCGTATCAAAATACGGATGACTTCTTAAACGAAATTACGAAAATAATTAAACAAATACCCGAAGACTCTCCTGTTTGAATCTGTGAAAGGATTCATTACGAGCGAACGCTTTCCTGAGCAAAGACAAAGAGCGACAATAGGTTGTTTAAGTAATTATTATTTCATTAATAGTCTCGAACGGCACAATGCGCGTGCCCAATTGATCACCACAATTTAATGAAAATGTGACATTCATCCGCGCAACAATTCATCAGTGTCATGTTTATAATTCATCTTCATCCAGGGCTTCCTCAATTAATTGTGGCCGGATTTTTTGGAGCGGAGGAAATTGCCTCCTTATTGCCCACTTCTACGAACAATGAGCTATTTTGTTGAAAGAATAAGTTGCCGGGGAAAAAGATCAAGGGTCGGAAATGATACGATAATACGCATCGTATGATTTTATGGACTTTATTAGGGCGATTACTGGGTACATAAAGCGATCAGCCTCCGACATTATTTTCTTTGATGTATAACGTTAGCATACTTGAATACTTGCCATGTAATAAACGTTATCATTATTTAAACGACTATTTGAATGAAACTGACATCCTAATCTATACAATCACACTAATATTATAAATGTGAAAGTTTGTGAGTGTGTGAGGGTGTGTTGCCGACTGAAATTTAACTTGTTAAATGAGCTGTTTGTCTTCTATTAATAAAATTAAATTTTATTCGAGAACATCCATCGATTTCTTACTAAACTTCAACTATATCCGACGATCCTGCATACTTATCTCTTTTGTTGACTGGATATCTATGACTGTACCTAATATTTGTACGCCACACTTAGCGGAATGTTAGAATGCCATTAACTAATCTAAAGTCCATCATACAATGTAATAAATTCTGACAAATAAATGATGATGATTATTATGATCATATACTTGGATAATATTTATTTAAAGTAAATTGAACAGACCGACATTCGAATTTAATAACTCATTCATTGCCCACCTGCGCCATAATTTATTAATGAATTAATTGTTCCGTTCACTGCTCTTGGGTCAATTCATACAATGATTAATGATTCTGTAATTATGTATTTTCAAGTAGAATTTAATTAAGGGAGGACTAGACAGCGCTTTATTGCTTTAATCGTCGATCAAAGAGTAACACCCAGAGGAAATTATCTCGTGCTTTAGAATAGTGTGTGCCAGCTTTACAACGGGTAGTAATTGCATAGTCGGACTATAAAGTCTCTACCATCTGGCCCCACTCTCCGCCCCAGACAATTTGGGTGCCAGGCTGGCGCTAGTAATGTGTGAGTGTGCGTCAGATCGTTTTCACACGTTTACGAGTATCTAATAAACGGTGTTGAACTGCTACGATCCGTTTTATGAGCACAAATTGACTTACTGACCCTAAAACATGGACGATTTGTGAACCGACTAAGTTTCGAATAGTGGCAAATGGGTGTTTCGGGTTGCAGTAATTGAAATATCGTAGTTGAGCTTAGATACTAATTCAACGGTCCAATTTGGGTTTCACAGATTGTGTATTGCGGACTAATGACCAAATAAATAAGGATTAAACACGACTACTGCTATCGTGGTTTGAGTTACGTTAAGGCTCCGCGATATAATCGCGCGCGACACAAAGGCACTGCTCATTGCGCGACTTGCGGTGTCTTTGTATCGCGCGCGATTTTTTCGCGTGTCGCGCCTGTTTGAAGGAGCCTTTAGGGTTGAATTTTTCGTCGTAATTAAATACTTTTTGTCCGCGTAGGTACGCCTTGCTAGATTATAGTATGGTACTAATGTCTTAAGGCGACTGCATGACCTAAAGCGCGGTCTTTGTCGGACTGCATAGAAAAGAAAGAGAAGCGCGATGACACAACACTGGTAATTTGTTGTAAAATATGAAGTGATCTAATAATTTACAAAAAATCTATTGTTTGGGCTGAAAAATTAAAACACTAGTGCTTTAGTATGAAAATCATAATGATTGTATGTATTAGTATGGTTTTTATTGTAAAAAGAAAGTTTTTAGAGGTATCTTCATGATTTGTTTCTATCGTATCAAATTAGTTGTATTATGTTTCAACACACTATCTACCTAGCATATCCTGATTTTTTGATTTTGTTTACTGTAGTCGATCATATACTTTTATTGTTTCTAAAACTTGCGTTTTTTTTGTTTAGATCCTGTAAGCCCCTTAACGATACATTCCAAACTAAGTAGAAAGAGTTCGTGGTTGTTAGCCTATAACATTTACCTAAAAGAGTTCTTAGTAAGGATCGTAGCAGGTGACGTTCTGCAGGTTCTGCCTATCCCCGTGAGAAGAAGGTGTGAGTTCATGTGTGTAACATTTACCTACGACATCGACAAAATAGTGACGCGTTAGTGTCTCAAATATCGCTTTATCTCAAGCGTGTCGCTCCGCCCTTACACAAATGTTAGCATAGAGTAGGTAATTGCGCCGAAGCAAACCCACCCTTATAGACGGGTAATTTAGCTTAAAGACGCAACTTAATGCTATTACTCGAATACTCGTGCGTAAAGTTTAACAGATCTAGGGCATGTGTTAGAAGTACTAAGTAGCAAATAGAATGTAATGGAGTTTTGGAATCATAATGATGATTTGAATAATTATGTAATTGTAACCAATTATATAGACTTAAATGGTTATTAAATGTCGTAGACTTATCGACATAGGTAGAGGTAAAGAGCTAGTGTAATTTTAAAATAGAACTCCAATTGTGTTCAATTTCAAAAATCCAATGGCCACAAAAGTAATGTGACCACAGCTAGGTAGCTGTGTTCACATTAGGCCACTGTGACCAAAGGAATACCTGTAATACCTAATTTGCTCGATTTTAGGGAAAACTTAACAGCATTTTTACTTAAAAACCCCTGATTATTTTGTTTTATTTCAAAGGTCTATAAAAGAAATAAATAGTACATTAATATTTTCATAGCATATTCGTTTTCGTATCACCGAAAACTAGCATCACATCTAGTGTGCTAAAACATTGGTCCACGTTTCGCTTTAGTGAATTCAAAATGGCGGTAAACGAGGATATGTCTCTGCTGCTTCATATCCCTCCATCACACACATGGATTGAATAAATTCTAAAGTCAATCTTACAGACTTAAAATATACGGATTTTAGACAATATTTTGTAGGATATTATGCTAATTGCTATGCTATGCTTCTACTACTGGGACACAGGCCTTCTTTTTCTATGAGAGGACATGGGCCATAATCCACGACACGGGCCCAGTCTGGTTTGGTGGATGGCCAATGTGTCTTCGAATTTTTGGTTCTAGGACTTGCAGGTTTCGTCACGATGTTTTCTTTCACCATTTTTTGAGCAGAGTGGGATTGAAATAATATGCACAAAATAAAGTGTCTGCTTAGGTTTTATACCCACGACCTACAACTAGTAAAACGTGGCCATTACCACTGGGCCACCACTGTATTTACATTTTTTGTATGAAAAATGTGTATTGTAATAAATTAAAAAGTTGCGGAATCGATTACTTGACTTAAGGGGCTTACAGGAGGGCACGCCGCGATAGCGGCGATAAGACCCCTCTTTGAGGAGTGGCTAGAGAGGCGCCACGGCGCCCTTACCTACCGCCTGACGCAGGTCCTCACCGGACACGAAAGTTTCGGGAGGTTCCAGCACATCATCAGGCGGGAGGAAACGCCCGGGTGTCACCATTGCCAGGATCACCCAGAGGACACGGTGGAGCACACGGTGGAGGTCTGCCCCGCTAGGGCGGAGCACCGCCGTGTCCTCGTAGATACGATCGGCAGCGGCGGCGACCTCTCGCGCCCGGCCCTGGTGCAAGCCATGGTCCGGGGCGAGAGGGAGTGGGAGGCAGTCACCTCCTTCTGCGAAGCAATCATGCTAGCAAAGGAGGTGGCGGGACGGCTCAGGGAGAGAGCCTCCCGTCCCAGCCGCCGCGGGAGACGCTCCGGGCGTCGGGAGCCACGTGACGACTCCCGGCCACCGTAAGCGCGGGCCTGCGGGCGGAGAGTAATGGGTAGCTCACCGTCCGATCAGGACCAGGCCCGTGCCGGACGGCGCGTACGTGTTCCACGCGCGCCTCAAAGAGATGTCAGCATCGAGGAGGGGCCCCATAGGGCCGAAGCCTTCCGGGTCAGCGGGATTGTCCGAAAGGGTTACCGCTGGCCCGGAACATAAAGGTCTAAGGAAGGAATACGGGTGGGTTTTAGTCAGTAAGAGCCTGACACTCCCTTCCGCTCCACCAGAGCGTTTTTTTTCGGATGGGAAATCATCAAATGACCCCTATTTGATGATTTCCCATACGAAAAAAAAAAAAATGGGCTTACAGGACCTAAACGCAAAAAACGCAAGTTTTAGAAACAATAAAAGTATAATCGACTACAGTAATCAGAAAAATATATGATATTCTTCAGGATTTACGTTAGGTAGATAGTGTGTTGAAAACATAATACAATTAATTTGATACGATAGAAAAAAAAAATGAGGATACCTCTAAAAACTTTCTTTTAGATTTTTTGTCAGATTATTCTACAAGCAACATACTAAAACACTAGTCTTTTAATGTCCAAACAATAGATTTTTTGTAATTAAATAATTACTTCATATTTTGCAACAAATTACCAGGGTTGAGTCATCGCGCTTCTCTTTCTTTTCTATGCAATCCGACAGTGACCGCGCTGAAGGTCATGTAAGCCCCTTAAGGGTGAAGCGTTGAAGCGTAAGGGTTCTCGGAGCTCTTAGTTTCAGATAGCCAGTACTACTTAACAGGGCAACAAAGTTTGAATAGACTCATTAGCTATTCCCCTAGACAAATTTACTTTCCCTGGGATCGAATATAAAGTGCCTCGGCATTTAGAAACTAATTTCACATGGGTATAACGAGACGGGCAGACGATATAGTTACCACCGCGGGAAGAACCTGGATGAGGCTGACACAGGGGCATGGTGATTGGCACTTGAAAAGAGAGGCCTATGCTCAGCGACGGGTGCAGTCGGGCTGTGGATGATGGTGATGATGATGATACCGTCTCTTATAGAGTTGTCGACCTTATGTAAAAAGCTACCATAAGTAGTATAGAGGTATGAGGAACAGGGTGTAAAGTTCACTCATACTCTATAGAAAAGGGAGGATCCATCGGCCAGACGGGTGTTGTGTCTGGTAGGCAACTGCCCGATGATTCATGTTGGGCCGTTGCAACTAGGTACCTATTCTAGTTGCGCGGTAAACTCTGCTTGCGAGATGCAGGATTTTGCGTGACGTCAGTATGACGCCGTGTTCGCATGTGATGGCGTTGTAGATACCGCTACAAAGTACAGTATCATTTTCAAGAGCTGCAAACGTACAATGTGTATGAGTTCTTGTAACCCTACGTTTACACCCATACACAAGTTGTGTTAATAAGAACTTGTTTTCTACATACCTTGTAAAACACTTATCAAAAAACAAATCTAAACTTAATATTATTTATATTATAAAGAGAAAAGATTATATTTTTTGTATATTTGTTTGTAACGCTTTCACGTTTAAATGGCTGAATGAATTTGCTTGAATTTGGCACATGGGTAGACCATGACCCGGTGAAGGACTTACGTTTTTCATCTTGGATCACAGAAGAATTGGCGTGCAACAGCTAGTAGTGTATAAAACAGAGGAGCAATTCCCGCATTTTTAAGAAATTAGTCTGTCTCAATCTTTCAAAATTATCTCGAGTCTACCTACATTTCTGTCGAGTTTTTGACATTGATTGTCTCTGATCCTGAAGGTTGTTAATTAGGCGAATTGGCTTTCTAGTATCATAATTTCGGTATTGTAATTGACGTTGTTACAGACAAATGTTCTAACTATTTGTTCAACTTTTTGACAAGTTTTTAATCTTTACCATTATGTTTTTGGTGTAAACGATAAACGAAACAGCTAGCTTGCTGCAGATAGCTTGGTGTAAACGCGGGTTTAGATTATTGCCCAAAACTATTATTATCAGACGTACAGTACTTATCTATTCTAACATTTTCTTTCATCTGGCCTGGAGCCGACCTGTGTTGTGTGTGCATAAGGTGTAAAAATACAAAAAAGCTTTTTTACATCCTTTGTATTTGACACGTACTTACGTCGGTAGATAAGCAGTAAAGCGGTTCTACACCGCTTGGCGGTCCCGTATTTTGTTTCCTTCGATTCTTTATAGAACACGTCAGACGAATACCACCGCATAAAAATCCGAGGTGGAAACGCTAGCTGAACGCAAAAAGCATTCCTCTCTACTGTCAAAGCAGGTAAGCCACGTTTAGAAATCGAAATACATTTAAATATTGTCGAGAGATTACTGCAATCGTAAGGTCGAACGTAGCACGGCCCACAAAATTCGAAAAAAATCAAATTAGGTTTGCCCTTTTTGCCCGGCTGTTTGCTTTTTAATTCATTTTCAACAACACCGCTTTTGAAATCCTTTCTAAATAAGTCGCATTTTTATGATCAAAACCAAATACAAAAAGTAAAACAAATATTTTGACTGAAAAATTACAAAAACATACAATCACAAAGCGATCCATAAAACCCCTTTATTAATAAAAGGGAAAAATAACAAAATTAAATTCTAACATAACTAAAACTATACAGAAACTAGAAAATAGCGTCGAAAAACTCATCCTTATCGCTGTAAACGGTACGACTGTTTACTATACATTTTTGACGTTTAAACGTCTGTTAATTTTAAGCATCGTTTATAAATAAACTAGTAAATACTTAGCTTTATAAACCTTACCCTTTGTCTAATAAAAAAAATCATTAAAGAAATGGCCCGAACAGCATGCAGGCTTGGGCCCGCATTCTGTTCTATCGGTTTTATTTGGGCATAGCAACTAGCTAAACGGTTGACAGAGAGCCACTAGCTCAACACAAACACGACGGCTCGACTGCCACCACCCTTTGTGCCAAACTTCGGACCATTAGCATAAAGGCCGGACAAGACCTTCCGGACTTGAGCCACGACAAACAGTATAAGTATATATAATGGTGACACTGCTTATAAATCGAAGTACAGCTGGTAGGAAAAGTGTTGCAAGGGTTCAGAGTTTTCCAATAATACCAGACAACGTGATACTTCCATTCCTGGAAAGCCCAACCATTCCGGGAATTCTGATATAATGAGATATTGCAGAACCAAATTTCGACAGTTTAGTTTTATAAGTGCAGTGGCAGGTGACCATATTGCCATGGACTCAAAGACGGACACTAGGTGGCTACTTCATGTCTAATGTATTACGACATGAAATTTCATTTTGCACAAGAGCAGCTAAGACCCAGGCAGGCAGTCGCACTTGCAGCTACTATACACGATGGCAGGCACATCGACGTGCAACCTGTACCGATATGGATTTAGTACATGATTCTGAATCCAGTCCAATCCAGATAATGTTATACAGGGTAGCAGGGTGCTACCCTGTATAACATTATCTGGAACACTCTTGGACACTTTACGAAAAAGCGAGTAAAACTGTTACACACATTAAAACTACGTCAAGTCAACGAACATAACATAATTTCCGTACAAAAAAAAAAACAGTGGCACTTCGGGAGTGCCGACAGAAGTGAAAACAAAACACAAACATAATACTTTGACATCACTCACTGACATATCGGATATACATTAAAACCGAGTACTTTCCGAGGACAGCCGAACACATCCGAAGCGGGTATTTTTTTAATCGTCTTATAAACAAAACACGCGCGGTGTCGCTTACGGTAACAGTGGCGCGAGTTCAATGGTTTTTCCTATCTCAAAAAATGTCCAACGCGCCTAAAGAAGTTTTCACTTAAATAAAAAAACTTTTTACAAAAAAAAAACAACCGACTTCCAAAAAACACTACAAAGTGAAAAATAACTTTAATTTCGGAAGTCGGTGTCTTTGGATCTGTATTTAAGTTTTTTGCCACCGACTTCCGAAATTAAAGTTATTTTTAACCGACTTCAAAAAAGGAGGAGAATCGTCGTAACCCGTGAAATGCTTATTATTGAGTAGTTCTGGTGGCCATCTGTGGTCTTCATCATCAGTTCCACTTCACCAAATTTGAGGGTTTCCCTCGATTTCCATGGGATTCCCTCATCTGATTCCGAGTTGGTGACAATGGGACCACCTCGAGACCATACCCTTTCAAACAAAAAAAGAATTTTGAAAATCGATCCACAATTGGCGGAGTAATCGCGTAACAAACACACAAAAAAAAAAAAACATACCGTCGAATTGAGAACCTCCTCCTTTTTTGAAGTCAGTTAAAAACACTCAAACATCACAATTTATTTCCATCAACTCTTTAGCGCATTCCTAATAACTTATTCGCCTCCCGAGACCAATACGTGCACTTCTCAGCATGCATAGAAAATGTAGGTGACCTATATAAGAAGGCAATTACACTGGAACTAATATCATCACGTTTTAGTGGCTAAACTGATACCTTCGGCTTTCCCGGAGGCCTCTTTGTTGTTAATAAGTGTCTAATTAGTTCGTCTGCGGTAAATCCTTTGGAAACTTAAACATTGGGACGGAAATGGATTCAAATAAGGGTTTGCTGGGTAAGTTTCGGGCTGTGTCGAAGGTTGGTAAACTAGACGCCCCCCTTGGTATGCGTAGTTTTCTCGATTTGATAGGTATCTATACCTATACCTATAATTAGTATCAGTCTTAATTTTTAGGGTTCCGTACCCTATTACCTCTGTTGTCCGTCCATCCGTCTGTCTGCAGCGGGCTGTATCTCATGAACCGTAATAGGTAGTTGAAATTTACACAGTGTGTATTTCTATGGCCGCTATTACAAAAAATAATATTTAAGTAAAAAAAAATGGGGGTTTCCATACGAGAAACGAGTTTTCTTTCGGCGTTTTTTTGTTTTTGCCTTGTGGTACTGAACCCTTCGTGTGCGTGTCCGACTCGCACTTGGCCAGGTTTAATTTCCATACAGGTTGGACTTTCAAAACTTAAATTCATACTAGCAGCGCCCCGCGGTTACACCCGCATAAGTATAGATCCCGTGGGAATATCGGGATAAAATCTTTACTATGTCTTTCCCCGGGAAGCAATCCCTGTACCAAATTTTATCGATCCGTTCAGTGGTTTATGCGTGAAAAGGTAACATACAGACAGACGACAGAGTTACTTTCGAATTTATAATATTAGTATGGAAGTAAAAGATTTACTTTCGAATTTATATGTATTAGTATGTATGTCATTCTGCTCGCACTATGTATATATAATATCCATAATTTTCCTTCTCACTAAAGTAATTAATAGAACGTTGGTCAATATCAACTCTAACGTAACAGCACTTCTTGTAATTAAACTGCAATATTTTCTTCTTACTGCTAACAGGGCAAATTGCCAAGGTCCTCTTTCCACTTACCTCGGTTTCAGAGTCTCATTAAACTGACATTTTGAAGATTGTTTCTGAGTAATACGATTTATATGCTAGTTTCCGGTGAAGTATGTATTAGGTGTAATAAGGAACCATTCTTGTGTATATCGAAAGAAAGAAAACTAGCTGCGCCCCGCGGTTTCACCCGCGTAAATGTCGATACCGTGGGAATATCGGGTTAAAAAGTAGCCTATATATTATTCCAGGGTGTCAGCTACCTTCATACCAAATTTTATCAAAATTGGTCCAGCCGTTTGAGCCTGAAGAAGTAACAAACATATAAACACACACACACCCCCACACACCCACACACACTTACAAACTTTCGCCTTTATAATATTGGTGTGATACTGCACAAACAAGACGCACATAAAAAAGGACATAACATCTTTAACCCTTAGGTAATAAATAGTTAAGTAATACAGGCTGGTGTCCGCAACTCCACGTCAATGCGCGTATTTTGCGTTCGGGTGGAAAAATCGATTATTCGATCCACCCCAGCTACTCAAGGAAGGCCAGTAACGCTTTGATGTTACTAACAATCCCACGACCCTTCGTGAGATTGTAATTGTAATCAATTAAATAAGGGTAGTGAACTGTTATGATAAAATATAAATAAATTGAGCAAAATAAAAATAATTCAAAATAATTTTATAGAGTGTGTGTGTGAGTGTGGGTGCGTGTGGGTGCGTGTGTGAGTGGGAGTGTGAGGGTGATGGTGAGGTCTGGGGTTTTGTGTGAAGGAACTGAATGACTTGCTCGTAGATTTTGTTAACTTAGACAGACTTTTTGTAATTCTTATAAAAGAATTACAAAAAGTATGTCTAAGTTAAGTTAAGTGTATAGTAGGTGTTAGGAACTTTGACTTTTTTGAATGGTTATGTTATTGAGGCTATCCACCTGGTTAAGGCACTGGTGGTATGTCAGTCAAAAATCATTTGTGTGACTGTTCAGCGCTTGCAGAACAGCTTGCAGATTATCTGAAAGTATGCGGATCAAGTGCTCCTTAACTTCCCTTTCCTTGATGGCCGAAGGGAAATACTCATGCAATCGGCCTGGAACACAGTGGACCCCCAGTGGTGTAGCTATGTGTATGCTGAAGTCCTCCGAGAAGATTCGAGAACCTGTGCCACTACTTTTCGGATCCATCCGTGAAGATACGCAGCTTTGCAGGGCGCAACCCCTCACATCGGCGATCCTCGTGAAGTTTGTTTTTGTTTAGTTCTATCGGAGATAAGTTATTTGGGATTTCCCTATTACGTAAGCCGGATAAATGACCGGGGTCATTTATGGCTTTCGTAAAGGGGAACTCCTTGTCGAGTCAAGCAGCGCGGTTTGTGGTGTGTCGCTCTTACCCCAGAGATTTAGTGTATTTAGACGTACCGCCGCCTTCGTCGCTTCATGCTGTGTGAATCGGTGGAACGGTGGTAGTGCCAGCATGGCTTCGACTGCTGCAGTCGGAGTAGTCCTCATGCAACCAGTCCGTAGTCGCCATACAGGCTGGTCTTTGCATGCGTTGTAATTATATATGGTTCAAAAGTCATCATAATCAGCCTATAATTTTCCCACTGCTGGGACACAGGAGTTCTCTCAGCTAGAGGGAGTGGTCCGTAATCCACCACGCGCGGTTAAACAGTCGCTAATTATTATTTAAGCAACGTTTATTAATAAACCCCACTAAAGTTAAGGGGATGACCATCAGCATCGTTGCCCTGATCATCACGCAAAAACTACATATTGTGATCAAGATCCTGCTTGCCCACTATGATGTTACAGCTATTATTTTCTTGCAATTTGATCCTTGTCTACTTTAGAAACTCGAGAAAAGCTTTAACTCGGATAATTAGTTTCCTAATTGGTAACCAAGTAATACACCCACTTATTCTATTTTGTGTCTTTCATTATTTCATATTATGTAAAAAGAAAAAAAGAAAGAATAATTATTTATTCTCTGTGTTTTAGTAACAAACCGACTAACACTTCAGCACCTTAATTTTGTAACACACTACGTATCACAATCTGAATAATTTTGAAGGAAAACCACAAAATCTACAGGAAACACTCACAGGAATCCACTGCTTCATTATTATTTATTTAAGACGGCGGCCTACTCTGACTCACTGTTGAGTAAGGGCCTCCCTCAAATCCTTCCAGGCAACCTTAAGAGCCACCTCAATCCAACCACCTCGCCACCTCTACCTGGGCCGGCCTCGACGGCGTCGTCCATCGGAAGGCACCCGAAGTGTGGAGACTGCAGTTGCCCAGTGCTTCACAACATGTTCGAAAGATATGTCTGCTCAAAAACGTAAATAACGCAATGAATGTTGTTGAACTGTCAATTAATGTGTTACGCAATTAACCTGCAGGTTTCGTCTTTTAATATTATATTCAGTACCAAATATCAAAAGACATTATTAAAACAATACCGTTGTCACATTTTTTAAAAGCCCCCAAGTCCATATAAATCTAGACACGCGGCATCGTGTCAAGCCAAGTTCAGGCTAACAGAACTGGCGAGGAGCACCGTGTGTAATATTACACGAACCATTTGGAGTCACTTTTGACCCCCTAATAACTCAAAAACTATTTCACATTTAAAACATGACAAATTTGGCTAATTTATGGGATCTAAATGGGTGCCAAGTTCAATGGTCAGTCCAGAAATTTATTTCTAGCAACATTAAATATTTTGCAACTTAAAATATCATTTCTTCTTATAACTTAGGATATTGAAGCCTAAGGTCTGACTTGGCTGGCTTCATATACGAATTATATTATAGCCTTCGCAAGTTCTAAAGCTGTAAGTTCTTATTTTATTCATCGGAAAATTTGGCTTGCTGGTAGAAACTAGCCATCGAACATAGGGCTCTTCCATGACTGTTTTAGTAGGTACTTAATAAAATAATTCGTATATGAGAACTAGCCAAGTCAGACCTTAGGCTTCAATATATTATCCTAAGTTATAAGAAGAAATGATATTTTAAATTGTTATAAAATATTTTATATTGTTATAAATAAATTTCAGGACTGACCATTGAACTTGGCACCCATTTAGATCTCACTTCTGTTGTCGTTGAAGTCAACAATCAAGGCATATATCATAATATTGAACTTAGCTCTTATTTCACATTTATGTTTTTGATGGGATAATAATTTTATGTGAGATGTAATATAAAATGTTAGGACTATACAGAAATTTCTCATAAAAGGTTAGGTACAAGTTTTCAAATAAAACGACTTCTTCTAGTGTTTAACTTTTTTATTAAGGCACGTAAAGGTCGTAGACGTTTCGTGCCGACACAAAAACTTATGTTAACTTGTAGCTGAAGAATAACTACCCAAGTTACTCGTGAAAAGTACTTTCATGTCCTTTTTTACTTTTTCGGTGGTACCTACTGTTAGTAGGGTTGGCAACAACAGCAATTTAGCAAAGGCTTATTGATATACTATTTTAGAGTAAAGTTAGTCTTGATTATTTCACTTAGTTATACATAGTGTAGTATTATTAGCATAACATAATCAGCCTATAATGTTCCCACTGCTGGGACACATGCTTCCTCTGTGAGAGGGACTGGGCCGTAACCCTCCACTCGGGCCCAATGCGGGTTCGTAGATGTCACATGTTTTCAAAATGTTGGTCCTAGAACCAAAATTTTGAAGACATGTGACATCTATCATTCCGGTTTCCTGACTATGTTTTCCTTCACCGTTTTGTTTACTTATACATAGTTTAAGGTACTAAAAAATCTTAAGATAAATATTAGTTCACTTTGTGCGCATGGAACTTTGAATTATGTATTACTAGCAGCGCCCCGCGGTTTCACCCTCGTAAGTTTCAATCCCGTGGAAAAACTATCCTATGTCCTTTCCCTGGTCTCAAACTATCTCATACTAAATTTCATCTAAATCGGTTCAGCGGTTTAAGCATGAAGAGGTAACAGACAGACACATTTATAATATTTCGCATTTATAATATTATGTCATCATCATCATTAAGTATGGATGGATTTTATTATAAAGTAAGTACCTAGATGATATTTTGGGAAAAACTGGGAAAAGTCTAGATATAATTAGTTTAGTTTTTATAAGGTTGCTAGCCACTGCACCTAGGGGATTTTTGATGCATCGACGCGTGACCTGGATTCAGCAGTGTTATTCTGTAAAAATCTCACCGTGCTAACTTAGGTGAAATTCCACCTCATGCTAGGGATTGACACTATTGACAGCTCACTTTAAGCTCACTTCACTTAAGTTTTCACGGTGAGATAAATTACAGAATAGCATTACAAATACATGATTCTGAACGGAGGTTCAGAAAACCGTTGCATCGAAATTCTTCATCTGTAATTAAAAAAACAATTTGCTGTTCCATACATAGTGACCACGTAGGTATTGCACTTCATAAAGGAACATCTGATTTTTTTTTTCTAACCTTACTAGAATCATGTGCTGAATTCATGGTTACAGGTCCAAGTCCCTGCCCCCCCGTATTTGAGGACCTACAAGTTAAATCTTTCTGTATCTATAAGTGACTGCACCTCTACTAAATGATAATAAATGTTTTATTCAGTATTAAAATTGGTAAAATGATTAGGTACCTACATAAAGTCTTAGAAATATTTTTACAAAGGTATAATAATGTAAGATGCCTGTAATAGGATAAACCTGTATCACCTACTACCTATATTCTATTAGTACCTACTTACCTGTTATCAAGGCATACAGCCGGAATACAGCAATGCAGCTTTACCATTGCCACACTTAATGGGTAAATATGGCGCTAGTATATCCCGGACGAGCTTCCTACTACAAACACTTTCGTAAAGCCAAGAATCACATAACACTAACACGATAAGGTAACGACATCGCCACGCAAAATGATTCCAACCCCTAATGCCCGAACATTTTTTGTCACCCCTCTTCTTTACCTGTCAAGGTAAATACGACCGAGATTTTTCTCACACGCTCTACTCAACCCGTCATGTTGCAAAGCTTAACGCTTAAGCTCTGGCCGACACGTTACGTCCGAGATTACTGTAAGTGCTTGGCCAGACTGGCAGCGCGGACGCGGGGCGGGCCCGGCGCGGCGTACTCAAACAAAAGAACTTAATTTGAGTGTCCAAAGGGGGCGCGGTCAGCGGTGCGGGCTGCTCGGCGCGTGGAGCGCGTGGACAACTCACGCCATAGCTCGTTCATACAAGTGGCCGCAGTGGGTGCGTGGGCGGCTCGCGCCGGGACCGGGGTTCTCAAACTAGTTTCAGCTTTTTCTAGTAAAGATAAGTCTTTATCATCCACATTATATTTTGACAAACACTGAACACGACAACACGCAGAACGCAGCCGCGCTCGACTTCGGACAGGCAGATCGCGCGCGGTCCTGCACCTGCACCGCTCCCCGCTATGTATAGCCAGTCTGGTCAAGTACTTATGATTATTATAAGCTGTTGACAAATATGTTGACAAGTGTAGTACGACACAACTTAAAAGTTACTATTATTATTACTTATTATTATTTCCTTTATTTCATTAAATCACATATAAATTATATTTTTAAATATTAGAATATAAAAAATATAAAAACATTTAAAAATATAAAAAATAGTAGCCCACCGGTATCGGGAACAGGGTCCAAGCTACCGGCGGTCAGGGCTCCAGAGAGAGGAACCTCCTAACAATGCGGGCCGTGTCCAGAAGTACCGCTTTCTGAATCAAGCCCTTGATCCAGCTGCCCAACGAGAGCCTCTTTAGGTGTTGGTCGAGGCTCTTGGCTATTAACCCATTGGCTGTCACGACTATCGGCACAATGGTTGCTGAGTCCACATCCCACATGTCGACAACCTCGCGAGCCAAGTCAAGATACTTGATCTGTTTATTATTATTATTATTTCCTTTATTAATTTACATGCCTTATTCTATTACATTTTTAAATATTTCTTAAAAAAATAAGTATAAAAAAACATTTAAAAATATAAAAAATAGTTATCCGCCGGTGTCGGGAGCAGAGTCCAAGCTACCGGTGGTTAGGGCTCCAGAGACAGGAACCTCCTCACAATGCGAGCCGTATCGAGGAGTACTGCCTTCTGAATCAGGCCCTTGATCCAACCGCCTAACGAAAGCCTCGATAGATGTTGATCGAGGCTTTCGGCCATCAGTCCATTGGCCGATACGACAATCGGCACAATGATAGCCGAGCTCACATTCCACATGTCCACAACCTCGTGAGCTAAGTCGAGATATTTAATTTGTTTCTCTTTCTCAGCTTTCACGAGGTTCCCGTCATGTGGAATGGTAACATCGACAATCATTGTGCGGCGCGCTAATCGGTCTATCACCACTATATCAGGCTTATTGGCAACAATAGTCCTGTCAGTAATGATAGACCGATCCCAGTACAATGTGACATGGTCATTTTCAAGAACTGGGTCGGGCACATACTTGTAGTACGGTACCTCAGAATCCACAAGTTTATATTTCAAAGCAAGTTGCTGGTGAATAATCCTAGCTACTTGGTTATGCCTGTGCAAGTACTCGCCGTTAGCCAGACGAGAACAACCAGAGATAATATGTCTGATAGACTCACCCGGACGGTGGCATGCCCGACACACGTCAACCGTCCCGTCCTTCATAATATGTCTCCGGTAGTTATTCGTTAAGATAACTTCGTCCATAATTGCACAGACAAAACCTTCAGTTTCCCCGAAAAGGTCACCAAAACGTAGCCAGGATACGGACGCTAAGAAGTCTACACCGGGCTCATGAAGAGCCCGATAGAAGCGCCCGTGAAGCTCCTTGCTTTGCCATACCTTCTTGCGGTCATCAGTAGAAAGTACTACAGGTTTGCGCCAGTTCTCTTTAGCCATGGATAGCGGGGTGAGCCCCTTGTCCACTGCGACCACATCACGGTGCATACCCACTTCGGTTTTTAAAAAATATTCCCTGAGACTGCACACCTCGCGGTTGTGGAGGGTTTTCGCATTTAAAAAGCCTCGACCCCCGCACTTCCGCGGGATATACAGTCTCATTACCGATGATCGTGGGTGATGCATCCGGTTTGCGGTCAGTAGTGTACGGACTCTTCTATCCAGGGCGTCGAGTTCGGTCTGAGTCCATTTGAGTATGCCGAAAGAGTACATCAAAACCGGCATGACCCAACCATTGAAGGCGCGCACCTTATTTCCGCCCGAAAGAAGACTAGTTAATACCTTCTTCAGGCGACAAAAGAAGCGCTCCTTCAACGATTGCTTCATGTCAGCATCGTTGATGCCTAACGCTTCCGACATACCCAAATACTTATAGCTTTCGGATGAGGAGAGGGATCTGAGGCTTATGGAATCGGAGAGTTGAATTCCCTCGGATTCCATAATCTCCCCTCGCTTTACATGCATGACTGCACATTTGTCCACACCAAATTCCATCCTGATGGCGCTACTGAAAGTTTCAGTTACCTTCAGTAGCTCCATCAGACGCAATTTGTTGGGGGCAAAGAGTTTTAAATCATCCATGTAAAGGAGGTGAGATATGACCTGAACACCTCTTTTCAACCGATAGCCTAGACCTGAATCCTCCAGTAGTGTACTTAGAGGATTCAGGGCTAAGCAAAACCAAAGTGGACTCAAACTGTCGCCCTGAAATATTCCCCGTTTAATCCATACAGGCTCATCATTCCCCTGGATCTGTCGACATCCTGGATAACGAAGGACCGTCTTCCATTGCCTCATACACGACTCAAGGAAGGTGCGTAGAGTTGCATCTATCTTGTACAACTCCAGCACCCTCATGAGCCATGTATGTGGCACCGAGTCGTAGGCCTTCTTGTAATCTATCCAACATGTCGACAGATCCTTGCGGGATCGACGAACCTGTTGGCTAATGGCCATGTCTATGAGGAGTAGCTCCTTAGTACCGCGGGACCCATTCCTACATCCATTTTGAGAGGCAGACATAACCGAGTTACTCTCAATGTGTGTATTAATTTTCGTTCTCAAAATAGATGTAAGAAGTTTATAAACCGTCGACAAACACGTGATCGGTCTATAATTCTTGGGTTCCGCGGGACTACCTGATTTATGGAGCAGGTGGGTAACGCCTGTTGTTAGAAACTGCGGTAGCGACCCAGACTCTAAGGATGACTGGAACTGAGATGCCAGGCAAGTGTGTGAACTAATTAGCCATTTCAGCCAAAAATTGTGCAGTCCGTCCGGTCCCGGTGATTTCCAATTCGGTAACGGACGGACCGCTCTGGCAACGTCTGATGGCGTAATTAGGACTGTTTCCATTTCTGGTACAGACTCACACACTCGCTCGACATCCTGCATCCAATCAGCCTCAGTGTGACAGACGGGCACCGACCAGATGCTGCACCAGAATGCACTTGTGGCGGCATCATCCGGGCGGCATACATCTGTCACATTTTGTTCAGGTCGCTCCCTAGTTCTATACACCCACCTTTCATCGCTCTGGAACATGCGATTCTGCGTGTATCGATCAACCCGCCGCTTATACCGCCGAATTCGGCTCGCCCATGCACAAACTTTCTGCTTCAGGAAGTCGATGCGCTCTGTGACACGGGACATGTATTCTCGAGGGCTGATTCCAGTCCCCGAGAATGCCCGCCTTACAAAGCGCATCACACGTGGTCGTGTATTGCCCTCCCTGAAGCAGTATAGTTTGCCGATGAGTACCCTGGCCCCATCAATACGACGTTCGATCCTGCGCTGCCAGGCTGGTACGGCTGGTTTTGGTCGAATAGCTCCGTCACAATTTGGGAATTTGACGTTAGCTAAACGACATGCCGCCACAGCCGCACAGTACAGGATCGAATGTGTATCAACGAGATCCTCGCTGCTCTCGAAGAAACTCTTGAGCTGCGAGTCCAAGGCACACACCAGCGCCCTATTTTTTTTGTGCATGGGTAACCGTGGTAATCGGGGTCTAAGTTCGGCTGGAGTGGACCTATACTCGCGTAATGCATCCTCCAGTGCGCTCCTCAGTCGGTCGTTGCACTGGCTACTTACTGTGTCAACCCTATCATGCTCTTCTTCAACATGATTGGACCGCGGCGGGATGGCATCAACAGTTGACGCCTGTGCCGCAGTTTGTGTCGAAGTCGAGACGATATGGTTGCTCAGTACCTCTGAGCGCAGCCTATCAAGTGCGATATCGTCCAACCTGTGATTGCGTTGGATGACCCGCACCTGATCCGACAGTCGTTGGGCCGAAACGTTGACGGTTGGTTCCAGTTCCTGGAACAGAGACAGCATCCTATCGCGTTATTATTATTATTATTATTTTTGGTGAACGAATTTTGTTTCTTAGCTCTTTGGCTAGTTTAAGCTACATTAACGGGCCCAAGCCAAGTCAATGTAGCGTGTGTGTGGTGTTTTTTTTTTTTTTTTTACGAAGAATTAATGTTATGAGGGGTGATTTCATTTTCGTCAATTTGCATGAACTTTCTTACTATTCTGCAAGTATTTAAAATTGCGGCTTTTTGGAGTGTTATATAAATTGAGTCTTTTAGGTCTATTTGTTTAAGGCTATGGTGGAGGTGATTGGGTATAACATTATTATTATTATTATTATAAACTCACACCTTCCTCTCATAGGGGTTAGTAGAAACTACAGAACGCCACTTGCTACGATACTTACTTGCTCCTTTTGCTTCGTTTACGTTCATACATCTGAAGGTCAATTCCCGTAATTAAAAAAGTTCAGAATCTAAATAGCCGCAATTTCATCTCAGCGGCAATCAATGACAAAGACTTGTCAAAAATGTTAGGAAATTAGAGGTATTTTTGACAGATTGAGAGTGAGATCACACAGAACGTTATTAAAAATACGAGAATCGTCCTTCTGCTTTCGGAAGAACATGATCAATAAGGTCAGAAGGTCTATTCTGTAAACATCTCACCGTGACAACTTAGGTGAAGTGAGATGTACTTCCACCTGATGCAAGGGATTGACGCGATTGACAGCACACTCCAAGCTCACTTTACCCGAGTTTTCACGGTGAGATTTTTACAGAATACATCGGCAGAAGTTATAATGTCCTACTAGGGCCTCTCTATGTGAAGACGTTTGACTTTTGCCGATGGAACTTTTAGCTTGTGTCGTACTATCAATACGTAGGTAGGTACTTTTCCTCAGAAAACACTAGTTCCATAAAATATCCCTGATTAATACTCTCTTTCTGTCCAAACCTATTTTGCTATTATAAAAACGGACCCAGTCGCCATGAATTTGTGTATCAAGAAAATGTCGGATATCTATTATGTCCTGCTTCTCGAGAATTTCCTCGTCCGTAAAAAAGAATAAGGAATATATTTTTTCGTGAGAAAATTATTTTGAAGTATAGTTTTTAGGGTGTCGTACCCAAAAGGTGTCAACGGAAACCTATTACTAAGCCTCCGCTGGTCGTCCGTCTGTCGATTAGCGGGCTGTATCTCATGAACCATATTAGATACACAGTTGAAAATTTCACATACTGTGTATTATTTCTTTATATTATTTACGAGTATATACGATAAGTTGTGGCACAGGAATGTTCAACCACATTTTACTTATAACCTATAGTTCCTTATTATGGAAGTTCAAAGGTGAATAGGAAAGCTGTAGCGAATTAATAAATCATCTTAAGTTCACCCAGATTTACCGGACATAGGCCTGTCCCACCTGATAACGCCTGTGCCTTTTTAAATTACTTTAGGGATTATGGAATCCAAATCCACAAAATAGGCAACTACAGAAGGCTTGCTCTATACAGCGAGCAAAAATAGGTGCTCCGCCGCGAAAATCATCATCTGCAAAGCCTTTTCCCAACTATGTTGGGGTCGGCTTCCAGTCTAACCGGATGCAGCTGAATACTAGTATTTTACATGGAGCGACTGCCTATCTGAGCTCCACAATCCAGTTACTGGGTAATACGATACCCCTTGGTAAGACTGGTTGTCAGATTTTCGGGCTTCTACCCGTAACGACTGTCAAAGATCCACGAATGACAGCCGGGACCAACGGCTTAACGTGCTTTCCGAGGCACGAAGGGGTCTCGGTATGTAAAGATGGTCACCCATCCATAGAGCAACCGCGGCAAGCGTAGCTTAACCTGATCGATCCACCTGTGCGGCTGTTATTAACCGCGCCGCCTAAGAAACTTTACGACATTATGTCGCGACTCGAGTAGCGGAACATCATGAGGGTCAGTTGAGTTGTAGCAATTGGAGCAAAATTTCGTCGCATTCGACTTAATAAATACAGTATAAGTCTACCTCGGACCTATTAGATTAGTTTCCATCCATTTACAAAAAAAAAGTTTCGCTTTATATACTTGTCGACTGCCAAAGATACGTGATTGTAGTCGCTTAGTTTTTAAGTTTTTTAAGCCTTGGCTTTAATTTATTGAGACGTCCACAGGCAAGCCCAGTTAAGCAGACGACAACCGTAAAGGTTGAACTGCGAGATGCCATTCCAAAAAAAAAAAAAAACAAAAGCAACTTATGTGCAAAACAAAAGCGGGACAGAAAATAGCGGGCTGAGCGCGGAGGTGTCGCTGGCTTCCAAACAGATCGGCAAAATCACGCGGGAAAGAGATAAAATCCTAAAATATATACATACTTATCTCTTTTATTGTGTGCGTGCTGCAGTTACACAATAAAAGAGATAAGTATGCAAGATCGTCGGATATAGTTGAAGTTTAGTAAGAAACCGATGGATGTTGTCGACTGAAATTTTATTTGATAAATGAGCTGTTTGTGTTCTATTAATAAAATAAAATTTTATTTATTTATTTATTTGCTAACATCCATCGGTTTCTTGCTAAACTTCAACTATATCCAACGATCCTGCATACTTATCTCTTTTGTTGACTGTACATAAAGCGTGTCTATGTGCGCGTCGGTTAGCGCTCGTTGTATGAAGCAGGTAGGTGCAGAATGTCGGACAGATCAGGAATTAAATAATAATAATAATAATATATTTATTTGCAAAAAACACGGTATAAAAAGATGGTAAAAGTACAATGTAGAACAAAACATGTTTTGCCAATATAATAATAAGCATGCAAATTTTTCAGTATGTAACTGACATTAACATTGTTTCTCAATGAAATCCTTAACACTATAAAAACTATTAACAGAACATTCGTAAATTTTATTTTTAAATAACTTAGTATTTAAATTTTTGAGATCATTTGGTAACTTATTATATAGACGTACACACATTGCAAGGCAGCTTTTATTATATTTAGTTAACCTTGGAATCTCACTTAGTACGAGCCTGTTGGGGTCTCGTCGGTTTCGGACATTAATATCATCTGCTTTCACAAATAAATGTTGATGCTTTCTGACAAATATATATATCTCATAGATATAAAGAGACGGTAACGGTAACAAACCAAGTTTTTTGAATACCGGTCTACATGATTCGTCTGGTTGGAGCCCGTAAATTGCTCGAATGCATTTTGTCTGAGCAACGAATGCTCTATTATGATCGGTGCTGTTACCCCACATTATCAAACCATATCGCAACAACGACTCGACATATACGTGATACGATGTTATCGCCGTTTTAATGTCAGTTACGCTTCTAACCCCCTTGAGTGCATATACAAACTTATTTACTCTTTTAGAGACATAAAGGAAATTAATTAATTATATTATTGAAACGACTCGGAGGAAATAATAATATTCAATTCGTTGCAATAAACATGAGACCGTACCGTGAGGGATTTATTAATAAGCACACGTACTGGTTATTAAATATTAATCACGTCAATGTAATGTTTATAGAGATTAAATAAACTTTATTAAATATTATTCAGGCATTCATAATAAATAATGTTTATGGTATTTGTTTTGTAATTGCAAGTGGGGGGGGGGGAGAAGAATATTATACAAGCTTCGGCTTGCTGGCCGGCCTGCCTCAGCCGCGGCGGCGGGCGATAAAGCCACCTCCTCCTCAACTCGCGGGCCGCCTCGCCCCTCCGCGCCTACGCGGGCTTAAATTATACTCACACGGTAGGGCAGATTTCGATCAATTAAACATTTTCACCTCATGAACATTTTTCCCGTTAACCACACATGATTTAAAACCACTATTTGTATGTTAATTTTTTCACCTCGCAATTACGTCACCAAATACGGAACTCTTAATGAAGTATCGGTGTTTTATCGATAAAACAAACGACTGAACCGTGACCAACCTCACCATTTATCGTGTCAGGTGTCGGTACACACAATACCCAATACATAACATTATGTACATCCTTATTCACCGAAAGGATAGTCGGAGGAGTAAGTATTTATGGCATATACATACTTAGTTAAGGTTGAATAGGTAGTGGTAGACCACGAATTTCAAATTTTCTTAGGTTTTTTGCAATTTGCAGGTCAGTGTCAGGTTGTATCTTGATCAAAGTATGATTCGCGACAATAACAGCCGGTCGATTCTGTAAAAATCTCACCGTGAAAACTTAGGTGAAGTGAGTTTGTTTTTGCTAGGAATTGACAGTAATTGACAGCTCACTCCGCGCTCACTTAACCTAAGTTTTCACGGTGAGATTTGTACAGAATAGCACCGCTGGTACATATTTAGAGAATTATGATCATTAGAATCATTAATATCGAACCATCGCGATTGCAAGCAGCCAATCATTTAATAATTACGAAACAGTTAATGAAGTATCGATATTTTATCGATAAAACAAACGATTAAACGATAACCGATGGCCTCGATATTAAATCGCGAGCTCAATCGACTGGGCACAATGTTCATTATTCGATACATTAGCTTTATTGGACAAAACGATTCTATTGTTTACTTTGACGTTGATGTTCCAAGAACGGGGTTCGATTGTAGGTTTAACTAAGCCGATATTAATTTTGTATATGGTACAGTCAACAGCAAAAGTAGATGATGAAAATCAGAAATTCAATACTAATAAACGGAGTTCGCGTCAGAACTGTGTGGCATCGAAGTACTACTACTTAGAATACTTACTACGTAGAATACTTTTGAATCACTAGTAGTTAGTATTGAATTTCTGACTTTGATCATCTACTTTTGCTGTTGACTGTACCTACTTACTAACAAAAGAGTTTTATTTGAGGTTTTCATGAAAGTTTACCTATTCTTTCATGGGTAACCTGGTTTTTTGTAATACTGCAATTGAATGGGAAGCAAATTAGTACTGTAAGTTCTGCTTTAATGCTGGAGAGCAATGGTGGCCCAGTGGTAACGGCCGCGACTTACCAGTTGTAGGTCGTAGGTTCGAACCCAGATACTTTTTATTTTTTGTAAATTACTTCATTACTACTTTCAATTGAATACGAGGTCAGCTTAATACTTGTTTTGCTACCACTGCACTGTCGTGCAGCTACCTAATTATCTACGTCAACTCAGCCTATCGCAGTCCACTGTTGGACTTTGGCCTCTCCCAGGCTGCGTCACAACACGTTGTTCCTCGCTTTCCGCATCATGTCTCACTCACCCAGTAACCTTCTCAAGCCTAGGTAAAGAGGTGCTATTCTGTAAAAATCTCACCGTAAAAACTTAGGTGAAGTGAGCGTGGAGTGAGCTGTCAATAGTGCCAATTCCTAGCAAAAACAAACACACTTCACTTAAGTTTTCACGGTGAGATTTTTACAGAATCGACCGGCTGGGTCCATCTTGCTGGGGTACGTCCCACACTACGCTTGCCGACACGCGGTCTCCATTCCAGGACTCGACCATCGGTCCTTGGCCAGCCGTAAACATGGCCAGCCCACTGCCACTTCAGCTTGCTTACTCTGCAAGCTATGTCGGAAACTCCAGTTCTTCACCGAAAAACTTCATTCCTGATTATATCCTTTAAAGAAATTCCGAGCGTAAGGGTCAGTTCACACCGAGACGCGACGCGACGCGCAGTTTTCAAGATAGAAATACAATTACAGGCCTTATCTACTACACAAAAAGGTACACAATTCAGTGAGCTACGCCGCGCGGCGGCGGCGCCGCGCTGCGTAGCTCGACGTAGTAGGTAGACACTGAATTGTGTACCTTTTAGTGTAGTAGATAAGGTCTGTAATTGTATTTCTATCTTGAAAACTGCGCGTCGCGTCGCGTCTCGGTGTGAACTGACCCTAAGCATCGTAGTTGACACGGTAAAATAAAATGTTTTAATTGTAATTGTTATATATTTAAATTCTGTACCTACAAGGTGGCGCAAAATTAATCATCCTTTGTTTTTGAATAACTAAAAAAAAAAAACTTTTTTATTAAATTAAAAAAAATGATTTTGAGTGATGGAAATCTTTATTAGGAACTTTACATTTTTTTCTGTTTAGTGGAAAATATGATAATCCGTCAAGTGGCTGTCGCCAGTGTGACAAATTTGTGCCGTTTGATCGCATTTTCCATGACTTTCCGGTAGATTTCCAGTGATAACTGTTCGAATTCCTGTCGAATATTCCCCTTAAGGGCTGAGATTGTCTGAGGCTTCTTGACATAAACCCGCGACTTCAACTAGCCCCAAAGAAAGAAGTCTGGGATGGTTAAATCGAGCGATCTTGCTGGCCATGCCAAATTGTCAAAATGGGACATTACGCGACCAGAAAACGCTTCCTTTACAATATCCAATACCTTGCGGAGTATAGCGCTTCATTGCATGTCTGTTTGTATACTGCAGCTGTCTAATTCACAAATGTTAAATATGATTGACGTATGTACGACGCCATTTGCAAAAATTGTAATTTATATGTATTTACTGAAATATAGGAAATAATAATAATAGCGCGCTGAGTGACCATCTTGAATTTGTGACCCAGCCCGTCATCTACTTATGTACTATTAAATATTTAACAATCTTTACACCAGTAAACAGCACGTTTAGGTCGGGATCAGCCTATCTTACGACTAATCCTTCAGACGCCTCTCCCGACACGGAGAGGCCTTTTTTTGGCCAGATTATTTTATAATCGTCAAGGAAAATGTGGTATAAAACGGTTAAGTATAATTATGTAGAAAATCCTGTTACAGGGTGTAACAGGATTTTATACTTTATTAGACTTACTTATATGTCGCAGCGAACTGGTTAAATTTGCTGTTTGGTTAACTGCCTGGCCCTGCAGTCTCGACATAGATAGCAATCGCTTTACGACCGAATTCGGTCGCAAAGTCCTATCGATCTGGATTTAGCGATATTTGGTAGTCTCGACTCTCAATGTTATCGATTGTCATCGGCATCTTACCGAAGTTTGTCGCAAACTTTACGATTTTCGTAATGTTTACGAATATATTTTGCGAGCATTTTTGACAGATGTAGAGACTTGCGTTCGTCGTAAGGATCGTTACGGCTAGCGATTATTGTCGGTATTATTCAGCGATCGGTAGTTTGTGACAGCGTCGCTATCTATGTCGAGACTGCAGGCCCTGGCCTTTAGAAGTAGTGCTCACCTCGCTCCGCTCACCTCGCTCCGCTCTCTTGGCTCGCACGCGGTTGATCACAGCTCTAACCTAACCTAACCCATTTGGTCGGGGTGCCCTGTACACAACTCTCTAAGACCATGTAATCCCCAAATGTCAATATTTCATGAAATAGTCATTCTTGGGGATTACATGGTCTTAGAGAGTTGTGTTGATGACTTTAATGATTATAATTCTGTAAATACATATTTGTTACGGCCGCGAATCATATTTTGATCAACGTACAGCTTAATACTGACCAGCAAATTGCAAAAAACCTAAAAAAATTGAATTTCTCGGGCTACCCTGGCGCTTTCGCCTTAAGCACCGTAGTCAAATATACGAGTGGCACGTTGTCGACGGCTGCAGTTGCTTCTGATGTTGATGTGTGCCGCTCGTGTGTATTGACTAGTGTTCCCATCCTGTATACAGGGTTATTGGTTTGGTCCCTTATTAAAAGTTGTTCATAATGTTAAGTACAATGAACTCTTAAGAGGTTGTTAATGTTTTTCCAATAATAACCCTGTACCTATAGGCCTCATGCGCAACAGCCGCACTTCCGACACAGTGGTCGGAAGCACGGCTGTTGAGCTTACCTAATTACGTTTTACCATTAGGGTTTTAGAGCAGAGGTGGCTTAGTGGTAACGGCCCCGACTTAAGAGTTTTAGGTCGAGGCAAGGGTTCGAACCCAAGCAAACGCTTTACTTTCTGTACCTAATTTATTTTCATCACCACAGCTCTCAAAACGGTGAATTACAACATCGTGAGGTAACCGTCATGTCCTAGAACCAAAAATTATAAGAAATGTGACATCTACCAACCCGCACTGGGTCCGCGAGGTGAATTACGGACCACTACCTCTCACTGAGAGTAGATCTGTGCCCCAGCAGTGGGAACATTTTAGGCTGAATATATTATTATTAGGAAAGGCTCACCCCAGAAATATGCCCCTACTGGTGAAATGTAGATTGTAGGTACTGTAGAGAGTGTGATCCTGCCTTTAGCTTTAGATAATGCAGGCTGGATATAATGGAACACTCGTGTTCCATTCGAATATTCAAACGAGTGTCAAATAATTTAATAAGGTGTTTTTTTTCTATAGAGCCAGTGCTAGAATTATTGTTGAACCAAGTCAAAGGCTTTTCAATTGGATTCCACCTATAGGCATTCTAGAGGTCCCGTCTGGACCTCTACAGTACGCACGGCTACACATCAAGCTATACATAACCAGTATAAGCTGACTTCTGATTGTACGAAAAATCTATACAATGTGAGGTCAGCTAAAACTGGAAATGTATAAGCTTGATGTGTCGCCGTGTGTACACACCTCTCAGAGAATACAGGTGTTATATTTTTTGAAATGTTAATTTAATTAAGAGTGAAAATAAAATTTATAATTTAATAGACATTAAATTACGCTCAACACCTCGTGTAAAACCCACAGCGAAATATTGGATAACAATTGAATTATTACATTAATATTTATGAGCACTTTAGAATTCACGGAACTCTCTTTTATTTAAATAATTGTTTTGTTAGGAGGTGTCACACGTAATATTTAATAGCGATAAATTGTATTGTACTTTGTTTACATTACCGAAGAATTTGAGTTCTTGGAGGTACATAATGTTACGGGTGTTTCATCATCATCATCTGCCTAGCCTTTTCCCAACTATGTTGGGGTCGGCTTCCAGCTAACCGGATGCAGCTGAATACCATTATTTTACATGGAGCGACTGCCTGTCTGACCTTCACAACCCAGTTACTGGGTAATACGATACCCCTTGGTAAGACTGGTTGTCAGACTTTCGGGCTTCTGACTACCCGTAACGACTGTCAAAGATCCACGAATGACAGCTGGGACCAACGGCTTAACGTACTTTCCGAAGCACGGAGGGGTCTCGGTATGTAAAGATGGTCACCCATCCACAGACTAACCACGGCAAGCGTAGCATAACCTCATCGATCGCCCTGCGCGGCTGTTATTATTTAGCCACGGGCCCCTCATTACGGGTGTATTAAATTTACGTAATATCTTTACTTAGATTGTTTTTTTACTAATTCTGTTTTCTAGACAATTTTCTTGGTTCAATCAACTCAGACTATCGCAGTCCACTACTGGACATATGTTTATTTATGTTTTAAAAGGAGAAATATGGACATGTGTATTCTCCCCATTCTCACATATGGTGCTCAAACCTGATCTTTGAAACTTACCCAGAAAGCCGTTAAACTTAAGTGGGACTGGGCCGGACATGTTTGCCGCATGTCAGATGACAATTGGGCTAAGAGAACCACCGATTGGGTCCCACTAAACGCACAAAGCCATCGCGGCAGGCCAAGACGAAGATGGCAGGATGAGCTTGACTCCTATCGTAGGGACTGGCAAAAGAAAGAATTGTGTGGAAAAGGGAGAGGGAGGCCTTTGCCCTGAAGTGGGACAGTACAGGCTAGTTAGATAGTTAGAAATTACGTCACCTCTTACAAAACACGCCTCAAAAGTGACCTTCCCACAAATAGGCCAAAATATCAACTGTATTCAACTCATTTTAATTCTACCCTCATTCCACCCGTAGAAGTTTCACAATATACATGGTAACAAACTTATTGTAATTCAAATCAGTGTCTGGTATAGGCCATATTAGTGTCATTCAAACTGGGGTAGGCTGGGTACGCAAATGCTCAGAGATCTGGCTAACTTCCAAATAGGAAGGGTAGCATAGCTATTTTATTATTGATTTTTGCTGTATTGGTAGATGAAGGCATTTAGGCCGGTGGTATTTATAAACTGTTTTTTTTCAGTATTGGCTCCAAATTGATGCTACATACAGGGTCAAATTTAATTAGTTAGCAAGACTCCACATATGTGATGGGTATACGCCGCAACGCAACGCATTGCAAAAATCTTCCTTGATCACTTTCGTACATTTTTACTGCAAGCGCAACGCACTTTTTTTATGAAAATGCATTGCGTTGCGTCCGTTGCGGCTGTAAAGTATGCTTGACTTGACAGGCTTCTATATCTACTGAAACTTCTGTATACCCACTTATATGAATACATCTCACATTGACATATAATATGTCAAAGTTGAACACAAGAGATTGTGGCGAATGTATTTTTAGAAGATACGTACGCTTTGTTGATGTGGTTTCCCGCACCTACGCCTTTGTGCCTACACGGTTTAGAAATGGAATTGAATCGGCCGTAATTGTCTATGACACAATGAACAAAAACACGCGAAATCAACGCGAGATTGGCGGGAATAGCTAAGGAATTGACGTGGTTTCGAAATAAGGAATCGTTAAGTACATAATCAGCCTATACTGTTCCCAGCGGACACAGGCCTCCTCTCTGTGAGAGGGAATGGGCCGTAATCCACCACGCGGGCCCAGTGCGGGTTGGTAGATGTCACATGTCTTCGAATTTTTGGTTCTAGGACATGCCGGTTTCCTCACGATGTTTTCCTTCACCGTTTTTGAGAGCATTGGTGATGAAATAAATTAACACAAAGTAAAGCGCCTGCCTGGTCCGAACCCACGATTCGCAAGTCGGGTCCGTTACCACTGGGCCACCACAGCTCTCTATCTAAAAGTGTAACAAGTAAGTATCTATCGTTAAGTGATCATATTGAATTAAGGCCGAGTATATACGGTTATGAACAGAGAGAGCAGTGGTGGCCCAGCGGTAACGGCCTCGAGTCGTAGATCGTGAGTTCGATCCCAGACAGGCGCTTTACTTTGTGTACATAATTTCATCACCACTGCTCTCACAACGGTGAAGGAAAACATCGTGAGGAAACCGGCATGTCGTCGCACCAAAAAGAAGACATGTGACATCTACCAATCCGCACTGGGCCCGCGTGATGGATTACAGCCCACTCCATCGCACAGAGAGAGGCCTGTGTCCCAGCAGTGGGAACATTATAGGTTGATTATGTATTCTCCTGAATACATAAT
The DNA here is from genome assembly GCA_948474745.1 of Oligia latruncula. Classification (NCBI taxonomy): domain Eukaryota; kingdom Metazoa; phylum Arthropoda; class Insecta; order Lepidoptera; family Noctuidae; genus Oligia; species Oligia latruncula. Next base: position 6,628,996 of record OX419699.1, read on the forward strand.
ACTGTTACGAGCTTCGGGTTCGTGACAATAAAAACTGCCAATTTAATAACCAAAAATAACTCTTTAATCAACAACACTAATTTACAGCTCAAACACACTAATTACTAAACGCAATTACACTACTGATCACTCTTAATTCGCACTTGAAGATCGCTTAGATGTTTTCGCTAGTATCGCTGTATCCAAACTGTGTCGGTCGTCGCGCATCCCGGCCTTATATAGTGCCGCAGATAGTTCGAGAACCTTCCATTGTAGAAACATCTAGAATGTTCGAGTACATACCGCCCCGACCCCGACCGACTAGGTGTCGATAGTTCGAGAAAGTTCTACAAAGTTCTAGTATCGAATTTTCTAGAACGATCGTGACTCGACTAGTTCTGCTACTCGATACTAGATGGCGCTAGTGGTAACTAATGTCACCATGTACCAGGCATTAATTGTGACCCGCAACAATACATAATCAACCTATAATGTCCTTATCTCAATTAGTTTTTTATTTATTTACTAGCAGCCGCAGGGTCCCGCGGTTTCACCCGCATAAGTGTTGATCCCGTGGGAATATTGGGATAAATCCTGAATCCTGTGTCCTTCCCCGGAATGCAATCTATCTCTCTGCAAAATTTTATCAAAATCCGTTCAGGTGTGACAAGGTAACAGACAGAGTTACTTTCCAATTTATAATATTAGTAGGATTAGTACGGATTTTTATTTTGGGGTCGGGGCACCATGTCTGTTTCTTCCATACCTCACCGGTCTCACATACGTGCATAGGGTTGACTTTCAACCACTTTCCTCTAGGGTATGTTACTTACATACCATATGTACTAACCAATCCAACCATTTCTATTGAATCAGTAACAAGATCCCATAAACTTATGGCCCGTTTGCTTTTGCATTTCAAACTAATAACTAATCTATGATCTATTTGACTATCATAATACCTAACTCTCATAATATGTTATCTAATGCTACACTCTGACGTCACGTGTTAAACATTATTCAGCCTGGGGGTACTCTATTAGGCTAATTGGCTATTAGTCAAAACGTACATTACTTCAGTTAAGTGAAAGCATATACTTGTAATGTTTGAATATGGGCCAGTATTAGTTGAGCTTTAGATGTTTGGGCCGTTTATACGGGCAGGGCTCAAGTTATGCTGGATTTCAGGTTGTGTGGAGTCTATGATTTGGTGTATTTCATTCGTATTACAGTAATATTAAATAATACTCTATGTTTGCTTAAACTAAACCTTTAACAAAGTTTTAGTTCGGTTTTCTTTTAAAACTTAGCAGTAATATTCAGGAAAAAATGCTATTTATAGGTACAACACATAGAATTTTAAACTTGAATTATCTGTATGTAGGAACGGACGCCACCACATCAAGCTTCTACAATCTGTCAAATTTATTTAATAGATTTTTAACTTTATCGCTACAGCATAAGGTTCAAGGTTGATTGGGAAAATTTGACAGTTTCGGGTAGCTTGATGTGCTTGCGTCTGTACATATACAGTTCTAGACACATGCATTGAAACAAGTGAAATTGATCTGACGCATTATTTACGTTGCACAGATTTTAAAAACATAGATCTATTTATTTGTTTAGGTGGCATTCACTTCTGCTAATGTATGTAACCAATGAGATCTGGGAATTGTATTTTAAATACGGTTAAAATACAATTCCCAGACCCCATTGGTTTGGGACGGATAAATTACATTAATCTTTATTAACTTTTCAAAAGTAATAATTCATTGGGATCAGTGAGTGGTGCGTATAAGCGTTCACAGGTGGACATGGCCATTCACTATATCCCCAAAGGCTAGTAAATTGTTTGGACCTAAGAGCCTGTTCACACAGGCATTACCTACTGTAATCTCTAACGTAACCGCAGATGCCTCATTATATACGAAAACTGAACGAAGCGCAGCGTCATCGTGGCGTGGTCGTGTTTTCAATAGCTTTGTGCTCGTCTGAACGATCTTTAATCTTATATAATACTAACTGTTGTCCGCAACTTTGCCTGGGTCTATTTTGTATTATATAATTTTTAGGGTTCCGTAGCCAAAGGGTAAAAACGGGACCCTATTAGGTAATAAGACTCCACTGTCAGTCAGCCTGTCTGTCTGTCACCAGGCTGTATCTTATGAACCGACTAGACACTTGAAATTTTCACAGATGATGTATTTCTGTTGCCGCTATAACAAAAAATACTAAAAACAGAATAAAATAAATATTTAAGGGGGCTCCCATATAACAAACGTGTTTTTTTCGGCGTTTTTGCCTTGTGGTACGGAACCCTTCGTGTGCGAGTCCGACTTGCACTTGGCCAGCTTTATCCAGGATGAAAAGTAGCGCATGTCCTTCTTAGGCTACCTTTGTGTCAAATTTGGTAATGATCGGTTCAGTGGTTTATGCGTCAAAAGGATATGATGCGTGAGCACACAAGACAATGATGATGACAAAGACGTGAAGACAGTACTTTCGCATTTATAATCACACTAATATTATAAAGGAGAAAGTTTGTGAGTGTGTTTGTGTTTGTTTCTTCACGCAAAAACTACTAAACGGATTTTGATGAAATTTGGTACACAGATAGTTTATAACCAGGTTTAACATATATAATACTTTTTATCCCGATATTCTCACGGGATCGACACCTATGCGGGTAAAGCCTCGGGGCGCAGCTAGTATTATACAGTGTGAGTCTTCATAATGTGCACATAACGAAATGAGGGAAACATAGCTTAATTTTATCGACGGAAAAAATATAACTCCGAGACTCCTTTGGGAAGTTTTCGCTATTTCTTATAGTTTTGGAGTTAGCCATTAGCACATTTGGAAAATGAACCCTATATTTCGTTTCTATTCAGTGATGTCAATGACTCCTATAACCCTGTTCCACAAACGTGAGTTTGCCAATCATTTAATTGACTCGCTATGAAAGCGGACACCGAGCCACCACATTCAATTCGTCTAATGCACTATTCGTTTTACTTCGCATTGATAGGTTTCCAGTACCGTTTCTGTTTGTATCCATTTCCAAAATAGACTAGTTTATTGGAAAGTCTATAAAACTGTTGGTATTGAACATTTTACTTGTTTATCTACTGAAAATGTTAAATGGATTTTTCTAGAGAGAATTTGCCGGAGTGTTTTTTATCAAACGAAAGTGGTGCGATGTTTTTTTAAAATTCGATTTCAATTTTTAAACTTTTAGCCTAAGTGAATCTACTGTATATGTTTTGGATTCTGTAATTTGTATTACAGGGGCGACATCTTCAAATTGAACAAGCCCCTTTAAATAAATAGAAAAAAAAACTACTTTTAATACTAGCTTCGGTAGCCTATTATTTTATCGTGGTTAATAAAATTCGGAAAACATTCAAAGTACGGATTTTAGACGGTAAAGCTATAAATACATAATCAGCCTATAATGTTCCCACTGCTGGGACACAGGCCTCCTCTCTGTGAGAAGGAGTGGGCCGTAATCCACCACGCGGGCCCAGTGCGGGTTGGTAGATGTCACATGTCTTTGAATTTTTGAATTTTCTAGGACATGCCGGTTTCCTCACGATGTTTTCCTTCACCGTTTTGAGAGCAGTGGTGATGAAATAATTTACACAAAGTAAAGCGCCTGTCTGGGTTCGAACCTACGACCTACAACTCGTAAGTCGCGGCGGTTACCACTTGGCCACCACTGCTATAAATGCAACAGCATTAACTTATGGCTCGTAAAACTTAACGATATTTTTCACGTCAACGCTCACTAATGGGTTACTTAATTATTTCGATGAAACGAGAATTATCCGTTTGTTGCAGGTTCAAGTAAATTTAATTATATGTAGGTAATTGCATGACTCTGTTCAGTGATTTTTGATAAATGAAACACAGATAAATAGGTGGATTACCTAGCATAAGCTGCCATGTTCCCACTGCTGGGACACAGGCCTCTTTTTTGTGAGAGGGAACGGGCCATAATCAACCACGCGGGCCCAGCGCGGGTTGGCGGATGTCACATGTCTTCGAATTTTTGGTTCTAGGACATGCCGGTTGCCTCACGATGTTTTCCTTTATCATTTTGAGAGGAGTGGTGATGAAATAATTTACACAAAGTAAAGCGCCTGTCTGGGTTCGAACCTACGACCTACAACTCGTAAGTCTTGTCTGTGACCACTGGGCCACCACTGCTCTCACATACACTTTTACAAGTCCTAAAACATTTTTAAAACCAAATAAGGTCGGCGTTTTCTATCCGATTACAATAAGAAGACATTACCACGATCACTATGATTATGAAGCACCCACCTCATAAACAGCACAGTTGGTCTCCTCGAAAAAAAATTCTGCTGTTTCATACAAAAGGTCAATACCTACTTGACCAAGGTTTTAATTTTTATTTGTCCTTTTGATAGATTCTTATTTTGTAAATGTGAGGACTTTGTAGGCCTTGTAGACTTTAAATCTGTAGACCATTTTTTATTTTATCAAGTACCTGGTACTTGTTGACAGGCCTACGCTGTCCTCCCATACCTACTGTAATTTGTTTTTTTTTTTAATTTGGAAACATTGTAAAAGCCAATTATTTTTAAAAAGAGTAACCGTGGAGTTTCTTGCCGGTTTTTCTCCATAGGAAACTACCAATTGGAACCGTGCACCTGGCTTCTGATTTTTTTTCGTGATTTCAGTGTTGGTCCTTTAATGAAAGTTGTTCATATTCATGGGTAAAACACCCTGTAAAAATTTAAAACCGGTAAAACAAATTATTCTGTATATATAAACGTAGTTTCGTAAAGTTGACGATGACGACTGCGTAGATACAATCTTGTGTCCAGAAAACGAACAAACAAACATAGACAGTGAGAGTTCTTGAGAAGTTAATTAAACGTAGTGAAATTCACATTTTCGCTTTGTTTTTTTTTTTTTTGCCGAACTTGAACATAACATTCGCTTGCGTAAGCAAATGCTGTCATAAGACCCTCGAACGGTTCACATAGGTGTAGTAAGTACTTTTTCAGTTCATTTCGCTCCTCGACGGGAAATAAGGCTTCGTTTAGAACGTCGGGTATCAGCAAGTTCACACCATATTACATCATCCTACCATATTTCTCCGAGATCATTTGGATTCCATTTGCGACACATGTCCTTCACATTTATTTATAGGAATGAAAATGTAGAAATCTTTCGCCTTTTTTTCGTATGCTAAAGTTGTCATCGGAGAGTAATTGATTGCAAGAATCCTCGAAAGTGGTCTGTTAACTGATGTTTGGAACTTTCATCCTTTCAAAGCATATTTTTCTTACATATTTTTTTTGTTAACTTTGAGTCTATTTAAGGCAAATTTTTAACAGTCAGATAACATTTATCTAAGAAACAAAAACATCAGTTTGAACAACTTTTGTTAAAGTTATCTGAACATTGGAAAATCAGCTCTTATAATAATTTCCTTTGAAAACTTTATTGTTTGGGTTGATTTCGTGGAAAGGATAATATTTACTAGCATAGACGTGGTCGAAAAATTTTAGTAAAGAGATGACGCACCAGAGAGTAAGCTTCGATAAAGTTATCGTCATCAGACCAACCCGCCTCAGAATTTAAATCAATATCTGGCCTAGCTTTTTCCCAACTCAATTGCGGTTGGTTTCCAGTACACTAGAACTGGGCAATATCAATATTTTACGTGAAGAGACTGCCATTTGACTTACATGACCCAATTACTGGGCAATACCGACAGAATATAGTTCAATAAATCCGTTTAGCTACCAAACATACTGTACCCTTTTTGCCTGCTTCGTTGGCATAGCAACAACATGACGAAGCCCACGTTTGCAAGGATAACGCGGCTGGATTTTATCGCGCATTGGATTTTCAACTCTGTATTGAGCCGAGCATTGAGAATCCAACGGAGCGCATAACAGAGCGTCAAAAAAGGATACTATTGGATTTTCAAGCAGGATTAGAGCAGAGCGTTAAAAATCCAGTTCGCCAAATAAAATCGCCGCGGGAAAAACACGCCGGTGCGCCTGGGCTTTATAATCTTGGGTTCGTTTCCGATGTCGGGTAAATTGACATTGCGGTTTTCTAACAGACATTTCCCAGTAACAGCCTAGCCAACCAAGAGTCTACATAGTTTTGTGCCTGCCTAGGCTCGCCCTGTAGAACAATAATTTAAAAATAATCGGCGAAATAAGGGTGTATTCTATATACAATAAACAGGCTTAATATAATGTCACTGTGGCCTTTGAAAGACCTACACAAAGCTCGCTTCGTTCAGTGTTGAGTTTCATTATCAAATTAAAAGTTTTTATTTTTGTTTTTACAACGCCTTGCTTCGAGCATTTTGCTGTGTTGCTGTAAAACCGAATGCGTGACCGCTCTGTCGTCAAGAGGGCTTAAATCGAGAAAATTAATTAATGAACAACAAGTAGGGCGGAATTCTTTTAATTAGTTTAATTTTGCTGAACTCGCAGTTTAGGATGGAATGATATTATAAAAAAAATGAAATAGGGCAGACATCAATTTTATTTCGAAGGAGACAGGAGTAGACTGTGAATTACGCTGGCACTTGGTAATGAACGAATTTCCCCACACAATTTTTATTTAACGCTGTCCAAATTTTTTTCCAGAGATGAAAAAGAAAATGTAGGTATTTCTCGTATTTCTTTTCGTTTTGAAATTAGAGTGACACGACAGAATCAATATCTAACTTTGTATCATTTGGTTTCAGTTTTCTATTAAGTACAAAAAAATTAAATTAAAAATTTAAAAAACCCCCGACAAAAATAAAATTAAGGAATCCCTACAAAAAGCATGAAATAAATTTGAAAAAATCTTATGGAAGTCGGGGGACCGCTCTGTGGAACACCTTCTATTCTGAGGTCCCCCGACTTCCATAAGATTTTTTCAAATTTATTTCATGCTTTTTGTAGGGATTCCTTAATTTTATTTTTGTCGGGGGTTTTTTAAATTTTTAATTTAATTTTTTATTTCATGCTTTTTGTAGGGACACTTTAATTTTTGTATTTCATTTCTTTTATTTTCTTCTGTTTTAAGATTCTGGTAATTTGGTGTTTAATCAGGTTTTTTATCCGTCAAAAAATATTGATTAATTTATAGTTGAAGAATAATTTTTAAGACTAAACAGATTTTTTTGTTTTATTATATTTTTCAAGTTTTTAGTTTTCATTTCGTTAGGTAGTTAATATTCCTCATTCCCTTTCAATATAGTGTAAATTATTCTACTTGTCAAGCCCTTGCATTTGATACCTATATTGAAGGAGTTGTGATAAAAAATGTAATTCGCCATTTTGTGGTGGCGGCCATCTTGGATTTGAAATTTTTAATAGTGCATAGTATTCTACTAGCCAAGCCCTTTCATTTGATACCCATATTGAGGGAGTTGAGAAAAAAAAAATTAATTCGCCACTTTGTTGTGGCGGCCATCTTGGATTTGAAATTTGTTGTAGTGTATAGTATTCTACTATTGAAGCCCTTTCATTTGATACCCATATTGAGGGAATTGTGAAAAAATATGTTATCCGCCATTTTGTAGCGGCGGCCATCTTGGACCGATTTTCATCAAACATAGCTTAGAACACTCCCGACTAATACACCTTTCAAACAAAAAAAACTAAATCAAAATCGGTTCATCCGTTCGGGAGCTACGATGCCACAGACAGACACACACACACACACACACACACACACACACACACACACACACAGACACGTCAAACTTATAACACCCCGTCGTTTTTGCGTCGGGGGTTAAAAATCCCGAGTCTTGTACAAAAAACTATCCTTGTTATCTTGAAAGTTTTAACAACACTTTGATACAATCTTTGCAATAGATACTTCAGACATACTTCTATGTAACAAGTAAGAAATTTTCTTTATTTTGTTCAAAAATGATCTCAATTTTTGAAGTGAAAACTTCTTTAGGCGCGGTGGACATTTTTTGAGATGGGAAAAAACTTTTAAACTCGCGCCAGCTGGTGTTACCGTAAGCAATACCGCGCGTGTTGTTTAAAAGACGATTAAAAAATACCCGCTTCGGATGTGTTCGGCTGTCTTTGGGATGTACTCGGTTTTAATGTATATCCGATATGTCCACGGATATCGATATGTCAGTGAATGATGGCTAAGTATTCTGTTTGTGTTTTGTTTTCACTTCTGTCGACACTCCCTGAGTGGCACTGTTTTTTTTTGTTAAGTATATGTTTGGGTTAGTTTATTCATTTAACTTACTTCTTACCAAGACCCCTCCATGGTTGGTTGGTCCCGTCTGTCATTCGTGGATCTTAGACATTCGTTTTGGGTCCTCAACAGCCTACGCATTCAGAATCCGAAGAACCAAAGGTGCCTAATGACTCTGTTATATAAAATAACAATTTTATAAACTTTGTAGCCATCAAATTAAGCCAGATTTGATTTCAGACCGTGCACTAACTGTGACTTCACATCCAATTAGCAACATAAATGTCAAGTTAGTTCATTTTAGAGTAACCGGAGTATGCAACACAATTTAGCCTCATTTATCTGCTCGGACGTGTAGCACCAGTCATATTTGCACTGAAGGAGGTAAAAAAAACAGGCCAAGTAAAGAGGCACACTGTGAGGGTTCCGTCTAACGAAAACTAATAATTTGCTGTGATAGAGTTTACAGAAACACCTACTAGCAGATTAGGAGCAATAGGTACTTAGCGTCACGACGGACGAGATAAGTTTTTTTCAAGGTTTTTCGAAAGCCACCTATTTTATTGTTATTTCGTTTATTTATATATTTGCTTATCTAATAACATTTTTAAATATTTCTTAAAATAAATAAGTGTACAAAGTTATTGTCTAGTCTTCATCTAGTTTTTAAAATATACAGGGTTTTTTTTTTGGTTGGGAAATCATCAAATGACCGGGGTCCCGCTCTGGGTGGAGCGGAAGGGAGTGTCAGACTCTTACTGACTAAAACCCACCCGTGTTCCTTCCTTAGCCCTTTATGTTCCGGGCCAGCGGTAACCCTTTCGGACTGTAGCGGTATCTACGACGCCACATGCGAACAACGCGTCATACTGACGTCACGCAAATCCTGCATCGCGCAAGCAGAGTTTACCGCGCCACTAGCATAGGGATGCTATGCTAGTTGCCTGTCAGACACAACACCCGTCTGGTCGGAGGATCCTTTTCTATAGAGTATGAGTGAACTTTACACCCTGTTCCTCATACCCCTAAAGGACAATCCCGCTGACCAAATATACAGGTTAGCAGAGACATTGATGCGATAACTGTAACCATGAATTTAGCACATAAATACCCGCTAGCGTAGAATTCTTAAGTTGGTTATAAAAAAAAAAACTGCTGTTTCATAAAAAATTCACCTACGCGGTCAAAATGTAATAAAAACAAATATATTTTTAATAACTGACGATACATTTCAACGCACGGTGGTTCAGAATCATCTGCCTAGCCTTTTCCCAACTATGTTACCAACCCAGTCTAAACAGATGCAGCTGAATACCAGTATTTTACATGGAGCGACTGCCTATTTGACCTCCACAACCCAGTTACTGGATAATACGATACCCCTTGGTAAGACTGGTTGTCAGACTTTCGGGCTTCTGACTACCCGTAACGACTGTCAAAGATCCACGAATGACAGCCGGAACCAACGGTTTAACGTGCTTTCCGAGGCAAGGGGGGTCTCGGTATGTAAAGATGGCCACCCATCCACAGACCAACCGCGGCAAGCGTAGCTTAACCTGTTCGATCGACCTATGCGGCTGTTAATATTTAGCTCCCTGTACTGAATCCATGGTAAGGTTATGCGTCGATTGGCTACTAGCCAGTATTATTATTTTTCGTGTGTTTGTTAAAAACTAATTTACAGAATAAACATAATTTATCACTTATTCTGAAAATCATGGACGATTAGGTACCTATTATGGTTAAAAAGACACAGGCCGATGACATCCTACAGACAGAAAGCGTAGACTTAGTAATAGGTTTCCGTCGACACTGTTCGAGTACGGAATCCTAAAAACGCGGGCAAAGTAAAGGGGCTAAATTAACTAGTTACATAAAAGTGAAAAACGACGCTCGCTAGGAGCCGAGCAGAACCGTGGGCTGTATTTCTCAGCAGTATTTTATAAGCGAGTTTTGCTCATCTCAGATCATTTGTCCACGTAATTGCAAACGCTTTGCCGCGCTGTGATGCGACGGCTTGTTTTAAAAGGAACCACTCTTTGTACACCTCTGATTCTTTAGGCGACTAGATTGGCCATGAAGGGAAGTAATACGAAATGTTTGTAATTTATTCTTCTTGTTTATATTTGTGTAATATTTTTCGTGTAAGATAAATATATTGCAACATTTTTGGTAAATATATCTGTGTGTTTTCGCGGCAGTATTTCATGATTTACATACGTTTATGACGTCATTAAGGCCCAAAATGTTCTACTTTGGGTTATATATCTTGCTGAATTTGTTCTGGCCCTATTATGAATTCCCTCAATATATAAATTCTTTGTTTACTTGAATAGGCTATAATACCCGTGAAAAGGAAAAGAATCATTTTCCGTGAAAGTCATGTCCGAAATATAAAACACATTAAGACCTGTCCGTAAATATTTTTATCAAACTTTTCATGTTTTCCTTAAAATGCTTTTAGAATTCAGACGTCTTAAGGGTAGTTCTTCAGGGACAAAATTTTCGATGTCTGTGGGTATATTTCTGTAACCAACTAACAAAACGGCATGTAATATTTTTTTTTGTATAGTTTAGCTTTATCCCTTACTGGGACAAATGATTTTTTTTTAATAATTGCTGTCTAAGTACAAAATAAAAATATTTGAAGTTCGTTCTTCTGATTCATATAGCGCGTCCGTTTGCCATTTTCCGGAAAAAAATGGTCGATGTAGCATTTTCCCTTTGATACATCAATATAAATTATAATTATATCGAAAGGAAATGAATTGTCCTCTTACAAAAAAAATGTGTATTAGTTATAACTATGTTAGTCTGTTTATAAATAAGTAAATAAGAAGTGTCCGGCGTATAATACTGATTAATGTGGCGTAAGCTGCGCTTGACCGTACTTGGTCGGGTAGTAATAATGAGAGTCTGGCTTCCCGCGCGGGGGGAAGCCAGTCGCGCAACGGACGACCTGGAAGGTGGACGTGCTGCTGGTTGGCTTAGATCCCGGTGTTACGAAGGAAAATACCTGATTCATCTGTGTTTGGTTCAGGTGGCATACTGATTACAATGCCTACTTTATAAAATTTAATTTATTGTTTTAAAACTTCAATCTGTGTTTCGTGTGATGCTTTTGGGTTATAGATTCGAGTAGAAAAATGAAAATAATGAAGTCTGTATGTATGATGAGTTATGCATGATTGTAGGCAAAATCCTGATTCATCTGTGCCTGATTCGTATGGTCAAAAGCCCATATGAATAAAAAAAAAATTAGTTTTTCCCCTCTCCAGCACGAAAGGAGCGCTTTTGTTGCGTAGTTCTCCTTGTCCAATTTTTGACCGTGTAAAAGTCAGTAGTTTTAGTCTTATTTATTATTATTTACTTAGCTATAACCTTTTGAATAATTAAAAAATGACAGGAGTATAATCTTGTTCTAAATATGACACTTTTGATATGTCATAGTCCTATTTAAGAATTAATAATTATTGTTTAGAATTTACATTCATAACTAACGGTGTATATAATACTTTTTATTTCTGTTTCTGATTCATCTGTAACAAATTCTGATTCATCTGGGTACAAAAACAATATCTTGAAAACTACTTTATAAAAATGATTCCCTCATACAAATATATGTTATTTGGTATACCTATTTTCATATGCACATGTGTTAAAGAGCTAAAAGTGAAATAAAATTTTGGCCATATGGATCAGTCAAAGAATCAAATTTCGAAGAACTACCCTTAAGCTTAAGAGGAACCTACTTTGGCTTATCCAATTATTTTTAGAAAAACCTTTAAGGAGACTCATCTCGTGACGCTAAATATTGCTCCTAATCTCCTAATTTTTGTTGGTTATTGCATTGATTCCAATCATATTTTCTTACGTCAGCCCAGCTTCTTCGTAGGATAAGGTGGCTTAAAATGCTAGTGACTATGTGTGAGCCATATCTGCATTCAGTAAGATGTCATCATCAGCAGCAACTGGACGTAGACTCCTCCATTCGCATACCATTTAATTCGATCTTCGGTCACTGCCTTACCTAGCTTACCTGCTAAGATCGTCACCCCACTTAGTCTGCCTACGTTTGTCGAGTCGCATTTCCGTCGGTATCGTCTCAAGAACACGTCTACCCCAACGGTCATCGGTCGGTGGTTTACTGCGGTAGTTGAGTTACGATCGCGATGGTACCCTTCCGTATCTTCGCCAATATTTGATTTGATGCCATTGTAGACCGTTTTATGTAAAACTTACCTTTTACAAGGGGGCTTGTGGCTAAGTTATAACAGCCACACGGGTGGATCAATCAAGTTAAACAACGCTTGCCGCGGTAGGTCCGTGAATGGATGACCATCTTTATATACCAAGACCCATCTGTGCACCGGAAAGCACGTTAAGCCGTTGGTCCCGGCTGTCATTCGTGGATCTTTGATAGTCGTTACGGGTCGTCAGAAGCCCGAAAGTCTGAAAATCAGTCTCACCAAGGGGTATCGTATTACCCATTTCCAGGGTTGTGAAGGTCAGATAGGCTGTCGCTCCATATAAATACTGGTATTCAGCTGCATCTGGGATTGAACTTACCTTTTACAATAGGGTTAACGGAAACTATGGTAATTTCAAATATTACAGTTAGATATCAGTCATCTATAAACACACGATTTCTTTCGGCTTTAAATATAGGAATAACGAAATTCTCTGTATTTTTGAAAGTCAATTCTTAATCAGCAGACCTTCGTCACCCTACCAGCTATTTGTCATTATTATTTTTTGTGTCAGCCTGTCGCACGCTCACCTCCCACGCCTCCAGGAGTTGGCTTTGAGCTTTTAGGTCATCTAAGACAATGAAATGAAATTCCTTAGACAAAAATGGACAGACGGAGATTTAATTATTTTACTTTATTTCATTATTTACACGTAAATGATATTTTTAAATATTAGAATATAAACACATTTAAAAATATAAAAAATAGTAGCCCGTCGGTATCGAGAACAGGAGCCAAGCTACGGCGGTTACGGCTCCAGAGAGAGAAACCTCCTGACAATGCGGGCCATGTCCAGAAGTACCGCTTTCTGAATCGAGCTGCCCAACGAGAGATTCCTCAGGTGTTGATCGAGGCTATTGGCTATGAAACCATTGGCTGTCAAGTGGCACAATGGTCGCTAAATCCACATCCCACATGTCGACAACCTCGCGAGCCAATTTTTTTTCTATTCTTCCCAAGAGGCGTAGAAATGTAGTAAGTGTATAAAAGAGGTAATTTGTCGCAAGGCCAACGAAGTTTATCAATTCCCCTTTGGGAGGACCCATGTCTTCGAACTGTTCTGTTTATTAACCGACATCAAAAAAGGAGGAGTTTCTTTTAATCTACTGGTCAATATTAGCAGGGTTGATAGGAACCCATTTACTTATATAGAAAATGTAGTTCGTTCGCTCGTTGGTCTGTTAATCGCAAGCGCTACTTCTGAGCACGAGGTCTTGGGTTCGATTCCCGGGTCGGGCAAAGTGTTATTGAGGGTTTGAGGATTTATGCTCGATTGATGGCAATAAACTCGCCCTCTATTACATGGACTTAAACATAACTTAAATAATGAAAATAATTAGGTTAAGTAAGGCACACAATATTCACACAAAAAATATAGTATTATATACTCAACTTGTAACATACTGGTACACCTCTGCCTTACTCTTCGGGAAATAGAAGCGTGATGTTACGTTTTATATTTAAAATGGAGTTTCCAGTGGATACAGCTAAACGGTGTTAAGAGAATTTTCAAGAAGACATACGTATTTGCTAATCCGGATTTTTTGCGTTCGACTCTTGATTTTTCAAAGAAGCTGCGCTGTAGGAGGATTGAACATTGAACCGATCTTATTGGTCGACTTTTCCTAGCTTCCAAGAACAGGTCTAGTCACACCAAAGGCAAAATACGAAATGGAAAAGTTTTAACACGACACAGCGATCTCGATTTCGATGTTGATAGATACTTACAGTCACGAGCAGATATACTTGCCTATGTAGATATTATACAGGTGGCTTGAGGGGCTCGTGACTAAATAACAACAGCCGCATGCGCCGATCTTCAAAGTAAAGCAACGCTTTCCGAGGCCGTTCCGTTACCGGGGGATGGGTGACATAACAAATCGAGACCGCTCCAGGCCTCGGAAAGCACATATATAACGATTAAATTACCAAAGTAAAACAAAACTTTACAGTACACGTATAAATAAATTGATGTAACAAAATATTTTTCTGTCCGAATTGCTCTTTTATGAGAGAAGAAAAGGTCATTACTACCCTCCATTGTTATAACGAGGTTACTTCAAGTTCGTAAGTAACACCGCGACTGCCTCCACTAAGGAACGAGTCAAGGTGACGCGAATAAATAATATCAAGTAACTACAAATTATTGTATTACCAAGTTCAGTGTTGAGGGTGTATTTATTATGAATAAGTTATGTTAATGTGGATGTTGATATTACCAGTTTGTAAATTTACGGTCGTAAAGTACATAACTTAATAGTCTGAAATGTTTTTTTCTCAAATTCTTAGCGTATCAATGTCAAAGTCAAATATTTGTTTCAAATAGGAACATAAAAGACACCTTTGAACGTCGAAATTTAAATAAAAATAGAATTGATTCCCTTTCAAAAGGTAGTTTCGTATGGAAAAGAATGGCCAAGAAATTCCACGGTAATATCAGTTCTGTGAACTCCCAGTGAATGCATTATCGGTAGCGTCCATCAGTTCCTGTAACGTGCAGATACTTCAGCACGCAGGAGGTGACCTTATTAAATGTCTCATTATTTGTGGTACAACACCACATTTTTACTCTAAGTCCGCAAACAGCTTTGATAAAAACATCCAGAGACTCAAAGATTTCAGTTGACGTTGTACAATTTAGTCCCCTCTTGGTTTTTACCCTCCTGTCGATATCATTAGCTTTATAAGTCAATAAAAAAAAAAAATCTAAGTTCTTTTAGCTTCTTATCCGTTTCCAAAGCAATACACTCGACGGATCCAAGATTTCTTTTAGCTTCACATTTTCTCGAGCTATTTATTTTCCGCTCCTGAAACTTGGCAAAGGTAGAATCTATACTGCAAGGAGATCTATTCATCTTGCTCCGTGCAATTTACATACAAAACAAACTTTTTTATTCGACTTCTTTACAAGATCCATCTTGGGTAACATAAAGGAACTTTACCATCTCGGAATAACGACTCTTTGGTCAATTTATTCGGTTTACTTTAGCAAAAGTTGATACACTAATAACAATAGGCAGTTATTATTGCGCAGTTTTTGATGAAATATGAAATGGTATATTTACCTATAAAGAACCGGTGATAATATTTAGAAATAAGCGGGTACTTACTCAGACCAAATAAAAAACCAAGACAGACAGGCTGTCAACAGTAAAGTGAAGTTTCGTAAACATTATGTGCACATAGTGAGGTGTAGTTTGATTGTAAATGTGTGCGTGTGAGCATGTATGCACAGAGCGGAGGTGTAGTTTTTGCATGCTTCACTATATTGTTCGCAGGGCTATGTCTTGACTTTTTATTTGGTCTGAGGTACTTACTTAAATACCTAAGTAGGACTGTATTTGAAACAATGCATAGGTACCTGAAAGTCACTAATTAGGCCGATAAAACAGTGATTTTTGCTAAAGGTAATAATATAATGCATTAAATATTGTATTAAATTTTCTCAAACAAGCTTGGAAATTCGAGCATAATTTTGACAACCTTCTTTGAGATAAATCGAAAATGCTGTACCTACTGGTCAAATACATGCGAGGAGCGGCCGAATTAATTACTATGAAAAAAGTATCTGTCATGATTGTAATATAATAAAAATGGAATGAACTTTTTACTTCGAATCATGACAACTAAGGAGGTAACTTATCAAAGATTTTTGGTATTTATATTTCGAACTGTCTTGTAAATAGAGCTGTTTGGTTTAAAGTAAAAAAGAAACAAATGAATATTTGGCGCGTGAAAAAATATTGTTATTCGTCATTGATTCTGGAATCTATAATTAATTTACTTAGTTTGAACTAGCTCCGCCCCACGGTTTCACCCGCATAAGTTTCAATCTCGTGGTAATATCGGGATAAAAACTATTCTATGTCCTTTCCCGAGACTCAAAATATCTCTATATTAAATTTCAACTAAATCGGTTCAGCGGTTTAAGCGTGAAGAGGTAACAGACCGACGCACTTTCGCATTTATAATATTAGTATGGAAGTATGGATTGCCGCGTATTCTATGAGAAAAATACTATACAAGCCTTGGACGAATCTGAAAATGTGGGCCACATTCTTACGTTCGTCCATCAATGCCTCTTTTGCAGGCCGCTGCAGTAATATAATATCAATGACTATAGCCATGATTTAATTTTGCTCAGGATCAGGAGCAGTATTTAGAGGGCGTATTTACTCTTAAAGGCTTGTACATCAAAATCTGTATAAATAAAACAAAGTCGGGTTAGTTACACCATGTATGAGCCTTCGGTCAGCTGGAACGGCTGGACCGATTTTTATGATCTTTGATTTGTTGGATTTATCTCCGCCCCGAATAGCAGAATAACTATTAAACCATGAGAAAAAATCACGAAAAAAAATTGATCCCTACTTAATTTATTTTCTCATACATTTTGTATGGAACGGCTAATTGATCTAAGCAGCTGGTTTATAATAAAATAGAATTGATTTTTGTTGCCTCTTTCAAAAGGTAGTTTCGTATGGAGAAGAATGGGCAAGAAACTCCATGCGTCAGAATACGCACAAATATCGTGGCAAAACAAAACTTTCTAAAAATATGTTTTTCTCAAGACATTTCAATTAAAATGTTTAACTAAAGTTCAATCAGCACTTTAAAATGAATAAAGATTCTACCTAAGTATCATTGAGTATTAATGGTTATCTCTGTAAAGCACCAATTCTCTTTTGTAATAGTTTGCATAGCAATTAAACTGTAAGATCCAACGAACAGTATTTCTTATAAAAAAACACCTTATTACAGAGCTGCTTCTCAGTTTCTATTATATCTGCTTAATATTTTTTTAAACGTGTAAAATATTGTTGGCAGCTGTTCGCTGCAAAGGTAAGAAAGAATGCATCTCGGTTGCACAAAAATTCTTTCAAAACAACGAAACCTTTGGCGCAGTTGTAAAAGCAAAAAGTAAAATACTAAGTATTTAAAATATGTTCTACTTTCCAACTCGTAAAATATGTTTTCTATGAAATGTTTGAATACATTTCATAGAAAACATATTTTATGAGTCATAATATGATTTTTATGCAAAAGTATGACATTACAGAATTATTGCAAACCATACAATTTAAATTCATATGGATGGTATTTAATTAGGTTTCGTAAATATTTTGTTAACTATTCCGAAATATCAGAAGGTCAATATTACTGTATATCACAAGTAAATAAAATTGAAGTTCCATTTGTTCTGGCTAATCTGTGGCGGACCGATTTTGATGAAATTTGGTATGGACATACTTTGAAACCTGGGGAAGGGTATAGATATACCTTTTATCAACATTCCATGCGGGCGAAGTCGCGAGCGGAAGCTAGCTTTAAGTAAGACAAAATTCAATGGTTATATAACAAAGACATAATAATATGTACCTATTTACAGAATTATAGCATTAGAATCATTAATATATCTCTTTAAGTTAGATTTGTTCCATAAGCAGTTTTCCATATGACATTTTGTTCTTAAAATCTAACTTAGAAAGATGTATTAATGATTCTAATTCTATAAATACGTACCTGTTATAGTCGCGAATCATATTTTGGTCAAGATACAACCTGACACTGACCTTAAAATTGCAAAAAACGTTCCTAAGAAAAAATTGTTTTCGAGGGCTTCAACTGCGCATTCACCTTAAGGGAAATTGTTATATCTTCCCCATTATACGTCGAACCAAGCATTGGACACAATTAGGCAAATTAACCTGAAATAGAACAATATAAAATAGTCTGGGCCTTTGGCAGGTCATTCGTGTCTACGTCCGGCCACGAGGCACGAGCCACGCTGTGGTTCTAACCGCACCTATTTGTCCCAACAAATGAGTCACATTAACCAACACTAAAATTTAGCGAACATTTTAGTACAAGTTAAAGCTTGGAATTTAATATCCATACTAATATTATAAACGCGAAAGTGTGTCTGTCTGTTTGTTACCTCATCACGCTTAAACCGCTGCTGAACCGATTGAGATGAAATTTGGTGTAGAGATAGTTTGAGTCCCGGGAAAGGACATATAATTATTTTTATCCCAATATTCCGACGGGATCGACACTTATGCGGGTGAAACCGCGGGGCGCTGCTAGTTGTATTATATTTTATTGTCAATACATTTGTGGTGGTACATAACATGACTGTTTTTCCCCGAAGGGTTAAGCAGAGGTGTACCTATATAGTACACCCTTATTTCGCCTCTTATGTTTAAGTCTCATGTAATAAGGGGCGAGCCTAGTATCTAGACCGCGAGCTGCTTCTGAGGAATTTACGCTTTTTTTTACCTCTAAGTTTGTGTCTAGTCTTCATCTAGTTTTTAAAATATACAGGGTTTTTTTTTTGGTTGGGAAATCATCAAATGACCGAGCTCTGCGTGGAGCGAAAGGGAGTGTCAGACTCTTACCGACTAAAACCTACCCGTGTTCCTTCCTTAGCCCTTTATGTTCCGGGCCAGCGGTAACCCTTTCGGACAATCCCGCTGACCCGGCAGGCTTCGGCCCTATGGGGCCCCTCCTCGATGCTGACATCTCTTTGAGGCGCGCGTGGAACACGTACGCGCCATCCGGCACGGGCCTGGTCCTGATCGGACGGTGAGCTACCCATTACTCTCCGCCCGCAGGCCCGCGCCTACGGTGGCCGGGAGTCGTCACGCGGCTCCCGACAAGGAATTTACGCTTGCTTTGACTTTTTTTAATATATATTTTCGACTGCTCACTCACTCACTCTCACTTCAATACATCATCTGCTCACTTTGATGACAGAATTTCCTAGAATTAAAATTAAATATTTTGTGTAATATTTCTTTTCGGATACAAATATTAATTTGTGGCACGATTTGGCGAACGTCGGAAAATAACTATGAACTAAATTACCGAAATTCAACCGCAAATGCCAACATATTTACCAACTGTATAAATATTTTATTACGTAAGACATAAAATATTAATTAGCTCGGTTTTTATATAAATTACGGTACTAATTGGGTACTGCAACCACTTCCAACAAACAAACGAGGAAAATACGGTAGAACGGCAAACGGTACAAATACACCCCATATCGGCAAACGGTACAAATACACCCCGTTTTTATACCGGTAATGTTTTATTTCTGGTCACATACATA
This sequence comes from Oligia latruncula, assembly GCA_948474745.1. Taxonomy (NCBI): domain Eukaryota; kingdom Metazoa; phylum Arthropoda; class Insecta; order Lepidoptera; family Noctuidae; genus Oligia; species Oligia latruncula. The sequence goes on from OX419699.1 coordinate 6,648,556, forward strand.
GTACCTATAACTTTGGAACCTTTCAGAAAGTACACAAATTACAGCGTTTTTTTGTACACCGAGGACGCACGTATACGCGTTGCAAATGCGCTGTTTTTTTCAAGGTACAAACCGCGCCGTCGGCGTCGACGATAATCCTCCGTGTGCATAGGCCCTAAGGTATTTTTTTCCAGCCGTTTTTTCATTCTCATGTCTTAGAATCAATATGAAAATATTAGCTAGTCCCAAGTTCATAGCGGGGCTGATTGCCCAGGGTGCGCTGGACGTAAAGTCAAGGCTAATTAATTGTTATGCAAATTGCAGACTACCAACTTAAATTATCCGTATATTCAAAGAGAGCAGTGGTGGCCTAGAGGTAACGGCCCCGACTTACGAGATGAAGGTCGTGGGTTCGAACTCGGGCAAAGTAAAGCTTTAAACTTTAGAATTAGTGTAAATAATTTTATCACCGCTGCTCTCAAAACGCTGAAGGAAAACATTGTCAGCAAACCGGCCTTGTCCTAAAATAAAAAAATCGAAGACTAGTGACATCTACCAACCAGCACTGGGCTCGCGTGGTAGATTATAACCCACACCTCCTCCTCTCGAAGAGAGCAGGCCTGGCCAGCAGTTGGAGTGTCTACAACGCCACATGAAAACAACGCGTCATACTAACGTCACGCAAAATCTTGCATCTCGCAAGCAGAGTTTACCGCGCAGCTAGCATATATACAACAGCCCGACAAGAATCATCAGGCAGTTGCCCGCCAGACACAACACCCGTCTGGTGAGAGGATCTTTCCTTTTCTATAAAGTATGAGTGAACATTACATCCTGTTCGTCATACCTCTATAGGAGCATTATAGGCTGCTGCTTATATTCAAATTACAACTGTCATTTGATAGTTGCATGAAATGGTTATAATATAACACAACAAATTCACGTTGCTAAACAATTAAGTTCAACAGCAACTTAAACAACCAGCCATATCATTTTTATCTCACCAATTTCCCTATATTCAACCAGCGGCAAGCAACTTTTGATATGTGATACTGACTAAAATATTAAAAAACGAACGCTGCGGGTTAATTGCGTAACACACTCAATAGGAATGGCTGTCATTTTGACAGTTCAACAACATTCATTGCGTTATTTACGTTTTTGAGCAAAAAAATAATTCGAACATATGAAGCAATTGATTAGCAGTATCCTTCAAAATAATTCAGATTGTGATTGATACTGTGTTACGCAATTAGGGTGCCGGGAACCAAGCACCAAAGAATCAACTGTCATAACAACCCAATAAAACAAATCATAATGTTAATTTTCGTAATAACGAAAATCTAATTGCAAACGCGTTTAATGCTAAATACTCGTTTCTAATTAGAAGCTGTTCGTATCCCTTTGATCTCTGGTAATTACTTTAATATGTGTTTGTTATATAAGTCAGTAGCTTACGCTTGTGCAGGTTTGTGGCACGGAGGAATGAAGACGTGGAGTTTCTAAAGTCTTAATTCATAAGCCTGTTTTCGAGGAGGATGCTTTAGAACGAATCTGCACTCAAATACAGAATTGCAGTCACAGATTCATACGATTCTATACTTACAACGCTACAAGGTTATTGTGGCGCGTGGCCAAAATCGGAACTAACGTCGCCATCTTGTTTTGTCAATACGATTTATGTGACAATTTCACTGTCATACACCTGCCAAAATAGCTTTGTAGCTGCACTCTAGGTGAGATTTATACTTGAGCATATTGTAGAAATTATTTTAGTGGAGTTACAGTACTGTATCAGAAAGAAAGAAAGAAAAATAGGTTTATTTGTCAGAGAAACACGTGCATACAAAAAGATAATTAATTATAATATAATAGTGATAATACATTTATCAACGTGTTTAAGTTAAACGCGTTTAATAATGTAAATAAAGTATTTTACGACTAAAATGGGTTATGGTTTCCTATAATTCAAGTCAATAAACTACCACTTTCGATTCGAAATCGTTAGGGTTACATAAAAAAAAATTGTTTCTGACATTGGGTGTTTATCGCCTACACTCTAGCACTCTATATAGTAGTTATTCTGTAGCTTATATGAAAGTAAATAATTATTTCCTCGTGTATGAAAATCTCGCAATATTTCAATATCCAACTGTAGCCTGCGCAGGTCAAATGCGAGTCGGACTCGCACACGAAGACCGTACCACACCACCGTACAATATTAAACAATATTAAAAAAAAACACGTTTCTTGTCTGGAGACCCCTTTAATTTACAACTTAATTTTATTTTTCCTTGTTATAGCGGTCATAGTAGTCAGTACACACTCGTGTGAAAGTTTGAAGTGCCTACCTATTACGGTTTAAAAGAATCGGCTCTATGACAGACCAACGGACGGAAGGACCATCGGATCCTTAGTAAAAGCGTCCCGTTGGCACCCTTTGGGTACGAAACCCTAAAAAACAATAAATATTTACATTATACACTGAGAAAACTCGCAATCATAAAAGAGGTGAATTCAGCTTAAAGTATGATGAATTCACTCCAAGGACGGAGCATAGTGATTCACCAAAAAGAACGATGATAATACTGATGTTGATGATAACAGCATTTAAGATGACGTAGTAGCTTGATGTGCTGGCGTCTGTAGATTAGAGGGAGGTCATCGTATTTTTAGAGATACTTCTTCATAATAAACTATGAAATCTATTTATATTACGGTGACTGTCATTGTGTTTTCTAATTAGAATCTTATTTATAGTTATCATACTAATCTAAGGGACAGTGGACCATTTTCTATTACATAGTGTTATTATTTGAAGAAGACAATGTTATTTTATAATTACAATTTTTTACGATGACAAGTATCATAATATTGCATTATTTACCCAAACAATTCGATTCCATCCTAACACATTTCAGTTCTAGCGGTAATATTGACTTATTATCAACATATTTTAGGACAACGCATCACGATATTTTAAGATTATGCCAAAATGACATTTTTCTCAGTGTAAGGCCGACCGCTTAACTGAGACGTTGCCTGACGTAGCTGCGAGGTGCGAGAGGGGTGATAGTTGTCACAAGTTGACGACCACTGAGCTCTGACATCACGTCACCACACCCCTCCCGCACCGCGATGTTACCTCAGGCGACGTCTCAGTTAAGCGGTCGGCCTGTAAAAGCAAAACTAGTTTTGAATTCCTCCCCTTTTCATAAGACGCTGTGTTAGATTGTATTATGTATTTATGTAAATGAGTAAATAAAACTCAGCTTTCAAATAGGTACCTAGTCCGTGTATTTTCAATTACTTTATATAATAGACAAAGAGAAGGTATAAGGCATCTCATTAGAAGCAGGTGCTGAATTTCTATCACATTACATTAAACTTAAAATTATTAATAAATTTAGCAATACTTGGCTAATTATAATGTATTTCGAAGCTAAAGCTATCGTTAGTCGAGCGCACACGTACCTACGGTACGTGAGCGCAGCGACTCGTGTAGTATAGGTGGGTCGAATGAAAATGGTGCAACTATATTTTATTTTCATAATCTCTTAACTAATTATTTACACTAGGTACTAAATTTAAAGACTAAGGGTTATTGGTAAAACATTAACAACTTCTTAAGATGTCATTGTACTCATCATTATGAACAACTTTTACTATGGGACCAAACTTGAAATCGCGAAACAAAAATCAACTGTTCCCTACATTTATGTTCGTATAACTAGTCAAAATGTAGGGAACAGATAGTAAAAGTTGTTCATAATGATGAGTACAATGACCTCTTAAGAGGTTGTTAATGTTCTACCAATAACCCTGTATATATAATATAATATAAAATAAATATCATTTTTACCCAAAACGTTATAATCTTGCGTCTATGTGAGGAGATTTTGTCACATGTCTAAAAGGAGTTTGGCGTTGACTGTACCGTCTGAGACGTTAAATCGCACCTGCCGCGGTCTTTATTTCCTGGTAAGCCATTTAATATTGTTTCCTGTTTATTACTTTAACAGACAACAAAATATGACGAACAGGCCAATTATTTTTATATGTTGATCTTGTTTTCAGTAATTTTATAAATAAAGTATAAACTGAAATATAAACTAAACTAATTGTTTACTACAACTGGCGCATGAATTAACCGCGAAAATAATTTAACCCAACATGGCGGCAGCGACGAAAATCGAATCATAAAACCTAAACATGTTAATTCGATCTAATCTAATCTGAGAACAGACAATCTTACGCCGCCACGTTAATTTAGATCGTAAACAAACCATAACAATTGAATTTCGTATGATAGCAATTCTAGGAACGTATTTTAAAGTCAAGCTCCTTCCCTATCTTGTATATAAATAAAACAAAGTCGTGTTAGTTACACCATTTAAAACTCACGAACAGCTCGACCGATTTTTATTATGATCTTTGATTTGTTAGATTTGTCTCCTCGCCGAATAACAGAATAACTATTAACACATGGGAATAATTCACGAAAAAAAATAATAACGTAGATTAATTACAAGATTTATTGATTCTGAGAAGGTAGGAAGTTTTCGTTTTGTTTCTTCACGCTCAAACGGCTGGACCAATTTTGATAAAATTTTGTATGGAGGTAGCTGACACCCTGGATTAACATATAGGCTACATTTTTATCCCGATATTCCCACGGGATCGATATTAACGCGGGTGGAACCGCGGGGCGCAGCTAGTAATACTATAAATTCGAAAGTGACTCTGTCTGTCTGTCTGTATGTTACCTTTTCACGCCTAAACAACTGAACGGATTTCGATAAAATTTGGCAGAGAGATTGCATACCGGGGAAGGACGTAGGATAGTTTTTATTGACATATGGACATACGGGCGAAGCCGCGGGTGGAAGCTAGTCAGCCTATAAAGTTCCCACTGCTGGGACACAGGCCTCCTCGCTGAGGGAGGGGGCCGTGATCCACCACGCGGGCCCAGTGCGGGTCGTGTTGACCAACTACATGGCAACGGCCTCCCTTTCCTTTTTCTACGCAATTCGATCTAGCGGTAATATGTCCCACCATCCACCCATCATCCCAGTTCATCCCACCATCTTCGCCTGGGTCTGCCGCGATGCCGTTGGATGTTTTCAGGAACCCACGTTGTAGTGGTTTAAGCCCACAATGCATCCGACACGTGGCAAACATGCCCGATCCAATCCCACTTGAGCTTAGCTTTGAGCTTATCTGACTATCTGGTGTATGTGTGTCTTTTAGTCTGTGCTAAATAAATGTATTTTTTCTTTCTTTCCTTAGCTTGGCTGCTTTTTGAGTGACGTCACTGATTTTTGTTTTGGAGCGCAGTATCGCGTTACCATGATAATTCACGGAAATGATAAAAGGATAATTATAATTTTGGTGTTACTGGATAATAGATGAGAGAGCTGTCATGAGATTTATCCCAACTTTTGTGTGAAAAGTCAAGCAGTTTCAAAGTTTTGACTTTCCTTTACTTTGGGCACTTCAGTATCATCAATAAGTCTGTCAGTCAGAAAGTTTCAAAGCGTTTATTTCCATGGAAGTTCAGGGAAGAAATCCTTACCTAGCTGTTTCTCTTGCTATTTATACGTGACGTATAAAAAAGACGCTAAAGTACTTACATCAGAATTGATAGAGAAATATAATGTCATGTACAGTGTTTGAGTGCTTCTAAATATAGCGGCGGCAGCGTGGTAATTGTGTAACACAGAAAATTACGCCTTTCAATTTGACAATTCAACAACATTTATTGCGTTATTTACGTTGTCGAGCAGGCGAATTTTTCAAACAAGAAGCAATGGGTTAGGAATTTCCTGTAACGCAATGGGGGTGCTGAATTTGAAAAAAAAAAAAAAAAAACATTCCATAATATACGTGGTGACACTCACTTTAAACTAGAAATTAAATATACAAAACCCAAATCCCCATTTGGACAAAAAAAAACTGGACAAGAGCGAGTCGGACTCGCGCACTGAGGGTTCCGTACCATCATAATATGTTTTTAAATTTTCGTCGGCGAGGCCTATAATCATCAGAGAATTTTACCACTGTTCACTGCGGTGTAGAATATTGCAGTTTTATGTCAGCGCCATCTCTTGACCGATAGTGGAACGAATGTAACTTTTGTTGATGATTTCTGAAAAAGTGTGCTATTTAGAGACTTCGTTTTTTTTTCCTGTAATCTTTACATAAACTTCTATCACATAGAATAATTTCAGACTTTTCTCTTTGCAAACTTCGGAGATAAGGGGGATAATTTTTCATCAAAAGTCGAAAACTTTGCAGCCTAAAAAAAAAAAGAAAAAAATGTTAGAGAATGTGCAAACTGAGCTCTTTCATATGATACCCCACATGTCCTAGTAGCCCCACTTCGAATTTTTCAGACCCCCTTTCAGTCCCTGTTGCAAAAAATATACGTATATTTTTATTTCTTTCTTATTTGCAAAATAGTTGGGCAAACTTCATCTAAAACTGTTCCAAATTTCAAGCTGATAGCATTAGTAGTTCTTGAGATATCCAGCTGTGACAGACAGAGATTGGAAATTGGACTAGATTAGCTGAGATTAGACTGCGACTGTTCTTAATTATACGGCAATCATCTTCTTGTTCTTCTCATGTCGATGCAATGGTACTCTTCCTTGTTTTTTTTTTAATATACTTTGAGCCCAGTGAGGGGCCCGTGGCTAAATGATAACAGCCGCACAGGTCGATCGATCAGGTCAAGCTACGTTTGCCGCGGTTGGTCTGTGGATGGGTGACCATCTTTACATACCGAGACCCCTCCGTGACTCGGAAAGCACGTTAAGCCGTTGGTCCCGGCTGTCATTTTGTGGATCTTTGACAATCGTTACGGGTAGTCAGAAGCCCGAAAGTCTGACAACCATGTCTTACCAAGGGGTATTGTATTACCCAGTAACTGGGTTGTGGAGGTCAGAGATAGGCAGTCGCTCCATGTACTCGTAAAATACTGGTATTCAGCTGCATCCAGTGCCTTGTTTACTAATAGTTAAAAAAAAATCGAGACACTTGCAATCGAAGGACACTACCGCCCCATACATTGTCATGGACACCCGTGTCAATGGGACATTTAACGGATGAATGACTGCAGCATCTTCAAGCGAACGTGTTTTAGACAAAAGAGTTCCGCATAGCCAGATTAGTTGCTGAACTGTAGGCACGTTGCAGATATCTGCATAGACGTTCGTACCTACAATTTATTATTATCAGAACGTGCTTTGCCGTTTTGCCTTACTGATACACTGGGGTTGAAATCTTGTAATGGGAGATTTTATACGAGTGTGGGAGTGAAAATCCAGCCGGTCGATTCTGTAAAAATCTCACCGTGAAAACTTAGGTGAAGTGAGTTTTTTTTGCTAGGAATTGACACTATTGACAGCTCACTCCACGCTCACTGCACCTAAGTCTTCACGGTGAGATTTTTACAAAATAGCACCGCTGTTAGCTTTTGCCCAAACTACAGTCGACCGCTGACCAAACGTTCTGCAACAAAAATCTTAGAAACCGCTTTTGCTTTTGGCGGTCTTAGTCCGAACCACAAGAAAAACTTTGATCTTAACCAGAATTTTTAATATAGGTAATATAATATAAATTATAAATTCGAAAGTAACTTTGTCTGTCTGTCTGTATGTTACCTTTTCACGCCTAAACTACTGAATGGATTTCGATAAAATTTGGCAGTTTTTTTAGCTCGATTTTCCCACGGGATCGACACTCATGTGGGTGAAACCGCGGGGTGCTGCTAGTTTTTAGTATAGGGCTATCTTTCTTTTCCTAGGTAACCTAACCTACACTGTTTTTAAAGGACTGACCTGTAACAAATTCTCTGCAGGTGCAATCAACGGGTCACGGCACGAGAATGACCGTTCCATGTGTTGTCCATTTTAATTTAAGTAGCACTAAAAAAATAGAAAGGCATCTATTGAATCTAAAGACGTTTCCTCAACCTGTGTGTGGAGATGCAACAGACACGTGGAAATGTTTACGTTTATGCAATCCTTTATATACATATAAAAGTCGTAAGTTGTTGTCAGCACTAAACGCGAAAACGGAATAGCTTAATAATTACGTAGGGTAATAAATTCCTATGAGGATTCAACTAAACTTTTGTTTCGGATTTCCTCGCTTCACCTGTTTCAGAATTTAGCTTATTCGCTCCTTACTCGAATTGCAAGTTCCTTCCCCTTTCAGTACTAACTGCTCCTAAGGGTGTTTATCCATTGCCGCCGACGCGACACCGAAAAATTAGATTATTTTGAACCAAGTTCGGCATGACGTGCTTCTATCCAAATGAAAAAAGACTTACGTATATCGGCTCAGTACCTAATCATATGTAATCAGTGTACCCTTACGCCGCCGGCGATTTTTGCGCGGTACGCGCGAAACGGCGCGTGCGCCGGTCGCGTCACTTGCGGTTCCGCCGCGTTTGATTAAAACGACGATATCTCTAAAGTTACGATAGCTAGCTCTCTACAAATTATGTCATTGGCATAGTTATTAAATTACCTTACAGAATATGTATGGATTAGTATAGTTTTGTCTTGTAATGTATGTAAGTAATCGTACTGTGTAATTTTACCCAGTTTCTTGTGTAAAGGTCATTATAACTAAAAGAATAAACCATTATTTCCAAAAGTTATTGTTTTATATCCATAAATACACAGTATTTCACATAAATCAATCAAAAGAACACATCCCGTCTCCGACTTCCAAAAAACAGACGTCCGAAATGAATATTATTTTGCTCTTTGTAGTGTTTCGGTCACCACCACGGGTGGCATAGACCTCACAATCACGGTGGTCAGGTTGAAAGCACCAAGATGACAGAAAGACAGATGGTGGACATCCAGGTTATTTTTTTTTTCCTAAAACGCCATTACTTTGTAAGTGTGTATTCTAGTTGAAGGCGGCAGTGGACACACGCCCTTACTATTTCTCCTTAAAATGCGTTTATTACAGAGCGGGAACTCTGAAACATATATTTATCACTCCTGCAGGACCGTTCACAATTCTCAGTTGCATACTGAACCAGCTTCGTGTAAAGTTTCAGATTTTACTTTGTAACTTCGAGTTTGTCCAACAACAAGTTTGCTTCGAGTAGCAGTTGGACAACAAGTTGGTATAAAACTCTGTTGTGTTATTTTTGCTCTTGCTCTTTGGATACAATTGTGTGAGTAGTGTTGGAATTAAAATAATATTTGAGTTGGTTTTAGTTTGTTCGGGTTCATTCGGAGTATTTCTTTAGGCTCAAATCACACCGAGATGGAAGCGAAGCGGAGCGCAGTTTCAGTGTCATATGAATTTTAACTTTATTTTCATTACTATATTACTTATTATCACATGAGAAACTTGAGTCATCGGAGTGCACGGCCGCGGGCGGCCGCGCGACCTTTCAAGTTTCTCAAGCGATATTATGTATTATAGAAATGAAGATAAAGTTTAAAATTTTATGACACTGAAACTGTTCGCCGCTTTGCTTCCATCTCGGTGTGATTTGAGCCTCAGTGTTGTTTTTCTTGGGCTTCGTTCGACTGTTAATAAGTACTTATTATTATATTAGTTACATACTCGTGTTAAATCATTAAAATTGCTTCGTTGGTCTAGTAGTTTCAAGCGCTAAAGCTTAGCATGAGGTTCTGAGTTCTATTCCCAAGTCAAGAAAAGAGTTAATTGGTTTTTCTATCTGGAATGGTTCAGTAGAAACCCAGATTCGTGTTCTGGATCCGTGCCCTGTTCATGGCAATAATGCTCGTTCCCTACTAAATGAGACTTACAGATAACTGGCGAAATGCCTCTCCGTGCCTCGGAAAGCACGTTAAACCGTTGATACCGGCTGTCATTCGTGGATTTTTGACAGTCGTTACGGGTAGTCAGAAGCCTGAAAGTCTGACGACCAGTCTTACAAAGGGGTGTCGTATTACCCAGTAACTGGGTTGTGGATGGCAGATAGGCAGTCGCTCCATGAAAAATATTGGTATTCAGCTGCATCTGGTTAGACTGGAATCCGAACTTAACATAGTTGGGAAAAGGCTAGGCAGATGCTGAGATAACTGGCGAAAAATGGGTGTACTGTATAGACACCTCTGGCTAACCCTTCAGGGGAAACAAGGCGTTATGTTATTTTATTACAAGATTTTATATTTGACTAGCAGCGATCCGCCGTTTCACCCGCATAAGTGTCGATCCCGTAAGAATATCTGGATAAAAACTATCCTATGTCCTTTCTCGGGATGCAATCTATCTCTCTGCCAAATTTTATCGAAATCCGTTCAGTGGTTTAGGCGTGAAAAGGTAACATACAGACAGACAGAGTTACTTTCGAATTTATAATATTAGTATGGATATCATCCCAATTTTCTCTGGAATTCTCCTTAACTAAATCTCGCTTATCGATCTATCTAATAAAAGTATGATGTAACAGCTTTTAACTAGAATATTGAATTACCCTGAACCCGATCTTCATTGCTCAAGTACGAAATGAAGTTAATAACAATTTATTAGTGTGTGGTACAGTACATGCTTGGTAATGGCACGGAACATTTTGGTTAATTAATTGTTCAATACACATTCCAGCCAAATTAGAGGGACGATGGAACGTTGTGATATATTTATACTATTATACTATGTATATTATATAGGGTTGCTGTGCAGGGTTCGTGTTACATGAGAGTATACGTAGGTACCCTATACTCGTATATTTGGGCTTACTCCTATTGTTTTGGAAATTAAATATTCACATGTCTTCGAATTTGGTTCTAACGGGTGGGTTTTAGTCAGTAAGAGTCTGCTACTTCCTTCCGCTCCACCCAGAGCGGGAGGGGTCATTTGACGATTTCCCATCCGCAAAAAGAAAAAGAAAAAAAAGAACATCGTGAGAAAACCAAAAAAAATGTTTTTCTTCGCCGTTTTGTGAGTAGCGGTGATGAAATAATTTACACAAACTAAAGCGCCTCTGGTGAGTCGCGAGCGTTTCCACCACTGCTGAAATGGGGATTGAAAAAACAAACAAAATAACAAACTGTTTGTGAATGATGGGATTTTTTTTGTCTAAAAACGCACGCGCGGCTTTGACACACAAACACAACAAACAACAAAACACAACACAAACAAACAAACAAGCAAACACAAACAAAACAACACAAACAAACACAACAAAAACACACAAGCAAACAAAAACACCCAAGCACACAAGCAAACACAACAAACGTGTTGTTTAAACATCCAAGTCTGCAGTTTGCGGGGGCTCTACGCTCCGTCTACAGGATACTTAGTCTATGATGCAAACCCATATTTTAAAAATTATTAAAAAGGATTCAAACCGGGTGCGGTGACTTGACAAAGATGAAAATGTAGAGTCGTTGTTCCTCAATACTAACATACACGTGTTCGTTACAAATGATTACGAACGTATGTATTTAATAAACCCTGTACGTATATTTTCTTGCTGACGATCCTTCAGGAGTAAAAGCAAAAGAAAAAAGCAAATCAAACCGGAATGAGAAAGTTTATAATGGATAAGACAGAGATTAAAACAAAAGAAGACACAGCAGGGGATCGAGGAGGGGGGTTCAGGGGATCAGACCGAAATAACTCCTTGCAATTATCCCATTCTTTTGTGTTACCCGAATTGTGCCAGTAAGTGTATCATCATAAAGTACGTCTCACAATGGGGAATACTGGCGTATCAGTCTACATATTCACTAACAGCACTTAGTCTAAGTACATACTATGTACGAGCATAAATACCGCCAAAATTCTGAAGCGTTTTTCTTGTGAAATAAAAATTATAATTTTGAAAGAAAAAAGCGGCCAAGTGCGAGTCGGACTCGCACACGAAGCGCAAAATTCTGAAGCGTTTTTTTCGTGAAATAAAAATTATAATTTTGAAATAAAAAGCTGCCAAGTGTGAGTCGGACTCGCACACGAAGTGTTACCACAAGGCAAAAATCGCCGAAAAAAACGTTTCATTTAAGGAGACCCCCTTCATTTTTTTTTTTTTCAGTTTGTTGTTTTAGTAGCAACAAAAAAATTTCAACTGTCTACCTATTACGGTTCCTGAGATACAGTCCGCTGACAGACAGATGGAGGGACGGACGGACGGTCGGATGGACGAAGGGACGGGCGGGTAGACGACGGACAGACGGACAGCGGAGGCTTAATAATAGGGGGCTTTCGCATCTTTTGGGTACGGTATCCCTAAGATTTATTTCATAATAGTTGGTTTTGAACAATAACTATGAATCTTGCGTAAGGTATTTATCCTCGTGATTATACTTAAGATGGATATTTTAGGTTATTGGAAAACTCATCCATGAAATATCCTTAGACAAACGTTAACTAATATTTTAATTACATTAAGCTACAGAATTATTAATTAGCTCTAGAGTGTTTTGCTTCAATGTTGCGGTTCTAATCAAGGATGCTTAAGTTTGCGATAATAGGCTATTTGACAATGTAAAAAATAAGGTCATAATTATTGACACTCGTATAGATTATCGCTTTTAAAATCGATTTGCATTAGTTTTACTACAAAACAATGTATTATTTATAAAAAAAATCCCGAAAAAACTTCATCTTTTTAAATCTGGCGCCACGTAATCGAAAACGGTCTGGATTGGCTGAACTTAAGATGGCGTCATGATTTAGTATGAACAGATGACTTTTGTTTAGTATCTCGACCGTTTCAACGTTTGTTTACGTGAATCGTGACGTCACGACGCCATATTGTTAAAGATAGCGTTTTGGCGGCTTATTTAAACAGTACATTTTTATTTACTATTTTTTAAAAGAAATACATTATGCAATTTGAAGTAATAGGTTTTTGTGGGCTTGTTAAACACCGTTAAATAATCTGAGATGTTTATCAGAAACCAGTCAAATAGCCTATTATGATGATTTTTTGCTAATAAAAGGTTTTCAAGTATGGATTTTTAAGCTGAAGCTAGGCAGTATCTTCACCTAATGAGGTTCTTGGGAAGATCCCGTAAGGATTTATTTGCGAGTACCAAAATATGTCACATACTTAAATGGCCGTAGTTTTTTATTGCGTTGACTGAAGGTTGATTTTTTTAGAGCTCTAAAAGACCGTAGAGTCTTTTATATTAATTTGAACTACATACCTCTATGCGTTCCTGAGAAAAAGGGTCTTCACAGACAGACAGACGGACGGACAACGAAGTGATTCTGTAAGGGCTCCGTTTTTTCCTTTTGAGGTAGGTACGGAACCCTAAAAAACATACAGAGATTGTCGAGTTGGTTCTAAATAGAGATTAAAGGACACAGAAAGAGTTTTCTACGGCCATACAAACAACAAAACAAAACAAGTCGACGTAGATAATAATAGCTTTCCTGAACAATACCAAAAGCGTCGAATAAAATTTTGGAGTCACAGAAACAAAAAATCTGCCTAGCCTTTTCCCAACTATGTTTGGGTCGGCTTCCAGTCTAACATGATGCAGATAAATTACCAGTGTTTACATAGAGCGATTGGCTTTCTGACCTCCAAAACCCAGTTTCTGGGTAACATGATACCCTTTAGTAAGACTGATTGTCAGACTTTTGGGCTTCTGACTACCCGTAACGACTGTCAAAGATTTAAGAATAACAGCCGGGACCAACGGCTAGACGTTCCGAGTCACGGAGGGGGTTTTATATGTAATGAACCCATCCACGAACTGACCGCGGCAAGCGTAGCTTAACCATCAATCGACCCGTGCGGCAGTTACCATTTATCCACGAGCCCCTCTCAAAAGTCACATAACCTCACACGCTTGCCCGTCGAAACCCCCACGCGTCGGAGTAGTTGAATGGGCGCAGTAAAGTCATTGTTTTAACAATGACAATAGAACAATGAAACTATTGTGTACACTTGGTGTACCGTTGACGTTTCGAGCACTTTTTCTTATGTACACTTTACGCTTGAGGGGATAAACGATACTATTGTAAATAGATTGCATTGTAACGATGTGAAAATAGACAAACAACGATTGGAAACGATTCGGAATACTTCCTCCCTCTGTCCCAGTCTAAAGTTGGGTGACACGCGGCAAGTTATGGAGTCTGTCTGGTTTATGGTCTAAATTAAAGGCGGTTGATGTTATATTAACATGTTATGTATTTAATCAAATTTAACTTTAATCATTCCTATTTTGCGTTCCTAAAAACATTATTGGACACTCTAATATAATGGTTGCGCCTCTTTTTGTGAACCTCAAATAATGTTCCCATCGTGGGTCCTAAAAATACTAAATAGCCAAGTAGATATTTGCGACTAACTTGGATGAAGAGCTCGCCGACTGCAACCGCGGCACCGCTCGCTTCGCTCGATCAGCTCGCGCGCCGTTGGTTACATTTTCAACCTACTCTTACCCGTTTGGTCTTGGTACCTTAGCTTTAAAAATTATGTGTACTCATAGAAATGTGGCTGATTGAATAATAATATTTTAACAATAATTTTTATGGATTCCTTGTTCGTTTATTTAAGTATTCAATTACCTTGTTCTAATAAATTGAAATTCAATCAAAATTTGATTTAATAAAACCAAATAAACTTTTTTCTAATTTGGCTTTATATTATTTACCTAGCCATTACATAAACTCACGCTTTCTTTGCACGGGTATAGGCAGAATCTATAGAAAGTCACCTGCTACGACCATTACTTCCTTTTGCTTCGTTTACGTTCATACATCTGGGGGCCTAAGAAGGTTACTTTGGCAGAATCATAAAAGGATAATATTATGAATCATAATATGACGAAGACAGCCCGTGCTTTTCTTTTTTTCGCTGCACTACATTAGGTACAAATAATCAAAAAGATTAGGATTGGATTGGATTGATTGGTATTTTAGCACAGACAAAAAATATAACTGAAAAATCCTTCACCAATAGGATTTGATGCGATTAACTTAACAGTTAACTGCCCATTGTGATTCATAATGTTATCCTTTTATGATTCTGCCAAAGTGGCCTTATTAGGCCCCCAGGTCATACACGCACGCCCGTTGCGAGTACAACGCACCTGACTTTTCTGAGGAACATCACCATTATGGTCAATAAGGTAAATAAATTATGTCCCTTTAGGGCGTCCCCTCCCGGCGTTTCCACTGCAATCTTCCTGGTAAATCCTACTTTATATTGATTTCCAAGCCCAGTCAGTACACAGTAATCTACATTCACTACATGCAATGCTCATACATAGAAACTAACGCTCTCATACTTGTCGCAGACAGAGTAGGTAGATAATAAACACGAAACAGAGCACACAACAATATACTTAAGTGAAAAAAACTTTTTATGTGAGTGCTCTGTGCAAAAATAACATGTAACGCACGCTCCCAAATATATTCTTTCCCTAAACGCAAATAACGAGATTACCCGATGTTTCGTTATTCTATTTTACGTGTTATCACAATCAGTGAGTACAGTCATCGTGACAAGTGTTTTGTAGCCGATGACGTTTCGCTCGAGGTTCGTTCGTTTTTATTATCCGACTACGGCGTAGTCTTAAAAAAAAACCGGTAAAAGGAAGGGTTATGTTTCTAGCGGTTAATGTATGTCTGTAATGTTTGTTTTAACGTAAATGTTCAACCGTACGGTTTAATCTACTCATAGGATTTTGACGGGTAAGGTGTCAATCGATTCATTATTATGGTCGGGGTGACATGCTATATTTTTAACCGACGAAAAAACGGAGGAGGTTCTCAAGACGACGCCTATATGTTTTTTTTATGTATGACCACACATAACTTTTTACAGAGTAGACCGATTTTGATACTTCTTTTTTCTACGAACAAAATCAATATGTACGATTTATACCATAATTATTACATTACATGACGTGTGACTCCGGCTACAGAAAAAAATCGATATCGATGTCTTGTTTAAGGCGAAAGCGCCAGGGTAGCCCGCGAAATTCAATTTTTTTTAGGTTTTTTGCAATTTGCTGGTCAGTATTAAGTTGTACGTTGATTAAAATATGATTCGCGGCCGTAACAAATATGTATTTACAGAATTATAATCATTAAAGTCATCAACACAACTCTATATGATCATGTAATCCCCAAGAATGACTATTTCATGAAATTTTGACATTTGGGGATTACATGGTCTTAGAGAGTTGTGTTGATGACTTTAATGATTATAATTCTGTAAATACATATTTGTTACGACCGCGAATCATATTTTAATCAACGTACAACTTAATACTGACCAGCAAATTGCAAAAAACGTAAGTAAATTTGAATTTCGCGGGCCACCTTAGAGCTTCCCCCTTAATCCTTTTTAGTTAGCGTTTTTGTTTGGTTTAAGTTTTTAACTTTTTTATTACTTTTTTCGGTAGGTAGGTAGGCGAGTGAAAGATGTCGACTGCCGCAATCCAACATCGTTGGATCGGTTCACTAATGAATTAATTTTTCACTTGCGATTAATTTTTTGTTCAGACGTTTCACTCCGAGTGAAAGATGCCGAATGAAAGAAAAACATGAATGAAAAGTGAAGCGTCTGGTATCGGTTCAACTCGCTCATCCCTTGGGACAGAAGTGTTGGATGAAATATGAATCCTCCTTGGACGTGCTTCCCGAATCACCGAATATTGGGTCTCAGCAGACTGCCTACATATATCACGACCGTTATTTATGTGCGGTATTCTCGCTTTCGAAACATTACCGTCGCGTGAGTTGGTTTTTGCGATGGATTGCATCGTAAATTGAATGCAGTAGATACTTTCCGAACTAAAAAACACTTGATCTTTCAAACAGTCAAAAAAGCTTTGATATGTGGCTAAATAATAACAGCCGCACAGGTCGATCGATCAGGTTAAGCTATGCTTGCCGCGGTTAGGCTGTGGATGGGTGACCATCTTTACATACCGTGACCCCTCCGTACCTCGGAAAGCACGTTAAGCCGTTGGTCCCGGCTGTCATTCGTGGATCTTTGACAGTCGTTACGGGTAGTCAGAAGCCCGAAAGTCTGACAACCAGTCTTACCAAGGGATATCGTATTACCTAGTATTTAATTGGGTTGTGGAGGTCAGATAGGCAGTCGCGCCATGTAAAAATACTGGTATTCAGCTGCATCCGTTTAGATTGGAAGCCGACCCCAACATAGTTGGGAAAAGGCTAGGCAGATGATGATGATAATGTGGCAGTAGAGGGTTTTTTAAGACTTCTGTTCTTGATGGTACATATTATGAACTTTATTCTACTAGTGTACAGTAGAACAAACTCCCTAGATAAAAGCTAATTTACAGAAGGTCTTATGTAATGGACAGGCACTGGAGACTTTCTACGTGTAATACATACTTAGGTATACAAAGTCAAATTGAATTAGCTAGCGAAACTAGACGTGATGCGTATATCGCTAACATGATCAAATAAAAATTATTTAATTTGATGATGATATTTTTTTGGAGCAGTGGTGGCCAAGTGGTGACGGCCGCGACTTACGAGTTGTAGGTTGTAGGTTCGAACCCAGACCGGCTCTTTACTTTGTGTAAATTATATCATCACCACTGCTCTCAAAACGGTGACGGAAAACATCGTGAGGAAACCGGCATGTCCTTGAACCAAAAAATCGAAGAAATGTGACATCCCGCAACCCGCACTGGGCCCGCGTGGTGGATTACGGCCCACTCCCTCTCACAGAGAGGAGGCCCGTGTCCCAGCAGTGGAAACATTATAGGCTGATTATGTTATGTTATTTTTTTTGGGGTCATCGACCGCAGGTAGTATTGTCACTTGAAATATAAGTTTAAAAAAACAGTTTTCTTTGTGTAAACTTCACAAACTTATTGGGGGGTATATCTAAACACAATAACTTAAATAAAAGATTTTTCGACGCATACTTCTAGTAACAACACCGCAACAGCGGCCATTGACCCCAATGAAAATACATTTTTTTAAATTTTATTATTTTATTTTGTCGTGTTTAAATATCGATACTCGATCACGTTTGTGGAATTTCGTTAGCTAATTTGCATGGTTGTATTTATTAAGTGAAGTAAAATCGGTATTTTTGGAACGAGCCTTGAAAAACTAGATTCCTTTTAACAGAAACTGACCATAGTGGGTTTATAAATAAACTCTCATCGTCTATAGAAAAAAAAAAACTTAGAAAAAATAGTACCAACTTAAGAGCTACTTCGGTAGCATAATAAACTTTTTTTTACACAATCACGATAATATCGAACCGTTCCGAACGGTTTACCGGGTTGATTGTGAAGTCCTCTCAGCGGTGAGTACGCAATCGCAGCGATTTGTTGTTAAGCGGGAACGGTTCGTCTGGAGATGCTCTAAAAATACACGGTGACGTAATAGAATCATTGTCAATATTAGAAACTGATTTGTACTAGAGATAATTCAATAAGCAATTTATTTTTATTAATACCTAATTATCTTACAATTTAACTCTAAAATATACATATTATATAGTATATACAAGTATATAAAAAAAAGAAGGGAAAAGAAAAAGAGAGGAGCTCATTGGGCATCAAAAAATTCGTCCACATCGCTGTCAATGGCATAAGTGCCCAAAAGGCTGGCAGCATTACCACGTTGGATGGCAATGCTTATTCTTTGGGCTAAAAATAGGCCAGCCCTCTGGTCACGTGATGAGTCAACCAACCGCTTGGCGATGTCCCGATATATTTGATGAGCACTCGGACCCCAAGGCCCTAGTGTTTCAACCCCAAACGGCTCAAAGATTGAGTACCTACTCCCAATCCTTCTCTTCACGGTTCCTATAAAAAAAAGTTAGGTACCTGCTATCTACTTATCTTCGGAAATAATTTGCTCTGAGCTCAACTTGGAATTTTTTTTTTTTTTTAAAACGTTGCCCCACACTAGGAATTTCTCCTGTATTGTGGATGCGTTTACAAACATTTAAACTCACATACACAAACAGCCAGACCCGGAACAACTACTTGTAGGTCATACAAATATTTGTTCCGTGCGGGAATCGAACCCGCGACACGCAGCGCAGCAGTCAATCAATTAACCACTGCGCCAACCGTGCCGTCTTATTTTTATGCCTACCTGCACCCTAATTTCGTAACATGCTTTCCAATTCATCCATTTCTTCATATGTTTGAAAAAATTGGCCTGCCTAGCCTTTTCCCAACTATGTTGGGGTCGGCTTCCAGTCTAACCGGATGCAGCTGAATACCAGTATTTTACATGGAGCGACTGCCTATCTGACCTCCACAACCCAGATACTGGGTAATACGATACCCCTTGGTAAGACTGGTTGTCAGACTTTCGGGCTTCTGACTAGGTACCCGTAACGACTGTCAAAGATCCACGAATGCCAGCCGGGACCAACGGCTTAACGTGCTTTCCGAGGCACGGAGAGGTCTCGTCTCGGTATGTAAAGATGGTCAACCATCCACAGACCAACCGCGGCAAGCGTAGCTTAACCTGATCGATCGCCATTATATATTATTTAGCCACGGGCCCCTCATAATTAATTTTGATGAACTGTCAAACTGAAAGGCATAGCCTGTCAGTGGTAGTGTATCTGTGTGTTACGCAATTACCCTGCTGGTTAGGTTCACTTCTCTATTCACAACATAAAAGATTTCTTTCCGTAACTAGTCACTTTCTTTAAGAATCATGAACATCTTTTGGCTTCAGGACAATTTCTATGAAAACTAATCTTAAAGATTCCGTAAAATAAATGTTCTCTCGATATAATTTTTCATACAAGGGAAAGCCTAAATATTGTGTTTCCCGCCGCTATCAACTCAAACTCAAAGCATTTATTTCAATTAAACCAATTACAGGCGCTTTTGAATTGTCAAGGGGTCGGTCAGTCAGAAAGATGAAGCCCATTCGAAAGCGTAGGTACCTATGGAGAACAACGGGCAAGAAACTCCATGGACACTCTTTTAAATCAAAATAATATGGTTACAAAGTCTTGTTTACATCATTCACGTTAAAAATTATGCAACCTCATAACTTTTAGCACAGGAGCCGAACGTTTTATCACAGCACAGTGACGTCAAACGTACGTGTTCCCTTCCAAAAGAATATTTTAATTTCAACCATCTTGTACGTATAAACATAAAATGAAAATGGAGCTCATAAATTCTCTGCTAATGATGCTCTTATCATATTCATGAAGCACCAATGAAGAGCTTTAAGAGCACGTCTTGGAGTCGACTCTATCATTTCATTATGCCCTTTACACTAATAGTTTTCTACCTTTAAGACTCCGCCATTTTGAAAAGCAAAAACGCTCTTCAATCTTGACGCTCGAAAAAAGTATTAGAGTTCGTGTAATGAGTTTTTACAAAGAAAATATATATTTTCTAAGTTTCTTTTGCGATTTTATAATAGACATTTTAAAGACTGGAAATGATTACGGTATGCATTTCTGAGAAAGGCAATTACTTACGCTAAGTTATTTAAAGAAAAAATATGCTAGTAGAAAAGGGAGTGCCATTTTTCCGCCAAGAAAGGAGATCACCGCAATTTTAAATGGTAATGAGGCCTGTACACAATGGCCAAAGTTGGTGCATTAGTTACGTCAGATTGATGGTAATATTAGTCTGCAATATAGCATGATAATGCAGATAACGTTTAAGGGCTTTAAGCTTTTCAGTTAACAGTACTTCCTTCATAATATTGTTTTTGCTAAAAGCAGTGGCGGCCCAGTGGTAACGATCGCGACTTACGAGTGGTAGGTCGTAGGTTCGAACCCTGAAAGGCACTTTACTTTGTGTAAATTATTTCATCACCACTGCTCTCAAAACGGTGAAGAAAAACATTTTTTTTTTTAACTTTTCCCCACACTAGGAATTTCTCCTGTGTTATGGGTGCGTTTACAAACATTTAAACTCACATACACAAACAGCCAGACCCGGTACAACTACTTGTAGGTCATATAAATATTTGTTCCGTGCAGGAATCGAACCCGCGACACGCAGTGCAGCAGTCAATCGCTTAACCACTGCGCCAACCGTGCCGTCAAACCGAAATGTCTTTGAACCAACCCGCACTGGGCCCGTGTGGTGCATTATAGGCTGATTTATTCATTATGCAAAATTAATATTTATATCTTCAACCTTTAGACAAAAACAATAAATATGCCGCAAAAATCCACCCCAAAATAATAATTTATCACTTAGCATAACTTTTTATACCCGAAATTTTAAAATATGGCGACAACTTTCACAACCAGATTACACTTTTATTAAAAAACTCGCGAATATGAAGGTTCACAATATTAAAAAGCTCAGGAGTACGATTAACAACTGAATAAAAGGTAGCTTCAACTTCTTTTGCATATTTATCTATCATGCTCATTTATAAGTTTTTTATTTTTTTTTATTTACACAATCCTTAAAATATAAGGAATAGTATCTTACTTGTCATCATCTGCCTAGCCTTTTCCCAACTATGTTGGGGTCGGCTTCCAGTCTAACCGGATTCAGCTGAATACCAGTATTTTACATGGAGCGACTGCTTATCTGACCTCCACAACCTAGTTACTGGGTAATACGATACCCCTTGGTAAGACTCGGCTTCCAGTCTAACCGGATTCAGCCGAATACCAGTATTTTACATGGAGCGACTGCTTATCTGACCTCCACAACCTAGTTACTGGGTAATACGATACCCCTTGGTAAGACTGGTTGTCAGACTCTCAGGCTACTGACGACTCGTAACGACTGTCAAAGATCCACGAATAACAGCTTGGACCACAGGATTAACGTACTTTCCGAGCCACGGAGGGGTCTTGGTATGTGAAGACGGTCACCCATCCACTTACCAACCGCGGCATCGACCCATGCGGCTGTTATTCAAATAATTTATTTTCTCTTCACAAACAATGGCATCAGCCAATCCATACTAATCCATGCTAATATTATAAATGCGAAGGTGTGTCTGTCTGTCTGTTACCTCTTCTTGCTTAAACCGCTGAACCGATTTAGATTTGGTATAGAGATAGTTTGAGTCCCGAGAAAGGACATAGGATAGTTTTTAAACCGATATTCCTACGGGATCGAAACGTACGCAGGTGAAACCGCGGGGCGCTGCTAGTAATAGAATATATGAATATAATGGACTAGAATAATATCATAATAACATTGTTTAAATGGGACGGTATCAAATCAATTGATACATAAACAATAAATAACATCACGCCTGTATTTACTGAAGGATAGACAGAGGTGCACCCACATTTCGCCACTTATGTTTATGTCCCATGTAACAGGGGGCGAGCCTATTGCTATCAACCGGGCACAAGCCCACAGGCTGCTACTGAGAAATTCCAAATGGAAAAACCCAATAAAACTTTACCAGACCCGGAGTCGAACCCGGGCCTCTTGATCAGCAGTAGCGCTTGCGACAAATAGACTCTAGACCAACGAGGCAGTATACAGGGTGTATCAGAAAGGTGTGTTTTAATTTAACAACAGTCTCCATGGGACGAACATCGTAATCGAGAAAAAAATATCAAGCTACTCAAAACTGTAAAATTTGTACTGTAAAGTCCATCGTGGTTTAGTCTGTACCATGTCTGTTCATAGACAGACAAACATTAATTAGGTATTATAAACATAATCAGCCTGTACCGTTCCCACTGCTGGGACACAGGCCTCCTCTCTGTGAAAGGGAATGGGCCGTAATCCACCACGCGGGCCTAGTGCGGGTTGGTAGATGTCACATGTCTTCGAATTTTTGGTTCTAGGACATGCCGGTTTCCTCACTATGTTTTCCTTCACCGTTTTTGAGAGCAGTGGTGATGAAATAAATTAACACAAAGTAAAGCGCCTGTCTGGGTCCGTTACCACTGGGCCACCACAGCTCTCATTACATTATATTATACTAGCTGCGCCCCGCGGTTTCACCCGCGTAAATGTCGATCCCGTGGGAATATCGGGATAAAAAGTAGCTTATATGTTAATCCAGGGTTCCAGCTACCTCTATACAAAATTTTATCAAAATTGGTCCAGCCGTTTGAGCGTGAAGAAGTAACACACACACACACACTCACAAACTTTCGCCTTTATATTATTAGTGTGATTATAAACAGTGCAACCATTTTAGGAGGAGCTGCTTGGGGGAGGCCTATGTCCAGCAATGGACGTCTATCGGCTGAAATGATGATGATGATGATGAAACATTTTAGTAATTTATTAAGAAACACGCCAGAAGAAACCGTAACATTTTGATCTTAGTTTTCAAACAAGAACTAAAAGGCAATATTTTCAGAATAATTTCAACATTCTGAAAGACGAACAAAAATAAAGGTATTTCTTCAAGAACTTCTGCCCGCAAAAGGAGGGGCAGGTTGTTGGCAGAAATTCTTGAAGAAATAAATGGTATTTATCTTTGTACTTGAGAATTGTATTGTTTACCACTGTATATTTTAACTGTCTGTGGGTATATAAATTTAAGGGGCTTACAGGACCTAAACACAAAAAACACAAGTTTTACAAATAATAAAAGTATATGATCGACTAGAGTAAACAATATCAGAAAAATATATAGTATTCTTCAGGATATATGCTAGGTAGATAGTGTATTGAAAACATAATACAACTAATTTGATACGATAGAAAAAAATCATGAACATACCTCTAAAAACATTAATTTTACAATAAAAACCATATTAATATACATACAATCATTCTGATTTTTTGACAGATTATTCTACAAGCAACATACTAAAATACTAGTTTTTTAGTTCTTTAGTCCAAACAATAGATTTTTTGTAATGAAATAATTGCTTCATATTTTGCAATAAATTACCAGGGTTGTGTCATCACGCTTCTCTTTCTTTTCTATGCAGTCCGACAGTGGATTTTTTATATCTCGCTTCTTCTTTCTTATTCTTTAATAGATAAAAATATACAGGCTGGCAGGGACCTCGACGCGCACCCTGTTACCATGGATTCAGTTCATGGTTCTGAACCCCCGTGCGTATAAATTTTTCGTCAAATACAAAAAAAAAAAAAACAGTTATGCGATCAAAATGTATGGATCAGCAAATTTATTTTTTGTAACCGACGACAAATTTCTACTCTATCTGGAATTATATTCTGAATTTATGGTTACAGTTTGTTTGCGCGTCAATGTACAAAACCCACCCTGTATAAAAATACTACCTTTATCCGCGGATTCGCCCGCGTGTATGTCCGAAAATATCCCAACAGAACGTACTACCGGGATTATAAACTATTTGTGTGCCAAATTTCATCAAAATCCGTTTAGTCGTTTTAAACCAACCCGGAACATACACCCAGACAAACGAAAAAAATTCTAAAAACTATATTTTCGGTATTAGACTTGTGCCATACGTCATAGCAAATATTTATATCCAAATAATATTGAAAGTATATTTTTGACTTCGATACTATTTCACACAGTCAAACTCAAACTCAAAGCATTTATTTCAATTAAACCATTTTACAGGCACTTTTGAATTGTCAATAAGTAGGTCAGTCTGAAAAATGTGAAGCTAGTTGCCCATTCCAAAGCATAGGTACCTATGGAGAAGAACGGGCAAGAAACTCCATGGACACTCTTTTTAAATTATATTTTACAAAAATATTAGTTACATCATTACTTTTGAATTTATAATTAAAACAGTAACTGTAGTACTAGCACACGTTACTCACACAGTAGTCAGCAACTCAAACCCAAATAAAATTAAGCTGTTTCGGTCAGCTTTATTTTATAAGCAAACAACAAAAAGTGCTTGCATTGCACATTTAGACGTTTTTCCGTCTGTCGGGTGCAAGTTGCAGTCATGTGGGAGAATAACGTGCTGTCCAAACAATTTTGTTTATGATCATTTTGTGGGTAACTGTTGTGGTTTATGTTGATTAGTTTTAGTTTATATGTGCTGGAGTAGTTTATTTATAGGTGGTACTTACTAGAATAATAATTACGGCGTGTTTGTCTCCAAGGGTGGTTTTGGGTTGACCGTGAATTGAAACAAAAGATTTTTTTAAACCAGCGCTGTGCTGTGGGTCCCGCATAGCACAGCATCATGCTGAGTGAAAGCCTTCTTGTCACAGCCAAAAATTGCATCGGCCGACTACTTCTGTTCATGTGCTCATAATTATGGAATCTATTTAGTTTTTCATTAAAAAAAGAACCTTTAAAAAATATGGCCGTAGAAACTCTCATACACATAATTGGCGACATCGAGGTAGACCCAGTAGAAGATGGTGGGAGGAGCTCGACGCCTACAGACAGGATTGGTCTAAAAAATATGATTGACGTGTAAAAGTGTTTGTACAAACCTACTTACAGCAAATAAATCATTTAACATGTATTTGCAAAATAAAATATCTTTATCTTGTCATATTTAACACGGATATAGATATCTTATATAGCAAAAGGTATGTTATTTAACCCTGTGCTATAATCGCGAGGAGTATTGTGCATTAAGGACAGTCATAAAGCACTTAATGTCGTCCCACTTAACGTTAACGACGGAACATTTCATCGCTACACACTATATGATGGGTTAATATTATGTGTTAGCTTGTAATAAACTACTCGGAGAGCAGTGGTGGCCAAGTGGTAACGGCCGCGACTTACGTGTTGTAGGTCGTAGGTTCGAACCCAGACAGGCGCTTTACTTCGTGTAAATTATTTCATCACCACTGCTCTCAAAACGGTGAAGCAAAACATCGTGAGGAAACCGGCATGTCCTAGAACCAAAAATTCGAAGACATGTGACATCTGTCAACCCGCACTGGGCCCGCGTGGTGGATTACGGCCCTCTCCCTCTCACTGAGAGGAGGCCAGTGTCCCAGCAGTAAGAATATTATAGGCTGATTATGGTATTATGGTAAACTACTCGTATGTTAGTTACGATAGTTGGTCCATTTCTAATGAAAGTAAATCTTACTTAAGGCGTCGAAAAGACCTAGACGTCCATTTAAACTATATACAGGGTTATTGGTAAAACATTAACAACCCCTTAAGAGGTCATTGTACTCATCACTGTGAACAACTTTTACTGTGGGACCATACCTGAAATCGCGAAAAAGAAATCTGCTGTTCCCTACATTTTGACGAGTTATACGAACATAAATGTAGGGAACAGCTGTTTTTTTTCCGATTTCAGGTTTGGTCCCGTAGTAAAAGTTGTTCATAATGATAGGTACAATGACCTCTTACTCTTAAGAGGTCATTGTCAAACATTAACAACCTCTGTTGTTAATGTTTTACCAATAACCTTGTAGGTATACCCAAGTAGCAAAATGTGGCCCTATAATTATCCTAGGAGCACGTATTTTTTAATCCTATAGATATCCTGTAAACGTTTATAGAGCCGTATTTGGGCGCAGTTTATAGGACTATTACGCCCTATAGTCGCTTTGTTATAATCCGGTAAAGTGCTATTTGATTTTATAATTACCTTATTAAGTGCTTTAACAAAATATAGTTGTCCTATAAAAATCCGGTAAATGCATCTAAAAAGCGATTCGGTCCTCTTATGATCTGGCGCGTGCCGCTACTAGAGTAATTGATCCTACAGTGATCAGCGTAATACCATTAGTAGATTCATTCAGTCGATCATTCCTTCTTTTTTCGTTAATTTATTGTACTGTGCTGGTGCGTGACATTGAATACTATTTTATTTTCAAAAGGTAAGTAAAGTCACATTCTAATAATGCCTGTCATTATAAAAAGTAACATAATTTGCCGTGTATCTGTTTTGTAAGGAGTGCCTACTCAACTTGCGAAAATAATTTTATTGATGAAGTGTTAGATGATAATAAACATATCTTCATGCGCCTTCAAAATTTAACATTTTCATTATTTGTTAATTAATAAATACCTATCCGACTTATGGTCGAAACTGGCGAAAATGGCACGTCCATTACGTTGCATTTATCAGAACCTTTAAATGACTTTTTAATCAAAGTTAAGACGCTTACATGACATACCTACGCCACCATATTTAAGTTTTAGGGTTCTGTGGGTAATGTGAGTTAAACCATACGGTAATGAGCAAATCTTGTAAGTTGTTGCAAATTCGATAACCGCCACTACGCTTAAATCGTCTCCATTTATTTAAATCCATATTTATATTGTTCCAGCTTTCTCTAACGAATCACAAGATGGCCAATTACTCTAATAATAGCAAATGTAGAACACATTTAAGTAGAATCTTACTTATAAAAATCACAGGCTATGCTAGCTTGGTGCTAAAAATCCGTTAAGGGTCACGACTAAGATAAATTTGTTCTATAATATCTTTACCTCTAGCAGCTATATCTGTGGCATTTATAGGAAGTGCATGTCTTATAGAAGTATGAAACAAGACGTTAACAAGATAAAACGATCTTACTAAATGCGATTATCGGATCAAAAGTCACACTTTGCTAATTACTTCTATAACTTGCACTTATAAGACTGAACCTGACTGACCGCTCTAGTAAGAGTCGTGTAAAATAATCCTATTAATATTTATAAAACTAAATGATAGGCTCGAAAGTACTTGTAGTGCAAATTATCTTCGAAGATGCTTTAGCAGGATCAGTGGCCTGAGTTAATACGTCTACTAGATTTCTATAAGACGTGTAATCTTATAAGTCAATTGCTATAGGAGAATTTTGCTACTTGGGTATACATAAGGGTAGTATTTAAACGAGTGACTGTAAATTAAAGTTTTAAGTGACAAACATAATTAATTTACGATATAATATTACTAAGTGGGCGACTGACTGCGAGTGACGAGAAATCAACAGAACAGCAACTTACAAACATTAATTTGAGTTACTTAAAATACAAAATGAAGAGGTTTAAAGTAACCTAACACAACCGAACCTCGAGGTGCCCTTGGCTCGCTCTTGCATCCTATGTCGACGGAGCCCCGCTTCGCGGGGCCCCTATTTCTGTGTAAAGGGTTTAAAGTAACGTAACACAACCGAACCTCGGGGTGCCTTTCGCTCGCTCTTGCATCCTATGTCGTGTGTGTGTCTTGTATCCTATGTGTATGTTTCTATATCAAACGTGACACACCCCTGTATTTCTAGTCGCTCACTTAGTAATTTAGTCGCACGGCTAGAATTTTAATATCTGAAATGGATTAATTACAACCCACTTTTTGTAAGCTCGTTCTGGATTTTAATATTAATTAATATTCGTCGTTAGTTTAGTTAATTTTTCGCTTACTCAAATTCATACCGCTCAAGTTATTAAAACAGTATCTCATCATCAGTCGCTAAGCTTTTTTTTATTCGATCGTTTTTTAATTCCCCTATACATAATTATAAAAATATTGTTTACTGTTTATTGTTGTTTAAATATCCCAAAACCGATTGTTCTGTTTTAACTAATCAAGTCAACTTTCATTAAAATTGCTCAATAAACCACAGTATCCCAGCAAACTGTAATGATGGGCAAACGAGGGAAAAAGCAACTGTAGCAAAAACAAAAGCCCCGTCAAAACCAGCCTTTAACAATTTGCACGCATTGTTTAGGTACCTACATAGGCCGCCACATAGTTGTGCAAATAATAATAACAGTAACATAATATGCAGCCGTTGTTTCCCTAAAACTCGCAACACATTGTTATAGCCAACATAAATAAAGATACATGGACAGTTATTATTATATCAGACCAAAACAAAACCCCGGGATTTGATGCAGTTTTGTTTTTCACAGATTCTATGAATATTATTTTAAAATTCACTCTCGAACGCGCTTTGTATGTACACGCACTGACAGCTGTCAGTGACGATGTCAAAACCTTTTGATATATCAAAGCGGACTTGTCAAAAGCAGAGGTAGGCTCAGTAACAGTTTTTACAGAATATCACTGCGGATAACAAACTGAAAGTGCAGAAAATAAAAACACATTTCATGTCTGCAAAGTTGGTCACATGGTTTTGTAAATAACGCAACGAAATATTTGGTATTTTTCATAGGAAATGTGATTTTATGAAAACTATAAAGAATTTTGTGTAATTGTAAGCTAGCCATTTTAGTTACATTCCCAGCCTATTTTCAAAATAATTCATAATTTTATTTTTCAAGCCAAAACTATACTTACCTAAATAAATTTTGTTGAAAAGATTAATTTAGGTAAGTAGATAAGTCGAAGGCCACGGTGCTTGAGGGAGGCCTATGTCCAGCAGTGGACGTCTTTTGGCTAAAATGATGATGTGATGATGAAGTAGATACCAGTCTCAAAAAAAAAACTAATTAGAATACTGTAGTACTGTATTATTGAAAAAAGAAATCGTTAAAAAACATACCGCATAATTTATAATGTCATTATTACTTGCTGCGCCTTAACAGGGTCGTTTTCTCATATGTCTGAGGCTATTCAAAATCTGTTTGTGTACAATATTTAATTGAATAAAATAACCTTTTAAAAGAAGCATAGACTTAAAAAAAAAACATTAAACCTAATTCCGCAAACTTTTGTAACTGCGTCACTTTTGCCTAACGAGCTTCACCGATTTTATTCCCAACTTTAAAGCCCGCATGTAACTTGTGTCAGCGACAAATACTGCAACCAAGGGTCGTGGTCCAGTTCGTTGTAATCAAAGAGAAAAGTCGAAGGCCTTTACTAAATTATTCAGAAGGAAAATCTATAGTACCTACAGTACAAGTTTGATACATTGCTCCCGGGTTCCGGAATATGTAACGAGCCAAAAAGGTTGTATTTTTTTCCAAGTGCATTCTCCTTTGTTAACATTTTATGTGTTTCATATTGCTGTGGTTTCGTTTTGCCCATTTTGCTGTCTATTATAAAAGTAATATTTTTTTCGTAGAAAAAAGAACAAGAGAAGAATAATTCTCAGAAAGTTTTAATACAAAATCGAAGGTAGCTTTAACTTTCTCTTCGCTGTGATGTTAAAATAATAAAAAGTACTTTCATAAATTCCTAGAAAAAAGGTGAAGTATTTTTAGGGCAAAAACAAAAATTTCTACAACATTTTTAGTTTTCATTTCAAATAAAAAGTCACCTCTGTACACGTTGGAAAATGGTGGAAGTAAAAGTATAATACTTTTTCAGTTACTTCGATGCACGTGAAAAAAAGGTACCTAATGAAAAAACGAAACTTGGCATGTAGGTGTGAATTTTTGTCTGTTATATAGGTAGGTTTGAGGGCAAAAATACCACTGTTGAATATTCGGTGAAATTCTGTGCCAAAAAATACTGTCGAGATTGACTGTGAAATATATTTCACTCTATCACACAAAATAACATCACGCTTGTAATCCCCAAAGGGTTGGGAAGTGGATCTTAGTACACACACATTTCACCTGTTTTTACTCTTTATAAAAATCTCTATATAAAAATTCAGCCGTCCTCCCATACGTTTAGGTCGAGTAGGTATTGAAGTTTTCCATGGGACAGTTGATAAATTTTTCGCGAGTACGATATTGGTCCTATGGAGAAAGTTGTTTAGCTTGATGGATTGTATAAGAAAGAAAAGAAAGAAAATACGTTTGAGTTTGAGTGTATTTGCGACAAACATGACGCATAAAAAAAAAACCGGGCAAGAGCGAGTCGGACTCGCGCACTGAAGGTTGCGTACCATCATATGTTTTTAAATTTTCACCGGCGAGCCACTTACTAGATCTCGTTCAAACCAATTTTCGGTGGAAGTTTACATGATAATGTACAGTCAACAAAGGAGTTAAGTATACAGGAGCGTCGGATATAGTTGAAGTTTACTAAGAAACCGATGGATGTTCTGGACTGAATGAGCTGTTTGTTTTCTATTAATAAACTAAAATTTTATTCGAGAATATCCATCGGTTTCTTAGTAAACTTCAACAATATCCGACGCTCCTGTATACTTAACTCCTTTGTTGACTGTACATCATGTATTTTTTTTTAGTTTTATCATTCTGTTATTTTAGAAGTTACAGGGGGGGGAGACATTTTACCACTTTGGAAGTGTCTCTCGCGCAAACTTTTCAGTTTAGAAAAAAGTGATATTAGAAACCTCAATATCATTTTTGAAGACCTATCCATAGATACCCCACACGAATGGGTTTGATGAAAAAAAAAATTTTTGAGTTTCAGTTCTAAGTATGGAGAACCCCCATAATTTATTGTTTTTTTCTATTTTTTTTTGTGAAAATCTTAATGCGGTTCACAGAATACATCTAGGTACTTACCAAGTTTCAACAGTGAAGTTCTTATAGTTTCGGAAAAAAGTGGCTGTGACATACGGACGGACAGACAGATAGACAGACATGAAGAATCCATAAGGGTTCCGATTTTGCCATTTGGCTACGGAACCCTAAAAACACCCTTAAATTTGGCTGGTCTTTGAAAATAAACCCTGTAGTTTTATCTAAATCATGTTCATAAAGGAAGGCAGTCTCCAGTAAAAACAGTATCACTTAAAATAATATATATCTACCTACCAATGTAAAATAAATATCAATCCATACTAATACTATAAATCCGAAAGTAGCTGTATGTATGTTTGTGTACGGATTTTGATCAAATATGGCATGGAGATAGATGACATCCTGGGGAAGGACATAGGCTAGTAGCACGTTCTCGTGGAATAATTTCCGACTTCCACGCGGGCCTAGTCGCGGGCAAAAGCTAATTTAAAAAATCAATAATTTCAACGCATTTTTTACAAAGACATCCGTTCATTATCAGTCCAAAATATTGCTGAGTAAACGTCAAGTGTGTACAGTCACGAGCACCAATATGTCAACACTAGGCAACTTTAAATTGCGATTTTTTCACTAAATAACGAATGCAACGTTGAAATACGACACTTTACATAAACCTATGGGTTCGAAAATACTATGTTCCTACTAATGTAAAATTTCATTCAAAAATAAAGTAGAAAATCGACTTTGAATAAAGCCAAGTGTATACATACTTTTGCTCGTGACTGTACCCCTATAATCCGTCCATTTGCAAGATTTCCGGTCATGCCCGGAGTGACATTGACAGTTATTAAATAACAAAGGTACGGCGAGAACATGTCAGTACAAATTGACTACAGATACTTTTGATATAAATTGGCGCTTTGTGGCCTCACACGCATTTTGCCAGTCTTTTGTTGATCTAAGTGGTTTTTCGGGATTCTTTTACTTACATTTTCTGTAATTTTTTATTCTCTCTATTCCATTGTATACTTGACTAGCTTCTGCCCGCGACATCGCCTGCGTGATCACCTCGTTTTCGCTTAGGGTTCTTTCTGACTTTTTTCTTTGTCTCCTGCGGATCTTAGCGTGATTACGTTACATGAAGAATTGGGCTAAGTTCCAGAGATTACCACGTTCAAAGAAACTCTTCAGTTTTATTATCAGTAGCAGTACTAGCTTCTGCCCGCTACTTCGTCCGCGTGAAATTTCGCCCTCCCCCCATTCACCCTCTTAGGCTATTCCCCCTTTAGAACTGTAATTTTGAAAAACCCTTTCTTCACAAAGACCACACCCTCCAAATTTCATGTCTATAGGACCAGTGGTTTAGGCTGTGCAAGTCCTGACTGATTCATATATCAACATATATGAATCAGTCAGGACTTTGAATTTTATATATATAGTTAAAGAGTACATAAAGCGTAAAAATAAGGTTAATCGTATTATACTAATCTATCTATATAATAAATCTACAATCGTATTATATTAACATGAAATAAGCTGATTAAATGTGAGTCTAATACATACCTCGACCGTAATAATTAATGTTATGTTACGACGTATTAGGCTATTCGTAGTTACATAATAATATTATCCAAAATATAGACAGCCATTTTTTTTCGTTAAATCGTATTTTATATTCTTGTCTTTTGTTCTTAATCTATCTAATATATAAAATTGTCGTGTCACAGTGTTTGTAACAAAACTCCTCCGAAACGGCTTGACCGATTATTATGAAATTTTGTGTGTATATTCAGTAGGTCTGAGAATACGGGTGGTCCACCCCAATTTTTTTTTTTTAGTTTTTGGACAGTTTTTTTATGATTCGGCTTTAAAAATACATGCAACCCTAAATTTTCACCCTTCGACCACCAGCCCCTATTTTAAGTTGCCCTATTTTTTTATCCTAACTAATATTATAAATGCGAAAGTAAGTTTGTTGGTTTGCTACCTTTTCGCCTAAAGCCCTGAACCGATCATCCTGAAATTTTGCATATACGTTGTCAGGTATAGACATAGAAACGAATATAACCTTTCATCCCGAAAAAAAGTGCTGTTCCCGAGGAAAGCAACAATAACGTTATTATGATAATAGATGGCGCCACGTGTCTTTCGAATCATGATTGAATTAATTAGAAATCACGAGATCGAGATTTATGCAGGTGAAACCGCGGGGCGCAGCTAGTTTTAGTATATAATTTTCATGCTCTCCTTAATATAATATTTATTAATAAGCTATCCAGCACCGTTAGCGCTTTGCAGCATATATTTGTTTTGACGACCACTATCTCGTCTCCCACTGCGCAGAGCCCACGAGGATTTCAATTTCCTGCACACAAGCATTTGGTATATATTCTGGTACCGAAGCGCTTCTACCTCAAGTTCACAATACGAGTAAATGCACCAGTAGTGAAGCTGAAATCACATTCGGCGTTAAATTCGTATATATCCTGCAATATTTGTAGAATGACGTTACTACTTCGGTGACACTCGGTGGTACTAATTTTTTTTCATATATGTCCATCCAACAATTGTTTATAGTGTTAAAATTATAAAATAATGTTTTATTAAAATCTCAGGGTAGTGTAACAATTTCTTATAGGTTAGCACCGCATGCATGACAATAAACGTAATAAATATGCCACAAGCACTCTAAGTACTATAAAATTTATAACTAAGTAGAAAAAACAAAAAAAACATTTTTTTAAATTAGGTACGTGAGATATTGAAATTTAAAAATATGAATGTAAGGACTATAACTGAAGACTTGATTTGACTTTAACTCTTAATCCGTTAAGGTTTAGAGCAAATATTCTATATACTTGAGGTACCCGTGGCTAAATAATAACAGCCGCACAGGTCGATCGATCAGGTTGAGCTACGCTTGCCGCGGTTGGTCTGTGGATGGCTGACCGTCTTTACATACCGAGACCCCTCCGTACCTCGGAAAGCACGCTAAGCCGATGGTCTCGGCTGTCATTCGTGGATCTTTGACAGTCGTTACGGGTAGTCAGAAGCCCGAAAGTCTGACAACCAGTCTTACCAAGTGGTATCGTATTACCCAGTAACTGGGTTGTGGAGGTCAGATAGGCAGTCGCTCCATGTAAAGTACTAGTATTCAGCTGCATCCGGTTAGACTAGAAACCGACCCCAACATAATTTGGAAAAGGCTAGGCAGGCGACCTTTTATTTAACAATGACATTAAAATCCTCCCCCCTTTTTTTTTTTTTTTTGCGTATGGGAAATCATCAAATGACCTCTCCCGCTCTGGGTGGAGCGGAAGGGAGTGTCAGACTCTTACTGACCAAAACCCACCCGTGTTGCTTCTTTAGCCCTTTATGTTCCGGGCCAGCGGTAACCCTTTCGGACAATCCCGCTGACCCGGCAGGCTTCGGCCCTATGGGGCCCCTCCTCGATGCTGACATCTCTTTGAGGCGCGCGTGGAACACGTACGCGCCGTCCGGCACGGGCCTGGTCCTGATCGGACGGTGAGCTACCCATTACTCTCCGCCCGCAAGCCCGCGCCTACGGTGGCCGGGAGTCGTCGCGCGGCTCCCGACGCCCGGAGCGTCTCCCGCGGCGGCTGGGACGGGAGGCTCTCTCCCTGAGCCGTCCCGCCACCTCCTTCGCTAGCATGACTGCTTCGCAGAAGGAGGTGACTGCCTCCCACTCCCTCTCGCCCCGGACCATGGCTTGCACCAGGGCCGGGCGCGAGAGGTCGCCGCAGCTGCGATCGCCTCTACGAGGACACGGCGGTGCTCCGCCCAAGCGGGGCAGACCTCCACCGTGTGCTCCACCGTGTCCTAAATCCTCCCCCCTTATGTCTATTTATTTGGAGTCAGCGCTGAATGTCTTCTTTTCCCATATATTGTTTATTCGTCGCCATATATGCTGCCCCCCCCCTCTCTGGTCATAATCATCTTCTACACTGCCAATCAACCGTTTATTTGGTTTTCCTCTACTCTTATAACCTCATTCCTCCGCATCACATAAATAAATGTACAGTCAACAAAAGAGATAAGTATGCAGGATCGTCGGATATAGTTGAAGTTTAGTAAGAAACCGATGGATGTTCTCGAATAAAATTAATTTTACAAATAGAAAACACACAGCTCATTTATCAAATTAAATGTCAGTCGACAACATCCATCGGTTTCTTACTAAACTTCAACTATTTCCGACGTTCCTACATACTTATCTCTTTTGTTGACTGTACATTATACAGACATGTATGAGTATGTTTATCTCTTTCACGGATGACTGCACGAACGTTGCAGCAACGATGTTGAAGTCGGATGTCAAGTTATAGATTGACATAATTATCAGTTTGACGGCTACATGCGTCTCCGTCATTCTGTGACGTCAAGTAATTTTGTTTGATGTTTGTTTTTGTTGTTTCATAAATATAAATTGTATGTTTGTGTATGAAGGATACATCACCCTGTATGGATAATGTGGTATAGACCAGGTACTTATGAAGTTTGAGATAAAAATACAAAAAATCACATAAATGAGAATATTAAAACTATAACATACGATACGTCGATATTGCTGAGAGTTTTACAAAAACTAGACATTTGTACAATTATTATGTTGTGGGTAGATAAAAAAAACTACAAACAATTAAATGTTCGCTTGATACACGGTGGGGGGTTATATGAATCAACTACATATTTGCACTTTGCTAATGGTGGTATAGAAAAGTTAACAAAAGTCAAGTGAATCAATTAAAATTATCGGCGTTTAGAATATTTGTAGTAATAACGTGATAGTTGACGCTCAGGGTCCTACCACAAAACGTTACAAGTCTACATCATCATCTGCCTAGCCTTTTCCCAACTATGTTGGGGTCGGCTGCCAGTCAAACTGGATGCAGCTGAATACCAGTATTTTACATGGAGCGACAGCCTATCTGACCTCCACAACCCAGTTATTGGGTAATACGATACCCCTTGGTAAGTCTGGTTGTTTGACTGTCGGGCTGCCCGTAACGACTGTCAAAGATCCACGAATGACAGCCGGGACCAAAGTCTTAACCTGCTTTCGAAACGAACACAAAGCTACGAAATTGTTAAATTGTAGAAAATATTGCATCACAGAAATTACAAATATGTAAATTGAAATTAAAACTTTATACATGAAAAGATATTTTTCCACTTATTTTCTTTCAAAATCAGAATATTTACTCAATGTTAAGTGAATCACCTAAACTGATGATAGACGAATAAAGTTTCTTAAATACCTATATAATTTATTAATTTTGTTTTAAGCGTATAATTCTGAATAAGTGTTTGTAATTTGTTCTGAAACGGCTTACTTGAATTTAATTGAAGAATTCAATGGCTTCAATTAATAAGAAATTCAGAATGTATTGGAAGCTAAAGTATTGTTCAACAACAACTAAGACGAACTCTTCACCAATTAAATATAATCGGTATTGATTACATTCTAACTGAGCAGAGTATTGTGAGAAGTTATATGATTGATATAAATCATTATTAATTGGATATTGAATACGTATAAAAGGTATTGGAATTCTATAGTAATGGTCAATAATGATCAATAACAGTTATAATTAAAATAAATGTCTTTGGTTAGGTGTCTGTTAATGTGAAATCCCGTGTGTTTACAATCTACTGTAATTTATTTATACATACTTTATTGTACAGCAAAAAAACATAACAAAAAAAATACATTTAACACTGCAAAGCATACAATGGGCGGCCTTATCGGTTTCTGCGATCTCTTCCAGGCAACCTTTGTTTTTTGTTTTTCACGAACTGTGTCTTATTAAACTTTATTCTTGCTTTTTTCTTTCTTTCCTTGGAATGGACAGTGATTGCGATGATATAAGCATGGGGTATATTATTTTAGTAACCGCCGTTAGTCAGGAATAATCTGCGAGAGTGCATCAGTCAGTGTAGCAGTGCTGTGCAGGTAGTACGAGTATGCAGGAACACAGGCGTTCATGATTACACTAAAAACAAAAAAAATTCGCAATGGGAAATTGCTGCTGGGCTGCGGGTTTCGACCTCAGGACAAGCTGCTTCTCACACGGACAACTGTACGTCGCTTACTCCCGCGGCCCATGTTCTGAATCTCTCTATATGTTGGCTGCTGAAACCAAAACTAAAAACGTAGTACCTATACAAAAAAGTTTTGTAAAAGTGTGTCTGTTATTTCAGAATATTGTGGTGTCATACGACTTCCACACGAACGAAGTCGCGCGCAGAAGCAAGTAATACCATATTTCCATACATTGTGAATTAAACAAGAATATTCAATAATTTTTAGTAACATCTACTAGTAAGTTGTAACCCTCCACTACTGTACAGTAACTCTTCCTAAAATATGGGTTCACCTGCATAATTTTCATCCCTTTGAAAATTCCTAACAAAGAAAATAACGGTTGTAAAGGCTGCATAAGCCGTAGTGTGCTCACTTAAGGTCAACTGCAGGCACTTTTGTTGTTATTTATGCATCTATACACGTAAAGCGAGCTCGGAGCACACTTTATAAAGAGAGGCAGAAAATATGCAGTAATACGAACAAGTAGGTAGGTACTTTATTTAACGTGTTGTGATGTAGGTAGTGAGCGGTGTGTGTTCAGAAAGCGATTGGTATCTTTATACTACTGCTACTACTTTTTTTTTTTTTAACTTAGCCTTTGCAGTTAAGGTACTTATCTCATAATCAGCAGTGTTCCCACTGCTTGGTCACAGGCCTCCTCTCGTCGATAACGAGTGGCATGTTGGTAGATGTCACATGGTGTCCTCAGGAGGTTTTCCTTCACCGTTTTGAGAGCAGTGGTGATGAAATTATTTACACAAAGTAAACATCTGTAACATAAACACACCTTAGCACACTTACTAACATATTATATTTTTTCTCAATAACACCAGGTGACATTATTAGGTAACATAAAGGTAACTTGGTAAAATGTATTGTTTGTTTACGGTAACGGTAACTTTGTTAGTAACACTCCTAGTCTTGTTACTTCGTTTCATAACATTACTTAGAAAGAAGATCTTTGTTTTTGTTATTTTTGTTTATACGGTGTTGTTTTTAAAGTTTGCTTAGCTTTGTAATTGAAAAATGTTCGCCTTTAAAATACGTCACGATCAATAATTCTCCAACTGCAAATGTAATTTTGGTATCGTAAAACATTTAACTTTAATTGGTGAAACTACTCATCGTCATCTGCCTAGCTTTTTCTTAACTATGTTGGGATCGGCTTCCAGTCTGACTGAACGCAGCTGAATGCCAGTGTTTTACATGGAGCGACTGCCTATCTGACTTCCACACCCCAGTTACTGGGTAATACGATACCCCTTGGTAAGACTGGTGGTGGGTGAATTACCATAGACATCCGTGGTAATTACAATACTGACTTACAACTATTGTTAGTAAAGTGACACCATATTGGTGATTCATTATAACATATTAATTTATCACTGTTCTCACCTTTTTTTTTAAATTGGAGAGGTAACATCCTCCCCTAGTATTTTGAGGATGCTGTTGCTAGTTTCTCGTACTCTGCTTAGTAGAGATGCAGTTTTTTTGCGAATCACTTCATGAAAGCCATCGGTTCAATTCTGCACAAACATTTCTGAAACACTACAAAATCGAGGCCTTCGCAACAGCATTCTAAAAATATTATTATACTGGACGCGCAGGGTCCATCGCTCTTTTGGCATAAGCGACCCACATAAACCTCACAGAGCTTCAGTAACTCTCCTGTAGACCGTGCAATAGGGCCCAGCAGCCCCATATCGTCTGCATAGCTTATGTTATTTACACTAACACCACCTACCCTCCTCCGACATGCATGCAGTTAAGCACCACTAGTAAGTCATTTACATACATTTTAATAACCGACGAAAATTTTTTACGCGGGAGTCTTGTACTGAATCCATCACGTTGCGTGTTGATGTCGCTGCCACCCTCTTGCCCAACAAAAACATCGTCGAGTAAAACCCACTAACTGCATTAAAATTGCATAAACACAATACCTTTTAAGTGCAATCTTGATCATGTTTAAGCGTTTCCCTCTTTATCATTTCCCCGTACTAATATTTTTCGTAAATATCTTGAACAAACAACGTAATAAGACTAAATAAACTGTGCATTTACCGTCTTAATGCGAAGTTATTATTTCCTTCCTTGTTGCGGATGGAAGTTCATTTGCTGTAAGCACAACATCCCCATTAGGTAAGGTTCTTAATTGTTTTATGTTGTAAGTGCACTGTTTTATAAACACCACACACACACCCCCACATGTGCACACACGCACATACCGTGACGTACGTGCGCCAAAGGTTGAAGTACGCGCCGAGAGTACAGCTGCTGGAGTCGCATCGCAACGTCAACTGAAAGGCGTTTGTGGTGCGCATACCAACTTGCTACCTGTACCTGGTGATGGAAGAAGTTTTAAGATCTCGACCGAAACGCATGTTGTGCTACGCCGTAGCTGGCGTAGCAATATAGCTACGACGTAGCAACGTTGTAGCTGATTTATCGATGGAATTGTTTTTAATGTGAATTTAACTTTTTTTAGATAATGCCTATCATGCTTGGGTAAGTTACGCTGTGTTCCTATTATATTTATAGGGCTTTGTCACTACTTACTAAGAGGAAACGCGGTGACGCGTTTATTCCATACAAACGTATTCCTCTTAATACGATACCCCTTGGTAAGACTGGTTGTCAGACTTTCGGGTTTCTGACGATCCGTAACGACTGTCAACGGCTTAACATGCTTTCCAAGGCACGGAGGGGTATTGATATGTAAAGACGGTCACCCATCCACGGACCAACCGCGGCAAGCGTAGCTTACCCTGATCGATCGACCCGTGCGGCTGTTATTACTTAGCCACAAGCCCCTCAAAGCTAACGTAACCAACATTTTAGTATTATTATTAAAAGCCTGTGATGTCCCTTTGCAGGTCAAAGGCCTCCCTACTCTCTTTCCACTTCTCTCTGTTTAAAGCTGCTAAGGACCAGTTCTTGTTGAAGGAGTCCAGCTCATCCCGTCATCTCAGTCTGGGCTTGCCGCTATGTCGCTTGCCATTAACAAATTTCCTAGGAATTGTATAGAATGACGGATTGCACACTTTTCCGTTAACATATATCTATTGTAACGAATGGTCGTATAAAGTTTTAGTAATATTCAAAATGCACTATGAAGTTATTTTGGGTAATCACCGTATGACGGCAGAATAATAATAACATAACATATAACACACACACACACATTGTATTATTATAATATATATGTTAGTCTGTAAGGTATTTATCTATGGGCCAAAGTAGCCTGAAAATAAAGGTCTTATTATTATTATTATAACTCCAGGATGCTACTGAGAAATTTCAGATGGATAAACCCAACAACACTTTTCCCGACCTGGGAATCAAACCCAGGACCTCATGCTCAGCATTAGTACTAGCGACCACTAGACCAATGAGGAGTCATAAAAATGTAAAAATAATTTACGTGAAAACTTATTTTTATCTGTCAGGAACAAAATGTTGCTTTTGAAGTCTGAAAATTAAACCCAACCTACCATAATACAGAGCATATTAGTTCGCAGACCCAAAAGTCCGAATTCAGGCCTAGTCATGTAGATTTTCAGCCTTTGATAAATGGTACGTCCCGGCCACAGGCGGTTATGACTGATGGCCACTTCTTGCATGGCTTCATCAACTTTTTACCCAACGCCGAAGTTGGAAGGAGGGTCATGTTTTTCATGAGTTATGTTTGACACCTGACCTAATTTGACGCAGTGGAGTTTCGGGGAAACGTAGGGTTGCGTGTGCGTGTTGTGTTTGTTCGTTTTTATGGGCTTTGGTCTTTGACGGTGTTTAACTTTGGTGGTGCCTTTTGAAACCATTTGTCCTAGGATTCTCCGTGGAACTGGGAAAAGACCGTAAGTAGCCATGGTTATTCTACAATGTGTAAATAAAATAATAGAGTAGTGTAATTCTAAATTATGTAAACACTTTAAATAAATACGTAAGTGAAACTGAAATCGCGAAAAAAAAATCAGCTGTTCCATATATTTTTACGAGTTATACAATGTAGGGAACAGCTGATTTTTTTTTCGCGATTTCAGGTTTGGTCCTATGTACTCATCATTATGAACAACTTTTATTATGGTAAAAGTTGTTCATAATGATGAGTACAATGATCTCTTAAGAGTAATGTGATAACCTAATCGCCACATTGTATATTATGAATATTCTAATTGGGGTATTTGGAGATTTGCGTTAATTCCGGGAAATGTTGTATAATATCCACCAGATACACAATTATGCAAAACGTAACATGTACTTAACACACTTCGAAACAAAGTCGCGTAGCTGTCGTGTTACATTTCATATAATTGGACGGCATGTTCGTTTCAACGTATGATATTTGGAAGGTACAGAACGACTTCCTATAAGGGATTCAATACAATATACAACTTCAAGCATTTTTATAACTTCTTTAAGAGTGCTGTTCACTGTGAAATCAACTTAATTACTATTAAAATAAAGTTGTTATTTGTTTAACTTGAAATAATATTAAGTTGAAACATAAGTTTGTTTTACCCCGGGCGGTAATACGTTCCCGCGGGATATTCTCCGACAACCACACCGGCGAAGCCGCGGACTAAAGCACGTCATCTGCCTAGCCTTTTCCCAACTATATTGGAGTCGGCTACCAGTCTAACCGGATGCAGCTGAATACAAGTATTTTACATGGAGCGATTGCCTATCTGACCTCTACAATCCAGGTACTGAGTAATACGCTACCCCTTGGTACTGGTTGTCAGACTTTCGGGGTTGTGACGACCCGTAACGACTGTCAAAGATCCAAAAAATGTCAGCCGGACCAACGGCTTAACGTGCTTTCCGAGGCACGGTCCCTCCGTGCCTCGGTATGTAAAGATGGTCACTCTGCGGCAAGCATAGCTTAACCTGATCGATCGATCCGTGCAGCGGTTATTACTTAGCCACAAGCGACTGTGCCTCAGCCCCGCGGGTAAAAGTTATTAAGAAATAGTATAAACATAAAGTTACAAATAAACAAACTAGCCTTGATCCTTCAATCATTTTGAATTGCTACGAGTATGTAAACAGCTGATATATTATATCTTTCCTATAAGACAAACTGAACATATGTATGTATAGGTACTTCACAAATACAATATTTATTTAATTTTATTTATGTAAACGAACCCAACCTAAACAAACTGATGATAAATTATGTTTTAGTTTACCAACCGACCTGAACATATGTTTATTTTAGCCTATTTCAATCGTAGGTATGACCTAAAATGAAAATATATCCTAAAATATCCATGATGTGTATTTACTGTCGCAACACAACAACATTATGTTTAAAATTCCAATGAATAAATAATATTAATTATTGGTTTGTATAAACGTAATTTGAGTGTAAAAGGCACAACATTCGTGTGCCTTACTTCAATTTGATATTATAAAATTGCTGATAGTAAAAGAACCTTCGATCATCCTATAACCCTAATATGTAGTTAAAAAATATTTAAATATTTTAAATTTTATTATGTGGCCCGAAGAAGTTAAGGGCAATATTTAATCGCAATCTTTCTCGAACTTCGAGGTCTTGCCTTCTGGACGGTTGCCTCATAACTACATTGTTTTAACCACATATAACCTACCTTCTATATAGACTTAAGACTGCCCTATGTACACCCTACTGAGTATATCGCACTAACCCTACATAACAGCGACCTATTATTCTGGCCACACAATATAAACAATGGCCCCGATGTTCACGTATATAGATTGAGATGATGTTAGCTTGCAGCAGGTTGGGATGTGCAAGTTGGATTTATGCAGATGTTAAAGGGTTATTGGTATTTGTACGGTCCTGCACAAGTACCAATAATTCTTCCCATGGCCACGACCCATATACGCAAGCGACACGCGTCTTGCTACAGCGACTGCGGAGAAAACAAATGAAAGAAGTTGTTTAGAGCATGCCATGAGTTAGCGTGACGCGACTTGAGGAGTACATTATCAGCCTATATTGTTCCCACTGCTGGGACACAGGCCTCCTCTCGGTGAGAGGGAGTGGGCCACCACGCGAGTCCAGTGCGGGTTGGTAGATGTCACATGTCTATGATTTTTTTAGTTTAGGACATGCCGGTTTCCTCACAATGTTTTCCTTCACCGTTTTGAGAGCAGTGGTGATGAAATAATTTACACAAAGTAAAGCGCCTGTGGGGGTTCGAAGTTCGAACCTACGACCTACAACTCGTAAGTCGCAGCTGCGAGGCAGCTGACTGCCTGTCTGCCTTACTTCCGGAGTGATGTCACACCGTAGAAAAAACTTGTTCGTCAACAAGCGTCCATAGTGATCCATACAACACTGACGAACCGAGCCTACATACGGCGGCGTATAAAACGCACCGTAGAAAAAATATGTCCGTCAACAAGCGTCCATACTGATCCATAATTATCTATGGGCCAAAGTAGCCTGAAGATAAAGGTTTTATTACGAGTATTATTTTTATTATTATTTATTATTATAGTACCCATACAACACTGACGACAAAAAACGTAATTACATTGACTTATGTTATTTCTGCAAATAACTGCGCTCTTGTATTGTAAACTGAACACTATCTTTTGTAGCGGTTTCTATGGTAACTAGTCTTAACTTGTCGTTTGACATCAAACCTGCCTGTTCTCACTTTGAAGTTTAATGATCAACTCGATGTAACGAGTTGTCGGCTCCCATGACAGTTTAGATAGTGTAATTAGACTTTGTGGTGGAGATGTTTTAAGGATATTGTTGCTGAAGTAATACAAAATGCTCGCTTATATTCAACCACAAGGAATTTTCCTGACAGCAATTAATGTTCTGCTTTGAGCTACCGATGCCGATGGGGCGTAGTGAGTTCGTTACTTAGAAGGCTACTGAAATATAAGGTAAAATAATAACTTTATTACTTATCACATTTATTTAGACAGGTAAAAATTACAAAATTAAATTCTAACTTAACTAAAACTATACAGAAACTAGAAAATGGAGTCGAAAATCTCATCCGCATCGCTGTCGACTGGTAATGTACCCAAGAGTCTGGCGGCATTACCATGTTGTATGGCGATGCTTAGCCTCTGGCCAAGGTAAAAGCCAGCCCTTGGGTCACGGGAAGTGTCAACCAGCCGTTTCGAAATATCTTTAAATATCTTATCACGTAATCAGCCTATAATGTTCGCACTAATGGGACACAGACCGTCTCTCTTCGAGAAGGAGTTGGCTATAATCCACCACGCGGGCCCAGTGCGGGTTGGATGTTGTCACATGTCTTCAAATTTTTGGTTCTAGGACATGCCGATTTCGTTTCTGCCATTTGTTTTGTATATATTTGACAGTCGTTACGGGTAGTCAGAAGTCCGAAAGTCTGACAACCAGTCTTACGAAGGGGTATCGTATTACCCTGTAACTGGGTTGTGGAGGTTAGATTGAAAAAAAAAAAAAAGGCAGTCGCTCCATATTAATACTGGTATTCAGCTTCAACCGGTAAGACTGGAAGCCGACCCCAACATAGTGGGGAAGAGGCTAGGCTGATGATGACGTATATTCACATTCATATCACATGGTCTATGTAGTTGATTGTACTGTCCAAAGATACATATAAATAAAAGAGTCACAGCGGAAATATTCAAAATATTCTGAGGATAGAAGTAGCCGAAAAGAGAATGGTAACTATCATATAAGCAATAAACAAGATCCCCCACATTCTGTCGCCAAGTTTGGAGAAAATATTGGGCACACAACAGCAAACCAACCAAATTACATAGACCATCGATCAGAAGGAAA
This sequence comes from Oligia latruncula, assembly GCA_948474745.1. Lineage (NCBI taxonomy): Eukaryota > Metazoa > Arthropoda > Insecta > Lepidoptera > Noctuidae > Oligia > Oligia latruncula. The sequence continues at coordinate 6,693,525 of OX419699.1, forward strand.
TGTACCACATCCAAGTGTCATCTTAACCTGGACACTGTAAAAACCTCGTATGGTAAATATTTACAGAAATGTAATAATGCCCTTAGGCTCGGTATTACGAAAAGTCAATTTATGCTAATATAAAACTTTTGTGGCATACATCGTACACTATACGAGCTCGAAAATTGGCATGTGCTATATTTCTGTACGTTAGGTATGTATAAAGGGAAAAATTCTCATATATTAGTTACAGCCAGTTTTACGAGTATCTTATCAAACCACGCGGCTTGGGTATGTAATAATTTTGGGTAGGGTTGCCCCGTGCGAGTTTAACTGGACATATTAAATATTTCCTTTCTCGCCTTCGTCCGCCTAGCACATTTCTCTTTAGGTGTTCAGCTGGAAGCAGCGGTCTCGTGAAATGCGCATACTTTTGTGAAAGAATGCTTTTGTAAAAGAATAGGAAGAATGGCTCTGAAATAACGGTGTTCAGTCTGTTTAATTTGATTTAATGGGTTTAGTTTATTGTTTTATGAAACTATTTAGATACCAATGGGCTACACGATTACTGATAAATGCAATTTTTTAGTACCAGACAGTATTAAAATCTTACCAGCTGATGAAATAGAATGGGAAAATAGATGGGAAATAGATGTCCTAAGCTAAGTGACATATTTATTTTTCTCTAAAATTAATAGTGTTTAAAAAAATATGGTAAAGTAATACACACATACAGTATAAATCTAAATGTTTGCAAGCCACATTATCATGACTTACTCGTAAGTGTTATGGATCTATATAATTAGGTACTAGCCTATAACGTTTCCACTGCTGGGACACAGGCTTCATTTCTTTGAGAGGAAGATAATTAAAAATAAGTAAATAAAAGTAAAGTGTAAATACCTAATTGAATAGTTAAGTATATTTTAAGTCATGGAAATAAAACTAAAATATTGGGCTTTACTCCGTGGCTGTACTAATGATGAAATTGGGCAGTGGGTCCAGTCGACCTTTACAAAATGTGATTGGGTTGAGTGATCCCGTGGGTCCATTTCGAGTGGGTCCAGTTGACCAAACTCGTAATCCACTAAGCGGGCCCAGTGCGGGTTGGTAGATGTCACATGGCTACGATTGTTTTGTTCTAAAACTTTTCTTCAGTGTTTTGAGAGCAGTATTGATGAAATAATTTACATAAAGTACAGCACCTGCCTGGGTTCGAACCTACGACCTACAACTCGTAAGTTGGAGCGAATACCACTGAGCCGCCAATGCTCATAAATTTATTAACCGAAATAAGAATTTTCTCGGAGCCCATTCGACTCGATAAGAATGATTAACCATTCATATAGTTATTCCATATACCTACATGTTTACCTACCTATCGTTTACGGTCCTAACCGGCTCTATGCATATATTCAACAACTTTATCGACGAATTATTCCAGGGATGATATGAAATAGATAGCCGTGCCCCAAAAATCGCCGTAAGGTAAAAAATGGCCGTAAAATGCTCGTAATGCCTCATCTATATACCTTTTATATTGTCTGTCAATAACCACTAACGGTAAAAATAGACTATCAAGAAGGTTTTTGTGGGGACCCGCCTCCCCGTGACCGTAAGTAGGCTAGGAAAACTGATTGGTATTTCTTTTCGTTCAATGTCGATGGCTATAAGTGGAGATGCGCCGAGTACCTACTCGTTTATTATTCGGTACTCGGCATAGTCGGCCATTTTGGTAGTACTCGTTATCGGCCGAATAACTCGGATTGACTGCCGAGGTACTCGAAAAGAACTCATAAACTTATAACCTGACCTCTTTACAATATTAATGTAGATTAGTCATTGTCAGAAAAATCACGTGAAAAAAAGCGCTACAGATGTTAATTCTTCGTAGCAATGCCAAAATCTTGCGTGGCATTCTTCTATAATATTTAAAGTGCTTCGTACGTTTCCAATAGCTGCGTCAAGTAAACCGAGTTACTCGGTAGAGTATTCGGTTCGGTGAACATAATACCTGGCAATACTCGGTACTCGGTTGATCGGTAAGACTTGTACTCGGCGCACCTCTAGCTATAAGAGTAGGGGAAAACCAAAGAAACGAGGGATGGACTCTGTGAAAGATGATATGGCTAGAAAGGGGGTGACTGCCGAGATGACGACTAATAGAGAAATAGGTACTCCAAATAAATTGAGATAAGGACTACAGAATGACAATGATAAATCTGAAGTAATAACAATTTAAGATACTGGAAGAGATCGCAGAAAGCGATAAGGCCGCCCATTGTATATTTTGTAGTGTTCGATCTATTTTTTGTTATATACTTTTGTGGTGTACAATAAAGTAGGTATATATAAATTAGTAGATTGTTTGCCAAGGGAGCAAACAACTATTTTGAAGGCGAGAGTGTTTCTTTGAATCCAGAGTGGACCGAAGGATTCTAGAGTAGAATCCCGAGCGCAACGAGGGGTTCTAAAGTAGAATCCTGAGCGCAGCAAGGGATTCAAAGTAAGTCACTCGAGCTTAAAATAGTGTTGCTACCTCGGTGGACACTATTTTTTATCACTCTCTATGAAAAAATAAGTAAGTGCAACTTATGAATAAGAATAGTAAGTACTACAAGACTTATTTCGCGCCCTAACGTTTTCTTACATAGTTAAGTAATGAGGGTAGAAGAGAACATGATTATAGGGTGACCGCTTAACTAAGGCGTTGCCTGAGGTAGCAGCGCGGTGCGTGATGCGACTATGCGAGAGCTCAGTGATCAACTTATGACAACTATCACCCTTCCCACACCGCGCAGCTACCTCAGGCAACGTCTGTATTAAGCGGTTGGCCTATTATAGTTAACGTTTCAATGATCACTTTAATCAGCTCTACTAACTAAATTAAGATAGATGCTTCAGTAACCTCGTCATTAAGTACAGTCACGAGCACTAGTATGTCAACACTTGGCAACTTTCAATGTCGATTTTTTCGTGAAATAACGAATCCAACGTTGAAATGCGACACTTTACACAAACCTATGGGTTCGAAAATACGTTGCTCGTAATAACATAAAATTTCATTCAAAACAAAAGCAGAAAATCGTCTTTGAATAAAGCCAAGTGTATACATACTTATGCTCGTGACTGTACACGTATCCGTTACAATAAGAATTACGAACTCATGTATTTCAATAAACCCTTTAGATACCTATTTTTGTTGCTGACGATCCTTCAGGATCAAAAACAAACGAAAAAGCGGATCAAACCGGAATGAGACAGTTTATAGTGGATAAGACAGAGATTCAAACAGAAGACGAACAAGCAGGGGATCGAGGAGGGGGGTGGTGGAGGGGCGGTTCAGGGGATCAGAACGGAATAACTCATTTAAAAGGCTAGTTCCCTATTAAAACAATAATACCAATCTATTATTGTCTCACTGCAGGGCAAAAGGAGAGAAGACAGAGAAGGCATAAGCATTGATCACCACACTTCAAGACGGGTTGGCGATTTCGGACTTACCTATAGTCCAGGTCTCCTCACAAATTTTTACCTTTACCGATGACAATAATGTCCAGGCTTAACACATGTTTTTATAATCTATTTTGCACGATGTGATATAGTTTCAATGGAGTCGAATATTGATATGATAGCTAATTATAATATTACAAAGAAAACAACTACACAAAAAACGTGTTTTTTTTTTTGGAATGTTTTGCCTTGTGGTACGGAACCCTTCGCGTACCGGTCCTACTCACACTTAGCCGCTTTTCATGTCACAAAAGATATTTCTGATGCTATTTCCAAAATAATAATATTGGCGAACTGTAGAAAATTTCTAACAAAAAGTTTTCAATCTCCCTCTAACTTCTTCAAGTCAGCCTGACTTGGGAGATTTCTGAACAAAAGTTATTAATCTTGATTATATCGCTTTATAATTCCTACGGTATCGAAATAGCGGGTCTTGAAACTTCCGTGGATTCGATTGGTGTGAAAATAATCTGAATAATTGATTCGAAATAATCCCTTTCCTCGAATGATTTTCTGTGCCAGCTAAGGGCTTTTAAAAGGAGATTATTTATTAAACTCCGCGTACAATAGCACAAACAAGGCGGGCATTTTCTGCCAGTCAACCTTTGGGTTAATAGGACTTCAGACTTACCAGCTGGTCTATTATATCCGTAAGAATCTCATCGTGAAAACGTCCGTAGAGACCCGACTATTATTGTCCAACTGACACACCAACAACAACAACAACAACACAACCACAACAACTACAAACAACAACAACTGTTATTGTGTGTTGTTGTGACTTTTGTTGCGTTGTCTATTGTTGTGACTGGTATTGTATTGTATTATTGTCTATTATTGTATTGTTGTTGTTGTTGTTTTTTGTCTATTATTGTTATTGTTGTCTGTTATTGTGTTGTTGACTATTGTTGTATTGTGTTTGTTGTTATTATTATTGTACGTCCGACTATAATCAATCTGGTGTATTGTGTCTTTTAGTCTGTGCTAAATAACTGTATTTTCTTTCTTTAGAGTGCGCGCAAGATAAGTCTGCGGGTGACGTTTGACTTCAAGATTATATCCCTGCCAGCACTTTTAATCACTTTCGACGTAATTATGGTAATTATTTACTTTGGAAAACACTGATCACAGCACACAGTTTTGACACCTGAAATAAACGTCCAGTTCAAACGATTATTACCGATCTCGGCCGCGCGCAGACTTATTTTGCGCGCACTCTAGCGAGAAGAGCCTTAATTTTACTAGAAGCACAAATTATGTATCTGTACGACGTGAATGCATCGCGTGCCAAGAGTCAGGAGTTGAAGGAGATGAAGATAGGGAAGTATACAGCGGATTTATTCTGTAAAAATCTCACCGTGAAAGCTGAGGTGATGTGAGTTTGTTTTTGCTACGAAATTACACAATTGACAGCTCACCCCACGTTCACTTCACGGTGAGATTTTTACAGAATAGCAAGGCTGAGTCATTTTGATATTGCTAATCCGTTGACTCATATGTTCGAAACATTTATCTGCTGACCAACGTAAATAACGCAATGAATGTTGTTGAACTGTCAAAATGAAAGCCATTGCTACTGGCCATTGAGTTACCAACTGTGTCAATCTTCCATCTTTTACCCATTCTTGCTACGTGTGTGTTGCACGATAATAAAAAAAACTGAATAAAAGATTGTACCGTCTGTAAATCACAATAATATAACTTAAACATGACAGAAAAACTGAAATTATCTCGCGCCACACGCAAAAGGGAGTAACATAAATTTTCATAAAAGACGGTGAATACGCAAATAAGCCGTAACATTTTATTTACAAACGCGTTATTGCCAGTATTACACGGTATTGCACGTTCACCTGATTTTATTTATTTGAATATATGAGCTTTTACCCCTTTACCCAAACGGAGGCTTTCTGTTATGATTTTGGTTAGATATGTCTGAATGAATAAATATTCTATAGTTGGTGGTGCTTTCCGAGGCACAGCTTGGTATGTAAAGATGTCACCCATCCACGGACTAACCGCGGCAAGCGTAGGTTAACCTGATCGATCAACCTGTGGGGCTGTTGTTACTTAGCCAAAAGCCCTTTTTATAATAATTGACTTAAGCCCATCTTTATAATAATTGACGTAAATACATAAGTTTATAGTACAAAATTAGATTAAACCGCTACCCAAACAAAACCCGTTTGTTTGTTATATAAGTTCCGGTTAATGGACTTCAGATAACCGGATTAAGTGCAAAGTAACGCACCCGATATAAAAGCTTCGGTTAGTTTACACGTGCCCATTAATATTACCTTATATCCCTTTTGTTCAACACTGTTATATTATTAAGTTTATCATGTATGTGGTAACTTCTTAGTAGTTTGAAACTCCCTAAGTATTTCTGTGTTCCTGGTACTTCATGCCCGGTTTGAATATGGCTTCTGCGATACAAATTACCGAACCTCAATGGCAAATCATTTTAGGTAACATATTAAAAGCGGTTTTGGATACTTATGAGCATGTAGACTTGTTTTTATATCTATCATAATTAAGAAAATTCAATCACACAAGTGTCCAAAGTGCAATGCCGACTCTCTCTGCATTTAATTTCACAATGAATTAAAGAACTTCCAATTCTAACTAAAAAGGGTCCCGTACCAACGTACTGTATTTAAACTACATAATTATTAAAAAAAATCTTAAAAAAAAAAAACATTCCTTGTTTGTAGTTTTAATTTTAATACTGTACGGGTGGTACGAAACCCTTTTGGCCCTTTAGTTTTAACTTTTTTATATTTTTTAACTTTTTTATTTATTTTTAATTATTTAGTGATAGAAATTCAGACACAATGTAAAAATTGTTATTGAATAAATGAATTGAATTGAATTGAATTTGGATATAGCGGCCATTTTAGTACACACTCTGTGAAAATTTCAAGGGTCTACCTATTAAGCTTCAGAAAATACAGCCCTGTGGCAGACGGACGGACGGACGGACTGACGGACGGACCGACAGCGGAGCCTTCGTAATAGGGTCCCGTTGGAACCCTTAGGGCACGGAAGCCAAAAAAAAAATCTATTATATACAGAGCGGCGATATTAATAGTCACCTGCATCCATCAAGGGGGTGATTCTACACGACATTCTAAACAACTTTCGCTATGAAACTCATACTTACTTACTTTATTTATATCTAATCGTATGCTGCTCTGGTTGACGTCATCACGTCAACACCGGCTGTCGTTGAAAACCAGCGCTGGGGCTCTGTCTCGTATAGGGTCTTAGCATTATGTTGAGCGATGTCCGGTCTGCGTGGATTTGACGCATGTTGTCCCCTAACTCTTTATTTTTGTTTTGTGTTCCTTTTATGCGTTATTTTTAACGCAAATAAACGTATACCTATTCTTTCTTTCTTTCTATACTTACCCGAATAGTAACAAAAAAGGTATATGCATAGAAATAGTGTGTCTAAGGTTGTAGAAATTTGTTTTTTTTTTCACGATTCTAAGACAGGTGACTAAATCGCTACCCTGTATTCATAACATAATAAAAGTATCATAACTATATTTGTACAATAAGGACGATTTTGCACGTACGTGTAAATCCACTGCGAGCGTAGGCGTATTTATTTGGAGATTACCGATAAGATTTTTGCTGTATCACCAGACCAGACCTTTAACCCAAAACCAGGCCACCACTAAAGCTAAATCCTAGCTCTAATCTCACGTACAGAAAATCCGTACAACAAGCGAAAAAGCAATTACTCAAAAATTGGCTGAAACAGCAACTGTGACTGGTTAGATAAACACCGTGGCATCGGTCCAACTGCACAGTACATCATAGACGTAGGTACGTCAGACGTGCCCAATCGGGCCGACGGATCTCGGATCACAACGGACCCGTCTTAAATCGGATCGTCCTACTTAATCTGGAAAAGGGCTATAGGAACGCCATTTTAAGGCCGTCGAGTTTTTGTAGGCATTCGATTTCGGTGTCTGATTCGAAATTGGAGATAGAATCTAGGGTTGAGATCACGTAGAATTTGGCTAACTTTTTACTTATTTATTTATCCTCACACTGGAACGCCATACAGTAATTACAGCAACGGAGCAAAAAATTACCTCATGTGTTGCTTTCCAAAACCTAAAATAAACCAAATGATTTTATTCTAATTACCAACTGTTCGGTGTTTTCATCGAACACCTTAGTTAGCAATATTGGCGCGACACGTTGACCTAATTTTATTACTTATTTATGGTTATTATTTATTCTTTAATTTTCATGATTGCACCTACCACTGTTTGTCTCTACATCACCAAAAGGTTGACTGGTAGAAAATGCCTATGGCATTAAGTCCGCCTGTGTACATTTGTGTGCTTAAAGTATTAAAACTGTCCTTTCTTTGGTATTGTTCGTCGAATCGTTGAGCTCCTTAAGTCTTGAGTTGAGGTGCACGATTTCTGACAAATGCGTGCACTGACTGGACAGGTCCTCTCAATCTGTGTGGTTCTTTCCTCAAAAGACCACCTCAGACATCGATCTACATGGTCTTCATATAACCTGACCAAGATTATGTCTGGACTTTATAAGAGACCTCTGAGTTTGTTTCGGCCTTTCTTCTCAGAGTAGTCAGATAGGAAACACCGATCTCATCTAGTTTAAAAAAAAACATGATTGACGTGTTAAAAGTGTTTGTAAAAACACTTTTCACTTTTTTTTTTATATTAGCCTGTTCTGTCCCACTGCTGGGCAAAGGCCTTACAAAAATAAAATCATTTATCATTTATAAATAAATACCTATTAGATTAAGTGCGCTTTTGACTACCGCGTTAGCCGGGTGTATTCAAACATTTCATCAACATTGCCACTAAGAACAGTTTGAAAGTGAGTCAATAAAATTTATTGACTCACTTTCAAACTGTTAACAAATGTTTATGTTGAACACTATTTAATAGTGTCCAACATAAACATTTGTTTCTCCTCAAAAACACCGACACCTCGTTTGTACCCGACACCAACCTTTATTAAATTAAATTACTTTATTTAAATTACCTTTATTTTTTAATAAAATTTCAAACTCTTCATATTTTTCTAAAAAATCTCACCTTTCTGACGAAATTATTGAATACCTTTATTGCGTGGGTTGCGTATTTTGTCATAAATCTACATATTAAAAAATTAACACACACGTGTTATATTGTGTACCCAAACTGAATTTCTCTGAATTTTATTCACACTTTTATCCATTGCAACAGGGTTGTAGAGGTCAGATAGGCAGTCGCTCCATGTAAAATACTGATATTCAGCTGCGTCCGGTTAGACTGGAAGCCGACCCTAACATACCTAGTTGGGAAAAGTCTAGGCAGATGATAATTTTTATCCATTGCAAATAAAATGTGAATGTCACTGGAAAATACCTCTTAAGGTTACAGATATATTTTGTACAAAAAAAAATATATTGTCTGTCTGTATGCGTAAGCTTGATTTAAAGAAAATATTTGATGAAAAAGTTATCGAATAAAAATTTCATGCAGGATCAACGTAAGTATCGCAAACTTTGGCTGTGACTTTATCCGTCAGTAAAAAATAATAATTGACACAAATAAATATCTGAGCCAAATGCGAAGGCTTTAAGTACACCATAATCATAAAATAATAAGTAGTTTCATTTTATGCGTGACACAAGTGTGTCGCCAACTTTATTCCGAACGTAAGCATTGAACTGGAGTTACAACTTGATTGGGGTCACTTCGGAAGGCTTCGGCATGCTTCTGCACTCATTCGTGAAATAGGTCAAGAGACGGATGAACAGTTCCGCGACGATTTGTCATTGTCGCCGACTTTCACATAAAAAAGAGGAATTGGTCTCGTGAAAGCCTGGAGGATCCTTGTTTGGCCTGTTTTTGAAATGTGTTTGGCGTATCCGTTGACCGCAGGCTTTATACACAGATGTCCTCTTTTGATATTGTTGAAATTTCTGTATAATTTTGGTGTAAATAAAAAATATAAGCAAAATGTTATAGTTTTCAGGAAATCATCTGCTTCTTCTTCCTGTCACTGGCACGACAGTTACTTAAATTTTGGTGGTCCAATACATCGTCAATTTCACGGCATTATCTGTGGTCACTTTGGCTGCATGTTTTTGAGCATAAAGGGCAGGATAGGAGGTGGAGCATGGTGGTCAGAAAATCATGAAAATGATGCGTTAAGTATACCATTGTTTTTTAAACTTTTAACCAGGAAATGCATCCAACCATATCCTTTTCTTGAAATTTTTCTTTCAGAAATGTCTATTTCTTAATTTGCCCTTCAATAGCTATCCTGAGTGCTTAAATGGAACTGTACTATGGCTATGGAAATGAACCGGAGTTACCAAAATAGCTTGTAGAGTAAGCAAAGTGAAGTGGCAGTGGGCTGGCCATGTTTGTCGAAGACCGATGGGCGGTAGAGCAGACGAGTCTTGGAGTGGAGACCGCGTATCGGCAAGCGTAGTGTGGGATGCCCCCTTCTTGGGTGGACCGACGACCTAAAGAAGGTGGCTGGGACAGTTCGGATGCAAAAGGCGGAAGACAGGGTGTTGTGGCGCAGCCTAGGAGAGACCTATGTCCAGCAGTGGACTGCGATAGGCTGAGTTTGATTATACCATGGCTACTTTGACACGCAATTTACAACCGAGTAAGCGTTCAAAATGAAAGAAATACCTACACTTAAACAGACTACTGTTGCACATAACTTGGATATAAATTAATTTGTATTAATTTCAGTGGAACACACCGCACAATTAGTCCCAAGTTAAGTTCAAACTGCTAAGGGAAACAGTCTGTTCAGGCAACTAAGTTGTATGCCACGTAACTTTCATACAATCTTGTTTATGCAACTTATGACATACATACACTGAAGTCGATACCTTGTTATCAGAAAGTTTCGCATATCCATAGTAAGTTTCCGCTTCGTTTTGACACCTCTGACCACACACAATGACGCAGTGACTTGACCTTTAATAGAAACGCAATTTTTGTTGTGTGAGCTCACTCTGCTCAGTATTGGATGAGGGCAAAACTAATGATTTTAATCTTTGCGTCTACCCGTATAACTTTTGAAACTGCTCTTTTTTTTAAGCCATGTGAATATAACTCAGCATTGCAAATGTTAGGAGTCACGCTCTTTATGCCTGGAGGCTTTTATTTAGGCATTCGTTTTGTTTACATTTTTACGCAATTAGGATGCTGTAATGTGCGTGCGGATTTGGATTTAGAATCATTCTCGTTCACAAAAGTGAGTAGTGACTGTTCTTGCACTAGAAGTCATGTTTGTGTGACCCATGTTCCTATTACTTACGGTTGAAAGTGGTCTCCAAACAACTCTACAGGAGAAACGTGAACACGTTCAAGACGTTATGTTTGAGATTTTGAGTGCTTTCTAATTGAACGGTGTGGTAAAGCTTTACTTTGTATCCTTTGCACTAACATCAAGCAAATAGGTGCACTCACCATAATTGATACGCCTTCAATAGAATATTGTAAAGAAATTATAACTGTAGCATAAACACTTATAGGCCGTCAATTTCATTGGTGACAATCCCACAGTCTTAGCGGGTAGAATAATCCAGCCTATAATGTTCGCACTGCTGTGACACAGGCCTCTCGGCGCGGGTTGGTAAATGTCACATGTCTTCAAATTGTTGGTTCTGGGAGCGGGAATAGCCAGTTTCCTTACGATGTTTTTCTTCACTGTTTTGAGAACAGCGGATTTGAAATAATTTACACAAAGTAAAGCGCCTGTCTGGATTCGAACCTACGACCTACAACTCGGTAATCAAGGCCGGTGTTGTAAAAGAACAGTCTGCAGATTTTTCTAAGAGGGGAGGCCGTCTGCGGCGTCGGCGTGCAACTGACGCTCCCGCCAGGCTGTTCCGCCCGCATCGCTTGCACCCGCGTGAACCATGGAAAAAATCGGCCATATAACTCGCGCCTGATTATGTAAATATATTTGTTTGTAGGCGTCCAAACTGCGCGCGCTATAGTAGTCACGTGACTTCCTAATCATTAATATAGTCACGTAATTCCTAATCATTAAAATAATCGACGCACGCAGTCGCGAGAAGTCGCGTCACGCGCGCGTTTCGCCTCAGTGTGGTCAGAGCTTCAACGTTTTTTGACAAAAACGTGTGGTCAACTAGCGAGTATAGTACTTTCACATTTATTTAACCTCTGATAGGAGCAATCCAACAGCAACCTTATTGTGACAAGAATAAAGATCACTGTGATTTTGGCAGACTTGTACTGACAAGTCTGCCAAAATCACAGTGATCTTTATTCTTGTCACAATAAGGTTGTTGTTGATTGCTACCACTGGGTAGCAATCAACAACAACCTTAGCATATTGAAAATAAAGATCACTGAAATTTTCACAGTGATACAAATTCAGAGGTGAAGGAACTGAGAAAGAACTGTAAGACGATCCTATCTACGTCTAGCATGAACAATTGAACATAGATGTCCATGTTGTCATGTCCTCGCTTTAGTCACTAAATGTCACACTCAATAATGAGGCAGCGAACTCACATTAGAACAATATTATTACTGCTGGCTAGTAAAAACAAAAATAGAATAACGAAGCACTAACGTAAGCTCTAATATTTATTTTATTTTTAAACGTTTCTGAAAACATTCCGTTGATGTGTTGAAGGATCGCTGCTAAATTATTAACCCGCCCTCTAGAGTATGTTTATACGAATTTAAAAAGGTTAAAACGCTCTGAATAAAACATGCCACACGTTTCTAGCCTAAAATCATTTATCGGTGTGAATAATAAAAATCTAATCCCATAGTGTATCTAGCTCGGGGCTGAACCGCAGCAATCGGTTCGAGTTATTTACGATTTCATTTTGAAATGCATTCGAGTTACCTAATCGATTAGCGGTAATAAACCACCCATTTGTTTTATTCTCCTTTGTTTACATTCAGTGCATTCTGACATGAATCGGTTTTCAATACTTTACGTCTCAAGAATACCTACATATATAAACTCACACTTTTAAGAATCGTCATCATCCACCTACAGCAGTCCACTGCTGGACATAGGCCTCCGTATTGCACGCCCTTCAACTCGATTTTCGGCAACTTTTAAGAATACGGGATCTCGGGACTATATAGTAATTTTAAATCGCTTTAAATTTGTTATAAATTGTGCTTGACTTACAGATTTATTAATGAAAACTGAGAAAGAAAATTAAAACATCATACATTAACGTGCTATTTTGTTGATAACAATGAGCAAGCTAGTTCATAAACTAACGCTATCAAAACGACATCACCTTTAGAATTATAGAGACCTAATTTGAAATTTGAAGATTTCATCTTTGACTCATAAAATTACCTTGCACGACCATCTTCATCGAATCTTATTATAACATATTAAGTTAGGTTAGACAACTCTGACATATCCGACAAGACTGACATATTATTAAGTGTCTGTTTTATTAAGATTCGATGAAGATGGTCGTGCAAGGTAATTTTATGAGTCAAAGTTGAAAATTAAATCTTCAAAATTAAATCTTCAGAATTAGGTCTCTATAATTCTAAAAAATTAAATCTTCAGAATTAGGTCTCTATAATTCTAAAGGAAACAAAATGAGGTATATGACGTTCTTGGTGGATTCTTGTGTTTTCTGCCATCAGAGGAATTTTGTTACCAAGTTACAGGCTAAAATAGTTTAATATATAATCAAGAACGAATTATATACTTTCCCATAGTATATTGTATTGCTTATTCACGATAATCGCTATTGATATCCTACCATTGAAACGCCACGCCACCATCTCAGGCTGCATACTATTTCCTACAATTCCTTGTATCGAACTCAAATGCTTTTGACCCATTTGCATTCCTGTTACTGGAATGTCTTTTGAGGCATACAAGGCATATGCTGTTGCCGGTTAGCCTGTTACTGATGCAACAATGCCTTCAAGCGGCTTGGTTCAGCTTAGATTAATTAATTGAATGTCAATTTCAACCCGATAGGATGTCAGTGGTATCATGTTCGTCGGAGCTCGGACTGTGAGCGTATGATACTGTGAGAGATGTCGAAATGCCTAACCACCCGGCCATGGTAATATTATCTATACAGTATTGTGACTCGGCCCTGTTCTAGAAATAATTAGCTACCGGCTGCCCGCCTACAGTATTTTAATTTCATCAACCTACTTGGGTGGTTACTGGGTGCGTTATTGACGAATTCAAGCAACCAAAAACAGCACAATATAGTCTATAATTGCTCTTTGCGATATTAAGTAAGTACTCGTACTTATTTTAATGAATATTTGTCACAAATGACACGCTTAGGTACTGTAGCCTTAGTGTGAGTTTTTTCGACTCACGTTCGATTGCGAGCGCGTTAGAATTTTGTATGGGAAATTAGGTTTCTCCGAGTGACCACCAGATGGCGCTATAACTTTTTTCTGTATAAAATTCTAACGCGCTCGCAATCGAACGTGAGTCGAAAAAACTCACACTAAGCCCACTGCTTACAAAACCATCACACCGTCCGGCGTCCGTTCGTCACTGCGGAACATTCGAGATTGTTTGTTTCCCGAGTGTAAACCTAACTCGATACGCGTAGGTATGACTCGCGTTCCAACCGTTTGTATGAAGATAGAATACTGTATAGATAATATTATAAAAAGCGCTGTCTAGTCTAGTAGATTTAAAAATAATCTAATAAATATATTTTCGCCTTTCGCATTTAAGCATATAAATGTATATACATATCCAAAACTCACTTTGGCTTAGTTTTAGTTGATGTTGACTGCCATTAAGGCTTGTATTCATGCCAACGACCTTGTGCATTTAGGCGGAGCTAACTACCCCTCTCCGCGCCACTCCGCCACCCGCATGCACCCGCATGCCAACGCGTTGCCTAGCAACACGAGGCGCCCCGCACTGAATTCGTGGACGAGTGCGGGGATGATATAGACACGGACTTTAAACGATCGCATTTTTAATTTATTATATTAAAAAATATACATGTTTTTAAAAAGTAACAAAACCAAATCATTTTCGTTTGTATTGCAAAGCACTAGATATTTTTTTAATATTCTTTTGATAAAAAATGAAGGAGTAAAATGGTTTCATCTCAACGATTTGGAGGTGATTTGGTGGTTTTTATTCTTAATAGGTGATATCGATAGAAAAATTATGGCTAAACCAAATTACGATTCATATCATGTAGATTACCAACTATTTTTTCAGATGTAATTTCTCTGTAAGTTCCGGAGAAAAGCTGCTTCATCTGCACGCTGTTTTAAGCTTTTTTCGAAAGAGTAGCCTTAATGGACAAACCGGGTAAGCAAAATAGCAACATATACCAGCACCCTAATTGCGTAACACACTATCAATCTCAATCTGAATCATTTTGAAGGTTACTGCTAATCCATTGCTTCATAGATTCGAAAAATGTGTCTTCTCAACAATGTAAACAACGCAATGAATGTAAGTGGTTGAACTGTCAAAATGAAAATAGTGTGTTACACAATTACCCCGCTGTATGACTACATAAACGAAGGAGTTGAATACCAGTATTTTACATGGAGCGACTGCCTATCTGACCTCCACAACCCAGTTACTGGGTAATACGATACTCCTTGGTAAGACTGGTTGTCAGACTTCCGGGCTTCTAACTACCCGTAACGACTGTCAAAGATCCACGAATCGAATCACAGCCGGGACCAACTCAAGTATTATGATAAAAAATTGTTAAAATAATAAATAACAAAGAAATCCTTTGAATTTAGTTTTGTACATTTGCAAAGTGCTACATAGACAGGGTTGGATCGAGGTGGCTCTAGAAATGGATGCCTGGGAGGATTTGGGGGAGATCTTTGCTCTTTTCAAATTTCAAACCGGGCTCAGAACCTGCGAATATTCGTGCCTAGTTATAATAAAAATATACTTATAAAGAAAAAAGTATGTAGGGATATTTTTGTAGGTAACTTGTAGAGTTACTCGTTCTTACTGCAGGTAATTATGATAATTTTTGTGCTGGACCACCTTCTGGTTACGGAGATATTGCAGGTCAAAGTTCCAACTTTTTAAAATTTATTTTTACGAAAACAAGTTTTAAATGTTATAACATAACTTTTTATACTCCCACGATCCCCGTACATGCTCCCAAGGGCTCGCGCGAAAATGTTATGTGCGTTCCATTGCGCACTATCGTAAATAGGAAATTTTCACACGAAAAAGAAAAGTCGTTTCCCAGCAATTATTTTTGCTCCATCTTACTTAATTAATTATTTTGATGTACGGAATGCGTAGACGATAGCTTTGTGAAGAGTCTTTTTAAAATAGAACACTGAATACTCCTTCACCATAGCCTTCGTTTAGCCAATCACCATGTATACGTAGTGTGTTTATTTATTCAACTGTGGCACCTGCATGGCGGATATAAAAGCAGTGAGCGGATCTCTGCCAAAGTGGATCTATTTCGTGATTGATGCTGATAGAGGGGCAAGGCTTTGAGTTTGGCACATTATGTAATCGTAGGTATGTGAACATAATATGTAGATGTTGGTAATGCAAATGGTAAACAAGGAAGATTGGGGAAAATGCATTCAGGATGGATATTTCAATGAAGAATGAAGAGTCTAAAGTCACAATTTTTTTTCCACATCTTAAGATAACATCACGCCAGGAATCCCCGAAGGGTTTGGCAGAGGTGTACAAGCATGTAGTACTCTCACATAACATAACTCTATACTCCTTATACATGTGACTAAAACTAACATTTCTCCAGTTATGTTTAACTCCCATGTATAAGGGTGTGACCTATTGCCATCAACCGGGCACAAATCCAGACTCCAGGCTGCTCCTGATAAATTTGTAATGGAAAAACCCAATAACACTTTGCTTGACCTGGGAATCGAACGTAGGACTTTATGCTTAGCAGTAGCGCTTGCAACGTCTAGTCCAACGAGACAGTCATTTTTTTTTCCTTTCTTCAAAATCAAATTAGAAAGCTGATAATTGCTGCATTCATAAAAATGAAGTTATTACAGTTTCGACTATTGGAACAGAAACATTCAATAAAGTTTGAACATACAAACGTAAAAATGAAGTGATGTAATAAAAATGTAAAACGCATCGTATAATTGTAGCTACAAACACAACAACTTTGCACAGTAAATTTCATTTATAATTAAATGGTACATTAATTTTAAACGCCCCAAAATTCATGTTACATAAAAATGTATTCATTCATTTAACAATAAATGACCGGAACCGAATGTTCCAATTTGCTTTTCCAATTGTATGTATTCATATGACGAGTAACTCTGTATACGAATGTGGCTCGACAAACGGACATTTCGGCGACCACATGAGACACGTGCGACCACAGCGCGCGACCGCCGACCACACAGCAGAATCTGCAACCACGACCAACATGGCTGACATTTTCTGTTTTATTTCGCGCCAACTATTTAATGACATAGGATACGCAATTATGTGGCTGTAAAACTTAATTCGAGGGCTTTTATTTAAATGTGACTGTATCGCTTTGTACATAAAAGTTCGTTATGTGATATTTTTTATTTATTTTTATTGTTGAACTAGCTTCTGCCCGCGACTTCGTCCGCGTGAAATTTTACCCTCCTGTTAGGCGTGGAATTTCAAAAAACCCTTTCTTAATGGATACCTAGGTACTTTTCATAAAGAACGCACCCTCCAAATTTCATGTCTCTAGGACCAGCCGTTTAGTCTGTGCGTTGATATATCAGTCAGTCAGGACTTTGAATTGTCTAAAACTAAGTATAAATATCGAGTTTCGAGATATATTAATGCACAGCCTAAACCGCTGATTCTAGAGACATGAAATTTGGAGGGTGTGTTCTTTGTGAAGAGTAGGTGTCCACTAAGAAAGGGTTTTTCAAAATTCTACCCTTAAGAGGGTGAATGGGGGAGGGTGAAATTTCACGCGAACAAAGTCGCGGGCAGAAGCTAGTTAAAGATATAATATTAGTACCTAATTATTACTCTCTCTTCCGAAAAGTTTATATTCAACAGTTTCGTTGCCCGTTTCCGCAATAACCGACGACATACGAAGCAATAATCTTATGCCATATTGTGTCATACGACCATATTGTAGACCCGGAAGGTACATTAACCGCGATATGAGCACGGGTAGCCGGGAATGCAATAACTATTTGACATAACGGTAGCAAGTCGGCTACAAATATAGATGATAACTACAATATTGCATGCCATCTACCCTCAAAATGGGAGACCCGGACAATTTGAGGACGCTTATTAAAAAAGTTACGGTTATTTTTAAGCCAACACAATGAAAATATGAATTTGTTATAAAATAACAAAAATGCTTTGTGCTTTACGTTTCTGAAAAGTTCATTCGTTAAGGATTATCTTCCATTATAGAGTGTATATTAGTGTTCTGAAATTAAAACTTTTTTTTAAAGTTTATTTATTTTAGGGATTTTTGTACACATGTGACGATGTCAATCCCATCGTACTTTTACAAATAGCAACTTACTCCAAAAGTAATCTATATCAAACCTAACCAAAAATAACAATGCAATTTCATCCCTACATATTTTAAAACCAAGTCTCCGTCCGTCCATCTAGCTGGAGGGCGTCCCACACTACGGTTGCTGATACGCGTTCTAAACTCCAGGAGTCGTCTGCTCCACCGTCCATCGGTCCTTCGACAAACAACAAAATATTAGTTTGCTTACTCTGCCGTCGGTAACTCCGGTTCTTTTCCGGATAATTTCATTATTGATTTTATCCTTCAAAGAGACTCCGAGTATAGCTCGCTCCATAGCGCGCTGAGCGACCTTGATTTTGTGGACCAGCGCGACCGAAATGGGCCTCAGCACAGCATAATGTCAGACGACAACACAAGGTGTACCACCTGACGCTGATTTTCAGCTGCAACCCTCAAGTGCCGTATCTACGCTAGAATAATAAAATAAACGCACAGGAAAGTGTGTGTCCATTATTGTAATTTAAGAGAAATAATAAAAAACTTCATACAAAAATAAATGAAATGTTGTTTGACTGCGTTTTGCCATCATGCTCACATGTGTACGATGTATTGCAAATTACTGTACTGAAACGTGTTACTAATAAAGAAGGTATTGTGTTGGTATCAGTTACAAAGCAGTTGGTACGTAAGTAGCTTTATTTTTGTTGCTGACGATCCCTAAGGAATAAAAACAAAAGAAAAAGCGGACCATAGCATAGCGGAATGAGAAAGTTTATAAGACAGAGATTAAAACAGAAGAAGAACTAGCAGGGGATCCAGGAGGGGGGGGGGGGGTGTCGGGGATCAGGCCGGAATAACTCTCCAACACATGTGAAATCCGAACTGGTTAGCGAGACAGTGCAGATCAGATTAGGTTCCGAGCCGTTGAGTGGTTGACATCCCTATCCGTATCGTCCCTATACGTTCGATCTATTTGGTATCGTTGAGATTATGGCACTCTACATACGAAGTGAATACAGCGGAATTTCTGGCAAGAGTGTCGTCACAGCATGAACTTTGTATATATACATTATACACCTCTGGCTTTCCGGGAATTCCGGCGTGATCATTTGAAAGGCACAAGCACCACGTTTGCTCGATTGGTGTTGACGATTCTTGTCCAGAAATTCTGACGATGTTTCCTTCATCGTTATTCAGCGGTGTGTAAGTCGCATTACAGCCGTTATTTTCTCTAAAATCTCATCGTTAAAACTTTGGTGAAGTGAGCTATCGTTATCGTTATCGTGCACGCGGCCTTGGTCGCTATCTCAATACCTCGATGTCGTATTGTTGATACTCGCTATTTCTACTTGGATGGAGGTGTGAACATGGTCGGTTCAGAGTCACCTGGGGGCCTAAAAAGGCCACTTTGGCAGAATCATAAAAGGATAACATAATGGTCAGTTAATCTTATCAAATCCCATTGGTGAAGCATTTTTCAGTTATTTTTTTTTGTCTGTGCTAAAATACCAATAAATCCGATCCAAAGACAATCCCATTCTCTTTGATAATTCCTACGTAGTGCAGCGAAAAAAAGAAAAACACGGACTGTCTTCGCCATATTACGATTCATAATGTTATCCTTTTATGATTCTCCAAAGTGGCCTTTTAGGCCCCCAGATTGCTCAGTTTCCTAGTCCCGAGTTTGTGCTGTACTTTGTCTACTGCTGTATTGCAGAAGAACAAGTGGAACCGATTTGACCAACCATGAATCAGATCACATTGATGCTTGCCGTCAACCGTGATGTAAAACCAAAATATTTTGTTTTCACGTAGGCATTCAAACAGCCCGCGATTTATCGCTGTGAGGTATTCTTTGGCATGTGCGTACGTGTCTATAAGCATGAATGTGTTTTACATGGAAGTGACATCAAGGTAACGAGCTAAACCGCAACCGCGAGGTGTCGCAGTGAGGCATCTTCGGCATGTATTTCGGGTTATTCCCTGAGTACCCCGATCCCCGACGCCCCCGTCCCGGAGGATCCCGATTTATGTTTATCTTGATAAACTCAATTAAAAGTCAGTTTAACTTAAAAGTATCGTCAATAGTGTCCTCATTTCACCTTTTAAACAGTAACCTTTTTACAGCATGGATCAGAAAGTTCCGATCACAGATAATTGTGCTTGATGAGCGTAGTCCTTTACCGCCCGTCCAACACATTTTCCTTCCGTAAGATTTCCATACGATTACCTAGAGGTTTAGC
This sequence comes from Oligia latruncula, assembly GCA_948474745.1. Classification (NCBI taxonomy): domain Eukaryota; kingdom Metazoa; phylum Arthropoda; class Insecta; order Lepidoptera; family Noctuidae; genus Oligia; species Oligia latruncula. Next base: position 6,713,745 of record OX419699.1, read on the forward strand.
AACTCAGCTTACCTCGTGGGAATGTTATCGCACCAATGTACAGACGCCAGCACATCAAGCTACTACAATCTGTCAAATTTCTTTAATAGATTTTCAACTTTATCCCTAAAGCATAAGGTTCAAAGTTGATTGGGAAAATTTGACAGTTTCGGGTAGCTTGATGTTCTGGCGTCTGTACTTACCTACCCACTTATTTAACTAGACCAGAACGTCTCAACGGGACTAGACGACGATCAAAGTTTGCGTAGAAAAAATCTACATAGAAAGAACTTGCTTTTTTTTACACTATGGGCAATTCCTGTGAGATCTACCGGGAACTGTTTTAATTTTGTGTAATGAGAACTAACAATCTACCCGCTGAGTTTTCTAAGTAGAAAATGTAAAAGATACCCAGTAGATGTGTCTCAATTTTAAAGTGACCGGTTTGTTACTTACTAACGACCTACAACAAGTTGAATTATACTACAATCTGTCAAATTTCTTTAATAAATTTTCAACTTTATCACTAAAGCCTAAGATTCAAAGTTGATTGGGAAAATTTGACAGTTTCGGGTAGCTTGATGTGCGTCTGTACATAGGTGTTTACTGAAGTCAAGTTTTAAATCAACATTTATGACACAACACTGCATTTTTTTGTAAAAGTTTTTTTTACAGTCGGTACTAGTTACAACATGAATAACTTTCACCATCAACTTCTCCCTGAAAAATGCTTTTGGTACATATCAACTTTTTCCGCGTAAAAGAATTTGTAGCGCAAGCTTATCGTAAGCTGCTTGAAATATACAGACTCTACAGTGTTCAGTTACAACCCACATTTTGAATAGTTCAGTGGGCCTAGCACGAATGCGCGGAGTAGGTTAAAGTAACGTAAATTCGAACGATTTTACAATTGAAAATACTCTTTTCGCAAATATTACTTACTTAGTAAGACTTGTCGGAAATTTTTTAACCAAAATTAAATAACTACGGATAGTTGTTTGTATTTTCATATCAAAAATCGTTTAAATTTATGATACGTTTACATCACGCTTTCGTGCTATGGTTTCTAAAAGAAGTCTGTAGCCGGGTGTTAAGGCGACTACACGACCTAAAGCGCGGTCTTTGTCGGACTGCTTAAAAAAGAAAGAGAAGCGCGATGATACAACGGAACTGACAAAAAAAATCATAATGATTGTATGTATATTAGTATGGTTTTTATCGTAAAAATAAAGTTTTTAGAGGTATCTTCATGATTTTTTTCTATCGTATCAAATTAGTTGTATTATGTTTTCAACACACTATCTACCTAGTATTTAACCTGAAGAATATCATATTTTTTTCTGATTTTGTTTACTGTGGACGATCATTTATACTTTTATTTTTTCTAAAACTTGAGTTTTATTACGTTTAGGTCCTATAAGCCCTTAAAACATGTAATATCGACTTTTAGCAAGATAAACTTTTTTCCAGGACGTGACGGCGTATCACGCGAAAGGAACACGCCAAATTACAAGTCACCCTGTATAATAGCTGCGTACAGTCAACCACACTTCAGTCACAATGATTTAAGCTACGAAATCAGCCCTTCCTGCCACGACATAAAGGCGGTATCAATACCAAATTGTTACCAAGGACGCGTGACGTGGGGCTTATTGTACAGTGTGGCTTGCATAATTCATCACTAAATTAGTTCTCGCGAGGCATCACCCGGAAGTTGTGGATACCACGCATCAGGTGCTTCCCTTCTAATGGATTAACTCACTCATGTATTAACTTTATGGATATACGAAAGGATACGAACTCTGGATATTGAATTAAAAGTTTATACGTGTGCTGGTATAAATTTGAATATCTGGTCCGTCTGCGTAATTGGCAGGTTCAATAAAGTTGACATGACTTTTTGGTAGTTTACAAACCATAACGAACCCACGTAAACTAAGATAAAATTTATTACTTTTGACTGACGTTTACTGTTTTTAGTGTGGCAGCCTCTAATGCTATGTTCACATGCACGCCGTGCAGCCCGGCGGGCTGCCTGGCGGGCTGCGCGGCATGCAGCCCGCCCCAGGTCGGCGAACATTCAAGCTGTTCACACGCACGCCGTCGTGTCAGTCAGCACGCCCGGTTCGCGGCATTCACGTTCACAGGCGCGTTTACGGGCTCGGGCGTACCGTTTACACGCTCGTGAATGTGAATGTGCACGTTGAATGTCGAGTTGAACGCGCGCGTGTGAACGTAGCATAAGCTGATTTAAATGCTTACCCTAAATTTTTTTAATGACTGATGAATAGGGTAAAGAAAGGTTATTTGGTGAGGGAGGCAATTTGGTGATAGACTCTTAAAAGTCTTCCAAAACATTACCTATGCACGCAGTAACGCAGACTGATGAAACCAGTTTACCACAAAGGTGGACAACATTTAGTGACATATCATTACGCGACATTGCGTGCATAGGTAATGTTTTGGAAGACTTTTAAGAGTCTATCACCAAATTGCCTCCCCTCACCAAATAACCTTTCTTATACATATTATAGAGGTATGAGGAACAGGATGTAAAGTTCACTCATACTCTATAGAAAAGGGAGGATCCTCCGACCAGACGGGTGTTGTGTCTGGCGGGCAACTGCCCGATGATTCATGTCGGGCCGTTGTATCTATGCTAGTTGCGCGGTAAACTCTGCTTGCGCGATGTAGGATTTGCGTGACGTCAGTAGGACGCGTTGTTCGCATGTGGCGTTGTAGATACCGCTACAACTATACTAGGTATTCCAAACCTCCTCAGAGCAATTGACTGAAAAATGGGAAACGAATTGAAGACAGATTTATTTATAACAATAACAATTAGTAACTTTAACAATGGTGGAGTTAAAAATTAAAACTTCTTACTCTCTACAAAAAATAAGAAGCATCTAAAAAGAATAATCACTCTATCTTGGCTCGTCTATAAAGTTTCCAAGGCGAAATAAAAAGAGAGTTATGAAAACTATTAATTAGTTAAGAGTTTGCAACAAATAATTAAGGTTTTATCATGGCTATCGGCAATGTAAAGAAAGTTTTTCTCGTTATCAAGAAAAATATAAAAATGAGATAGAATGTTGAGAAAAGCAATTTTTTTAATAAGAAAATGAGTAAAGTTGTACCGATAAATACTTGCATCCATCCATTGGAAATGCGGGACTGTATGAGCGCTCACACACGACATACTTTTTCCAGGTCCTACAGTCAGTCAGATTTTTTTTTTGTTTGACCTAAATTTTCAGTTTGCAGTCCCGTGTGGTGTCAGTCCCGCACGCTACGCTACGCTACGTTACGCTTTCGCTTTACTTTGGATAAATTATTCATCACCACTACTCTAAAAACGGTGAAGGAAAACATCGTGAGAAAATCGGCCTGTTTTAGAACCAAAAATTTGGGGACGTGTCCTAAGAGATAAGGCCTGAGTCCCAGCAGTGGGAACAAAACAATAGGCTGATTATGCTTATGCTTAATTTTGTAGAACGTGGGCGTTGATACATTTGATCTCTACTGTTTATCTTCTACAAAAAATCGGCCAACGATTGAATACCGTTTGAGAATGCTTCAGTCTGTGACGACAGATAGTCATACTGTTCGAAGTGTCGTAACTTGTATTTTAATTAAATAAAGCTGTTCACATTTACCACAGAACGCATAACTGTGGTCCGCGGTTACTTTTTGGTGCGAATTGTCATTTGTTTTTCTGTCGTAGCTAGATACGACAATTATCCAACGATAAAAATATCGTCAAGGCACAGTGGTAGACTATTTTTATCTCGCGAAGTGACGCGCGTTTTACTTGTGGTGTCCAAGTGAGCAAACACGCAGTGAATGTATGCGTGAAGACGAGTAGCTTTTGCGTTTACACATTAACACATACTGCGCTTGCACATACATTAACAGCGTGTTTGTAGTCTTGATAACCACAAGTAAAGCGCGCGTCACTTTGTGAGATAAAAATTCTATACAAAATCTTAATTATATTTTTTATACAATTCAAGTAATCAACAGGCAATTTAGTTCCCATTTAGTTTGCCATCTCTGTTATAACCGTGTTAATACCTCTATTTCAATTATCATCATGTAAGTACTTTACTCTACAATGAAGCCTTGTCCATAGAACATAGAGCTAGTTTCAAATTCAGCTTTATTAAACCCTGTTCAAAAGCAACTGAAACCGCTTCCAGTTTACAATGGGGCGGTATTGTATCGGCTTTGTATAGCGTTTTATAGCGTGTGGTGCCAACAGCCTTATCTAGCGTTTTATAGCGTGTGGTGCCAACAGCCTTATCATTAACACTTTTCCATAAGAGATTGGTGGTTGGTGGTAGAAATCTAACTTAGAAAGATATATTGATGATTCTAATGATTATAATTCTCTAAATATGTACCTGTTAAGCCAGAGACACATTACTGTGTCGTGTTGTGTCGTGACTCGAGATGCACCAATCAAACGAATCTGTTCAGGACTACGTCAAATTACAACGAGTTTTGATTGGCTAACACTGCGTCAGAAGGCGTCACGACACGCCAGGACACGTAAGTATGTTTCCGCCATTATTGTCGCGAATCATATTTTGATCAAGATACAATCTGACACTGACCTGCAAATTGCAAAAAACGTAAGAAAATTTGAATTTCGCGGTCTACCACTATCCTTTCACCATAAGTTACTTCCAGGCGTGATGTTATGTATCAATATCTCACACACATGTCACATGCATCACTCCGACACCGCGGCATATTGCGCGGTCCCGGCATCGCTGTCTGCCGACCGCAGCACAATTATATAATCATAAACTAGGCTGAGTTAATGCCCATTTGGGACCACAATGCGTATACCTGGGTAACGTGGGGTTGCAATTAGGGAGCGGTTATTAGTGCGACATAAATTCTTTTTATGTTGCCTATATTTTGGCAACTGGCAACAAAATTCTACTATGTGGTAGCCAGCAGTAGTGTTATTTTTTTATTGTTTGGCTGCATAAAACTCTATGCGAAGTTAATGCTTTTTATGTTATACAAGCGACCTATCCCTGCTTCGCCCGGCGCCATGTCTAAACATCGAAATTTCTGTGCTGTATATAAGTTGAATATTAATGTGTTATACACATAAATCTTCTGGAATGCTCTAAATGACGATGAAAACCACACCAAAATCCATTGCGTAGTTTATAAGATCTAAACGGCCACACAGACAAACACGAAAAGCGACTTTATTTTATACTATGGATACTTAAAAATGTTGCTTAAAAAAAATGTTGCCATTGGAAATGCAGCTTTTACGTACAACAACATGCGTAGAACGATTTCGCCGCGAAAGTCAACATGTAATTTTGCCATTAATTTTTTCTGTCACATTAGGCACATGGACTTGACAGAATAATTAATGGAAAAATTGCTGCGGAACTGAAAACAAACAGTTTATAAATACACGTTTGTTATGAATTATGATAATGTGCAAGCGATCTACGCCACTACTGTAGGTACAGACGACAGCAGATCAAGCTACCCGAAACTGTCAAATTTTCCCAATCAACCATTAGCGATAAAGTTGAAAATCTATTAAAGAAAGACAGATTGTAGTAGCTTGATGTGCTGGCGTCTGTACATCCTGCCGAACCGTTTCAGAATAGGCTATTTGACAATGTAAAAAATAAGGTCATAATTATTGACACTCGTATAGATTATCGCTTTTAAAATCGATTTGCATTAATTTTACTTATTAAAAAAATCCCGAAAAAACTTCATCTTTTTAAATCTGGCGCCACGTAATCGAAAACGGTCTGGATTGGCTGAACTTAAGATGACGTCATGATTTAGTAAATTTCTCTCTATCGTTGACAGAACAGATGACTTTTGTCTAGTATCTCGACCGTTTCAACGTTTGTTTACGTGAATCGTGACGTCACGACCCTATATTGTTAAAGATAGCGTTTTGGCAGCTTATTTAAACAGTACATTTTTATTTACTATTTTTTAAAAGAAATACATTATGCAATTTGAAGTAATAGGTTTTTGTGGGCTCGTTAGACACCATTAAATAATCTGAGATGTTTATCAGAAACCAGTCAAATAGCCTATTAAAGGCATGATGTTAAGTTCTAACTATTTACCTGATTTCTATTCCCAAATTCAGCTTGAAGGTCGTCAGAGTACTTATATCGTAACTTATTATGCCTTTCTAGTTTATAACCAGCTCAAACTCAAACTCAAACTCAAATCATTTATTTCAATTAAACCTTGTACAGGCACTTTTGAATTGTCAAAATTAAATAGTCTGTCAGTTAGTCAGAAAGTTGAAGCTAGTTGCCCCATGGACGTAATATATAGAAGTAACTCTATATATTACGTCCATGAGTTGCCCATTCCAAAGCGTAGATCTCTATGGAGAAGAACGGGCAAGAAACTCCATGGACACTCTTTTAAATCAAGATATTACAAAATCCTGGGTACATTATTCTTGTTGCTTCTATATGTGAGAACAATGTAAAAAAGACAGAAATGAAGAAACAATTCAAGACATAAGATTAAAAATAAGCCTTGGCAGTTAAGAGATGACCAGTCTCAACCGACGGCGCCCGTTCACGAACATGACGCGTGGATCAGCACCATCCAGCTCAACCATTTTGTAGGGAACCGAATGATCCAACACACGCGCCACCATCGGTGAGACATTTAAGTGAGCATGACACGTTCTCAACTGCCATGCTATTTCAAGTCAACATCAAAAAATCATAATAAACGGAAACATGGTTCTTACATTTACAAAATTAAAAAAAATGCTTCTAAATTATACAAAACTACAGTTTGCAATTTAAGAGGTAAATAGAATTTTATTACCTACCAAACAGGAAGAGATATTTAATATTGAAGTATTCAACAATTAAAACTTGATTGAATAAATTAAAAAAAGTTATGTTCGTAATGTCAGAAACACAAAAAAAAAGAAAAAGGGAAGCACCTCTTCCAAATATTGAAATTAACTACAAAGATAGTCTTACAATCTTCAGCAGCTCCAACAATACTTTCAAGTGTCAATCAATTAGTTGTGGTTGTGGAGCAGGACCAGCGTCCATTAGACCTCGCCTGGGAATACTACGCATCTGTTATAGGGCACTTTGTACTGTCCTTAGAACACCCACGGTCCTGGGACCTAATTAATTTCTTGTTCATATTTGAATAGTGTAAGGACAAAAGCTTTAGAGGACTCGGGAATATACAGGTGTAACGAAAAAGAAATACGTTTCAGCACTAGTTTAATACATTATTTTCTTGCTGACATTCGCTAGTTTTAATGGACCAATATAAAGTATAGGTAAACGTTATTCTACCTACAAATCATTTCATTAAACCAGGCGTTTCATCAAATTCCATCAAACTTGCTATTATTTTTGAAGACTGTATTTTTTTTTTAAATAACGTTTTGTTGAAGTCCTCTTAAAGAATAAAAAAAGATCAATACAAAGGACGATGCCCAAACCGTCCCCCCAACCATTACACCGACCAACACATACTGTAATGTAACCAAATAGGTACTTAAACCCGCAGCACCCAACTTAGCAACAAGATCAACATAAGCCGACAACATCCGATCATTGCCGAACTAAAAACGAATAGAGGACGGACAGATTGCATTAACCATTCGGCATAATTAATTCCCTTTCCTCGCCTCACAAATGGGGATTAATCGAAAACTAGCTTTTTGCGCGTACAAAGTGACTGCACCGGCAACAAAGTCTTTTTTCCGTCGATCCGTGCATGCAAGATTAATCTCAAGATAGTTGATAGTCTGTTTTTTATCAGAAAAACTTGTAGGTAATTGGTTTTTTAATGCAGTACCATTTGTTCTTTTAGGTTCAGCACAAATAGAGTAGGTATTTTTTAATTGATAGAATTAATTATGTACTTTCTGAGTTCAGGGGCTAAGTAATAACAGCCGTACGGGTTTTGCTCTGCAGAGAGATAATAATAGGCTGGTGTTATTATTAAATTGACAATGAACTAAATGACAACTGAAACAAAGTTCAAAATAGCGTGCAAGAGATTATTTCCTGTGACGTGTGTTCGAGTAACCTCGAAGATATTTTCACTCAAAACTTGAAAGCAAAGATCATGCTCGAGCATTTGGCTACAGTCCTTTCACAGTTATTTCACCTCTGATAGCAGCAACCCAACAGCAACCGTATTACAACGAGAATAAAGATCATTGTGATTTTGACAGACTTATCAGTAGCAGCAATCCAACACCAACCTTATTATAACGAGAATAAAGATCATTATGATTTTGACAGACTTGTCGGTAGCAGCAATCCAACACCAACCTTATTATAACGAGAATAAAGATCATTATGATTTTGACAGACATGTCGGTAGCAGCAATCCAACACCAACCTTATTATAACGAGAATAAAGATCATTATGATTTTGACAGACTTGTCAGTAGCAGCAATCCAACAGCAACCTTATTATAACGAGAATAAAGATCATTATGATTTTGACAGACTTGTCAGTAGCAGCAATCCAACAGCAACCTTATTATAACGAGAATAAAGATCATAATGATTTTGACAGACTTGTCAGTAGCAGCAATCCAACAGCAACCTTATTATAACGAGAATAAAGATCATTGTGATTTTGACAGACTTGTCGGTAGCAGAAATCCAACAGCAGCCTTATTATAACAAGAATAAAGATGATTGTGATTTTGACAGACTTGTCAGTAGCAGCAATCCAACAGCAACCTTATTACAAGGAGTATAAAGATCATTGTGATTTTGACAGACTTGTCAGTAGCAGCATCCCAACAGCAATTTTATTATAACGAGAATAAAGATCATAATGATTTTGACAGACGTGTCAGTGGCAGCAACCCAACAGCAACCTTATTACAAGGAGTATAAAGATCATTGTAATTTTGACAGACTTGTCAGTAGCAGCAATCCAATAGCAACCTTATTACAAGGAGTATAAAGATCATTGTGATTTTGACAGACTTGTCAGTAGCAGCAATCCAATAGCAACCTTATTACAAGGAGTATAAAGATCATTGTGATTTTGACAGACTTGTCAGTAGCAGCAATCCAACAGCAACCTTATTACAAGGAGTATAAAGACCACAGTGGAGAATGGAAGAAGAAAACGTGTTGCGCCGACCCCAAGTAATATGGGATAAGGACAGGAAGATGATGTTAAAGACCACAGTGGTTTTGTCAGTGATGCAAAATCAGAAGTATCATAACTGTGAATGGACTGTATTCTGTCCACTCTGATCGTAATAATATGGGGAAAGCTCGACCAATAGGAAGCCTCTGATATCACGATGATGTTCACAAATAGTGCAATCAAGAAACAACTGATTGATTGGTTCATTAACTCGGAATCGGGATTGCCAAAATTGTTTTGTGCCAACAACAATATCGAATACAAAGCTATAGTTTGCGAGTGGATGATGCTAACGAAATCGTTTTTCGATAGAAATAATCAGCCGTGATTCTCTGAGTTAAACCTTTCTCCTTTTTTAGGGTTCCGTACCTGAAAAGGAAATAATGGAACCATCAGAACAAATCACTTATTGTTGTACGTCTGTCTGTCAAGATTCTTTATCCCGGGAATGCGTAAAGGTATGGAGTTGAAATTAAAACCATATACTCAAGTCTACAGTCTCTTGAAGCTGTGAAAAAATCAAACTTCTAAGTTAAAGTAAAAAGAAGATAGGGCCGTTTATTTTGCAAAAAAATGTATATTTCGACACTGTCAAGGGAATCAAAATTTATAGGGTACTTCCCGTTGACCTAGAATCATGAAATTTGGCAAGAAGCAAGATCATGTAGCACAAGTTAAGGAAAACATCCGAAAACCGTAAATTTGTAGTTCCATTTAAAAAAATCCCTTAATACACTATTTACATACCTACAAATTTGTACGGAACCCTCTGACTCAGCACAAGTTTTACATAATATAACGCTGTTAAAAATCCCATTAGTATATTATGTATACGTACGTTTGTGTCAAGCCCTGAAACGAGTGCCTAAGAAATTCTAAGAAAGTCGTTCCACATAACGTACAAAATAATACACACGTCATTATCCTCACATTATTTCGAAGTTTTATAGCGCTTTTTGGTTCTTCGCGGCTTTTTGGGAAGTTAAGAGTAATGCTTAATGTAGCTGAAAATCATCATAATTATGGCGGAAGTGACAATCTGATGGCCCATTACCTACGATAACGTTATAGCACACATTATTCTACATCATTCTTTCTATTGTAATAAAGATTTAAGACCTACGCAGACCGGGACGGCATGGCAAGGGATTTAAATTTTTACTAATGGACATACAAACATTCCTGAAAAAATAAGAACGTTAAAACTGGACAATTTCAAAACAGAACTATTAAGAATATTGACAGATAAATTATATTACTCACTACATGAATATTTGGACGATAATTCTATAATTACTGCTTCAGAAAATTGTACATTACCTCACCTATTTTGATGATTTAGAATTTTGTCATTAGCATTATTGAAATTAATTCTATTTTCAATTTGTATTGTTATGAATGTACCTATTAATACTGATTTTATTACTAATTTGAAAGTTTACATAATTTTACATAATTCTACCACTTGATAATTACATATAAAAATTCGACAATGTCAATTTAATATATTTGTACGCCTCTGGGCAAAACATAGAGGATCTACCTACCTGTAACATCTCGCACACTATTGTAATTTGACATATGTTTACAAATAAAGCATTCTGATTCTGATTCTGAACGTATCGATATAGAAATAAGACATAAACGGCTATGCTTTAAAACTATGCCATGGCAACGAAAGGGATTTCATTGCACGGCATTGAAAGACGCGCCACGGGCTCCCGCGGCGGGCTGCCGTAGCGTCAGTCTATCAAAAAGTACTCTGTGGTCCTGCGGTAGGCAACGGCATGCCAAGGACTCCGGCGCTCGTTGTGACATACCGCTGGGTGAGGCGGCGGGGGTAGAGAAGCGGGGAAGCCGCTGGAATACCGCGGTATCTAAGCGGCTAGTGTGCGGTGACTGACGGCAAAACCCCTTGCCATGCCGTCCCGGTCTGCGTAGGTCTTTAAAGGGGCTCGAGGTTAAGGCCACGGTCTCGAAGTCAGCGATTCCGGGGCGGGGGCGGTGGCGCGGCAGCGTGGGGAGCGGCGCGGAAACGTAGACCCGGTCTCGAAGCCAGCGGGCAGATTGCACGGCGCTAGAGCGGCGTAGTGTTGTGTTATGAAAAAATTGTGTCTAGCCTCGCGAACGAAATGTCTAAACAGCGATGACAACATCTTTTTGATACAACATTTTGAAACATCGGTCGTTAAAAAGCAAAAAATAAAAATGTACAATTACGTCAATGGAGACGCGCGGGCAGCGCTAGACTGGTGCGCATCGCTCGTAGGCTGCTCCCCGCGCCAGTTCAAGCGGGCAAGTTCCATATAAATCTATGTATTGATACGCGCCGCTCCCCGCGCTACCGCACCGCCGCCGCCGCCGCCTGACTTCGTGTTCGTAGCCTAGAGGCTTCTTCAAACAGGCGCGACACGTGATAAAATCGCGCGCGACACAAATACGATATCCCTAGGTAAGACTGGTTGTCAGACTTTCGAGCTTCTGACGGCCCGTAACGACTGTCAAAGATCCAGAGATTCAGATTATTTTTTTCAGATTTTACTATGTGTACATCAATAATAAAATAAATAAATAACAATATTAAACAAATAATAAACATATAAAAAAAATAACAATTATCATATTCACAATAAAACCTTTTCATTTAACGACCCTAAAAACGTCGACAACCCCTCAGGTTGAACTGCGTTTAAAAAAAAAAAGACCCTAAAAATGATAATCCGGACAAAACCGTAGCATCCAATACCTATCTCACAATCGAGAATCTTCACAAACACCGCAAGATCGATGACAATTAAATCGGCGACTAGCTCGCGCCGCTGCGTGGCCCGCAAGCGATACCGAGGGGCAATTTACATTAATTCGCTATATTTTTGTTCCTCCTCGTAGTACTCGTTCGTCGTAATCCGCGTCGTATTATGCAAACTGTTCACCGTGACCTGATTCTAAACGGGCAAACAGTTCAGTTGTAGGAACATAATAGGAACCCTATTGTTACTGATGTTGGTTTGTAATTGAATTTAATTGGACACTTAACTTCGTCTGGAATACTTATCTAAACGTATGGCGGGTTCATGGGCAGCTGGTTTTTTTTTAGACTAGAAAAGCGAGCAGGCTGCCTTGGACGATAAAACTATTCAATTTTTAATCTCGTATTAATACTTTTAGCACATAAATGTACAGAGGCGGACTTAATGCCATAGACATTTCCTACCAGTCAACCATACATGTACAGAGGCGGACTTTCCTACCAGTCAACCTTTGGGTGATGCAGAGACAAACAGTGGTAGGTGCAATCATGAACATCATCATCATCTGCCTAACCTTTTCCCATCCATTTTAGGGTCGGCTTCCAGTCTAACCGGATGTAGCTGAATAGGTACCAGTATTTTACATGGAGCGACTGACTATCTGACCTCCACAACCCAGTTACTGGGTAATACGATACCCCTTGGTAAGACTGGTTGTCAGACTTTCGGGCTTCTGACTACCCGTAACAACTGTCAAAGATCCACGAATGACAGCCGGTACCAACAGCTTAACGTGCTTTCCGAGGCACGGAGGGTCTTTGTATGTAAAGATGGTCACACATCCACGGACCGACCGCGGCAAGCGTAGCTTAACCTGATCGATCGACCCGTGCGGCTGTTATTACTTAGCTACAAGCCCCAAACACTAACTGCGGGGTCGGTAACCCCACAAAAAAAACCCATAATTTTTTTTTTTGGATTTTATTATTCTCTTGCTAATTTAATTTCATCCTGTATATCCATTTATACAGATTTTCAGTCGTTATTTTAACCACAAATAATAATTATGTCTTATCCAACAGATACCTATCTACTGATCAATGTTATTCTAAGATCCTCAAATCGAAATCAATGCGAGAACTTTTCGTTTTGAATTGCGTCTTCTAGCTAATACACATAGATATGTTTATATGACCAACGAACCCATTATCCGTCTTCAAGGATTCTTTTCTGAGCACTTTCCTCAAGTATCGTAACAAGCAACTTATGAATGATAGAGGGACATTCGGAGTTATGAATAATTCATGACAATATGATTATATCTATTGCGGCCACAAATTCACAGAAAGAGGTCCAAGTGGGATATATTATTGCCTTTGGTACAATCGTTAGCTAAAAAAACATCAGTTTCTGGGCTGATTTTTCCAACGCCAGATAATTTTATGCGAGAAATGGTTTTGAATTTTTGACATTTCTTCCATACAAAATCTGTCAGACGTCAATTTTATTCCACGAATAAAAATTATGTTTCGATTGAAAAATCTGCCCTAAGTAGTTTTAAGGGGACAATGTACGTGAGTGGAGGTCTTAAAACTGACATGGCATAAGTATTTAGGTCAGCATACATTCCTGTTAGGGAATTGTGAACCAGTAAGAATGAGAGGCTTGTCATAGGAGCGTGGGAATTGGCACAAGATAAAAGATTGTCCTATTTATTTATTTTTATTTATTTATTCAGTTTCGGACAACAATAAAATCCATCTTGTTGGAGATCAACACCGGCAACACGAAGTCTGGTCACCGGCAACTTTGGTCAACTGGACCCACTCGAAATGGACCCACGGCATCACTCAACCTAATCACATTTTGAATAATCGACTGGACCCACTGCCCAATTTTATATATATACCTAAAGAGTTATTGGTAAAACATTAACCACCTTTTAAGAGGTCATTGTACTCATCATTATGAACAACTTTTAATAAGGGACCAAATAGGATCGCGCAAAAAAAAAAATAGTGACCTCTTAAGAGGTTGCTAATGTTTTACCAATAACCCTGTATATATTTTTTTAATACGAATTAAGTGTCCAAGGCACTCAAAGAATTGGTTGCTATGAAAAGGTTGCTGTGCTCAGCAGTGGGTGGGTGGATGATGAAGAGTGAGAGTACACCGAATTTTGTCTTATAAAAATGGAAATCGCACTTGACAAGGAACAATAAAATTGTAGGAACATTTCTTCTGTAGTTCAGTCTTATCAATAATAACATTAAGCATAACTTATGCCTATAAACCAGAAAAAAATTCCTTACCGGTTTTTATTATATCTCAGAAGTTATACCTTTTCAATACCGTGATCGCGACTCCGAGAATGAAGTTCTAACAAGTCTCAGCGAAAGTAAGGCTATACATGAGGAATACATCATAATAAACAGGGAGCATATATCCGACCGATCGAATCTCTTGTGTAGCCGACGATATAAAATAAGTAGGTACAGAAGGTCGACTCCATACAATGAGCGAAAATGCACATACATATACATAGACTCGTACGCATGGCGATCTCAAACTCATGCTTCATCATCATTTCAGCCGAAATACGTCCACTACTTGGCATAGTAGGCCTCCACTAAGCGTTGCCACATCTCCAGTCCTATGCTTTTCGCATCCAGGGGATGCTTGCATTTTCTGTATGTGAAGTATGTCTATGGTTTGTGCCAAAAGTATCTGATGAATTGTAAACAAATTGATCAGAAAACGTACCTTTGCAATCAATTTGTAGTGCCACTCATGTAATTGAATGCTTTGATTTGGTTATTTGAATACTTAAACCATATATTCGAATTTTAAATCACCTGAAAGTGGTTTTACGAGTACATCAGACAATTGTGGCTTAATTTTATAACTTCAATTTTCGGCGATGTTTTTTTAATTACAATTTAAAATGTTATTCAAACAATAATTGTTGGAAATAGTGGTGAGATCAAAAGTTGAGAACTTCTAAATACAGAGGAATATGTTACTAATTCCCTTTAGTGAGTGATTGCGTAAGAATTTTACCTGAACAGAGTTTGTTTACATTTTAATTAGATACTTTTGGAACAGATTATAATTATGCGTGCGTGCGTCTACGATTTTTGTGAGCAGGCCTTCTGGACCAATCTATATTGTAGCGAGGATTTACGATGTTCTTCAGGAAATGAGACGATCAATGGAGGAGCCCCGACACTTTGACATAGTTCTCATTGTGTAACAAGATCATGTGGTATCATGTTCAGGTTAATGTCAGCCACTTAGATTTTATTAGCAGCCGCGGTATGTTCTAGTCATTATAAACTAAACGGTGTAAGGAGGATAGTATGATAAGCTTTTGAATAAGTTTCTAAACTGAACAACATTTGAACATTTCATTTATTTTTAGTTAATATACCAGACTTACGAAACTTTAACGCTAATAGGCTCCCAAAAGGGTCTTTGGTTAAATGGTACCTCCAATAAATTGAATTATAAGTATTCAAGTCATAACTGTAAATAAAACAAGGTAATTTTAAAGTTGGCCCTTTCTAAATTGGCTCTAATCGGCAAACTGTGGCTAACCTTTCGAAGAATTAAATAATGTTATTCCTTAAATAACCCTTGAAAGGATTAAATATTTTCCATAGGTACTAAAGTTATTTCCCTTCGATATTATTCCGAATATATAATTTTCCACTTCCACGAGTAATTATACAAAAATCTATATCGATCCTAAACTCGAAAGTGTTTTTAAAAAAGTCGTTTCACCTATATTTTATGCGGATACGAAATATCGCATTAAAATGTCGTTAGAAGCTATCCCAGTGGGTTATTGATGCGATTTTTTTACCGAGTCCGCAGGTGGGGTTACCCGTCCTAATGATCACCCGTTGTGCCAACAATTACCTACGATTTTATGAACTTTTGTATTTTATTTTGAAGCTCGTTTTTATAATTTCTCCCTTCAGGCATTCAGTACCATCTATATCTATCTATGTACACATAATGTACCACAAGCGGTACAAATTTGTACCTGCTCGTCCCTGAGAGGTAGTCGCTTTCCGTGTCTGTCTGTGTGGCCGCAATGTTCTTCTAAGCTACGCATCAGATTTAATGCAGTTTTCACAAACAGTATGAGAATTTATTCCGGAAGGTTTGTATGCATAACAATTATTAAACTAACAAATAATACAGAAATCTCGATGTTTTGTCATGTTTTTAAAAACCCGTGCGTGCGTTTTTTAGTCGGCGCTTAACAAGCAAATTAATTAATTACGTAAAGCGTGATGTACCTAATTTAGTAATCTTTGTTCATTGATTGTTTGGCGCCGACTCAAAATTACTTTGGTATACTTACATTAGTTTAAGAACTTAATTATTAAGGTTAATTAAAAAAGGTTTATTATTTTTTCATTTTCAATTTCTTCGGCGGTTTAATTTTTTTGTTAAAAAGTTTTGAATATTAATAATTGATAACTTTAATATCCTGTTAATTATTTTAATCTTAAGTACTTATCCTTAGAATATAGCCGTAATTACCACGTCTTTTTTTACATTGTTCTCACCTAAAGAAGCAACAAAAATAATGTAGGTACCCAGGACTTTGGATCTTGATTTGAAAAAGTGTTCTTGGAGCTTCTTGCCCGTTCTTCTCCATTGAGATCTACGTTTTGGAAGGGGCAACTAGCTTCAACTTTCTGACTATTTGAAAATTCAAAAGTGCCTTATGGCTTTATTAAAATAAATGCTTTGAGTGTGAGTTTGAGTTAATCACGAAGCTATTTTATTCGTGAAGAACAGGTTCTTATTAATTATGTATATTGTGTGTGTGTGTGTGTGTGTTATTGTGTATTATTAGGTATCGCATTAAATTAACTACTTATCGCATAACTAGCACTCTACGACTTTATAAAATATTTTCATATCATGCAGTTTTAGCAAGTGACCAGGTGACCAATTCTCGTACCATAACCATAATCAGCCTATAATGTTCCCACTGCTGGGACACAGGCCTCCTCTCGGTGAGAGGGAGTGGGCCGTAATCCACCACGCGGGCCCAGTGCGGATTGGTAGATGATATATATCAATTCTCGTAATCAATGACAAAAACTTGTCAAAATGTAGGGAAATTAGAGGCATTTTTGGCAGATTGAAACTGAGATCAGACTTTGAAGAATTGCCCCACAGATTTACCGAATGGAAAGTGTTTCAAGTCAAAAAATATCCACTGAAGCTGGCTGACACGGATAGATTTTTTCAATATACAGGGTTATTGGTAAAACAAACAACCTCTTAAGAGGTCATTGTACTCATCATTATGAACAACTTTTACTATGGGGCTAAATCTGAAAACGCGAAAAAAAAATCAGCTGTTCCCTACATTTTGACGAGTTATACGAACATAACTGTAGGAAACAGCTGATTTTTTTTCGCGATTGCAGGTTTGGTCCCATAGTTAAAGTTGTTCATAATAATGAGTACAATGACCTGTTAAGAGCTTGTTAATGTTTTACCAATAACCCTGTATATAGGCATCTACGGTAGAGTACAGACCCAATGTGTTTTAGGCTTATACCGGTCTAAAGCACTACACCATAGAAGCAATAAGCGGAGTTTACATACGCTCAACAAACGGATTCCTGACATATATATACATAAGTTTATGTAGATATGCCTATGTACAAAAGTCCATTGTAAATAACGTTCCTGAAATATCAGTAAGAGATAACATTACTCTATTTCATATTATTTAATGTGACATTATGTTACACAAACATTTGTCCAAAAAGGCATTAAAATGTGTACACATCGTTTGCATAATTAGATTATTATTATCAACCTATTCGTTGTCACGAACGACGAGAATGACTCGTATCATTATTTCAGTGGATAGTTTCAAATATTATTATATCTCTGTATTTTGTCAACTGTACTGACTAAAACCCATCCGTGTTCCTTCCTTAGCCCTTTATGTTCCGGGCCAGCGGTAACCCTTTTGGACAATCCCGCTGACCCGGCAGCCTTCGGCCCTATGGGGTCCTCGATGCTGACATCTCTTTGAGGCGCGCGTGGAACACGTACGCGCCGTCCGGCACGGGCCTGGTCCTGATCGGACGGTGAGCTACCCATTACTCTCCGCCCGCAGGCCCGCGCCTACGGTGGCCGGAAGTCGTCGCACGGCTCCCGACGCCCCCCATCCCCACCTTAGGCGCGGCCAACTAGTTCCGCGCGAACTATAGCTACCTAATTGATAATGGCAACGATGCTTGTTCACCATATAAACTTAAATTAGGGTGTTTGCAGTGGTGGCCCAGTGGTAACGGCCGCCACTTACAAGTTGTAAGCCGTAGGTTCGAACCCAGTCAGGCACTTTACCCTGTGTAAAAACGGTGAAGAAGAACATCGTAAGAAACCGGGACGTCCTAGAACCAAAAATTTTAAGACATGTGACATCAGCAGTGGGAACATTATAGGCTGATTATGCTTTTAGAGTATTTCAATCTTTTGCGAACAGACAGCGCGAGTAAAGGACAGCGACGGTTTAATGACGTTTTAGAGGTGTCAAATTAGTTTAGCGGCAACAAGGATGTTTTGGCGCCTGAATGACATTGACTGGGGGGCGCGTTGTTGGTAAGACATTTGTGAAATTTTCCCAGAAATAATTGTACTTGACAAAACAAGATGGCGGCGTTCGTTCCGACTTGGGCCACGCGCAAAAAGAAGCTTTTCGCGTTGTATCTTATAAACTTCAGCGTGTTTTTAAAAATTCGTATGGAAATAGTTCAACTTTGTCAGCTAGTTTTTACTTCTGTCTCTTTCTTGTATAGAGAAAGAAAAAGATAGTATAACTGAAACAATTTTTAGTTGGTGCGCAACAGAATCAGCCCTATTGTTGTTTAAAAATAAAATGGATGAAAGATTGAACTTGCGTACATCTTGTTGCATAAATGTTTGAATATTTTAAACATTCAGAGTGATCATTTCAAACATCTGCGTGGCAGCCATTTTGAAAAAAAAAAAACAAAGTGGCGGACACGTAGGTATGCCACGTACATTCAAAGTCCTTCAAATCTCGTGTTTGAGTAACCCAATAAAGTCTTGTTTACACAAAACAATGATTATAATACTGATTGGCCCTCTACAGAGATAATTACAGTCTCAGTATTCATAACAAAATTTGGCTTAATGAAGCGTCTAATAACACAGGTCTACATAAAATCAAAGGTTCTTATTACTAATTAGAAACTCAACAAATTACTCGGTAAAATGAAGCCGTTTGTTCTAGTCTAGGTATTTTACTAACGAACTCTCTCAAAGTGATCTTGTAAAATGTGTACGAAATCAAGTACAGACCTATACCTATTAGAAGATAAAGATTATTCATTTTCCTTTGTTTTTCTGTGCGAGTTCATAAAACGCTAATTAATTTGATACTGTTCTTTGTAGAATCTTGCGAAAATTAATGGGTAGCTACAAATTAATTAAAAATGTCTGTTTAGAGAATATAAAAGTTAAACTAATTTACACATTGGACTCAAGTTTGTAGGTAAGGATCAAGCTACTACAATCTGTCAAATTTCTTTAATAGATTTTCTACTTTATTTCTAAAGCATAAGGTTCAAAATTGATTGGGAAAATTTGACAGTTTCGGGTAGCTTGATGTGCTGGCGTCTGTACATATGGTTTTTTGCCAAGATAAAGGTCCCTAAATATAGACTAATTTATTAAGATAGTGACAGTTCTGTATGTCGTTCTGTTTGTTTCTAGGTTAAGTCAGAAAAATAAATTGTCAGGAAAAGTGACTACAGTTCGTCCACAATGAATTTACGTCTGACAGCTGCAATCTAACAGCAACCTTATTGTAACGAGATAAAGATCACAATGATTTTGACAGATCAGTCAGTGGCAAGAACTCAACAGCAACCTTATAAGAATGAAAACAGAAATCACTGTGATTTGGATAGTCATGCAAAATCTGAGGCAAAATAACTGTCATATTTTGACAATTGCTTTGTGTCAATTGGTAAAGATAATTTTTGACGTAGGGTGTCAATTTGTTGAACATTTATTTAAAGGGTATCATTTAAGCTATCACCAATTTAATTAGTTTTGTGTTTCTTAAATAATAGGGTTTGTCCTCCAAATAGTAGATCTGTCACCAAAATGTAGTCACCAAACAATGCAAAATCAGTTCCACAATAAATCACCTAAAATCCTGAGATATAAGGTCTAGTACCAAATAAATGTTTTTGTATGTATTATAATAGGTGTGTCCTAATAAGTATTTAAGCAAACTAATTTAAAGAGATCACCAATAAATCATATTATGTTACTAGAAAATTGCATTAAGTTCAAATATCCTTTTTCCATATCCTTCAAGTATCCTTTTTCCATATTTTTTTTCTTTAAAATTTAGTCGTTTCTGGCACTCGCCGGCCGCTGCCGCGGCACCGCTCGCTTCGCTCGCTCGGCTCGTGCGTAGGAGGTCACAGTTTTAACCTAACCTAACCTAAGCATTTTTTTTTAAATAATTAACCTCGTAACTAATTCGGTTCTCGATAATGTCCGATCTCTTATTTTACACATATATTAACATTAATTTGATAATTCATACCTGGGAACAATTTTTGTTTATCTGAGAACGAAAATATTTCGTGGCGATAGATCTATTTATTAGGTGATACAACTTGATGACAAATATAAATTTTGGTGATAGAAAATATAGTTCCCTTATTTAAATCCCCAGACTGTACCAATTACATATTAATACATAACATACATACATAATCAGCCTATAATGTTCCCACTGCTGGGACACAGGCCTCGTCTCGGTGAGAGGGAGTGGGCCGTAATCCACCACGCGGGCCCAGTGCGGGTTGGCAGATGTCACATGTCTTCGAATTTTTGGTTCTAGGACATGCCGTTTCCTCACGAAGTTTTCATTCACCGTTTTGAGAGCAGTGGTGATGAAATAATTTACACAAAGTAAAGCGCCTGTCTGGGTTCGAACCTACGACCTACAACTCGTAAGTCGCGGCCGTTACCATTTGGCCACCACTCTTGCTTAAATATTAATACTGTTAATTATTAGAAACAAAGAACATACAAACAGATCTTCAATCTTCATTTGTATCACTGTTTCCAGCAAAGCTCTAATGATTACACGAGTGCATTCACGGTAGAAGTAAATGTATTTTTCTCAAACGAGGACTGCATTTGCGGTGGACGTGACCAGAAAGTGTGGAACAGTCTCGTGGTTCAGGCGTAACAAATTCACGGCTAAAACTGCTTGTGTGAGAATAATAAAACGGACTTCTTATTTTTACTGTTTCATTGCTGTAGTGGTCTTTGCAGCCAGTTTTATAGCAGCACGATTTTAGAATTACTTACAACAAGTTTAATTCAATTACTGAAAGTCCACCGCTGGAAATAGATACTTTTATGTGCGCTGAACCACCTTTCCATCCTCCGGTGGTTTTTTTTGTTGTTATAGACCAGAGGAAGCTACAAGTCAACTCCTTGACTCTTAAGGTGCCACTAGTCGATATTTTTTTCATACAAATTTCGGGAGAGTATTACTCCACTTTTTAACATTATGTATCCAAAGTTTGACATGACATCGTTTTGACTTATTATTAATTTTGTCTGTACGGAAACAGAATAGTAAAATAAAAAGCCATTAAAAAGTTATGAGCCAACAAAGATTAGTTTTTCTTGCTATTTTTAAAGTAACTTTGGGTGTAAATAAGTAATAAAAGAACTGTAAAATCTTCAAAACAAAGTCAGTACCGAAAAAGCTTAGTTATCGAAGAGTTCAATAAACTTTATTTGTAATTGATTTATGCAGTGTTTTTTTTCATAAAACTCGATTTTACAAAGTACCTTTCAAATGGTTTTACGCGTCCTTCATTTCGGATCGGTTTGTCTGTGCGTCAGAATAGCCGTTGTGCGTGTAGACTAGCGTCTAACTGCTCATCACTGATACTATCTCTGTCATACACTAAGCCAGGTGAGACAGCGTGCTTTTTGGCCATGACCACCAGTGAGTTCGAGCTCGAGACTAGTTTACTCTTAAGGATCCCTTGGTCGACTTTTTGAGTGGTTATTTACAGGTAATACAAGACAAACGATCACTGCCTTACAAAGAAGAACTTTGGTATGACAAAAGTTCGTCTCTAAAACTGGTATTTTTACCCTAAAAATTCACTAATCGCTAAAAACAACATAACGTTCGCTGAGGATATCAGTTTTGAGCTGAACTAACTACAACAAGGTATCAAGAGCACTCGAGTCAGATCCGCGCGCATTTTCAATTGTTACGGTCGACTCGCAGCCAATGAGCCGAACGTTGAGTGATGTCGACCATTGTCTGGTACTGGAAAATAGTGTATGAAATCGAAGTAAAGGGCAGAAAAAGTAATTGTTAAACTAATTGGACTACCAGTTTAAATCGTCCGTATATTCAAACCTGTGCCATACATATTATAGAGGTATGAGGAGCAGGGTGTAAAGTTCGCCCAGCGATTGATGCCAGGACGTTGCATATATGCTTGTTGTTGTATTGTAGTTGCGCGGTAAACTTTGCTTGCGCGATGCAGGATTTTGCGTGACGTCAGTTTGATGCGTAGTTAGCATGTGGCGGTGTAGATGGCCGCTACATTATTATACAATTGTCATAGAATGACAGTTGTATGAAATGGTTAAAACACGTAGGTCTCAGAGATGACAAGATAACAAGGGTCTTTGACAGTCACTGTCACAAAATATTCCAAAGAAATCGTACCGTGATAGGCGTTTAATTTTTTTATATTCCTTTTTTATTTCGTAATTTTTAGTTTTAAGTAAAAATTGGAATATTTGTTTGTAATAAGTAGGTAATAGTTTTGTTGTAAATATTGCACTAGAATTTGACCAAGGTTTTGAGATGTTTACCCTTTGACATTACACCTGTAGCTCGTATCAATAAGCCAGGCCATCACACTTACACGAATAAATTAGTCCATATCTTGAAAATTACTGAATCGATTTTGAGGAAACTTGCACTGTTCCCTAAGTTGAAGTAAATGTAAGCTAATAAAAAAATGGTCACGATCCGATTAATAGTTGCGGAGAAATGCGTGGAGCATACATACATACCTACATAAAGACATCTATAGAATTTTGTATAATAGGCTATTTGACAATGTAAAAAATAAGGTCATAATTATTAACACTCGTATAGATTATCGCTTTTAAAATCGATTTGCATTAATTTTACTACAAAACAATGTATTATTTATAAAAAAAAACCCGAAAAAACTTCATCTTTTTAAATCTGGCGCCACGTAATCGAAAACGGTCTGGATTGGCTGAACTTAAGATGATGATGATGATTGATCTGTCAACGATAGACAGAAATTTACTAAATCATGACGATTTAGTAAATTTCTGTCTATCGTTGACAGAACTCTATTTATCTAGTATCTCGACCGTTTCAACGTTTGTTTACGTGAATCGTGACGTCACGACGCCATATTGTTAAAGATACTAGTAGCGTTTTGGCGGCTTATTTAAACAGTACATTTTTATTTACTATTTTTTAAAAGAAATAAATTTTGCAATTTGAAGTAATAGGTTTTTGTGGGCTCGTTAGACACCATTAAATAATCTGAGATGTTTATCAGAAACCAGTCAAATAGCCTATTATTTGTTGAAGCGTTAATAGATTGTCACAGTATGTGAATATAATACAGTTCCAATAATATTACATACGTGTCGAATTGATAACAACCTTTTTTTTTAAGTCGATAAAAAACGTATTGCATTGACATACCGAAAAGCTTATGTCAATACTGTTGAAAGTTGTAGTAGAAATAAGACACGTTTTGAAAGCGATTGTCTTGTCTACAAGGTCCATTTGTCCATGTGACAGTAAGATCATTTGAATATTAATGAAGTTTCAATGCACTGGGTATTGTTGTCAAAAATGATAGTAATCATAAGGTCGACTATACCTTACCTAACATAGGGATCTTCGTGACTCAACAGTACGTGGATAATCTTGATTTGCCGTCCACGTTAGTACTCTAGGTGCCCTAATTTCGCCCGCGGCGGCCATTTTTACCTAGTCAGCGAGCTGAAAGTTATCACTACTTTCCATCATTTTACACTGTTATGTTTATGATCCGGACACAGCGTTGAAAAAAAAATGTTAGTCATTATGAAATATTTCTATGCTGGGGGGTTTAGAATCTTATGCTGGATTTATGGTAAAAGTTTGCGTGTCGATGTCTTCACACCAAACCCACCGACCCGCCGACCCAGGCAGATGACTTGATGTCAGCAGCTTTATTTCAAAAGAATCATGTCGGCGACTTGTACCCGCGCGTGTCGGCGAGTCATCATGTCAGCGGGTCCCGGCGGCTTTGGTGTGTATTGCGCTTTACAGTGTGTATACTATACCGCCACATATGAACTAAGTTGTCGTAATCTACATCGTGAATTCGCAATATCAAAGTTATCTTAGATATACCTACGGAATTCCGACATCAATCGTTGGGTAGTAACCTACCAGACACAGGTCGGAGGATCCACCCTTTTTTATTGAGAATAAGAAACTTGCCACCCTGTTTGTTTTATTACCTGTAAAAGACAAAAACCCGTCCCAATAAATTCTGCTACCTGAACGCAAGAACGATTTCGTGAGTAACTGTTGACTGCAAACAGCTTGGATTCTCGCACGTTCATTTGTTTTTGTACAATTCAATTGTTTTGCCTGCTGCAGCGACAGGGTTCGGTTTTTATATAGGAAACTAGTGACCCGCCTCTGCTTCGCACGGTTTTTACGACTTGGTACAACGTAAGTTTAACATTAAGAGGGCGCCGCGCCGGCGCAAACGCCGACCGCGCAGTGGCGCCCTCGTCGTTTGTTTGGTTATTTCTTTTATTTTAGAATGTAAATGCAGAAAATAATCACTAAAACGGAAAATAGTGGCCAGTATTATCTCTTTTACTGATTATAATAAAACTAAACAATGTAAAACTACCGTTTATAATAATATTAACTTATAATCTTGTGGAGCACAACTTAACGTGCTTATTTTCTGCATTTTCATTCTTAAATAGAAGAAATAACTAAATGTGTTAATGTGTTATTCACATTAAACCTTTCGGAATTGTTATCAAAATCGTTTTAGAGGTTTAGAAAAACAACGCGGTCACACAGAGACCGAAAAGCGACTTTAATTTATAATAATAATTACCTATGTAAATAGATAGACCATTCAGTATTTACTTCGTGAAATGGACCTTATTCGTAATAATATTACCAACCTACTTGACATCATCCGATGAGCTCTTGTCACCGTCGGCGTTCCAGCTGTATTAGAACCCAATGGTTTGGCACGCGACGATGGCAAGAGACCGGACGGTATGTCTTTATTTCCATGGAAGGTGGGTAGGCCTTTAGTGTGGGACGCTACGTGTGTCGATACTCTTGCGCCATCCCATCTTCCTGGCTCGGCATGCTGTGCTGGCGCTGCTGCTGCGGCTGCGGAGAACCTCAAGCGGCGAAAATATAATAACCTCATCGGAAATTATATTTTCGAGCCGTTTGGGGTTGAAACCCTCGGGCCGTGGGGTCCGAGTGCTCATGGTATTTTTAAAGATATTTCGAAACGGCTGGTTGACACTTCCCGTGACCCAAGGGCTGGCTTTTACCTTGGCCAGAGGCTAAGCATCGCCATACAACGTGGTAATGCCGCCAGTCTCTTGGGTACATTACCAGTCGACAGCGATGCGGATGAGTTTTTCGACGCTATTTTCTAGTTTCTGTATAGTTTTAGTTATGTTAGAATTTAATTTTGTTATTTTTACCTGTCTAAATATTATGTACCTACTTTAAAGGTAATATGTGCCTACTTACACGTGAATTCTAGAGAAAATTGAAGATGTAGATACGACAGGAAATTGCCGGGAAATATATTATATTTTATTGTCATTTTTTCCTTAAGTTTATTTGAAATTATTATGTTTGATGGGATTTATTCGAGCATTAAATATTGAGAACCAGTAGTAATTTATTGTCTAATATTGCCTGTCTCTCCCTTCATGAATGTTTCCGGGGAAAAAACAAGTTTTTTATTGATTTGTGTGTCCATAGTCCTTCTATAGTTCTAGGTAACCGTTCCGTTCCATATCAAGCAATAGTCCTACACCGAGCGTTGTCCTTGGGTGCACTTGCATAGTGCGCACAGGGATAATCCTGGGTTGGTGGTTCATTTAATTAAAATCGTGTAACGGGCCTCTACGAGTTGGTTTCGGCCCCTCGTACGCCTTTCAAAGGTCCGGGACTCAAGGGTCCCGAGATATGTCAAACACACTTTCAATAATAATAATATAATGGTCCCGCATGACAACCACGCGAAAGCCGAGAAAGATAAACAAATCAAATATCTTGGCTCGCGAGGTTGTCGTTATGTGGGATGTGGACTCAGCGAGTATTGTGCCGATAGTAGTAAAAGTAAATGTTTTAATAGCCAAGAGCCTGGACTACCACCTGAGGAGAGAGAGCCTCCTCGGGTGTTAGTCCAGGCTCTGTTGGGCAGCTGAATTAAGAGCTTGATTCCGAAAGTGTACTTCTGGGCACGGCTCGCATTGTTAGGAGGTTCCTCTATCTGGAGCCCTAACGTTTGCGCATCCGCGAACATACCGAGGCACTACAAAAGCTTGGTAGCCCCAACAGTATCTTGAATGCATTGTTGTACTGAACGCGAAGAGCATTAACAGCTTTTTGAGTGAAGCTAGTTCAAAAAGTACTAGAATAAAAAACTTGACAAACTTTATCCGTACCCGAGCACCGTGAGAACCTTCGAATCATCACAATTACATCTCACTGCTAATCTTCTTGGTTCCTGATCTACATCTTGACTGCCCGTTGGTCTCGTGACTGCTGAGCGTGGGGTCCTGGGTTCGATTCCCGGGTCGGTCAATGTCTTATTGGGTTTTTCCATAAGGAAGTTCTTAGTCACAACCGGGAGTTTGGAAGTTGGCGGTGTGATACCCCCGTACCTTGGAAAGCACGTTAGGTCGTTGGTCTTGCGCCTGATCTCTCTCCGGTCGTGTCGGATTGCCGTCCCATTGGACTATGAGGCTGAGGAAAGATGGAGTACACCTGTGTCTGAACACACACTTGTACATAAACTATAATATCTCACGCTCCAATCCCGATGGCTAATCTCCATTGAGATTGGCCGCCATGGCCGAATGCGGTCTGGGGGACTATAGGTACATCTATATTGTCCTTCAAATTCTCCCAACAATATGCCTTATTTGTATAAATGCATAATGGTATATTTTTATCGCAAACCAGATTTTCATAACAAAGCAAAATTTTATCAGTTAACCACAACTCGAAACAGCATAAAAACGTTCCTTATCGCCGTATTTCATCGTGAATACGCTCAAAGATACATATTTGAGCACAAAGGAACGATAAACGTAACATTTTTCATAATATATTTCGTACTAAATCTTCCAGCTTTGCGCAGACATATTGAGAATTTGATAACAATTTTACCGACATTTTTAATATCCGTTTAAAGTTGGTTTCCACAAAATCACGGTTCTTTGTGTATCTTTTATAATATTATATTTTATTCTGTGATGTATACAATGCTAACACCTCCGTTATTTAAGTTTGTGTGAATAAATCTTTGCTTTATGAAACTTCAGTCGACGAACAATGGATGCTATTTTTCTGCATGCTGGTTTCTTTTCTGCTGTAAAGACAATGCCTATTAGTTTAGAAACGGGTTCATTGGTTCATTTGTCTTTTGTTGGAGTAATAAGCTAGAGCAGTGGTGACCAAGTGGTAGCGGCCGCGACTTACGAGTTGTAGGTCGTAAGTTCGAACCCAGACAGGCGCTTTACTTTGTGTAAATTATTTCATCACCACTGCTCTCAAAACGGTGAAGGAAAACATCGTGAGGAAACCGGCATGTCCTAGAAACAAAAATTCGAAGACATGTGACATCTGTCAACCCGCACTGGGCCCACGTGGTGGATTACGGCCCACTCCCTCTCACCGAGAGGACGCCTGTGTCCCAGCAGTGGGAACATTATAGGCTGATTATGTAATAAGCTACTTGCCGTGTCATTCTGTAAAAATCTCACCGTGATAACCTCGATGAAGTGATCTAGAAGTGAATGGTCAATCCTTAGCATCAGCCGGTATATTCGGTAAAAATTTCAATGAGAAAACTTAGATGAGTGATGCTATAGGCCGACCGCTTATCTGAGACGTTGCCTGAGGTAGCTGTGCGGTGCGGGGTGATAGTTGTCACAAGTTGACGAATCACTGAGCTCTCGCATCACGTCATCACACTCCTCCCGCACCGCGCTGCTACCTCCGGTAACGTCTCAGTCAAGCGATCGGCATATAGGGATTGACACTATTGACTCTTTCATCTAAGTTAAGGCTCACTTCACCTAACTTTTCACAGTGAGATTTTACCAGAATAGATCGACTGATATATTTTCCTAAACGTTCTTCAAAGATGACATTGATACATTTGGTAAAGCAATTTCAAAAATTTGTGTTCCTAATTTTAAAAAGAAAAAAGCAAAGTTTTATGACTAACTTGTAACTAAACCTATGTAATAAATACAATCGCTGAAATACAAATATTAATAAAAACTCTTGCACTGAAAAGTGCTGAAAATCTTGGCAACACAATATTTGTAAATATTTATTTTTTCAAGGCAAAAATAAACCTTATTACTAACTACCCAATTTATCATTAAACGTAGTTCATAAAAACTCAACAAGAAAATACAACCGACTACTTCCAAAAAAGACACTAAAAAGTGAAGAATAACCATAATTTCGGAAATCGGTGTCTTTGGTTTGTGTTTTCATATTTTGCCACCGACATCCTCCAAATGAAAAAAGAATTACGTAAATCGGCCAAGAAACAAAAGACAAAACCTCGCATAATGTATAATCGCCCCCTTTTTGTGCAGTCGTTTAAAAATATAACCCTTAACGAAGCCAACATTCCCAAAATGTCTTTTGCCAACAAAGGACATATCCTTGTTGGCAGAGTACTTCAAGTATATAAACAGCCAACTCTCCCATCGAAAACCACCGTATAACTGAACGTGTAACTAACGCAGGCAATAGCAGATGTCTCTAACTAGCCGTTAATGTCAAACGCCAGGTGCAATATGTACCCGAGATAGTTTAATTAAATAGCATTGTGTAAGCTTGGGCTCTGCTGGGGATCGTCCTTATGTCCCGACCTAGACCAAGTGGAGTTTCTAACAACACTATTAATATACATCGTTATTTTCATACTAAAGTAAAGATAAGTATTTTGTTGTGTGTGTAATGTGATTTCATTTTTGTTATTTTAGAAGAATTTCTTCAGCTACCAATTTATTCATGTAGTTATATCTGAAATGCTAATACGTAGTTATTATTTTAAGATTAAAACAGAATTGCAATTACATGTATTATTAAATATTTCTCTAACTTGAATAAATGGTGGTCTCCTCTATACTTGTAACGCGATATTCGCAACAAAATATGCATTACAGCGTAACATATTTTCCACAAAAAAAATGTTTCAGGCTACAAAAAATTCTCCACCGTGAAGGAACAACCTCGTAGAACAAAAGAAAACTAACATCCAAGAAAGACTGCACTAAAATGAAATGATGCAGTAACATGGTGTAAGTTCAAGCGATAAGTATTACTCTGGAATGGGTACTTGGCACGCGATGCATTCACGTCGCTACGATACATCATGTTTTCATGTCCGTCGAAAGTTCAGAACGCTTGACGGAGGAGGTTTATTTCACTGCTTGATACTACTGAAAGATTGATATTGTTATGGTAGAACTTTCGTAATATTTTGTTGTCTTAATATTTATGTTTTAGCCTAGGCCCGTCTAGATGATGCCACCCACCCGTCTTCAGGTTGTGGACAAAAACATGGTGAATTACGTATATTTGGAGTAATATTGACAGATTGTCCAAATAGGAAAAAGTGACAGATGTGGAAGTCCTACTTTTGGCAGTGGGACAGAACAGTACCCTAATTGCGTAACACACTATCAATAAAATTCTGTATCTTTGGATTTTGCTAATCCATTCAAAGTCAAATCATTATTTTAAATAGGCACATTAAAGGCACTTTTGAACGTCACAATTGCTTCATATGTTCGAAAACGTTGTCTTCTCAGCAACGTAATAAACGCAACGAATGTTGTTGAACTGTCAAAATGAAACCCATTGCTACTGATTGTGTGTTACGCAATTTACACGCAGGTTGAAAAAAAATAGATAGCCTTAGGAGGAAATTGGAATGGAATTAGGTATATCGTTCTAATTATTTGTCGTTTCACCACATCAACCCACGAACATCATAGTTTCCTATCTTCATACTTCAACTCGTGACTGGAACGGTTGTTTGGCACGCGATGCATCCTGCACGTCGCAGATATACATCATGCGTGCCTCCAGCACAAAATGAAGGTTCTTCTCGTTATGTACCGCTAATGTTATGAACGAGATTTCATGTGGTGTTTCCACTGCGTGATATATTGGCATGTTGTAAACACTGATGTGGTCTAATATGTTGTGTTAATATTTAGGGAAGAATTTAAGAATTTTCAATAGTGTCAATCTTTAGCATCAGGTGGAATGAAAGCTCACTTTACCTTTTTCACGGTGAGATTTCTGCGGAATAGATACGCTGTGCACTTTCCTATCTTCATCCTTCAACTCCTGACTCCTGGCACACGATGCATTCACGTCGCAGAGATACATCATTTGTGCCTCTAGTAAAATTAAGGCTCTTCACGTTACGTTCCGCTAATGTTATGAATGAGCTTTCCTGCAGTGTTTCCACTATGTGATATTGCGATTTTGACACATATTGCGTACATATTTAGGTAGGTTCATTACAATTTCGTAGATGTGTGATATTAATTTGTATTTACTACAGTTTACTAATATCTCTTAATATACTAGATACTTGTAAAAATTCAAAACTCTACTCCGAATTCTCGGAGTTGGTACTCCTATATTCTAACAAGATTAATTCATCCGAAATTAAATCAGAATCCGGTCTGGTATACAGGTAAGTAGTCGGCGTATTATATCATCATCTGCCTATAGTTAACTAGAAAGAAAGAACGAATAACATTTGTTTGGCAACAAATCGTGAAGCAGCACACACCACCACATACCGCACACCACCACACACCACCACACATCGCCACACACCACCATACATCGCCACACACCACCACACATCATCACACACCACCACATACCACAAACCACCAAAACACCATCACATCTAAATAATTGTTCCTCGTCTATTTACCAACATGTAGCCATAAAATGTAAAAACTAACATTACATCCCAGTTACGGAAATTCCGGTAAATTACTTAAGACTTGTCATTAGTATGAGGAGTCTAACAAAGATTAGGATCAACATTCGAAAAAAACCGACTGACGTAATTTTAGACTCGGACAGTTCCAGAATTAGCATGCACTCCAGCGAATTCGACACTTTTAGCCGCTACATCCTAATGTATTTTCCTAGTCAGTCCAACTTCAGTCAGGTGGACTTAACTTTTTAATTGAGTTGGCAACATGAATACCGTTACAGTGTGACTTTCGAATGCTAGGACTCAGTTACAAGACGGGCCTTTATTGCCCTTTGTTGCCAAGTCCCAATAGACCCCCCCTATCGAGTTATCCGTAATGTTATTACCTCTAATAACTATGAATTTTAATAATAGACTCGTTTCGTTGCGATAGGGACTTAATGGGTTACTGAACTGCCGGTAGCAATAACTTTAGACAAATGAAACGGAGTGTAGGAAGTTGTTTAAGGGACGGTCTATAATACATATAAGTCTTGGTTTGTCGTTATTTATTGTTGGCATTTTGGCTTCATGGCTTAGGTACCAGATGGGACAGGATAATTATCAGTATTAGAATGTAGAATATTGTTTGGAGAAAACCATTAAGGTACCTATATAATAAAAACTTTTCAACATTTTCATTTTTCAACCCGTATCTTAGCATAACCATAATCAGTCTATAATGTTCCCATTGCTGGGACACAAGCCCCCTCTCTGTGAGAGGGAGTGGGCCATAATCAATGTCTTCGAATTTTTGGTTCTAGGACTTACCGTTTTCCCCACGATGATTTCCTTCACCGTTTTGAGAGGAGTGGTGATGAAATAATTTCCATAAAGTGCCTGCTTGGGTTCGAACCCACAACCCTACAACTCGTATCTCGCGGCCGTTACCACTGGTCCAAAACAGTTCTCACCCGTACCTTTAAAAAAAATATAAGCCATTAAAGTCCCACTGCTGGGCAAAGGCCTCCTTAATCTCTTTCCACCTCTCTCTGTCCAGAGCTGCCATAGGCCATTCTTTATGAAAGGAGTCCCAGCTCGTCCCGCCATCTCCGTCACGTCGTGCACGGAAGATTGCGCCTGTAAATTATTTTATAGGTCGCCAATTTCAAGTCAGCAATGTAACCAATAAGGCTCGAATGTCTAAATTGCTAACAAGATGCCAATCTTATTTGCATAATGCAAGCATTTCTGTTTCTCCTTAACAACGAAAATTCTGTTTAAGGAAAATTGAAGCTTCGAAATTGGGCGATTTAACGAGGTTCAAAGCTTTGAAGGTTTTCTTTAGGAAGTGGGTCTAATTTGAAATAACATATTCAAGCAGGGAAATTTTAACAATGAAGTGGCCTAAGTGATAAGTGAATTACTTGAAGTGAGGGGAAGGATGAGTATTGCACATTCGTGTTCTTCGTCTTCGTGTCGCCGGCACTGTATTTTAAATCTTGTTTTCCCAAAACTTTGCCACTTCCACGGCGTTGTCTGTGGCAGCGCAGAGGTCACTTTGAATGCATGTTTTGGGACACAGAGGGCAGGATAGGACGTGGAGCATGGTTTGTGACATTCAAGACGTCAAGGTACTTTACCAGGTTGGAGTTAAGTACATCTTCCCACTTGTGTCCGGACGGTTCAGAGACTTCGTGTTATGTAAGGAACGTACAGTTCGCGTCAAATAAATTTGCCGCTCTGAAGTAGGCAACAAGTCACTGCGCAGTAGTTAATCCTATGAATACAACAGCAGCGCGCATGGCGCGGATTGGCGCGGCTAGGAAAGAGCCTAGCTTCAGAGCGGCAAAGTTATTTGACGCGTCTGTGTTTCCGAGCTGATACAACCCGAATCTCTTCAAAGTAAGAGTGAACAGGCTTCTTCTGGGTGAGCTCACTCCATCGTCGACTTTGTCTCTGTCAACTCTGACCTAGACTAGAGTCAAGAGCAAACCCATTTCAAATAAAAAAAAAATAAAAAAACTGTAGCTGGTATTTACATGAAAAAAAAGGCTATGTTTGGAGAGCTAGTATATTAATTTGTTTGGTCTATTAAATTCAGAATGGATCGTATTGAAGTGTTTTGGATTTCGTCTTGCTAGGTAAGTAGTTACGTTCAGGTTACAAGTTATGGACGTAAATATACGACAGTAAATTAAACTTCGTAAGTCAAACTTATGACGTTCCTAGTCTAAAAACAAAAATACGTTTAAATACATAATATTCTATTTGTCACCAATTCACGATATGGTCAGACTTTTAATTAGCTGCAGTAAAATGAAAACACAAGGCCAAAACGCCGAAAAAAATACGTTTGTTATATGGGAGCCCCCCTTAAATATTTATTTATTCTGTTTTTAGTATTTGTTGTTATTAGCGGCAACAGAAATACATTATCTGTGAAAATTTCAACTGTCTAGCTATCACGGTTCATGAGATACCTACAGCCTGGTGACAGACAGACAGTCTGTCTGACTGATTAGCGTCATCACGTCTTCGCGGGGGCAGACGACGACGCGACGCACGATGACGTGCTCCGGAAAGCGTAATAATAGATTTAAAAAAATTGGCACAAGTAATTGGGTCATTTTAATGTTATACCTTATTCAATGGCACATTTGAATTTTATGCCAAGAAGTATAGAAAAATGACACTAGCTCACAGAAGTGTGTAAGCCAAGGGTTAATTTGAATAAGAGTTAAATCAATCAAAAAATCAAAATATTTTATTTCACATAAGCCTACATGGGCACTTACGAAACGTCAGAAGCTAGGTGCACGGTTCCAATTGGTCGTTTCCTATGGAGAAGAACCGGCAAGAAACTCCACGGTTACTCTTTTGAAAAATAATTGGCTTTTACAATATTTTCAAATTACAGTAGGTATGGGAGGACAGCGTAGGCCTGTCAACAAGTACCACGTACTTGATAAAATAAAAAATTATAAAAAAATAAAATATTATAAAACGTACTTTTTTCTTGCATAAAATTCAAAATGTGCCAATTGCCTAGTACCTATTTCTGGAGTGGTCAACTCGCCCATACATAAATTAACTTCGTGCGAGTCGCCTACAGGAAAAATAATATCATGCAAAAGTGTCGATTAGCCCGTTCCGGGCGAGTAAATTCGTGCGAATCAATTAATAAGCCGAAAATGTGAACTGATTATGTGAATAGGCCGTTAAATTCTCTTTTTTTTAAATTAAATACAATTATCTAGAAAACAATTTTTTTTTTTTGTATTTATAGATCTATTTTCTGGAGGTATGAGTTTTTAATTACTGTTAAAATAATTCAGACCAAGCGCAGCTCCTTTTCCACATCACTACTGTTCCAAACACTTTAAAACCGTTCACAAATCACTGTTATACCTACCCAGTTCCGCAATAGAAGGCCGCTCTAATATATAGCTCGGGTTCCGTACTGGACTGCTAGTCAATTAGCTTGACTTGTTTAAAAAGAGTTTTTTTTTTTGTAAAAGTGCTTCCAAACACAACTCCGTAATTACTCCAACTCCTAAATAAAGAGATCGTGGGGGCCCAGTTATAACGGCCCCGACGAGTAGGGTCGTAATTTTAATTTTCGAACCCAAGCAAGCACATTTGCACTTTGTGTAATTAACTTATCACCACTGCTCTCAAAACGGTTATGGAATACACCGTGAGTAAACCGGCATACTATCCGGCGTTGGATGCGAGAAGCACAGAACCGGTCGAAGTGGAAGTGCTTGGGGGAGGCCTATGTCCAGCAGTGGACGTCTTTCGGCTGAAATGATGAATGATGAAACCGGCATATCCTAGGACCAAAAATTAGAAGACCTGTGACATCTACCAATCCGCGCTGGAATTGTACAGCTCCTCCCCACGGCCCGTAGTAGGTTCGTAAGGTCGAACCCAGACACTCACATTCATCATCATCTGCCTAGCCTTTTCCCAACTATGTTGGGGTCTGCTTCCAGTCTAACCGGATGCAGCTGAATACCAGTATTTTATATGGAGCGACTGCCTATCTGACCTCCACAACCCAGTTACTGGGTAATACGATACCCCTTGGTAAGACTGGTTGTCAGACTTTCGGGCTTCTGACTACCCGTAACGACTGTCAAAGATCCACGAATGACAGCCGGGACCAACGGCTTAACGTGCTTTCCGAGGCACGCACATTACTTTGTGTAATTTATTTCATTACCACTGCTCTGAAAACGTTACGACCGACAAATTATTACCTATAGCTCAAAATACTAATCGCTGTATCACTATCCTCTTAAGATTTACAATGATAGCAAAAGTCTTTAGCTCGAGAAACGTTGAAGGGAAACATCTTGAGGAAACCGATATGTCCTAGAACCAAAAATTCGAAGCCATGTGACGGGAACATACCTATGATTATACGTAGGCTGATTATGCTATAATAAATAACTCGGGTTCCGTACTGGACTCCAAGTCAATTAGCGTTACTTGTTTAAAGGGAGTTCTTTTTCATTTTTTTAACACAACTCCGTAATTACTCGAACTTTTACAGAATATGGTGAAGCGAAATTAGTTTGTGTACACGTGGAATGAAAGTTCCAGGAATGTTTTTTATTTCGTTTTCTTTTGCTAGCTGTAATTATCAAGCAATTTGGAAGTGTTTCATTTTATTTTAGTCGCGCGTGTATTGTTATTTTTTAAATAGCTATGTGATGTTGAATTTGGACTTTCGACTGGACGACGTTTTTCGTTTTCCTGCCCACTTTTTTAAATAGCGTCGTCCTTAATGAATTTCATGTTTGCCAAATTCATGATACCTACTTTTTTAAAACGTGGTCCTAGTAGTATTTTTCCATAAAGGATCCGGCCACGAATCTCATAAAAAAAACTGACACGTACCTCAAAACAAGTACTTATTGTTCATTTGCAGATCATCATCATTCTCATCACTTTCCTGCCCTTACAACATTTTTTTTTGGGGTCGGCACAACATGTCGTTTTCTTCCATCTTTCTGTTAATCGTCATCTCGGTAGTCAACCCCCTTTGTAACCAGATATGCCCAAAAAATTTATTAGTTTTAATTTCCGTTATAGAAACAATAGTACTTAAACGGTAGTTCAGGGTAGAATGCACCACGATATTTCATCGAAACCTGTTCAACCATTGAGGAGATTAAGCAAGCTTTCGTATTCTTTTTATTATTCATAAGAATATCTGACATAACCAGGCTTGGCACGTTTTTTGACAGGACATAAAAAGTGACATCGTGACAAATTCGCAGTGGCGCTCGCTCAGTGGGAGGCCTCCCTAATAGGATCAGTGTGAGGGCTCCATAAATAATGCCCTCTTCAGTTTACAGGGACACTGCTACAAAATGCGGGGAAATGATTATTTAAATTTTACATAATTACATATTTATTTTGTTTACAAAATAAACTTTCCTATTTCAGCATAGTGACAGTGACGATACACTTCCCGAAAATGACGCAACGAAATTTCGGTCTGATGTGTCGTAGGTAATTTAAAAAGAATTGCAGGCGTAAAACGCCGAATGCCGTCGCGTAATTTCGCGGTAGATACGTACTTATTTGTTACTTCTGCCCGCGACTTTATTTGCGTGAAATTGCTTGTTACCCCGACCCATCGCATCACTTGACCGCGGCCGCGCTATCACTTCGTTTTCGCTTAGCGCTCTTTCTGTCTTTTGTTGGTTGTGTCTTTCTGCTCGGCTCCTAAGAGTCATCGTCATAATAAATAGCCTCTTCCTCAAAAATGGGGTTATCAAATGCAAAAAGATTTTTTCAAATCCGATTATTAATCCGTCCAAACAAACAAACTTAATACTTTATTGCATTCCTTATGCGTTACATAGATCATGGTATGGCAAAGTAAAAGATCAATATGGACCCTGTCTATTATTTCTTGACTTTTCCGCTTTAATATTAGTATAGATATAGAAATAATAGGTACAGTTATGACCTCTCCTATTTAGATAGATCGGAGACGACCTTTGTTGAGTACCAGTCCCCCCAATGACCTATGATGACCGGTCAGAGGGGATATTGACGGGCTACACTTACGAGATTGATTATTGGGTACGTTATTTTTAGCTGAAAGTGATACGTTATTTTTAGTCACCTTCTTTGCGTCAAAACATTGCTTCGATAAACAAGAAAAAAAATTAAACAAGGTTACCTGAGACAGAATCCAGGATCTCGTCTGTGGATGGCGTCGGTAGCGTTCTGAAGTTTCTTCCTACCCCCATGAGAGGAAGGTGTGAGTTTATTTGCACACCTAGTAAGAGCGTTT
Organism: Oligia latruncula; assembly: GCA_948474745.1. Lineage (NCBI taxonomy): Eukaryota > Metazoa > Arthropoda > Insecta > Lepidoptera > Noctuidae > Oligia > Oligia latruncula. Next base: position 6,751,349 of record OX419699.1, read on the forward strand.
ACGCCGTACGGCAGTTTTTCGAAATGAATGAACCGATTTTAATGAAATTTCATACGCTTAAGCAGGATATAAAGGTCTAAAAAGTTAGTAAAGAATATTTTCGACATGTCTTAGGTATTTAAAAAAAGATAACTGGAAATCTCTGTTTCTATGGAAAATTAAAAATCGGTCTAATTTGGCTGTAACACTATTTTTCGAAAATGTTCTTAACTAACTTTCTAGACCTTTGTAACCTGCTTAATATGCGTATGAAGTTTAATTCAAATTTGTTCATTCATTTCGAAAAACAAGGGCTTCAAAGTTTGTATGAAATGCCGTACGGCGTAAATGCTCCTAAGGCACAATATAAATTCTACATGGGGGCGACCTTTGCCGAGCAGTGGAACAATATAGGTTAACGGAAAAACAAAAAAGATTATATAAATAGGTTTCAAGAACTGTTGTTGTAATTATGTATCACCATATTCAAACAAATAAATAATTTAATTTGAATTCAAGCATAGTAGCTTAAGGTAACGTTGTAGCGTAACTTGAAACAGTCCTTTCTCCAGCAGTGGGGGCCTAAAAAGGCCCCTTTGGCAGAATCATAAAATGATAACATTATGAATTATAACGGACTGTTAACTGTTAAGTTAATCGTATCACATCCCATTGGTGAAGGATTTTTCAGCATTTTTTTTACCGTGCTAAAATACCAATCAATCCAATCCAAATCCAATCCCAATCTATTTGATTATACCTACGTAGTGCAGCGAAACAAAGAAAAACATGGACTGTCTTCGCCATATTATGATTAATAATGTTATCCTTTTATGATTCTGCCAAAGTGGTCTTTTTAGACCCCCTGGACTGCGATAGGCAGAGTTGATTCATTTAATCACTGTTGCCAGACATGCCAGGCGTTATGTCCTAGGCGATATCTTGATGAGTTTTCTCAATAGGCATTCTAAATAGCCTACAGTGTAGAATATTACCCCCAAAATCTGCCAGACAAACTTTAGTTTATGCAAGCATCATTTGGTACCTTCCAAAATAGTTCAATCAAGACTTGATACGCATATATAATACTTCGTGATCTTCTAAAGGTCATTAGCTACCCGGACTTAACATACAAAGACCCAAACTTTGGTTAAATTCTCGAATAATTAGGACTACATAACTTGCTCAAAGTGCGCCTAACATCAAGCAAAGCACTTCCTCTTCAGTTTAAAATCAATCTAACTAGACTTTAACTTAAACTTCAATAGTTAAATGAACTTGTGAACTAACTCCAGCGGAAAATTGCTGGCATTTAGTTAAATCTTAGATTTAAATTGTGGTGAGAGTATCCGTGGAGTTTCTTGCCCGTTCTTCTCCATATGTACCTACTTACTTGGAATGGGCAACTAGCTTCATTTTTCTAACTGACCGACCCTTTGACAATACAAAAGTGCCTGTAATTGGTTTAGGTATTTCAAATAAATGCTTTGAGTTTGAGTTGACCAATTAAGTACCTAGTAAAGATATTACGGCTGCTTTGTGGTTTTGAGTCTTCAATATTGCTTAGGTTTGATGTTGTAAAAATTTACTCAGTAATTTATCTTCGAGTACAGTAGGTACCTAAATCTTCTGTTGGAAGTTTGTTGACGGAGTAATGAATGAGATAAAGTTATTTGTAAACGGTATGGGACTATTTGGTTATCAATGATTGATTTTATTGGGTGTCTTGTAAGTAACGGAGTGATACGGAGATAGAGGTGGTTATCTACTTATACAAATAAATAATTAATGTGTCTGTTTGAAATATGAGATCAGTTTCTTAAATACATTTATGAAAGTACGCCTACGATACTTATAACTTTTTTTTTCTGTCTGTTTCGGATAATCTCTGAAACGACTGGACAGATTTTGACAATCTTTCACTCGCAGATTTTTATAGCTATGAATGTCCCACTGATCAAAGGCCTGCCTACTCTCTTTCCACCTCAAAAGTAGCAGGAGTAACCTAAGATACTTTTATTAAAAAAATGAAAAGGAGTTAAAAGGTATTAATGTCACGCGAACGCAGTCGCGGGCAGCAGCTAGTTCATAAATATAAATACTTTAAAAACATAGATTTCAAAATGAAAAGTCACACTGCTACAAAAATACTTCATTGTGGCACAGTTTACATGCCATAAGTTCGCCCTTCACCTGATAGATGGCGCTGCAAGTCACTTTCAACATTCCAAGATTTTGAAGGGGTGTGCGCGGTGTGTCGCCTACTAACACCGAGAACTGATCGGCCTAGATTTCAAGTGTGTACCTAAGTATTTTGGCACACAAGTTTGAAGCTTAATCATTTCGACCGTCGACCATTATGTAGGTACGTGTAGGAATAGAAATGTAATTCATATCTATGTGTAGGACTCACTGTCTTACCAACTACTGGTTTTGGGTACGCCGAAAATTTGCAAGTTCAGGTGCAGCTGAGATTGACTTGGACGTGCTGGAACCAGATATTTACCATAATATTATGTGAATAGTATCTCACGACTGGACGAAATGTCTTCCTTGTAGTCGTGCACATTGACCGCAAGAATATCAGAAAGTCAATGCTAACGTTCTTAGATCCACGTGACCTTCCCTCCCTACCAATTTAAAAAAAAAATTTTTTGCGGATTCTATGACAGTTGAATAATTTTAAAGGATACTTAAATAAATAATACTTACTTTTACTTGAAAGTAGGTAGGCACAAAAAATATTACAGTTTTTTTTTGAACGCTGAATGGCTCTTGACCTCGATCACGCCTGGTGGAAAGCGATGGAGAGGTCTATGGTGGAGCGAGCGTGCCCAGAAAATGCCTACGGCACTGGAACTCCCACGCATCGACGAAACACAGCAGGCTGCTTGACGCCGGATTATTTATTATGTCCTACTCAAAATTAATAAGATCTTCCAGAATAATAAACAGAGGTAATAATGTCTTGTCATACAGGTAGAAGATATTAATAATTATGGTATGAAGTATTCAGGCGGGTTTCCCACTTTATATGAAGAATATATTAAATTAATAATTATATTAATATTCGAAGTAATGAAATTGTGATGAAGTCTTCCGAGCAGCTTTACCGCAATTACATTGTAATCGAAATGAATACCTACAACGAATTTGCAGCTATATGAATTAGTTAATCATTACCAAGGGGTGTCATGTTACCCAGTAACTGGGTTGTAAAGTTTTCAAGTTGAATACCAGTATTTTGCACGGAGCGGAAAGGGATAAACGGGAAGCCTACCCCAACGTAGTTGCGAAATGAGCTGATGATGATACTCTTTGCAAATATAAGTTTGACATACTAAGGGACAGAAATTGGTGAAAATCTTCGGCAAAATGTAGAGGTTGCTCGGTTCATTCCTTTTGCCAAACGCTATGAATGATTTTTTTGCAACTTTATAATATTAATAGCTGTTGCCCGCGACTTCATCTACGATCCAAGATGAAAAGTATCCTATATCCTTACACAGGTCATGGTCTACCCATGTGCCAAATTTCATCCAAATCCGTTCAGCCGTTTTAGCGTGAAAGCTTAACAAACAAACAAACTTACTTTCGCATTTATAATATTAGTTAGGATTTTGAGCCTACTTGCTGATTTACCTACCTACGTTAAGAATTACATAAGGGTGTTCAGAAAATACCATACCCATTTCTGTCGCCAAGCGACACAGCCTCTCCGGTTTGTTTTTGCATAAGCGTGATTAATTATAGGGAAAGAAATATTTCAACTCTCTACCAGCGTCTGGGTTCCCTTCCACATTTAACCCTTCTGCCTTCAAAGCAAGAGTGAACAGGCATTTTCTGGGCGGGCTTTCTATTGTTTATAAAAAGTCTCAGAAGTTGTCAAAATGGTAACAAATCAGGACCTATACTTACGTAAATTCAGGAGAATTATTATCTATCTAAAATAAAATTCAAAGTCTTAACTGATTGATATATTAACGCACAGCGTCCTAGAGACATGAAATTTGGAGGGTGTGTTCTTTGTGAAGAGTATCCACTATAAAGGGTTTTACGAAATTTCACCCCTAAGAAGATGAATGGGGGGAGGGTGAAATTTACGCGGACGAAGTCGCATGCAGAATCTAGTTTAAACTAATTGACTAAATCTGAATCTGCCTTTCCCAACTATATTGAGGTCGGCTTCCAGTGTACATAGTGTTTTTATACTGTGGTAGTAGTGTGTGTTGTGTAGCCAGATGCAGTTGAATACTAGTAGGTATTTTACATGTAGAGTCTGCCTATCTGACCTAAATTCCTAATGGACTAAGGGCTGATTTCACTAAAGTCTAAATATTTTAAAAATAATATAAAAATATAATAACTTTTATCCTTGACATATCATAAAAATAATCAAGTAATTTAGGAGTAGGTAAGTACCTGACAAAAGTCAGGTAAAAAAAAGTTAATCATAATGTGGCATCACAGCTAAAGTTAGTTGACATTTTTCCACTTCAGCTTTGACGCACCACATTATGATTAAAAATTCTAACAATCTAAATGTTTGAGCTGCTATAACGCTTTTATTGACGAATTCAGACCTTCGACTTATCATAAAAATAAGAAAATAATCTCTTAGGTGTACCTGATAACTTTTTTATTTTAAATCATAATGTGGCATCAAAGCTAAAGTGGAAAAATGTCAACTAACTCTTGGACGCCACCGTACCTACTTGTAAATGGCTTTAGTAACGAAACTTTCAGCTATTCATTGAAAAACAACTCTATATACATGTTCGTTTTACTTACAAAGCTAGTTTTAATGTTGTTTGCTTACTGCGTACATTCAGAGCCTGCTTCTATTGTGTGGGACTAACTTATAAGTTACGTGTACGATACGTGGACTGTAACTTACTTATTTAATGTTGTTATTCCATAATGCATGTATGTTTGTTTATGTGAATTAGTTTAAAATTAACTTGAAATGGTACGTTTCTGAATAGTCGGTGTATTTGAAAGTTTGGGACGCACGTAAAAAAAACTTAAACACTATTTTTATTAAGCGGTACTGCTGAACATGAATATGAGAGCAGCGGGGATAGTGGTAACGCAACTTACGTTGTTGTCGTTGGTTCGAACCCAGACAGGCGGTTTACTTTGTGTATTCATCACTAGTGCTCTCAATACGGTGAAGGAAAACATCTTGAGGAAACCAGCATGTCCTAGGACCAGAAATTCGAAGACATGTGACATCTACCAACCCGCACTGGGCCCGCGTAGTGGATTACGTCCCGCTCCCTCTCACCAGGCCTCCTGGACCAGGAGGCCTGGTGATAATCAGCATATTGCCACTACTACTACTAGTGGCAATATGCTGATTATGCTGAACATAAGGTCCTGGGTTGGATTCCCGAGTTGGGCAAAGTGTTATTGGGTTTTTCCGTCTGGAATTTCTCAACAGCAGTCCGGAGTCTGGATTTGACTCCGGACTGCTGTTGTGTCATGGCCATAGGCTCGCCCCCTATTACATGGGATTTAAACATAACTGGCAAAATGTGTAACCTAATTCTTTAGGAAATTACAGGCGTGGAGTTTTTTTTGTTAGCTTAATTTGTGTCCCACTGCTGGGCTTTTTTCTTCCAACCTCCCTGTCTTGTGCGACCTCTGGACATGTTGGCCCTGCAAATGATATTATTTGCATTTGCAGGTGTTATGTTACAATTTTTTTTACCTATAAGCAAGAAATTAAGCCAAGGTATAACAGTCCTCCAGACTGTATTTCGGCCATGGTAAACAATCTCAACAGTGCGGGAGATATTATAGTGTTCAATTGCATGTGCAAATATCACCACCGGTGCACTCTCCCATAATCACTTTCACAGTCCGATGGGACGACACGCAATCCGACACGACCGGGGAGAGATAAGAGAGCAGTGTTATTTGGTTTTTCCATTAGGAATTTCTTTATAACAGCCTGGAGTTTGGAAGTTGGCGGTGTGATACCCCTGTTCCTCGGAATCGGAAAGCACGTTAAGCCGTTGGTCCCTGCTATCATTCGTGGATCTTTGACAGTCGTTACGGGTAGTCAGAAGCCCGAAAGTCTGACAACCAGTCTTATCAAGGGGTATCGTATTACCTATTGATTGGGTTGTTGAGGTCAGATAGGCAGTCGCTCCATGTAAAATATTGGTATTCAGCTGCATCCGGTTAGACTGGAAGCCGACCCCAACATAGTTGGGAAAAGGCTAGGCAAGGCTAGGTAAGGGTTGGCTAGGCTAGGGTATTTGTTTATACAATCTATCCTCCCGATTTCTCCCGACCTACATATACGCATCTTAGTAAGTATCTAAGATCTTTTGGCAACTATTTATGTTTGATACATAAATTGCCAGGATAATACTCGCGTTAGCATAGCCTTCCTTCCAACCTTGAGAAAAAACAAAGAATTTGCCTTTTTCTTTTGTCTTATTCCTAAAAATATTCTCCAGAGATAGCACAAGAAAAAAACGAGAAATCAAGGGCACGTTGACGTGGCAAATTGAAGTTGAATCCATCAAGGAATTCTACTGCCAGTAAATAAAGAAATACACGTGAATTTTATTTAGAAATTTTCTGTGAATACTTTTCAAGGTAAACGTAGTTTTGTTTATTCCAAGTATCGGAGCGTAATCCATCATCTAAGTATCTAAAAACCGACAGATCCTTTTTTCAGATAGATTTATAGGCAAAGACCTGCTTTTATTTTCGAGAAAAGAGCTATCAAGCAAGGGGGGGGGAGGGTGGTGAGTGGGTTCAGGGGATCAGAACGGAATAACTAACAAATATGTAGGTTTAGAAATCTATCATTTCAAGACGTAAATAAAAAATGTTTTCTTTCTTCTTTCAGTTACCTACCTACATTTTTTTCAACTACAAGTTTGCGTCAGACGCGGCATCACATTAAAATTTAATTTGAAGTGGCTGTCATCGATCCCTCGTCGTTGAGAAAAAGTAAAGGCGGATCACCTACTACAACGCGCCACGCGACGGGTCGCATATACAGCACGCGCCTGATTTTTTACATACTAATTCAATAAAAACCGCGGGTAATTTGGGTCCGTTTCCCGCGCCCCGTCGTAAGGCACGTTGCAGTGTTTGATCCGCTTTACTTACTGGGTAGTTCTTCGAAATTTGATTCTTTGACTGATCCATATGGCCAAAATTTAATTTCACTTTCAGCTCTGTTACACATGTTCATATGAAAATAGGTATACCAAATAACATATATTTGAATGAGGGACTCGTTTTTATAAAGTAGTTTTCAAGATATTAATTTTGTGCCCAGATGAATCAGAATGTGTTACATATTAATCAGAAACAGAAATAAAAAGTAATAAATACACCGTTAGTTATGAATGTAAATTCTAAACAATAATTATTATTTCTTAAATAGGACTAAGACATATCTAAAGTATCATATTTAGAACAAGATTATACTCCTGTCATTTTTTTATTATTCAAAAGGTTATAGCTAAGTAAATAATAATAAATAAGATTAAAACTACTGACTTGTACACGGTCAAAAATTGGACAAGGAGAATTACGCAACAAAAGCGCTCCTATCGTGCTGGAGAGGGGAAAAACTAATTTATTTTATTATTCATATGGGGTTTTGACCATACGAATCAGGCACAGATGAATCAGGATTTTGCCTACAATCATGCATAACTCATCGTACATACAGACTTCATTATTTTCATTTTTCTACACGAATCTATAACCCAAAAGCATCACACGAAACACAGATTGAAGTTTTAAAACAATAAAATAAATTTTATAAAGTAGGCATTGTAATCAGGATGCCACCTGAACCAAACACAGATGAATCAGGTATTTTCCTTCGTAACACCGGATCTAAGCCAACCAGCCGCACGTCCACCTTCTAGGTCGTCCGTTGCACGACTGGCTTCCCCCCGCGCTGGAAGCCAGACTCTCATTATTATTACCCGACCAAGTACGGTCAAGCGCAGCTTACGCCACATTAATCGGTATTATACGCCGGACACTTCTTTTTTACTTATTTATAAACAGACTAACGTAGTTATAACTAATACACATTTTTTTTGTAAGAGGACAATTCATTTCCTTTCGATATAATTATAATTTATATTGATGTATCAAAGGGAAAATGCGACATCGACCATTTTGTTCCGGAAAATGGCAAACGGACGCGCTATATGAATCAGAAGAACGACCTTCAAATATTTTTATTTTGTACCTAGACAGCAATTATTAAAAAAAAATCATTTGTCCCAGTAAGGGATAAAGCTAAACTGTACAAAAAAAAATATTACATGCCGTTTTTTTAGTTAGTTACAGAAATATACCCACAGACATCGAAAATTTTGTCCCTGAAGAATTACCCTACTAATATTCTTGTATTAAACATCATCACATCAGATCCAATATGCCTCGAAGGAGTCGGCAGATGTGCTAATAGCTTTCAGTTAGATTTTAAAACTGTGGCCGGCCTCTGGCCACAATTCAAAAAGTTTTTGAAAACCTGTGCAATATATTTTAGATATAATAACTTTTGCTACTCCCTCTTACTACAAAGTTTATACCTAAGAACTAAAAACAAAAAATCCACAGTTTCAAATAAAATATTTTTATGTCACGTTGAATCTTCCCCGTGATTTCTGCTAAACGAAGCAAAAAACGATGAAAACTGCACACACAAGACGCTTGGCCGCCTTTTCTGGCACCACATATAATTTATCGGAGCAAGATTTAATGTGAAGTTTTTATTATAAAATACCGTTGCAAGCGAATAATAACATATCTTATTGGTCATTGTGAAGAGGGTACCTACTGGCAACAAGCCCGGATTCCTCTTGATGTAGGAGATTAAACACATCTTTGGAAATGTTTTACTGTAAGTGGATATGACCAAGTAGTAATAGTCCTCCAGTTCGTAGTACGCCATGGCTTCCTCTCTCGCGCCGAAGTTCAACCTTCAACCGAGACTAGCCTTCGGCGCGAGAGATATTAAAACGTACAAGTGTGTGCGCGGACACAGGTGCACCTCATCTTCCCTCACTCTCATAGTCCGATTGGACAGCAATCCTTCACGACCGGAGAGAGATCAGGCGCAGGACCAACGGCTTAACGTTGTTTCCGAGGCACGGGGGTATCACACCGCTAACTTCCAAACTCCGGACAGTTTCTAAGAAACCCTTAGTGGAAAAACAAAATAGGTAACACTTTGCGCGACCTGGGAATCGAATCCAGGACCCCACGCTGAGCAGTCGCGCTTGCGACCATGTGACCAACGGGGCAGTCATATGACCAAGTAAGAATATGTGAACTGCCAGTTATCCATTGTTTGGTCAATCTCTAAAGGTATACTATACAATGTCCATAAGTCGTTAACACATTAAGCATCAAAAGTCACTTAACAACGCCACACAATGCGATACCCACCATAAGGTTACAAATATTGGTGATCAACATAAAAACCCTGCATACAAATGCTATGTACAGACGGCAGCACATCAAGCTACCCGAAACTGTCAAATTTCCCCAATCAACTTTGAACCTTATGCTTTAGCTATAAAGTTGAAAATCTATTAAAGGCATTTGACAGATTGTCGTAGCTTAATGTGCTTGGCGTCGGTACAAAATTAGGTTAACATTTATAATTCACTGACTTTTATTCTTGTGGTGCTGAGGTGGTGCTGATGTATAGCTGATGATACGCCAATATATTAACATTCAGCCGGTCGATTCTGTAAAAATCTCACCGTGAAAACTTAGGTGAAGTGAGTTTGTTTTTGCTAGGAATTGACACTATTGACAGAGCTCACTCCACGCTCACTTCACCTAAGTTTTCACGGCGAGATTTTTACAGAATAGAGCCGCAGTTGTCCTAAAGTTGACATCTTTATGCAGATTGTAAAAATCTGACATAAGTTCTGTACTTTTCCAGCTCGATTCTTACCACGATGGTATATGTCAAACCGAAGGACGCCTTTGTTCAATTTTGCACTGCGGTTTAAACGGGTTTTTAGAGAAGCAAAAACTTCGATCAAAAACAATATCCTGTCGATGTAATCTCGAAATGTTCAGCACAGTTCGCAATATAAACTGCCTATTCGTGCATTTTAATTTCCTCTATCGTTCGCTATGTTTACTTTAGAAAACGAACAAAACCAATCTATTAGCCTAGTACAGTCAGCCCCAAAAAGACGTATACACGGACAAGGAACCATTTTATCGTCTACAACCTTTGTTCCATAAAATTGTATCCACCGTATCGCATATCGGTACAAATCATAGTATACAATTTATTTGACCAAAACAAAGCAAACATTTTGTCCCAAAACTTATAAACACCCTGTGAGCAAAATCATGTGTTCACAATATTAAAACAAGATAAACAAGCAAAACCAACAACAACGTTAAGGTTTATTCCAGAAATCCCCACCGACAAATCCCCTTATTTTGTTTCCAGAAATTCCCACTAGTTAAATAAACTCAGCCTAGTGGAGATTTTTGGAAAAATAAGTAACAAATAATTATATTTAATAACTAGCAGCGCCCCGCGGTTTCACCCGCGTAAGTTTCGATCCCGTGGGAATATCGGGATAAAAACTAATCTATGTCCTTTCCCGGGACTCAAACTATCTCTATACCAAATTTCATCTAAATCGGTTCAGCGGTTTAAGCGTGAAAAGGTAACATACATACAGATAGACAGAGTTACTTTCGAATTTATAATATTAGTATGGATAATTTAGAAACAACAACACCTGGTGTGGATTATTACTTATTTTTCCAAAAAAAAAAAACAATCCCCACTGGTGGGGATTTGTCGGTGGGGATTCTGGAATAAATCGTGGTGAAGCTGTGATGCAGTAACTAAGTGAGCGAAGTAGTTAGAAGCTGTAGTGATACACACTACTTTGTTGATCGGATCAAAAGTTCGACTGTGTTTACTATGAAAGCAGGTCAGTGTGGGTAGTGTTTAGATAAGGCAAACAACACACGGATTAGCAGGGCGTCACCTGCTGTCGCAGTTCATGGTTGAACGGATCAAATTCTTTGAATAGCACAGGTAGCTCATAAGCCCAAGACTACGGATTACCTGCAGTGTTCGCCAAGATTTTGAACTGCCCGACCGCACATCGCCGCGTCTGACGGTGCCGCAAAGCTCCGTGTGTTATTTGTCCTTAGTCTTATCCATATAGACAGCACACTAAGTACCTATACATATCTTTATGTGTCAATCTAGAACCCTTGTCTATTGGTATAAACAAGGGTCGATTGATATCTTTATAGATCGGGTAGGTTAAGTTCTACACAGTAATATCAGCTCTGTGGTCATATTTAATGGCTATCTGGGGAAATTCGACTGATCAATCTAAATCTATTTTATACTTAGAGACTTCCATTTTAGAAAAATGTACTGTCATGTCTATCGATTTAAAGACAATGGTTGAGTCCTGAAGTTTCAAAAATAAGCATAGATTAAGGGCCGATGGATGGTTCAAACGGTTGGTTAACGTAACATACGTACGTCAAATAATAACAATTGCGTCGTTATTATTTGACGTCATCAAGGCCATAGTTTTGTAATTGTAATTTGAAACAACGCTTTTTTGGTTTGACGATAAAAAGCGCCATTTTTGACGTATTACGCGTGCGTGAAGTGGACGTGAAACTACCCGCCCTAAGCAGCGTATGAAGATAATAAAAGATGACAGTTTTCCTAGTGCTTTAATTACCCACCCGTTAAACATTAAACGCCTAACTAAAAACTAAATGACTATCACGCACATATGCAATAAAACATGATCAAGTAGAGCTTTTAAATCCTGATCGATGTATAGAGAGCGTACCTACGAGTAGTTCATATTGAACCTATGGAGTACCGAGTCCATTTGGGCAGTGATCACCGTATTCAAATGCACTCGGCCTCGAAATTTATTGCTAATCCCCGGTTCGTATGTCCAGGTATTGATTTATTTACATATACTTAGCAACTACCTACGAATTGCAATGCCCACGGTTTTGTAAAGTCATTTTCATATTTTTATAGCACTTTGTGACCTAATCCCGCACTTACCTAAGTCACGCTTTTCTGTGACTTAAATATTCCATTTCTACACAGAAAAGCGTGACTTAAGAGCGGGTTTAGGTCACACGAGCTAAAAAATAGTATACGATACTCATGACTTAAGTAAGTCTTTAAATGCCTTACCTTTGCTACGCTCGGGCGCTAATTTCACGCCGTGCAATAATGGACTATTTAAGTTACACATATCGTAATGTACAATTTATCGATAAAAATTCAAGACGGGATCAAGAAGTTCGATATATGTATGTGTTTAATCTTTGTGCACTGTATGCTCATTTGCTCAAATACCCGTACCATACGTCACGACTTTGTATTTGCCGTACATTTTTAGTAAACTGCATTAACGCGCAGCGTAAACGTAACATAGATTAGAACGATTTAAGACTTTATTCATACCTTTATCATGATCAGCCTATAATGTTCCCACTGCTGGGACACGGGCCTCCTCTATGTGAGTGGGAGTGGGCCGTAATACGCCACACGGGCCCAGTGCGGGTTGATACATGTCACATGTCTTCGAATTTTTGGGAACGATTCTTACCTTTTTGGTACTAATTGTGCTTGTCGTTTTAAACTAAAATGCTACAGAATAGTTGTATTTTCAAAAAATTATCAACTTTGTGCTGGGGTCTTAATATTGACGTTTTAACCAATATTGGTTAGTTACATACCTTAGACAAAGAAAAGTATAGACGGCGGGTAGCTCCATTTCATTTCCACAAGAAAGGGATAAAGTATTGAGTTATTATATGTAACAGAAAAGGATAAAGCTATACTATTTCCGTCTCTCAGTGCGTGCCAGTTTTTTCAAGGCAGCTACTTATGTAGCTCATGTTAGTTTTTTGTCTCATGTGTGGCCACGCTACCCGATGCTCTTTAACTTTCTTACTCTAAGTTACATACAGTGAACCGTTAGTAATGTAGCCAGCAATCAATGAGACGAGGAAGATGACTGTAGGTACTCGAAACTCATTCGCTTCAAAAGCTATTGTTTCAACAACAATTCAATATCCATTTGTTTTCCACCAACATTGAGACCTATTGTGTTTAGTCCCATTAATGTGATTATTTGAACATAATATTCTGTATGAAATTGCAGAAATGCGGGAACCGACTCGATTATTTACATTACTCATACATTTTTTTTTTTTGTTTGTTTTGTAATGAATACCTATGTAGATACGATTACTATGATTTTATGATTATTGCAATGTATCGGAAATGCTGCCATGATGTTTGTTGAATCCTTTTATTTGTAAGTATTTTAACTACGATAAATGATTGGTTTTCTTGGAAACGGAGTTATACGATTAACTGATTCGTGGAGTCTAGCCAGTAAGTTTGTTAGCGAGGCTAACTACCACAAGTACATCGGATGACGTAAGCATTATGACTCGTTGAGGCTCTTTTAATGCACTCCCATCCTTGAAATATACCGCAAAATAAATGAACTCGTATTTTTAAATTCGAAAAAATATTTTCCAAGTGTAACGAAGCGTTCATCTGCAGGGCACGTATGAAAAAAAATCTTTTCCCCAACAACGGTAACGATATGCCAGTACGAATCTCGTATGTAAACTACTATCCCTTTTGACTTGCAAACTTCAGTTGTATTTGAAAAGATCTCGATAGCTGAGATTGGATCGTTCGTTTAGTATTCCTAGCCGACTAGCCAATAGTCGATAAAAAGCGTATAAGCCTCTGACTGCAAAAGGGCTTTAAGATAGGTTCACATGGTTTGTTTTATAACTCGATAGAGGCGTAACGCAGTGGGCAAACACAGTTTACGAGCTGTTAACGTTATCATGAAGTGAGATTTGATGTACCTACCAACGCGCCCCGTCTCACTTACTATGATTTTATATGAGGAAAAAGAATTAGGTCAGGCGGTTGACACGTTTTTAGAACGCGAGGGAGCTTTGAAACCTATCCTCATTCGATTATTGGTATTAAATGAGATGGAAAGGATGCGAAAGGTTCGGATCTAATTATATCTCCTTTTATATTATTTACAACGGTGTAATGTTCGCACGTTCCAATTATATTATTATTTCTGTTATCAACTTTCTGGGAGCTTGTATCCAATTTGCGGCAATACTTTCTGATAAAAAAAATGTTCAGAACTTTTGAATGGAAAATTAAGGCTCATTAGATCGGAATTAAGTTCGACGTCGAGAGAGTTGGAAGTTTGCGAAATTCACAAACATTAAAGAGAACTAAAGAAACGAACCGTTCGTGGGGAGTGTTTCTTTTTGTTGTTTAATGAAAATGCGATCCATTTAAGCGGAATAATAAATTGGACCGCGCACAATGGGCGGTATTATTGAACTTAGACGATGGGGAATCGGTACATAAGTACCTACGACATAAGCGATGTGTGAGGGTGAAATGAAAATATATTATTTTTTCTCCCCTTGCAATTATTGGTATTTTCGGATGAACCTTGAGTCGTCTCGTGACAACGGCACGAGGGTAAAACAATGATGTAGTTTTTTACTGGAAACGACTTGAATCAATTGCATTCTTGGTGCTTCCTTTACATCAAAAACAATCAAAAGCTGATCCACGTCTCTCAATAATCAACCTAGAAAAACCAATACTTAGATTTGCTACTATGACCACTAAGTGCTCATACACACGAGCGACACTCGTCAACAGCAGAGGCAACTCCCAATGACACGCGTCGACGGCAGTTGCCTCTACTGTTACTGTACTGTATGAGTACGAGCTAAGGCCAGATATTTATATTTTCCGAAATGTTTTCCGGCACTACCCGGCGCTTCGCAGCGCTACGTGCACACTTAAGGGCCTGTACACACCACGTTTTTTAAACGCGCCGTTGACGCGCGTTTGTAGCGATACAGACGCGATACGCACGCGAGTCAGACGCAGCCTGTAGACCTTCTGTAGGATAAAAGCGCGCCGTCGACACACGTTTCTAAAACGCGCGTCAACAGCGCGTTTAAAAAACGTGGTGTACACAGGCCCTAAGACTGTCAAGACTTTAAAGAAACCACGACCTCTGAATTTGTTTTGGCTTTATTCACAAACCTAGAGATCTCGTTATTATTTATTTAGCCAATAGATCTTTCATTTCATATACTATTTATGAATAATGTAAGACTATTTCATAAGCCAATTCTATCTACCTTTAAGTTCTGCCGAGTTACCTACCGTAGGCCACCGTCAGCCGCAAGATAAAATATCTAAAAGTTGGAAAGAATTGCCGCAGTCGTTATTAATTTAAAAAGGCTTCGAAGCTTTTTGACAGTCAAAGCAAACAATAGCGTACCTAATAGAATTATTTACTGAAGAATAATGTTTAAGTAAAGAATTATGTTTGGTTTTGTTTTTTGTTCTGTTTGTTAAAATTAAGTAGATTAGTTTTTATTTTTGTAACTTTTGCATGCTTCTGGTAAAATATGGCCTATTTCCATTGATATATAATATTATTTCGTAGATACGTTACTCGGTCACAGCGCCTGCTCCTACTAAACTTGGTGATTGCACCTAGTTGGCACTCAGTCGCGCACGGAACATTGTCGATCACACAATAATTTCAGTTTTTTTGTAATAAATACGCATTAAAATGACTTCTTGTGCAGCTAAACAGTGTTTTACTATTTGGCGACTAACGCGATTTCGCTCGCACGACAGCTTCGGCTCCTAACTCTGTCCTTGTCTATCGGAACTGTAGGTTTGCGACTGTTATCACAGATGTGTGAGTTTCGGTGCATGTAGTCGTGCGCCCAGCCCCAGGTTTAGTGGTCGCGATGTTAGCGCGAAGCATTTTAATATATCAATGCCTATTTCCCTATACCACCTATGTACACATATTTGTAAAATATAATATCTTTACCTTTATTTTCGCAGTCAGCCAGTCAGTCTCGTCTGCATCCGGTTAGACTGGAAGCCGACCCCAACATAGTTGGGAAAAGGCTAGGCAGATCATGATGACCTTTATCTTCGCAGTGGCTACAAAACCAGTACATGCTGGCTTCTTATTCTATTGAAAGTCCGTACTACGCTAGGCTGCCTCAAGGTCGAAGGGTTTCCACAGACGTGCAGGCGAATGTACATAGTATTGGTCTTACCTTTCATCCTCTCTTCAAATAGACCAGCTCCTTCTTGTTGCTAGCCAAAGCCCTTAAGGACGTATTCAGAAGCCCAATAGGTATTTGTATTTAGTTACTTTAATTAAAGGCATCGTAGTAGCATTTATAAGTACCATCTCCATGATATAAGGTAGCTCGGTTTTGATACTGACACCTTCGTGAGGGCTTATATTACCCAATTTATTAGATTTATTGATCGTTCGACGGACGCGCTTATTTTCGAGGGATCTCCGTAATAATGGTGTGGGTCCGTGGGAAATGTATCATCTTGGTTGTGTTGTTTATTTCTCAGTAAGGAGTTGTTATTATAGTGGTGAGTTGTTATTATAGTGGTCATAGTGTATCAGTATTGATAGCCTACTTAAATCATAGGTAATACGGGCTGGTTTTCGCAACTTCACGTCAATGCGCGTATTTTGCGTATGGGCAACATAAATCCTATCAATCAATAGGTCGCTACCTGACAACCAGTCTTTCCAAGGGGTATCGTATTATCTAGTAACTGGGTTGTGGAAGTCAGTTGCAGTAGCTCCATGTAAAAAACTGGTATTCAGCTGCATCCGGTTGGACTGGAAGCCGACCCCAACATAGTTAGGAAAAGGCTAAGCAGATGATGATGATGAGGTCGAAGCTACCTTTTACAGACATTATGTGTTTTTCTGGTGTTGACAAAACTTACGTATTGCGTTTTAATTTTTTTTTGGGAAGTGTTTTTATTCTTGTGTGCATTACTTTACATTTAAAAGTAGAAGTATTAAATTTTCCGCTGCACTCTGAAATCCAAATAGTTCATCATAATCATCTGTTTATACTTACTTTACCAACTTCATTTTAAGCGTAGGTAATCAAACATCCACTCCCCATGCTTTGCGTAGTTAACAAGAGTTGTAGGAAGCATTTTAATAAAACAGCATATGAAAATAGGAACTCATTTATTTACATACAAATATTTACACAGTACCAAACGGGCTTGGTACACACACAAACAGAATGGCATCTTGAGCAAATACACCTAAGCTAATATTATGCGATTATTGTGACGATCTTACGAATAAAAAGAAAATATAACTAAACCATCGAAATTAAAATTACTTTGAGTGTCTTTGAGCGAATCTCAAGTCTTAAAACTACGTTAGAAAAGAAAATAAAGAGAAATAAGTAAGATTTTGAGCAAATTAAATTACTTCAATTTACGAAATATATATCGCGATCTTGACGGCGGTGAATTGTCGCCCCTTTTAGAATTAATAATAGCGCCCCCAAGCCCCTAATGTCCGAAGGCTATGGGGATCGAAAATAATTTTAAGGATCATAAGATTTTATCATTATTTTTGGAATGGAATGTTTCATAATACTCTATTTTGCTTCATACTCTAAATTTAAGAAAAAAAAAATAGACAAAACCAATATTCATAAAGAACTGCATTTAAAAAAACCCAAAAAGGTAAAGGAACAGAAGTAGAATAACGTTCAAGAGTTGTAACAGCTCTTTGGAATAACCTCAATGTTTGTACAAATTAAAATCTCATTGAACTAATTTTAACATTCTTAACAAACTAAAAAATTGTGACAACCGATTGATAATTAATATTCACAACACGAGCCCTGCATCTGTTTTGGAATCCCCTAATCACTAACGGTCACATGTTCGATGAGTTCATAATACTTAGGTTGGAATGTTAACAATTGCTATAAATCCAAGTCGTCATCTGACTCGCTTTCACTAAAATCCTTTAATGCCTTATGTATCTCTTCCTCGACCTCCATCGCACTCTGCATTTTATCATCTACAGCCAACTTATTATAGACTACATTTTGTTTGTAATACCCGCCGCAACAGTACCTCTTCGCGACACACGATAGCATGAAGTACAAACAGGCAGAACTGACTACGAACAAGACGACAACAAGAGCAACGTTCAGCCTATAATGAAAATTAGCGTCCTTTATTTGTGACAGTACCGTGTTCTGGTAACAGTAGTATTTAGGTTCGGTGTCCGTTAAGTTGAAGAGTTGAGCGTCGTCTAAACAAGACAAACATTGATTGTTGTGAGGGCCCACGCAGGAGGCGCATGTGTAATGACACGGGAGGCACGTGAGTGGGGGCTTAGCGTTGCTCTCGTTACCTGCAGACTCCATATCTAAAGCTTCTAACGCGGTCTGCTTAGGGACGTCTGCGTACTGTCTTTTCATTATGGCCCCCTCGGAATAATAAGTTAGGTTACGTCTTCTTGAGCTCCTTTCCATTGTAATCTCACTGGCATACGTACCGTCTGGACAACGTTTGTAGCATCGACCGGAGTACAAATGCAAGCCCTTCGCGCACTCTAGTGAAAGAAAGAGAACAAAGGTATTTAATTACATGAAACAACAGAGCGACAGTCCTTCACCACCCAGCACCTTTTCCAGCGTCCATGCAGCTTGCGATCTCTTGCCAAATGATGCTGATGCGCGTCCGAGAGACTCGATGTCAGTTCACAGAGAGGGAAGCAAGTTTTGGAAAACTTAGGAAAGGTAACATAGAATCTTGTCAGTGATCTCAAATAATTTTGGTCATACATACTTTGTCGTATCATACAGTTGATGAAAACAAACGAATGTTAAAATAGAAGTAAACATGCAAAGAGACGTGCACAAAATTAAATGAAATCAGACAGAAAAATAAAGTTTAATTTCATGTGACGAAAATGAAAGGTGAGAAGAAATTAAAATATGTTTTGACAAAATTGTGCCAGTGCATAACTAAATTGACATGTGAAATAAATTAAGCGTGGTTTGCGGTGCCAACAGATTAAAGCAAGCTTAGTCTAAGCAAAGCGAAACATGCAATAAACAAATGTAATAAAAATAAACAAAATAAATCTAATTTAACACAGTTTGTTTTCTTATAACAACACGTAGGTAATGCGACTAACTGCTCATAAATATCATCAGAGACAAGACACTATACAATATCGACGTCAAATGAAAACCTTAATAAATTTTGTAATAAAAGATTGTTTTTATTATTTCCCGTTCACATTAGATTCAATATATACAAATTATGCTTCAACATTTACATTACAGTTCATTGGGTTGCTACTTAACTTCGAAATCGGTGAACAATTTTACATTTTACACAACTATTATAAAAAATGAGCCTTTTTGATGATTTCTAGTCCATCGAGCAGTAAACCAAAATTCTTTTCGACTTGGTATTTGTAGAAAATGAAGTGTCAGAAGTAATGATGGAGAAGTATTCTAGATACTTATCTATTATATTAAAATTACGATAATTTTCCTACCAGTCGATGAGAAATCATGAACGTTCAGTCGTTTTCAATTTACAGGTTTGTGAGCAAATTTGTACAAGTCTCCAAATTTATTTATATCGATACATACCTACTTATTATTTACAATTATCATTATATTGTTCTATGCTATATGGATTGGCAATCTTTGCTATGATCACAACCACAATATGCAATTATGTTAAACCTACAAGTTACGTCCAAATACATGAAAACTACATTCATTTTATATGTAGTGTTTATCGTAGCATATTTCAATTAAAAGCTCACTCAGACTCAGAAAAATTAAATAAGTAGCCTTTCCATTCAAATTAAAACGAGTGGATTAAAAAACAACAAATCATTAAAATGGAATACATTCCAATAATCGGCTTTAATTTAATGCGTTCAAAAGAAAAATTAATAACGTAACACCAAGTAATAATTTTTGTATAAACCCCACAAAAACGCTGACACTTCGTTAGCGTTTATTAAATTTAATATGAATCTAATCACAATCACGTTCCCGACGTGTCTAAACGCTTTGATAATCATGATGGGTTGCGTGACAGCTCCTAATTATGCTACGACAAACACGTCGATGAGAATAAGGACAATTTAAACACGAAACTTATTATAACAGATATGTATTCCTGTTCAAACATACGTAAAGGCGATTTTTTCATTTCAACAAATACTGGGTGGACATAGGCGCGTAAGTTGTAACCATGCATGGTCCTGTCACCCTGTACAGCTATGTATTTTTCATTAATATAAGAAACTATTTCAAAATATTCATGATAAAGCAACAATTCACTGAAAAATATCGCCAAAACGATGCCTAAAATAAATCAGAACATGATTTACTTCTAAAATAAATTTATTCTATTACTTTATTATAATATCTAAGTATATTCATTAATAAATAAATTATGTTATAAACACGTGAAGGGCTATAGTAAATGCGCTAACATTTGGTATCATTTTCATATTTCAACGTAGACCGATACGTTTTCAGTGAAAGTTCGAGTTGCACAGTGAACTAGGTCGATTTTACAAAAAAAAAAAATTGCTACACGCTTTCAGACTGCAAAAAATGTACTATGAGTAATTTCAATATCAAAAAGCAATATCTAAATTATTAAAATTTTGGTCACAGTGCAAAATAAGTACGTAAAATGGGCTTAAGTTTATAACACCACATATATGAGGGTAAGGCTGCGTTTACACCACACGTATAGTCAGCTGCGGGCTGTGATAATGTATGAAAAACAAAACACAGTCTATCGGCAGCTGAAGTTGTTTTTCATACATCTTGAACTAGACGCTTTACAGTCGGCGTTTTGGTGTGAACGCAGTCTTACGTATTGATTTTAAGAAAACTCTATACATTGTTCACTCATACTCAATTACTCTTTGCAATTACTCGTGAAAAATGGACGTTCTCGACTTGATATCGTAATTATACATTATTATACGTAATTGCACTTGTTCACTAGCTCTTCATTAATATTCTTGCCAATAAAGTGATGGATTTTTATACAAATGAACATACATACTTAAATAGTAACATCTAGAGAATTACATTTATTTCATTTTAGCTGTCCATTTGAAAGTGTGATACTATTGTCCCCATGTTTTTAGGGAGAAATGTTAAAATATCAAGTCCAGACGCAAAAAAAACAATTTCCAGTATATAAGTCTACGCTAAATATAAATTATCCATATAACCTTGCCCTCGTGTCTCGTTTTCTGAAAGCATCAATTGTTGGCAAACAACATATCGAGTACTTTGATCGGCTGTTGTTGTTTCGATCCACCAATCATAATACAGATATTGAGACTTGATCAGGCTCTCAGAAATCTGAATTAACTGAATTCTTCGATCTTTGAAAAATAATAGGGAGAGTAAGAGCACCCAGAACCCAGAAGTTTTGGTCTTTCCGTCTGGTCCTTATTTTTATCAAGTTTATATTTTACTTAGGTATGTCTTTTTTGCTTTATTATACCTACTTGTATGTCGATAATAGGTTTCGGAAACCCCGAACCAACATAGTTGAGTAAAAGGCTAGGCAATGTTGACTTGCTTTCTCAAACGTTTGGACTTAACATAATAACAGCAGCAACTTTTAACTAGTACAATAGGTCCTTAATGAACAGTACGTAAACCTTAAGTACGGAGTCTATGTATGTAGGTACGAGACGCGGCATTATTTGCTAACTATTGGTAAACATTCTAACATAAGTATGGCCGTACGCTCGCCGATTTTGTCTGGTTGTCTGATCACATCAGTTTAGAATATGGATCGAGGCTTTATGAAAGGTTTGACTTGAATTTAAGTCAGGTGGTCAGATCACTTGAGAGTTGATCAGTTGAGCTTGTACAGTTGAGAGAAGAACGGAAAACGTCAAGCAGTATCTCTATGCTCAATTCAAGAATATACCTTAAAACCATAATTGGTGAAGAGGCGTCTTTATTAGTATGATCAGCCTATATTGTTCCTCTTGCTGGGACACAGGCCTCCTCTCTTCGAGACGGAGTGGGCTATAATCTACCACGCGGGCCTAGTGCGGGTTGGTAGATGTCATGTCCTTCACCATTTTGAGAGCAGTAGTGATGCAATTATTTACACAAAATAAAGCGCTTGTCGGGGTTCAAAACCACGACCTACAATTCGTAAGTCGGGGGCCGTTGCCACTGGGCCACAAGTGCTCTCAGTCGGTATTAGTAGCTGCGAATTGAATAGACAGCCTTTTGACAAGTAATCAGTCAAACCTGCACGGATTAAGAGCCTATACTACCTCAAATGGCTTAGCATGATCCTCCGTTATGTCGAAAATTCCGCAGCATTAAAGTTGAAATAAATATATGCTAAAGTTGAGGATTAATGTAAGGTCTTATGTTAGACGAAAACACGATTCCATAAAATTTTCTCGATAGAAAAAAATTCCAAAGTTACCTCCAAACCGAACAATAAACCGTTGGTATTCAAAAAATACTTCAAATTAGATCATGAAACTTTGCATACTAACTGAACTAACTATAAAGCAGGTCTTATGTTAGTTAGTTTTTTTGAATTACCTTTATTTTCACCGTAAAAAGCAAATACCTAAACTATTGGCGCTGCCTCCCGCCCAGCACCGCACTCTGTCTCGCTTTCACACAGTCCGCGAGCAGTATCGTGCGAGCGAGATAAAGAGTGAATTTTAGCTGAGGTAGTATAGGCTCTTAAGACTAAGCCAATAGCAAATAGTATTATGGAATTTCCAATGATTCCAGCGCCCAATACCGTCAAAGCTGTAAGGCCGTGTAGCTGCCTGTATAGACGCATGGCTTTGATTACCGCCAAAGCTTTGAAAGCTGGTCCTTTTGGAGGCTATCTCCGCGGATCAGAGCAACGTTTCAGATATCAATGTTTTTGATTAGTTTAGCTGTCATTATTAGGTATTATTCTTCTATGGTGTCGATGGCACTTGCATATTTTATTAGCTGCATTTATTTCTAGGAACGAGAAAATTATGAAAAATATAACAGGAATTTGTCGATGTTGTTATAGTTGTACCTACAATAGCCATTGCAAGTTTTACTTTCCTTGAACATTTTACAAGTTCAAGTCCAAGCATATGCCTTAATTCATGGGAATTATAGGAAGACCCAGACAAAATCGGTGCACATAGGACAGCGCTACTTTCCACATTGTGATCGGACAGCAGCATAATCGAAACTTAAATCAAACATCAATAATAACAGCTTGTACTTATATATAAACCCGGTAAATTTAACTAAAATCACAATGCCATAGGCGCGGTACTAGGGACCCAGTGTGGTTACAGAGCTCGGAGTTAGGCGCCGCAAGCAGGGCGCGCGCGCCGGCCGCGCCCCCAGCCGCGCGCGCCTCCCCACGCTTACCTCTAACCTACCGCTAGCAGTTAGTGCACAATCGCGATTACTTACTCTATGGGGCTGTCTGCGTTGAGAACTGATACTAGAGGATTTTAAACGCAACGCGTCGGCCGCTGACATTAACATGATGATGAAGAGGCACAAACCTAGGCAGTGTAGGGACTGATGCGCGTGCGTCGCGCAACCCGACGCGTTGCCCGTGTACTGACCCGCGCTGCCCGAATCCACCGTCTCGGGAGGACTATCTTCGCTTATCTAGTAAAAAAAAATGATTCGTTAGGTCTAAAAAGAAAATCATTTTATTTTGGATGTTCAATGAAATACGATTTCTTTCATGAGATACTTTGATAAATAAGATAAGTACAAATAAGATACTATTAGGTAAGCTTCGAAGTGAAGCCTGGTAATATAATAGCGGCTAGATAAAACAAAAAATAAGTCACATTACTAAAAATATATTTCAGAAGTAACATTACAAAGTAAAACAATTTTTATAGAAAATATTCTAAGAATATTGAAGGCTTTCAATTAACGTTTTATTAACAGGCCTACATCAAGTTGGTAGAAATAACAATATTCAAACGTTACGATTTTAATTACAAAATAAATACGAATCAAACGAACTTTACTATATAACATTTTGTTATAAACATACACTTTTCATACATTAAACTTTACCGAATTCTTCGTTGGTTTTCACCATGATCCATAAATCTATGTCGAACGGAAATAATATACTTTATTGAAGCCATTATTTGTGGACCTAAATAATATATATTTTAGTGTTAGCGTGTAAATTGTAATTGTTGTGTGTTTGTGAATAAATAATACTTAGTTAAACAAAAAAAATAAAACAACGGACATTTTTTAACATAAATATAACACCTAAGTATGTTTCCCGAAGGGTAGAATATGTGGAGGTATTTTTTTATTGTGTTTATCATGATATCACACGATAACTTAACAAGGGTCCACAATATAAAATGTTATCTCTTTAATTTTAAATATAAAAAAAAACACTAAAGTTAACCAGATTATTTGGGTGCACGCTTTTGTCTATTTATTTAAAATAACCTAAACAAAAAAACATTGTGCAAACAAATCCTTGACGAATTACTAAGACTTTCAACTATACAATTTCTCTGAGACACAATCTTCACAAAATGTCTGGATGGTAGTAAGTACATGAACTAAATTCTTAATTCTTTCACTCAGACAGACTCGTCTGGTCCTTGCTACCATTTATTCAAGAAAATATCTTTCATATACACTAAAGAGAACAACAATCTCCATAAAGTTTCTCATTTCATCATCGTATCTCGTTTATCAAATGACGTACAAACTGTATATCTGCTATATCTAGTACTAGCTTTTGCACGCGGCTTCTCCCGCGTGGATGTCGAAGAATATCCCACGAGATCGTACCTACTACCTTGGTTAAAAGTACCCTATGTGTAAATCCAGGTTATAAACTATCTGTGTGCCAAATTCTATCCAAATCCGATCAGCCGTTTCTGTTCCATTCCGGAACATATTTATGTCCAGGCAAACAGACAAAGGAACAGAAAGTCTAAAAAACTATATTTTCGGCATCAGACGCGTTAACACCTCGTAGCAATTTTTGCGATTTTGGCTTTTACTTATTTTATTATATGTATAAGAAGGAATTTATATTTTATAAACATCAGGTTTTATCGCGAGACTAGGGGGTGGCAATGTATTGATGAGTTCAAACTGGTGTTTCTGTAATAGCGTGGGGCGTAAATTTCTGAATCGCGTGAGGGTATTAGCCTAGATACAAACGCAGTAGTTTTCCTACCTAATAAATAACCTAGAACTTCGAAGTAGAAATAAATCATAACAGCAGTCATTTAAGTGTAGTGGTGTGGTGTAGTGGCATTTATCATAGACTCGAAGGACCTCGCTGGTCAACTCTATTTTTCTAGGGTCCGTACTCAAAGGGTGCCAACGGAACCCTATTACTAAGCCTCCGCTGTCCGTCTATCTGTCTGTTAGCGGGCTGAATCTCATGAACCGTAATAGGTTGACCGTTGAAATTTTCAGTGTATATTTCTATTGCCGCTTTAACAACAAATAATAAATACCTACATACTATTCTAATATAGAAAGTTAATAAAAATTAAAGAAGATATTTACGTGTTTTTTTCGGCATTGTTTGCCTTGTGGTACGGAACCCTTCGTGTGCAAACCCGACTCGCACTTGGCCGGTTATTTATAGATGTCTCAGATGTTTCACAGAATTCATTATTTGACTATATTTTATTCAAATTGGGATCTTAACCGGATCGATCGACCTGTGCGGCTGTTATTATTCAGCCGCGGCGAGGGGCCCGTGGCTAAATAATAACGGTTGGTCCGTGGATGGGTGAGCATCTTTACTTAACGAGATCCCTCCGTGGCTCGGAAAGCACGTTAAGCGGTTGGCCCGGCTGTCATTCGTGGATCTTTGACAGTTGTTACGGGTCAGAAGCCCGAAAGTCTGACAACCAGTGTCTTACCAAGAGGTATCTAT
Source organism: Oligia latruncula (assembly GCA_948474745.1). Taxonomy (NCBI): domain Eukaryota; kingdom Metazoa; phylum Arthropoda; class Insecta; order Lepidoptera; family Noctuidae; genus Oligia; species Oligia latruncula. Next base: position 6,777,249 of record OX419699.1, read on the forward strand.
TACCCAGTAAGTAGGTTGTGGAGGTCAGATAGGCAGTCGCTCCATGTAAAATACTGGTATTCAGCTGCATCCGGTTAGACTAGAAGCCGACCCCAAGATAGTTGGGAAAAGGCTAGGCAGATGGGATGGGATTCAGTATCTCATTATTTTGAAGACTTTAGATAGTGGTCTTGGGTTTGAGGGATAAAGTAAAAAAAGGACCTCGCCCCATTCTATTTTCTTTTTTTAGAATCTAATATCCGACGAGCTATAGGAAACCAGCGTACGAAGTAAAGTAATCGGATATATATATTTTAATGATCTAAGACGTGTTTTGTATACAGTTTTCCCACATAAAGGTCGTGGTTTATTTGTTTAGGTTGTGAATATTAGCTAAAAATAAATGATCGAATAAGAATCGTTAGGTACCCCAGGCATTGGGGGCTGTAAGTCTGTAAAAGACAATGGGAAAATAACCTTATGGCGACTACATGACCTAAAGCGCGGTCTGTGTCGGACTACATAGAAAAGAAAGAGAAGCGCGATGACACGACACTGGTAATTTATTGCAAACAAAATATGAAGCAATTATCTATTTACAAAAAATCGATTGTTTGGACTAAAAAATTAACACTAGTGCTTTAGTAAGTTGCTTGTAAAATAATCTGACAAAAAATCACAATGATTGTATGTACGAGTATATTAGTATGTTTTTTATTGTAAAAATAAAGGTTTTAGAGGTATCTTCATGATTTTTTTCTATTGTATCAAATTAGTTGTATTATGTTTTGAATACACTATCTACCTGGCATATATCCTGAAGAATATCATATATTTTTCTGATTTTGTTTACTGTAGTAGATCATATACATTTATTGTTTCTAAAACTTGCGTTTTTTGCATTCAGGTCCTGTAAGTAAATGAGCGAAAAATTGTTTCGTCTCAATCTGAATAAATTAATTTATTTAGCACCTTTGTTTTCCCTCGGCAACATCTAATAATATCAGTGTAACCATATTTACTGATTTAATTTGTCCTCTTATTTCCTGCAAGATATGCAACATCTAATCACTATCATTATCAACACTAGTAGGTACCTGTTTTTTGGTTTGGTTTAGTTTTGATGGCTAATTCTGCTCTCTGATAGCGTCAGGTATTGTACCTGGCATATGCTGAGCTGGACTCCCATTTGGTGAACCATGAGACACACACCGCCCAGTAGTGATCGACCGTTATATGTATATGAGCTAGGTGTCTATGGGTCAATTTATCTTTTTAATCTTTGTTTTTTTTTTTTTCCTTTTTTGATGTTTTTTTATACCTGTGTTGTGTCTTCTGCACTGAATAAACGTTTTATCTAACTATCTGATATATTTTATGTTGCTTCATTGTTTATTTCCTCTTGGTTAATTAATTCTTTCTGTCATGTAGGTATGTGTGGTTTGGCACAGGGTTATTCTATTTTAAGTAACGGATTTTATAAGCCTGTAAATCTGCCATGCAATAAATAAATAAATTTCGCGAGTATTTTCTGCTTATCTTGGTATTCCTCTATTAATAATAGAGTCCCAGACAAGGGCTTGAATACAAGGTAGCTGTTGCTTTTTGGTGAATGGGTGTCAAGGGAACAACAGCCTTCGCGCTTCCCATTTTGGTCCTAAATATGACGTGTTTCGGTTAAAGGAAACTGTCAGCTCCACGTTCCTTTATGCCGCGGATGATTGGAGCGCCTAAAGGTATACATTAATAAATTCTTGGTTTCTGCGTCCTATTCGACGAATTATTAAATGTAGACAACCTCCCTTGGGTTGTGGATCACAGGTAGGTAGTCGCTGCATGTAAAATACTGGTACTAAGTTATTTCCGGTTAGACTGGAAGCCGACCCCAACATAGTTGGGAAAAGGCTAGGCAGATTTGACTGCGAATTTAACATTAACGGACAAATTGTTTGAGGTCATGCATTACTCTCCTGTTACCTTCTTGTTGCCTCTAGTAGATAACCAGATGGGTTGTGAGTTTCCATACTTCACATTCCTGCCATCAGACCTCCATTCATCCATCTGACACCATCTGATCACCATCTCATCATCATCTCATTCTGATCTCCATCTGTCATCTGCTGTACTGTGTAATACGATACCCGTAGGTAAGACTGGTTGTCCGACTTTTGAGCTTCTCCCGCAATGACTGTCCCAGATCTACAAATGATATCTGGGACCAACGACTTAACGTGCTATCCGAGGCACGGAGAGGTCTCGATATGTAATGGATGGGCCTCGGACCTCGGGCCTCGTCCGCGGCAACTTTCAATTGACCCGTTTCGCGGTTATTATTGAGACAAGCCCCTTCTTTTCGCAGTACGTTCAAATGTTTGCCAATGAAAACCCTGAAATTTTCGACGCAGTTAAAAGGCTCTTTCGCAACGTTAATTCCGCTTGTTGTCCAATCAACTTGTCGATGTTAAAAATGGAAGTAGCAATACTAATTGGCAAATAGAATCAACCGTTAAATTAGGCCGATAACACACTGTGCTGCATTAGCAAATCTAACGCCCGCAGCAAGGATACATTAGCCAATTAGTCGAGCCGATGGACAGTCACGGTACAGCGGATTGACTTAGCCACGACACGCCTGCCTGTTATGTTCTGTGGTTCTGTCTCCACAACTGATTTCGGGTTGAAATCATGTAAAATATTCGTCGTGAAAACTTAAATGTAGTAAGCTTATAATGAGCTGTCAATCCCTAGCATCAGGTGGTAAACAGCTCATTAAGCTCACTTCACCTAAGTTTATAAGATGAAATTTTTACAGAATAGACCGGCTGTACCTATGGGTTTGGGAGACTGTTCTTAATTGTTTCTACAGCAAATCGCTACCTAACACTCTAAAGTCCGACTTTTAATTAGCTGCAGTAAAATGACACTTCTTAATAACTCATTTCGGACATGCATGTCAAATAAGTTTCGTTTGTTACACTAGTAAGACGCCAATTTCAGTCATCTACGTAACACATAAGCTGCCATTGTACTGCAGCTAATTAAAAGTCCGACTATAGTAGCGACCACTCCTATAATTTTGAGTATTCAAAAATATGTTATTCTTGTTGTCAAGCAGATGCTTATCAAACAAAATGAAGCAATGGTTTTTTTTTGGACTGTTAGATTGAAACGGTTTTTCATATTGAGTGTGTTACGCAAGCGTCTGTTGGTGTAGTCTTTTTTATTAGGCATTTTGAAAGCGCGAAGGATTATTCCTCCCATTCTGTTTGTAAAATGGTGTTCAGCTTAGACTTTTACGAATATTTACGAAACCCCAAAAATAAAGACCCCATTTCACACCCATTTTCACGCCAAGTTTTGACCGTTGTTATTTTTCGCCATTTCTATAGCGAAGATTTGTATTGTGTTCAAATGTGTGTAAATGGTTTTTTCTACAGTCTGTAAGAGACACATTTTGTACGCGAATAAAATTTTATTTTATATACATAACTGTATTGTAAACGGTCTGTGATAACAGTTTGAAGTGTTGTAAAGACATTGCCATTTATTTTAAGTTTGAATACTCTTAGACAGTATAAATGAGCACTTCATTTTCATTTCTTGGGATTTACATTAAGCTCAAGCCCACGCCGAACGATATTTAGGATACCTAAGTACCTAGAGACTTTTTTTTTCGTTTCGTGGTTAGAATTTCTATTTTCATTTTTGTGCCCAAGACGTATCGGGCTTTGTTTTAGACATAGGTACTTAAATAAGATGAATCTTAAAAATAATAAAGTATTTTTAGCCGCGACTCCTTGCTACCAAGCGTTCAGTGAACGGAGTTTGTATTTAGCCGGTCTAATTCAATCCGGTGTTTACACAGTGGCACACAGGTGTTTAAAACAATATTACCACACATCGCCATTGTCTTGTTATTGACATAAGTCCAAATGTTTGAACACGGTCTAACAATAATATGAGGACAATGCAGTGTGCCATCATATGAATGGACATAAATATCTCTGCTGTAAGTACTCTATAACAAAGATAACCGGATTCGATATTACGATTCATTTTGTATGGTTTAGATAATATTTTATAATAATTGGTCCCAAGATCCGAATTTCAATAATATTTACTTGTCCGTAAACGAATTTGTAATTTCTATTACCTATGTAGGTACTGCAAAATACGCTACTGTAGCTCCGAAGCAAACTTTATTCCCGTAGTGTACTCAAACAGAAGAAACAAAATATGATTCAAGGATTTGTTTGCACAGATTAAACAACAAACAGAGTTCAGACTTACCGTGTGCGAATGCCAGACGAGCGTGAGGTCGTCGTCGAGCGCATTCTGTCGCACTTCTTCCACGGACTCAGCAGGCTCGCTCGCTCCACTCCATGACGTCACGCCTCCTCCACCAGATGGTACCTCTGGAGGTGTCAACACCCCGCTCGCTGCCGCTCCGCCATTGAGTGAGTTCGTTTCGGGAGACGCGTCATACTCTTGAGGCGGCGTTTCCGTACCGTAGAATATCAGCTCCCATTGGGTCAGTGGACCCGCTGCAGAAATTATGTCATTTTAATAGGTAGGAATTTTGAATAATGTTTCAGTACTGATGGTATTCTACAATTAAAGCTCTAATTGTTGTTATTACGCAGTTATACACAAAGCGTGAACTCGATACTAGCAAAAGAAAAAAAGAAAATTTGTCTTGATGGGCAGTAACGACTAGGTACAACAGTAAAAAAAAAAAAACTTAAAAATTCACACAAAAATAACCATCACTGTCTACGTCATGAAAAATACAATTAATAACTAGGAAATAAAATTCAATTTAAACCGAAACTGCTTCATTTACTAAAGTTCCGCTACAAAATAAAAATGTAAACAATGCAAAAACACGACATGCAAAGAGCGGCGAAGAGTCTGGAACAAAGGTAATTGACGTGCAGGTTCAAACTAGGCGGCGAAAATAAACTGTCGGGGCAAAACACGGACACGACATGCATGGCGGTACCGTGGGCTTGTAGCGGCGCGGGGTATATGCGCTGTATCTTGGGGTACTGCTCGAACAGGCTCGACATCTTGCGCCCGCGCGCGTCCGCCAGCGGGTCCCCCAAGTCCGCGCGCAGGTTCAGACTCAGGTCCGCCGCAGTCGACGTCGTCACCTTCGCCGTCGTGCTCTCTATCGGCGAACGTGTCGCCGGCCGGCTCTGTTTCGACTTCTGTGAATTCCTATTCGGATTCTTCGAATTCTTATTCTTTTTCCGTTTCACCAGCCCCACGGTGTACGTAGGAACGATCGGCACGGGCTTCCCTCTATTGTTCTTGCGGCCCGACTGCACCACTATAGGTCGGGTTGCGTTGCCCTTGTTGCGTATAATTGGATTCCGGAACGGTATGGGATCGTTTTTAGCTGCAGGCGTGCTAGTTCCATATAAAGTTAAAGACCAATCTTGCAACGTTGCTCGCCCTATGTCGTGAAATTGAACAAACAGATATTGATTCACATTTTATTTGTGTTTCCGCTACCAAGGATAAGTGAAATCTTTTCGCTCAATAGAATGATAAGTAGTTGAGTTGAATAAACAATCTCTTGAGCTGTCGTCTTAAGCTTTTCTCGGGCCTTTAAAATTTCCAGACCGCCGACTTTTGTGACAAGCCATTCGTTATAAATGCGGTCGCAAAAACTTTGCGGATTAAAGTCAGAGTTTCGTTATTCAAGATTAATTAAAGCATGTACCTACTATGTAGTACGTTTTTCCAGGGTGAATATTTAAATGTAAGTTAAGTTAGCACGATGATTGAGTTAGTACCACTATTCCCCTGTAAAATTTCGTCCCTGTTGAAAACATACACTCTGTATAATGTCATTTAGCTTACCCATATATCGTCCTTCGTTGGTGACTTCTAGCCGCCAGAAGCCCAGCGGCGACTCGCCCCACATGTGCACGGACATGAAAGGCCACGAGTTGAAGCCGGCGCGGGACGAGTCGTGCGGCCTGCCGGAAAATTAACCGTCTAATTACACCCAGTGCGAGCGCTAGTTAGCGTCTAGTGTCGGCTTTAATAAAGTGAACAACTAACAACACACTGTACAAGATTAATTGTGCAGCCTGAACGTACTTTGTTGGGAAGAGAAACGGAATATTTTTTACTAATTGAGCAAATGAAAAACAGAAAATTCAGTAGAAAATACACACGGTCTCTAGACAGAAATATTTATTTAACACAGAATAAACATTCTAATGTTGTTCAGTTACCTTGCAGTTTAGTTTTAATACCGTTTTAAAGGAACATAAATTATTATGAGGTCGTGTACTGAAAACTAGGAAGGTAAACAATGATGGACGTAGCAAAACATTATCACGTCTATTTTAAACTGAATAGATGGCACATTTTGTATTTGCGGTCACGTTGTTCCATGTCACAGCACATCATAGCGTCGTGCATTAGCTTTGAGAGTGTAGTGCATGTTTAAACAGTAGGTTAACTCTAAACAGTTCAGGGAATATTTTTATTTGCGTTTTGAAAAGTTGGTTATCCGAATAAGAATAAGGTATTTTTCAATGTAATTATGATCCATCGCAATTCACATTAGTGATATTAAGAGAAAGTGTATTTCAATTAAAATAAAATATCATAATCGTCATTATCCTGAAGATTCACATTCGTCTTCGACCCCTGCCGGTCTATACTGTAAAATTCTCACCAAGACAATTTAGGTGAAGTGAGCTGTCAATCGCTAATCATTAAATGGAATGACATCTCATTTCAAGCTCACTTCACCTAAGTTGTCACGTTGAATCTCAACGTGACAACTTTAGAATAGACGTGAAAGGGACTCGTCATTATCACCGTCTGCCTAGCCTTTCCCAACTATGTTGCGGTCGGCTTCCAGTCTAACCGGAGTTTCATATTTTATTTTATAGCTCAGACAGACCGGCTGAAATCACTTAGTAATCCAACTACTAAAGCAGCATCCAATACAAAGGTCGTTTCATGCTTTGACAAACGATTCTCGGTAGCCGCTCGATAAACGTTCGGCTTCAGTACCACCACTAGCTTTGAAACACATTAAAGAGACAAAATACAAGGGCAAAATGGAAAACCACAAGGTTTAGAAGGAACTGAAGGAACACGGGTGGGTTTTAGTTAGTAGGAGTCTGACACTCCCTTCCGCTCCGCCCAGAGCGGGACATTTGATGATTTCCCACCCAAAAAAAAAAAAAAAGTAACATATTGAGAAAACTATAGGTAGGTACTACAATTCCAGTGTTTGGAAAACCAAATTATTACAAATTCCTTCCAAACAAGGTTCAGAAGGAATTGAAACTGAAATACCGGTCAGTATTTTTCCATCAAGCGACTTTCCGTATAAGGATTAAATCCAGCGTGGTAATTGTGTAACACACTAACAGTAGCAATAGCTTTCATTTTGACAGTTCAACAACATTCATTGCTTTATTTACGTTGTTGAGCAGACAAATTTTTCGAACATATGAAGCAATGGATTAGCAATAAGCAATTGGGGTGCTAGTTTGAGTAGGAAAGTCGAAGGTAATTCGAAATTCCGATTGACTTTTATTTAGATAGTAGCTGTGCTTGCGTTTCTCGTGTTACAACGTATTCTTTTGGTACCTACTAAAAGTAGAAGGAAATAGAGTCATAGCTTACTGATAAAGATATTAATCATCCTCCGTAAATTATTATTACTAACCGACTTCTAAAATGGAGGTTCTGTATTCGAACTTTACGTGTGTATTTGTATGTTCGCGATTTTTTTTTTCAACTATTGAATTTGCTATACTTATGTCTTTGTCATAATCGAGCATACCCTTTGACCAATTTTCTCAAATCCAAACATTTCCAATTGTAGCATTACACTCCCATTTCAAAGAGTCACCTTGTAAATTCTACATCGACGTGCCTACATCTTGCCCGTTCAATGGCCGCTGTAAAGCTGCCAATGCGAGAGCCATTGTGTACTGGAACCATTATACCTCAATTACTGTCGGAGATGCGATCTATATAGCAATGACATTGTAGAACGAACTGGATTAAACCGAATGTTGCTATAGTGGGTTTAGAAGAGGTACTTTTGCTTCGACGTTCCGGCCCGCTTGCACAAATTACTAAATGCGTCTTTAAACGTATTTAAAACATATTTCTGTCTCCGTCTTCGTCAAATGATTGACGGAAACAGAACGATATTTTAAATGGGTCTAGCGGTAAATGTATTTAGTAGCGTAAATGGACCTCGGTGTCCTTTTCCTTTTGGTTATTTTATGATAGTTTTAAAAACCGGTTTTTGCTTCTGCTGGGGAGTTTGTTGCGCCACTTCTTCTCCCCAGCGAAAGCACTAGGAAGTTGTGAAGGGTGGGCGTTTTGAGGGACTGTCTTTTGTAATTTTGACGTTCGAAAGGTTCAGGATCAAAAGTCATTTATTCAAACTAGGCTGGTTCTCAGCCTAGTTTGAATAAATGACTTTTGATTTTGTTATTTTCTGATAGTTTTAAAGACAGGCTTTTGATGTACCAATAGCTCCAGAAAGTGTCAGTATAGGAGTTAAGAATTTGTGATACCGAATAATAGAAGCGAGTCGTTTTATGTGGGGGACAAGAAGAAAGATCACAATACATAATTTTTTCCGTAAAAATCCTTCAAATTCCTACTCTCAACCGTATGCTAACCAAAGCGATTGGTCGCGTAAAGACGCAATCTTCGCGTTCATATGTCACATTTGTTCGGAAAACCGGAAGGCGCTCTCTGTCGGCACGGGTGGACCAAATGATCGATTTTCCGACCCGTACGCAAAATACAAGCTTCGACGTGGAGTTGGGTTTGGTCAACTTTCTACTCGATCGGCGCGACGAGCGACGCGTCTGGGTTCGCTGAACAAAATGAACGCGACGGTAGCGTAACGTGTTTGCGCGACAATGGCTTTGATAAAAACCCTAAGTTATTATTTTTCAACTGTATGAAAGTACGATAGTAATTTTATTTTCAAAGTGAGGTACTTGGAAATGGACTTTCGTGTTTTTCTTCCTCAGTTTTAAGAACACAAAGCTTTGTTGATTTCGACGTAACTTCGGCAGCTAATACCAGAACAGTGTTTTTACTTCAGGCGATTGCCTTGATATATCCATCGATGCAGCGTGCCGCTTTAATGATGACATGAATTTAACACACATATACGGTTTGGCGTTTCGTTTTATAAACATATTTTAATTTAATTTAATGTTATTTTATTTTAAATGTTCTATTTAAAAAAAAATCAAATAAATAATACGAGTAACTTCAGTTCGCACCTTAGAGCAATCTGTACTTTAAAGAACCACTTCGTGCGCAGGGGTCATTTGCCGGTGTCACGGATCCTAAAATCGCACGAATAACGTGCAAAGAGTAGGCGAACGGAAAGAAAGAGAGAGAGTCCTATGACGGCGAGCGGCGCAGGCGGTGGGTAGTCCTCAACTTACGAATGATTTAATGTTGTTATAATTTTTATGATTACTGGCCACTAGCGTGTGTTAAATTAATGTCGCCATTGTAGCGGCACCTTATGTGTACGTACAGTCAGGAAAATTATGTCTACCAAAATCATTTCAAATGACAGTTGTGATTTGAATATAGGTGAGCCGGTAGTCGATTTGCTTTAGATATCACCAACCCACCATACCATTGTATACATACCTGGGCGCAAGCAGAGTGACCTTTGTCCCTGCAGGCGAGGTTAGGACGATGCGCAAGTCTCCTCGTCTTGCAGCAGATAGCGACACGCGTGCCTGTACGTGTTCCAAATAGTTGACGCCTGGACACGCTCCCACATCCAGCTGGAATAGAATGAATGGTTAGATGGATCGGCAATAGTAAAAGGAACGAGATACTTAATAGGGGAATGATAATAATAGATATAGTTCGTATATCGCATGCACAAATATTGTTGGGGGGTAAAGTTTCGCAGATTTTTGGGATGTAAAGCTGCATAATGTGTATGAATCTGGCATGTACAAGAAACGAAAATGATATTAAAAATCGTATAAAATGTTGGATGTGAGAATGCAGCTTTAAAAGCTTAAAATGCAATGTAGGTAAATCTTGAATTTTCAATATACGCTGCTGCCTTGTATTTTTTGCACATGCAAAACCAACTCCATTCGCTGGCTCGGTTGTAGACATCACTTCATTCGGGAGATGGGCTAAAATGCAATAAGCTGAAAACACATTTCGCTCCGTGCATAACGTTCGTATAAACGTACAATGACATGCAACTGCCGACATACGAGAATTTCGCTCAAGATACATTTGGGACTAAATTGTCCCAACCCTAGTTGGAATACTAGATATTTTAATGACGCCCATACATTCGTTGATTTACTGAATTTAATATGACAGTGGACTTGTGTAATGAATGTACCGCACACAGATGCGAATGGTTATGTATGGTAATGTGTGTGACCGCTTTTCCGACTCCATTAGCATAAACTGGCGAACTCCGATAGTGATACTAAAAGGCTTCGTAGTGCATAATATCACTTATTTCAGTGCATTGTTAATGACCGCCAATGTTCAGCGTTTAAAAAGCAATTAAAAATAATTATTACGAAAGTTCCGAGTCTTTAGCATTCCTTATCGGGCAATTAAACTTTGGAAATGTAGTAAGTTTTAATTCATATTAAAATTTCAGGAGTGCCGTATCTTTATGAGGTTTGAATGAAATGGTGTTACACAGGAGTTAATTCGACTTATCCGGTTGTGTCATTAATTTAAGCGTGTAATATGACAGCAGGCTTTTACCCACATTACTCACCGCGGCTTTAGTGTCACCCACATTTGTGTGCGCGCCATCATTCCAGTCACGAATTCGCGCCCGATCACTCACCATCGATTATATTTATGTGGTACGACTGTTTTTTAAATAGGTATTATGCGCACGTAGATTTATGTATCTACTGCCTTTATCATAAGTCGCTACAGGTCGGTTGAACTTTTAATTATCTACCATGGAGTTGTTTCAAGGTTTTTTGGAACCGACCTTCGGGAATAGCATGTAGGTGCTATCGATATTACACAGATAACCCGGGACAACCTGGATTGTTTGAGTTTAACCCTGCATTAAACCTAACGGATCTTACTTGCAGTGTTACATGTAGGTTATACTCTTGGCAGCAAGTTTTGGCCAGTCGCACCATGCCAGGGGCACCGAGTAACCCTTAGCACACCACAGCCTATAAATGAACTAACCTGGGTATCTCCTGGTCGTTACAGTCTCGGCGCCGCAAGTTTGCACCTCCTCTGTGGCAGCACAGTCCGCCATGTTTTCGCTGGACACACCATGCCTAGTGGCATCAAGTAACCCTTACCCTAATATAACACACCACAGCCTATAAAAGAACTAACTTGCAGTGTAACAGAAGCCCGTGGTGGTACAGATCGTTGCGGTGTCGGCGCCGCAAGTTGACACCTCCTTTGAGGCGGCACAGTCCACCATGTTTTGGATAGACGCACCATGCCATTAGCATGAAGACACCCTTACGTTACAATACCATACCACAGCCTAAAAGAACTAACCTGCAGTGTAACAGAAGCCCTTGGTGGTACTGGTCGTTGCGGTCTCGGCGCCGCAAGTTCGCACCTCCTCTGTGGCGGCACAGTCCGCCAAGTTTTGGCCAGTCGCACCATGCCAGTGGCATCAAGTAGCCCGTAGCCGAAAGAATGCGAGACGTTGCGGCCGACTCCGTTCACTCGCCACTCACCGCCAATGCTGAGGCGTTCGGGGCGAGCCGTGCGTACCACTGTTGAGACAAGAGACAATTTTATTTCATTTACGGATGGCAGTTTTATAGGTTAAGGTAACTGCTTGATGCAGATACACAGACACGAAAACTGAAGGCCATTTTTTCGAGAGCTGTCAAAACAAACGCAGTGAAATCTTACTTTATTTTATGACCAACCGTGTGCCCGATGGGATTTCACATTGTCAAAAATTAACTTTCATAGACGTATTTCCCTTTAGGGAATGAAGTCTCAAAAATCCCTCCTGACGCTATACATAGGGAACTCTTTCTCAAAATGTCATGCTTCTAGTCTCAACGTCTTAGAGACTGGGCGTTATCTGTTAGTGAATGAGATTGAGATTAAGTAGAAGATCATCATCATCATTCTCCCGCCCTTATCCCAATTTATTTGGAGTCGGCGCCACATACAGGGTGTTTCGAAGCTGAGTGCAAAGCTTTAAGGGAGTGATAGTTGACACCATTTACTTATATTTTTATTTTTAACTACAAATAGTCAAAAATAATATACCAACTTTAACTGGGAAAAAAATAAAAATAACATACTTCGTCTAAGACCTATGGCTCAAAATGGTCTAAATGGTGTCAACTATAACCTTCCTAAGGCTTTTTATCCAGCTTCCAAACAGCCTATAAATTTCTTCCATACTTCTCTATTAGTCGTCATCACGGTAGTCATCCCCTTTCTAACCAATCATCATTCACAGATCCATCCATCGTTTCTTTGGTCTTCCCCTACTCTTATAGAAAGTGTTGATTAGTTTTCAAGATTAGATTTTTATGAATGTATAAATAATATAATTATGGTATATATAATGTAGCATTCATATTCAAAACTTCCCGACATTTTCCTCATTCTTCCGTATCATAAGCCTATATTATATACTACATGACTTCCGATGATGTCCACACAACTTTTCAGTTACCGGTGCTACTTTCAGACTTCCTCTTATGTACAGTCAACAAAGGAGTTAAGTATACAGGAGCGTCGGATATTGTTGAAGTTTACTAAGAAACCGATGGGTATTCTCGAATAAAATTTTAGTTTATTAATAGAAAACAAACAGGCCATTTATTAAATTAAATTTCAGTCCAGAACATCCATCGGTTTCAACTTCAACTATATCCGACGCTCCTGTATACTTAACTCCTTTGTTGACTGTACCTACTTATTTCGTTTTCTTTAAGAAGAAGATACTTATCATTATTTGGATCCTAAAGCATAACACCAAATGAATTGACATACAAAGTTAGAATCTCAAACAAACCTTATTTATCAAGATACAAATTGAACAAAACGATGTATCCAAACAATTCCAAAACTAGGTCGGACCTATTCTGGTAACTTGCAAGTTACAGATTCTATTCTAAGTCGCTTTGTTCCATTTACTTGTTCTATTGGTCTATTATTAGTTTTATATTGTTTAGACTAAGTCTAAGGAACAGATAAGACTTATTATATTTGTCCAAATAGTCTATACCAACTAGCTTAGTATCCATTGATAAATAGGTCATCAAGGGTGTACTACTAGTTCTGTGTCGAATGATAATATTATGCTAATAACTATCCTACCAAACATTTTCTTTCATAGCTGTCGGTAATCGGTCAGCCATGAATTCAGCTCATGATTCTAGACCGAGTTTTCGTCAGGGGGCCTAAAAAGGCCACTTAGGCAGAATCATAAAAGGATAACATAATGGACAGTTAACCGTTAAGTTAATTGTATCAAATCTAATTGGTGAAGCATTTTTCAGTTATTTTTTTTTGTCTGTGCTAAAATACCAATCAATCCGATCCAAATCCAATCCCAATCTCTTTGATTATACCTACGTAGTTCAGCGAAAAAAAAGAAGAATACGGACTGTCTTCGCCATATTACGATTCATAATTTTAACCTTTTATGATTCTCCAAAGTGGCCTTTTTAGGCCCCCTGACGAAAACTCGGTCTAGAATCATGAGCTGAATCATGGTTACTTACAGCTTGCGCGTCGATGCCTGCCTGCCAACTTGTATGTATACCTAGATATAAAATAAGTACTAAGGTATCAGAATGTGTGGGAGCAAAGGTCTCTTAACCAAAATAGGATGCCATATAAAAACAAAAGCAGTTCAGAAACTACGTTATGGAAAATATCCGCTTCAGTTTACCTTGTCGTGGACGGTGGACTTTCGGAAACTTGGCCTTCAATAGGCTTTACGAAACAAAAGTTCTTTTAACACACTTATTGAACGGTTTAGGCAGAATTCCCAAGACAATTTGCCTCTAAACGTGGATGATCCAGATGAACGGAGTATTAAATGGAGTAGGTACTTTTTAAAACAACGAAAAAAACGTTGGAATCAGCTTTACAAAACCTCATACATAAATGATTGTCTAGCGTTCTACAGAGTTTGGATAAAGTGAGCACATACAACACACGTATTTTCATATGTTTGTGTTAATTCTGAATTATCATTAATGGAAAATAATTTGGTTCAGTGATTCTACTTAATCAACATTATTAAACTTGTGAATGTGCGTTTCAGATAGTTATTTACCGACTGTAATACGCATGCAAGTTTCAAATCTATTTATTATAATACTAAATTCTCATTAAAACGATCCTACCTTTATTTATATAAATCAAAATGAAATGCTGTTCGCATCACTTTAGAACAGCTGGACCGATTTGGCTATTTTTTGTTTTTACAATGTTCATAATAGTCCGAATTAAGTTATCCGGAAAGAAAAATTTGGAAAGTTGCCCAGAAAATTGGAAAATTCGTGACTAAATGAACGACCTTTTTTCAATAGAATTTTTGTATGAACTCAAGACCATGTTGAAATGTTAAAAGGTCAACGTCTGTCAGGTCAGCTAGTTAAACATAATATAAATAACATTAAGTTTTAAGAAAAAACATGTGAATAACCTTTAAGACGTTACATTTGAATGGAATTCAGCAATCTCGTAACGTTACCTTTTCGTACCTTTCATTTTATAAAGAATGAAATAAAATTAGGGATTTCCTGAACAGATTCCGTCCCTTCTAAGAGATGTAAATAGGCAGCAAACTTTGTTATTAGAATGTATTTATTTTTGACTAGCATCACGCCTGTATCCTCAAAGAGGTTCGGCAGAGTATACACCTTTTTAGGGTTCCGTACCCAAAGGGTAAAAACGGGACCCTATTACTAAGACTCCACTGTCCGTCTGTCTGTCTGTCACCAGGCTGTATCTCATGAACCGTGATAGCTAGACAGTTGAAATTTTCACAGCTGATGTATTTCTGTTGCCGCTATAACAACAAATACTAAAAAAGAATGAAATAAATATTTAAGGGGGACGGGCTCCCAGACAAAAAACGTGTTTTTTCAGCGTTTTTGCCTCGTGGTACGGAATTCTTCGTGTGCGAGTCCGACTCGCACTTGGCTAATTTTTTTTTTATAACCGACGAAAAGTTTCAACCCTACCTCTAGAATTATGTGCTTTATTCAAGGTTAAAGTTTGCGCGTTGCAACCCTGTATTATTTTAGGGCCCTGAAATATTTGATCGTTTATTATTTAACGATGTCATAGTAATAGTAACAAGGACCTGCGGGGCAATTGGGTAACACGTTATCAATCGGAATCGGTTTCATTTTGACAGTTCAACAACATTCATTGCGTATTTTCGTGTTGAGCAGACACATTTTTCGATCTTATGAAGCAATGGATTAGCAATTTGCTTCAAAATTATTCAGATTCCGATTGATAGTGTGTTACGCAATTAGGGTGCGGGCTATGTGTCGTGCTTCAGTAGAAATCCAAAGCCGAAGGTCGGAAAAATTGCGCAGTAAGCCGTAAACAAAATTGGCAACTAAAGAATCGCTAGAATTATTGCTTGGTCAGGTTAGGAATACGTACAGATCATTGGTTTTACGTCCACATACTTCATGTTTTGTTATCTACTGACTGATATATCAACGTACAGCCTAAACCGCTGGTCCTAGAGACATGAAATTTGGAGGGTGTGTTCTTTGTGAAGGTATCCACTAAGAAAGGTTTTTTCGAAATTCCACCACTATGAGGGTGAAATTTCACGCGAACGAAGTCGCGGGCATAAGCTAGTTTGTACTATAACACATTATTAACTTTGCTTGGTTCAATAAAAAATCTGTAAGCATGTGAACAACACGCTCATTGCCTCTTTCAGTATATTGGTTTTAATATTATGTGAAGCCCGCTGTTAGGTTTAAAGCTGGGCCTGTGCACCGTCGGGAGCCACGGAACGACTCCCGGCCACCGTAGGCGCGGGCCTGCGGGCGGGGAGTAATGGGTAGCTCACCGTCCGATCAGGACCAGGCCCGTGCCGGACGGCAAGTACGTGTTCCACGCGCGCCTCAAAGAGATGTCAGCAGCAGGAGGGGTCCCATAGGGCCGAAGCCTGCCGGGTCAGCGGGATTGTCCGAAAGGGTTACCGCTGGCCCGGAAAATAAAGGGCTAAGGAAGGAACATGGGTGGGTTTTAGTCAGTAAGAGTCTGACAGTCCCTTCCGCTCCACCCAGAGCGGGAGGGGTCATTTGATGATTTCCCATCCGAAAAAAAAAAAGAAAAAAAAAAGGGGCCTGTGACCACCAACAAGGTTTTTTAAACGCGCCGTTGACGCGCCTTTGTAGCGATACAGACGCGAGTCAGACGCAGCCTGTAGACCTTCTGTAGGATAAAAGCGCGCTGTCGACGCACGTTTCTAAAACGCGCGTCAAAGGCGCGTTTAAAAAACGTGGTGTGCACAGGCCCTAAAAGTCAATAAGGCGTGGAGAATTTGAGTATAAAGTTTTTAAAACTCAATCTATCATCCTTATTGTAGATTTATTTATCGTAACCTTGTGATTTATGAACATTAAGAAACCTACATTTAAAGTACCATTTTTTTCCTCCTTTCGATTTGCTAGAGCATCATGATTAATATGATTGACGTGTAAAAGTATTTGTGCAAACCTACTTACAAAAATAAAATCATTTATCATTATCGAATGGATAAATGTATACGCACACTCGAGTATTCGGCATGATCTACACGACATTTGCAATTTAGTTTCCAAACAAGTAAACAAGTAGGTTTTTTTGGAAAAAAAAAAAAACTTTAAATAACCCGAAAAGTCATAAAAAAATTAAGGTTCGCAAGCTTACATATCAAGCTATACATCACCAGTATAAGCTAACTTCTGGTTGTTCAAAAAGCCTATCCAAGCAAGGTAACCTAGAACTGGAAATGTATAAGGTACTCGTATAAAAACATAATTTGTATTTGAGTTTTCAAAAGTATGTGTCCTAAAATCAACTAACCTAACACTAGTAAGTGACATCAACTGAAAACAAAGATTTGAATATACCTATACACATTAGGAGTGGGTTGTAACAGGTAAAATCGCATATCTGTTCCGCCTGTTCCTGTTCCACGTAATTAACAGTTCCAAAAACCTGTTACACAATAACAGGCTGTTATTTCATACTATGTGGGAACAAACTATTGTGTGTTCTCTGTTACCACAGCTGATACACGTAGGTACTAAGGTGTTACACCTATGCGAGAAAAGGAAAGAGCTTGTGACGGACTATGTACCAGGGTGTCACAGTGTATCAGTAACATTTTTATCTTATTCTAACTAAGATAACTGTCTTAAGCATGAATAGAGAAAAGCTTGTGGCTGGATGGATTCTGTTATCTCGTCGTGGAACTGAAGCTGTTTTTTTAGTTTGTTTGTCACAGTTACAGTCTGTTATCTTGTGATACCTGTTATATTTAGCTGTTACGATATATACGCCTCACTTCTAACCTACATAGCAGTTGCCTAAGTTCGTGCGTACCTAACGAGATGTTCGCTTGAGAAAATAAATCGACACTGCCTGTTAGACATCTTGGTCGGTCTAAGACATTAGTTCAATTCTTGCAACAATGGAATAGTATTCTATTCATCCATAATTGGAACTTTGAAACTATTCCTGGGCAAGGCTTCTGGGGCTTTTGATGTTAAAGGCTGAGTTTCTCTGTGGGACTCCCTTAGACAGTACAGCATCTTGGAAGCTCTCGTGTATTTCAATCATGCAAGCATTTCCCGAGATTGGGCCTGTTTGCTTTAACTAGAATAATGGATATAACCAGTATTCCATTATAACTTACATGGTAATCAAATTAAGGGCTGATTTTACCAAAGTCAGATATCTTTTATCCGTGGAATAAAATTGACGTCTGACATTACTAGCAAGTATGGAAAAACTGCCAAAAATTCAAAATGTATTCTCATGATAAGACCTATTCTAGGTATAAAGGTTTGGTGAAAATCGCCCTTAACCGAATTATTTTCCAGTGTGCTGTCAAATTATAATCCAGATTACTTTGTTTCTATTATTATTAATATCAAGTTGTGGGTAAACCACTTTTTTACTACTACAATACTTATCAATTCATCCACACGCACACATCATCTTCTCCCTTGTGGCAAACCTTTCTGATCTATGCACTGACCGTGCATAGATCAGAAAGGTTAAAATAAAGGTTAAAAAAAGGGTAATAAAGGTTAGTCTAATAAACAGTACTTGTATAATACAGGTCAGTGGTTCTATGTCAATCGTAATTAAGTCTTTTTGCGTTCACTTTTCTTGCCAACCATTTATCGTCGAAATTATCTAACAGTAAAGCTAAACGTACAGACGCCAGCACATCAAGCTACTACAATCTATCAAATTTCTTTAGTAGCTTTCAACTTTATTGCTAAAGCATAAGGTTCAAAGTTGATGCGATGGCAGTACGTACAAAATGAACGAAAGTGACACAGGGGACTTTTGCAATAGGTAGCCACCCAAACCTGTGTCGGCCGTATAAGTTCCTTACTTAACAATATGAAAGAATATAATGAAATTTACCAATATGCTGCATATCCCTCCAAGTAAGGTCCCTGTTGGCTTGCAAGGTTAGTGCACAGATACCGGCGGCGAGCGGCGCAGACGCCGACGTGCCGGTGTGTCCCGCGGTGCAGGAATGGTGCAGGTCTGTTGTTACAACCTGGGAAATAAAGATGGGGTGATGAAGATTCTGTCGTTTAGACAAATTTTTGGTACCCAAGATACAGTCTTGTCCATAGACTTGCCTCATTCGGGGTAATGAAAAACCGTTGTTATCTTTTTGGCAAGGTCTCAGGTTATCCAATGATATAGAAAGAACAGACAAATACAAATAAAGTAATTTCTCTGAAAGGTAACTGTGTTACTTCTAAAATATATTCTCGTTTCGCTTCCAAGAAAAGTAAATTAAGTACTCAATGAAAAGGTCAAGCAAATCCTTATTGCTATTCTTGGTAAATTAAAATTATATCACTGTTGCTACAGAACTTTCCCATTTCAGTTACTAAGGGAAAATCAAAACAACCAATGACGATGAAGCCCTATAAGGTCTCAAACTGATGACAGTCTGATTGATATCTATTTTTATCAGAATCCTTACCATACCATACCATAATCAGCCTATAATGTTCCCACTGCTGGGACACAGGCCTCCTCTCGGTGAGAGGGAGTGGGCCATAATCCACCACGCGGGCCCAGTGCGGATTGGCAGATGTCACATGTCTTCGAATTTTTGGTTCTAGGACATGCCGGTTTCCTCACGATGTTTTCCTTCACCGTTTTGCGAGCAGTGGTGATGAAATAATTTACACAAAGTAAAGCGCCTGTCTGGGTTCGAACCTACGACCTACAACTCGTAAGTCGCGGCCGTTACCACTTGGCCACCACTTGATGCCACAAATCGAATCCTTTTCCCACTTCCGAAAATAATCCCCTTAAATAATAATAGTATAACAATACCTATAAGAGGAATTCAAGGTAAAAGGAAGGTTTTCTTTTTTCCTCATTGCTATTCTTGGTAAATTTAAATTCTATTACTGTTGCTACAGAACTTCTCCATTTCAGTTACTAAGGGCCGGCGCACATAATTATGGCGGAGCGCAGCGCAGAGCATGCCCGCGAAGTTTTCTAAACGCGTGACACATTACGCAAATTTCTACCTGGAAATGTATGGAGCTAGCTACTAGCTTCTGCCCGCGACTTCGTCACCGACGGGTGACGAAGTCGCGGGCAGAAGCACGCGATGTGGTGGACGCACCACATCGCATCGCATCGCCTTCCCACGTCATTACTTTTTTTTTTTGTGGATGGGAAATCATCAAAGCGCGTTCAATCAATCAATCATCGCGCCTCAAAGAGATGTCAGCATCGAGGAGGGGCCCCCTTAGGGCCGAAGCCTGCCGGGTCAGCGGGATTGTCCGAAAGGGTTACCGCTGGCCCGGAACAAAGGGCTGAGGAAGGAACACGGGTGGGTTTTAGTCAGTAAGAGTCTGACACTCCCTTCCGCTCCACCCAGAGCGGGAGGGGTCATTTGATGATTTCCCATCCGCAAAAAAAAAAAAAAACCCCTCCCGCTCTGGGTGGAGCGGAAGGGAGTGTCAGACTCTTACTGACTAAAACCCACCCGTGTTCCTTCCTTAGCCCTTTATGTTCCGGGCTAGCGGTAACCCTTTCGGACAATCCCGCTGACCGCGTCATTACTTCGTTTTCGCTTAGCGTTCTTTCTGACGTTATTCGTTTTTGCTCGGCTTCTAAATGTCTTAGCGTGATGTTAAGTAGCTTATAGCCTCCCAAGAATTGGGCCATTAAATACAAAAATATTTTTTCAAATCCGACTAGAAGTTCTAAAGATAAGCGCGTTCAAACAAACTCTTTAGCTTTATTATTAGTATAGTTATAGGTTGTTTTAACAATAACACTAAATTGAATACGAATTTTCGTGCTACCAAGAACAACTGCGTCGTGTTACCTTAGTCCGAATAAAATATATCCTTTATATACTTTGTCGGGTACCTATATTGTTTTTGGAGCTGCGAACTCTTTATGCAGAAAACAAGTCCTGTTTTTTAAACTACACGTTTTTTAGATTGAACCAGCTACGAAAGAGGAATATTTTGTTAACCCGCATTCGGGAGCTGAAAAAGCTTTCTACCTAATACAAAGAATACACAACGTGTTTCATTGACAACGTTTTCATAGCGAATGAGTCATTATTACTTTGCTCTATTCTACTTTGAAATAATACAATGAAAAGGTTGGAATTTGAATAATTGTATATTTTAAACTAATATTCTAAACAATCGCTTTCATGAATAGTTTATTTCGAGTGCCTCCATACGTGTCGTGACCCTTCGAAGGTATAACTATAACTTTGTAGGAATTCCATCTTGATATGAGCCCCAACCTATCGGTTGAATAAGTATCCAACGGCTACTTTCGAACCCAATAGTTTATCTATTCGGAAAAATTTCGTTTGACCCAAAAGTTTACACAAGTTTGATTGAATAAGCACGTCCCTTGTATTGTAAAGTAACTAGAGTTCACAAAAAGTTCAAAAGCATCCTACGCGTAGAATTACAGAGAACAACCTCATAATATACATTGAAATGACATAATTTTATTTACCTCGCGTCCTGTGTTAAAAGGGCAAAGGCTGTCATGTAGGCATTCTGTGTAAAGCCGTGTAACGACGGACGTAACTACTTTTAGGGTAAGTGGGATCGAGGGCCGAAATACGTAAAAAGGTAAAACCCTCGGTAAAAAGATAATAATAGCCAGCTTCTTTTCGAAATCCGAGGAAGTGAATGAATACATTTCGTGCTGTTCGTAAAAATATTGTTACACCTACTTTTAGGTGTGCTGTAAATAATAGTTAAGCTTGTGGATTAGGAAAACGAATAAAAGAAAACAAAATGCATTTAGCTTGAGATGTGTAGTCATAACAAAGTGGGATAATAAAAACATGCTGGAAATAGAAAACGTGTCATTGATCTTGGACATCCCAAGTTAGATGTCAGTTTTAATAGAGATCAAACGAAATGTTTAACGCTACTCTAACTTTAGGACTTCTTATTTGGTCGAAATTAAATCTTGCAAACGAGAAATGCTATTTCTGGGGCTAATTTTATATTATACGACGGAGTAATATGTCTTTGTGTTACTCTCTGGTGTATTTCCAGAACCCTAAACTTAATTCTCAATCCTGAGCTCAATCAAATGTGCCCAAACGGTAAGGGCGGTAAATTGGTAATGTTGTGGTGTGCCGAAGAACAGACAAAGTAATATTAACAGTTAAAATGAATCCTATAGAACATAACTAAGGAAAAGATTCACAGACCGCACTTTGACTTTGCTGTGTTAAGTTAGCATTACATTCGATTAAGAACATTATATGCATAAGTATAATGTTCATAATGAATTGCTCCATCACGTCACGTTCTTTATATCTTCTAAACTATCGGACTTGGATGCGGTTTTTGCCATCATATGTTGGATCATTTAGCTCCCTATAAAATGGTTGAGCTGAATGGTGCTAATACATGCGTCATGTTCGTGAACGGGCGCCGTCAGTAGGGACTGGTCATCTCTTTGCTGCCATGGCTTATTTTAATTTAATTTAAAATTTTGAATTGTTTTTTTTTTTTTCATTACGGACGCTTTTAACGTTCTGCATCGTTCTCACATGCATAATTTTTAACATGAATGATGTAAACAAGACTTTGTAACCATATTATTTTGATTTAAAAGAGTGTCCATGGAGTTTCTTGTCCGTTCTTCTCCATAGGTACCTACGCTTTGGAATGGGCAACTAGCTTCACCTTTCTGACTGACCGACCCCTTGACAATTCAAAAGTGCCTGTAATTGGTTTAATTGAAATATATGCTTTGAGTTTGAGTTTGAGTTTGAGTTTATAGACAATATATTCCGCAAGGTTTATGTATTTAATACATGCATATTAAGAGCGTTTACGCCGTACGGCATTTCATACAAAATGTTCTCTACTAACTTTTTAGACCTTTGTATCCTGCTTATGCGTATGAAGTTTCATTAAAATCGGTTCATTCATTTCGAAAAATAAGGGCTTGAAAGATTGTATGAAATGCTGTACGGCGTAAACGGTTTTAAACTGACTTAAAATAAACAAATCTTGATATTTTGTCAAGTCGTAAAAACCGTGCGAAGCAGAGGCAAGTCGCTTGTCATACAAATAAGAATTAGATTAATTTTGCTCAGCAAGTAAGAGTTTCATACAAAAATTAATCTAATTCTTATTTGTATGACTAGCGACGTAACTTTTGGACTAACTTTACTGATAGATTTAGGTACAGTCAACAAAAGAGATAAGTATCCAGGATCGTCGGATATAGTTGAAGTTTAGTAAGACACCGATGGATGTAGTCGACTGAAAAATTTGATAAATGAGCTGTTTGTTTTCTATTAATAAAATTATATTTTATTCGAGAACATCCATCGGTTTCTCACTAAACTTCAACTATATCCGACGATCCTGCATATTTATCTCTTTTGTTGACTGTACAGTTCGCTTCACAAATAAGGTACCCCCCTTGGTATTGACATCAAACCTATTTAAGTTTTTCGTAATGTGACGTAAGTGTCGTGTTGGTCTAATGGTTAACACTGCGGCTTGACGATGCGGTGGTCACGAGTTCAAATCCGCGGATGAGAATATTTCTTTTTCCTTTATTTTATTTATTTATTTATTTACCCTTTTTTTTAGTTTCTTTATTAGGTGATTTTCGTTAATTATTATTTAAGAAATCAAATGGAGGTTTGTAATAAAAGCTAGGCATTTTGATAAACAATATTCATTTATTTTTCTAATTACATTTCTAGGACTTCATGGAATCCACTTCCAGGTTGAGTATACAGTTTTCTATCTGTGTTAAATTGGGGTTATTTACTTAGAATATTAACTAAACACAAAAGAGATACCCTGGATGAGGTTTAGAACGTTTAACATTAGATAAAGGTTCGTTTATATATATATTTATAGAAACATAACTACAATAATATTTATTTATTTAAAGTTGTGAAAACAGATTTTTTTTTATACTTACTTATCGGAAAAAAACCTTTAAAAAAAAAGAAATTTTGTCTTTTGTGTCTGTGAATTACAGAGGAAGAATCAACATGCTAAACTATAATAGTATAGCAATATACATCTTTCTCTTTTATCACATTTTCTAATAACCCTTATTTAACACAACATTAGAAAAATATGTGAGGTCAGATGGTGCATCGTTAATACATTACAAGACTACTTGTAAACCAGATTATCTGGATTGATAATAATTATAAAAGTTGTTTGTTTTTGATTAACTACGAGTTATGGATCCCACAAATATTGGGAATTAATAACACTTGCTCATATATGTTCCACGCAATTTTATCAGATACGTTACACAATCAATCTGCCGAGTAAATTGCCTTATAATAACGGAGAGGATGTCACAGTCTATCACTTCTTGAAGTTTTGAAGGGTGCCACTAAATGAACTTTCACAATATTACGTTGTCGCTCCATTTGTATTTTCTCTGGCCTTGGCGATCACATTTCACATCACCCGTCGCTTGATACCTTTGTATCCATCTACGAACTGTTTTTCTCTGCAATGAAAATAATAATATTAGAAATACATAAAAACATCCAACTAGTAAGTAATAATGCAACATTATTGCAACAATAAATTATCTATTTATTGTTGCAATAATGTTGCATTATGTGGAAGTATAACATAAATCTTACCGTTATGCCCATAACTCGTGCTATTTTCTTTATGCTTTGTTCCTGTTCCCAGATAACAACAATTTTAGCCTTCAAAAAAGTTGTTAATCAAACCATACCATCGTTTAATAGAATCAACTGGTCAAAAACTTAATAAATTTGATAATATTACGACGAAGATAATTACACACAAGCGAATCGGCACGAAAACGAAACCATTTAAAAAATAATTATACCCTCAATCACAGTTTACTAAATAAAGCGAAGAAGTATTCTAAATTCAACCTTAACTCGCAGTTCATACAGCAGTTAAGTTTCTGAAGTAAAATGACGGTAGTGCAACAATCGGAATCAACACATTATATTCAACCAAACAAGCTAATTTCAACCTTATCTTTTAGTTAATTGAGAAGTTAATGCGTATTGCATTTTGTAAAACTAAGGTATTAAATATAAAACGAAAGTTGAAATTTAAACCTTATTATCTAGAAGATTAGACCGTTAATAACCTTGTTCGTTTTATGGAGTAATACTATTCCAATTTTCTTTGAGGTTGACAACTGAGCCAATAGCCTAGTAGTATAAGACACGGTCTCGATGATCGGCTGGCGCCTGGTGATGCGGGTTCGTATCTTAATCGCACGCAAAGTGTCTTTTTGTAAGTTATTCTTGGTATACGGTTCGGCCAGAAGGAAGCCGAAAAAATACCTTAAAGAATTATTAAAAACTTGAATGAAACTTGCAAATAATATCTGAGGCGGACCGTTGGATGCGCTCGGGCAGAGATGGGTGCGGCGGCGGGGGAGGGAGCTGCTCAAGGCTCACGTGACGCGCCAGCGCCGCCGCGCCGCCGCCCGCCGCGTCGCTCGAGCGACGAGCGACGGCGGGCCCGAGCGTGCTCGGGCGATAGTCTTTAAGTCTTGGGGGGGTTCCATTTCTCTGACGCTGACTGTACACGAAACCAAAAAGTTTTGATCTAGCTATCTATTTCTACTACCACCCAGACAGTTCTGATCTTGACAAATGATGCTTGACATCGATTTGTCTTAATAAAACGCCTGTCTTAAATTATTAATCCTTCTATTAATAGCTCGATGAGGCTGAATTATTTATCATAGTCACAAAGGATTCGAACTGGATAAAATATTTAATTGTAACACCTCTTCAACATTATGGATTGCAAATATTTCGAGGAATATTTCGAGGAAACTTTCCACATCTGGATAAACAAAACTGCTCTTGAGATTACTTAAGACTCTGAAGGGTATAGGATAACAACTAAAATCTTATTTACATGCGATCATTACAGGTCAAGGAAAAACAGACGAAAAACAAAATTTTTTCGTTTCGATCGTTGTTCGGCCGAAAATGCTGATCAGGGCGAATTCCGTTTCCGGTCAAAAAAAAAATATCCACTTTCGGTCGGACTCGAGTTGCAAGTCATTCGTTGCTTATTTTTTTTTAATGCCACAGGCAAGAAAATAGCTTACCTGTTTTTCATTAATAGCCCCGCTGCTGTAAGTTGCTGCTAAGGTTGAACTGCACATTTCCGAGTACCAAGGCACCTCTCCTCGCTCCGTGGCAGAAGATATTGATAGCGTCCATATAGAGTTGGTATAGCCGTCGCAATTGCAGTTATCATGCTCTCGTCCGCCATTTCCTGAGGCCCATACGAAAATGGAACCTTTGCCGTTACGACCCTGTGACGGAAATAGAGGCATTAGTCTAGTCAGATGAGATGCTTTTTTTTTCAACGTTGTTATATTCGGGTCCCAAAGGATATAAGTAACCAGGGTCGTCGGATAGAGTTGAAGTTTATTAAGAAACCGATGGACGTTATCGAAAAAAAAAATTGAAAACAAACAGGTAATTTCACCCTTTGACTACTTATATCCGACGAACCTGGTTACTTATCTCTTTTGGTGACTGTACAGTAAGGATAGGGAGCTGCATTGTTAAGCACATAGATACGATTTCATATAACTGATAAATAATGGTACTTCTATTTATAATAAATGTATACCGTTTCCCTGACTGTACCTAGTCATATCTTTCGTGTATTTAACACAATTTCATACGAAAAAGAATGACAGTTCTGATTGTAAACACTGTCATTTAAATTGATATTAAATTTGCTGAACAATCGCTTTCCCTTACTGTATACAGACATTTCTATCAGAAAGTTTATTTGGTAAAATAGAGCATTTTTGTGGAAGTATCAATGTAATAATATTTCTCAGTGTATTTCAAACTCGTTTCTTCGGGGAAATAAGGCATTTGGAGAAACGTGACTCTTGACTGGAGCTAGGTAGATTTATCATATTTGTGTTAGTTCATGTCCGAGTTAATAGGTGGCGCTACGTGCCGCTTTTGGCAAGGCATTTCTCTTGAGGTCGCGAAACAGGGACAGTTGTGATGGATTAAGACTAACATACAGTCGATTTATTGTCTTGTGTGATATATATAACCGTTAGCATTGATAAAGTTTTGGTTTTGCTTTTAAATTATAGCCGCAGGCGTAGATTTAAAGAAAATTTAAAATCTTTAGACGACCATCGATGGGCGTTGGCCCAGAGTAATGCACTAAGATAAGAGTGCTATTTAAATGTTTTTTGAACAGACAATTTAAAATACAAATTCTGTGGATAAATATTGGCAAATTAACGACTTGTTATTTATTACCAACCTATAAATACACCAAAATATGAACAAACGAGCTAAACGAATTGATTACGCTTTTCCGATGAATTTCACATCCAAAAAAGGGCTTTCACGTTAAAAATTCTATTCACATTATTTTTATATAAAATTTTAATATTTGTAACAAAAAGTTATAGCCGGAAAAATCTACCGGCATTTTTATCCCCTTGGGTCGTCCGCATCGGCTGCCAGCACAGACTATTTTTTCGATACAATATTCCATCCATAGCGTACGAAATAAATCATAGAACAATTTTTGATTCCAATCACTAGGTTTGTATTTATCTTTACACGCATGAATGATTGGTGTGAGTGTGACGTAGTGCGGTACGGCATAAATGAACAGCCATTTTTTTTTAATCGTAGCTTCATGAAGCGGAAACGTCACGGGCGGGCGTGGCAAACGACGTACAAACGACGAGCATTATAGCCGCCTCCAGCTGATCATATTCAAATGTCACGTCATTTGCCATTGCCAACGTATATGACTGCATGATAGTTTTATAACACAACCGTACCATAAATTCATTCAACTTAATGAACGAATTCCCCATCGACAATATACATACCTACATTTACATAAAGTCGATTTGTGTAAACGCGCAATTCGGCGATCAAAAGGGTCAATTAAAAGTTTTCAGAAATGAAACCTTGTTTCAAATGAAGTCTGGCTTCCCAGTGTGTTAAAATAAAACCCGCAGAACCGAGTAAAAGACACTTGAGAATCCGAGCGTCTTTTAATTCGGTTCACTGGGCCCACATTTTGTGACGACAAGTAATCTTAAAGGGCAGACGGATCGAAATATGGTAGAACAAAATATAGATTTGTTAATACGACTGCTTAGTTGTTCTAGTGGTCGCAAGTGCTACTGGTGCGCATGAGTTCCTGGGTTCGATTCACGGATCTAGCAAAGTGTTATTTGGTTGGCACTGAAAGAAATAAGCAGTAAATAAAAATGAAAAAACATTGATCTGAACTGCTTTATAGAGTTCAATATGAGCCTAACGTTCAAAACAGTATTTTTTACTGATCCGAAAACAGTTAAAGCTTCAGGCAAAATGTTACCACATTTTGCCTGAAGCTTTAACTGTTTTCGTGACATGACATGACGGAAAACTTTAACGTTTTTATCAGTAAATGGTATGTTCAATCATTAAACGTTACTGTTTTGTCTTTTATTGTTTTACAAACATTTCTTCTTACTGCATAAAAGCATTTCTTCTTACTGCACAAAATTAGTAATAATAAATAAATAAAGTCAGTAAATCCTAATGAAAGTGGTGTAGTAAGAAGTTATTTTTTTCAGTGTAGCACCCCGGTGCGGTGCCTGGATTTGTACCCGGTTCATGGCGATTGGCTCGCCCCCAATTACATGGGACTTAAAATTTGAGTGTACAGTGCACCTCTGGCTAACCCTTTAGAGAATACAGGCGTGATGTTATGTTTTGTTATTAATACGAGATGTTGGATGTTGAGACGTATCTCGTTAACGTGTAATTACCTACATAATTAGTAACTGTGTCGTGTGATTGGCAGCTATACAGTCATTGACATCGGTGGGCTTCGTCCCGTGAGCTGTACAATTGAACGTGACTCGTTGGATCAATACTGAAGTATTTAAGGGTGATAATTTAGATCCGTGGAATGATTCGATGTGGAAAAATTATTGTTATTTACTGTGGGTATTTTTAATGAAACGTGTTCTTTATTTTTGAATGAAAAAATATGAGCTATGATCCACATTGTAGTCCAAATGTCGACTGTATTTTTATAGTTAAAAATTTTATTTGTGTTAAGTAATACTGATTATTTAATAATATTGATCAAAGACTTTTTGTCGATCACTTTTATCATAACCACCTCAAATTATCAAAAACAAACTTTTATCCTACAACTAGACCACATCTAGACCACTTACAGATTGAAAATCGCATATTTTTGTCATACACGATATATCTGATAATTATATAATAATTATCTAGGATATTTTGATATTTATTATAAATATCGGATTTTTACGAACCCTGGTCGCAACACACATTATAATGCTTATTAACCTGAAGCTGCTACTTGAAGTTTATATTTACGAAGAAAAACAAGTAAGTGATGTGTGACTTTTTATACGTACAAAAATCTCATTCTCTCTCATTTGCTATTCCCGACCCATTTACCACGATACTCCGCACTCGAAAGTTTAAATAAAAGTCTCATAAAAACTTGCGACGCAGGTGTAAAAGGCGCAAAAGCAAAGTTTTTTCCTCGACTACATTACCCGTTCTATTTAAATTCGAAACCCGAAAAAACCGCAGGAGGTAATAAAAAAACGTTAGCAAGAAAACTTTTAAACGCACTTGTTTTATACAAAAAACAACCTTCAGTCTGTTTAGGGTTAAAAAAGGGGAAAAACTTTATGTAAATTGTATACTCTGCGAACACTTGACCATATAGTGTGGGAAATAGAGTGTGAGAAAGAGAGAGAAAATAATTGCATCATTACAGAAATTGCTTTAGCAGTGTCGCTTGCCTGCTCGGGTACCCTTCACTAACTTAGTTACAAAATCGCCGTGGATTACACAAGGAGTAAAAAGAAACCTTATGAATGACAAAATAAGTGTCAATGTCACATGACCGTCAAAATTGACGAATTTAAGTTCAGGATTTAATATAGCTGGTGTTGCGACTTTTCATTTAGACTGTACCTATAGCATTGTAGGTACAGTGTAGGTATGGTAGGTACAGACGCGCAGAAAATTGTTGTATGAATCTGAAATCTTATTTATCCAGTAATTTCGTTTATGCCTGAGATTCAGTATTCAGCACGCGATGACAGGTATATTCGCGAGGGGAGTTCTTACATAAATATTATGTAAATCAAGTGATGTTGAAGACGTGTAGTTGTATTTGTGCTCTCTTCAAGAAAACGAATATGATAATTTATGCGCGGAAAGTGGAACTCTACTTCAATCTACCTATCTACATCGTTTAGGTAGCTTTCGTTGAAGTTTCGTTTCTTTAAGACAAATTACGTGAATCTTTATTTACTAGTACATACAAATTATAAAATAGTTCCTGAAATTATGAAAAACTAGCTTCTGCCCGCGACTTCGTCCGCGTGAAATTTCACCCTCTTAGGGGTGGAATTTCGAAAAACCCTTTCTTAGTGGATACCTGCTCTTCACAAAGAACACACCCTCCAAATTTCATGTCTCTAGGAGCAGCGGTTTAGACTGTGCGTTGATATATCAACAATCAGTCAGTTTACCATTTTATATTATGATGAAAAATTTCAAATTTTTCATAATTAATAACCTTCTCCAGTTCGTTTTGAGATATGTTTTAAAGACCAGCCAGTTGCTGCAGGCTGGCTCGTTCTTTGGCCAAAGAATTAGCATTGTCATTCAACGTGACAATACTACCAGTGGGCACGTTTCCGGGTGACAGCGATGCGGACGAGTGCTTTGACGTATAAATGCTCTTTTGTTTGTGTTTGTATTTATTTGTATAGTTAGTAATTTAATTTAGTATCTAGTGTGAATTAGTTGTGTAATAATTATATATAAGGTCCCATTAAAATAGATGGACAAACTTTTAGAAATCATTCAAACCACCAAAATAAGGACGATGGTAAAGAAATATATAAGAAAAACGCATAGATACTTACAAGAAAAATAATCAGCTAGCGAAAATACACTAATGTGCCAGCAAATTATTATTTTAGGTCAAAATAAAATCACTTTAATCATTGTTTTTTTTTTTTTATATCTTTGGTTAGACGAACTGAGCGCTGTGTTAAGTCCATCTATTTTAATGGGACCCTGTATAGTCATTTTAATAATTAAAAAAACCGGTTTGTTGATGGTTGTCCTGAAATACAGAAATAACAATAATAGCGTTTACCTAATTGTAACCCTTTCTTATTATACCTGAAGCGTTCTTGTTTTACTATCTAATATAACTCGACCTCGGGAAAGAAATTAGACAAACAATGCTGAGCAGGTAGGTACCTACCAGAAAACAAAAATAATTGCTTTTTGATATTTTTAATTAATATCACAGTATTTAAACGGAAATAAAAATCATTATTTCCGTTTAAATACTGTTTCATACTTTTGATCTTAACAAAGTGATTTGTATAAATAATTGAAAACAGGCACACTTTTATATTATCAAACTCTCTGTTGAAAATTTTGAAAAGGTAATTAATAATATTTTTACGAAAACTAATGAAAAAAAAATTAAAATTATATTTATGTGACGCAATATTCATATTCTTTTCTTTAATTAAATAATTATATTTCTTTTGATCCCGAGATTGAGTACAAAAGCCCCTTAAAACTTAAGGAAAACCAAACAGGTATTAAACAGCTTTTAGCCACAATAATGCCAATATAAGTGTGGCAGTAGGCGGTTATAGAATTCAACGGTCAGTCAAACTCAAGCACGTTTTTGGTCTTTGAGTCCGACACGTTTCCGTGGCTTTGATGTGAGCATGAGCACGTTTGGCGTTAACGTCAGTTACATAATACTAAAGCACAGGCCACACTAGAAACGAAGCTAAGTTCGTTTAGCTTCGCTCATGTAGCTTCGCGAACTATGAAAACGCGCGGTAGGTGCTACGGCTACTATAATAGTAAAACGCGCGACGCGACGCTGCGATAACGCTAACGACAATTCGCGTGCTCCCAGCGAGACGTCGAACGGTGTGCGAGGGAGAGCGCGCGAAGGCTGTAACATAGTTTGAGCGAAGCTAAGTAGCTTCCGAGTGTGGCCTGCGCTTAAGATGAGATTTTAAGGCATGCTTAACTTAATGGCCACAATATACGGTTCAATCAAATCGAGTCGGCAATCAATAACAAAATCAGGTGCGGATAATAAAGGTCCGTGACCTATTCCTATGTTTACATGATTCAATTTGATTGCTTTATCCCACAGAGCATGGAGACACCGGCTAGAGGCGGCATTGTCAACACTTTCCATACAAATCAAGTGTGTTACCGTTTACTCTCACTACGACACAAATGACGTATGGAAACTGATGGTTTATTGTGCGGCCATCTCAGTTTCGGCATTTTATTAGTCATAAAGAGGTATAAGGGTCAGAACACACCACGACGCGACGCAACGCGCAGTTTTCAAGATAGCAATACAATTACCTTATCTACTACAAAATAAAGGTACACAATGCAGTGAGCTCGACGTAGTAGACACCACCTCACTGAATTGTGTACCTTTTTCTGTAGTAGATAAGGTCTATAATTGTATTGCTATCTTGAAAACTGCGCGCCGCGTCGCGTCGCAGTGTGAATTGACCCTAAGGAACAGAGTGTAAAGTTCACTCATCCTCCATAGAAAAAGGAGGATCCTCCAACAAGACGGGTGGTGTGTTTGGTAGGCTACTGCCTAACGATTGATGTCGGGACTTTGTATATTATTATATGCTATTCGCGCGATAAACTCTGCTTGCGCGATGCAGGATTTTGCGTGACATCAGTATGATGCGTAGTTCGCATGTTCCGATGTAGATGCCGCCACAGTCTCTAGACGGTACATGCTAATTCCATGCTCCGTGTTTCATCCATACTGGCTAAATTGAACCTTGTCTTATTACCATAAGATTAACAAATTGGTACAGAGCTACATTGCGGTAGTTAGTTCATCAATGTTCATCGTATAGCATGGGCTACTAACAACGCTCACAAAGTGTTTATTTACTTTAGCTTTTCATTCCACAGCCTCAGGCTGTTGTCGTCATTCCAATAGCTATCGAAATTCCTTGCCAGAAAGTATTTATTTTATTGGGTGGGTTGGTTGGTTTTGTTGGGTGGTTTGATCTGTATTAGTAGGTAACACATTTTGTATTTAGAAGATTTCAACTTTATAACTCAACACTTTATCCAACAATTATTGTTCGAGTAATATTAGGAATTGTAATTGAAAAATTAACCTGAATTATCAAATAAATCCTTCTAAATATTATTTTTAAGGTGATTTAGAATTTGAATTTCGAGTTTAAGTAGGTATTTAAGTACCAAATTAAAGTAAGTGACACTACAAATTGGCATCTGCAGGTAAGTTTTCTGATCCTTACATTTTGATGTTTACATTTTTATCAGTTAGGTACATTTAGAGCAGAGTATTTGAAATATCTTTTCCGTTGAAGTATTGCCACCATACTTTTGATTGCCGCTGTGATTACAGTCACGGACAAACACAGACGTCCAAACAGATGTCCTTAGGCTTCGGTAACCACTTATCATCAGTGGGCCTAGTACAAATGCACGGAGTAAACTTACGTTTACTCAATTAAATCCGAACGAGTTCCAAAATGGAAGCCGAAAATAAAAGTAAATCCGAACGATTTTAAAATTTAAAATACTCGTTTAGTACATAGTATTAACTTTGGTAGTTTTAAGACTTTATACTTATCTGTGGGTGACACTAATTACCTATGCTTGCCGCATTTTAAAACCAAATGCAATAGGATACTTCTATTTTCGATTTAAAAATCGTTCGAAATTAACACTTTGCGGGACAATAAATTAACACCCTTCGACGTAATAACAATAAAACTTCTGTGTCTTGTTTAGTGTCTTTCAATGAGACATATCTTAGGCCGTAAGCACACAGCGTATTTTAAACGCGCAGACGACGCACGTTTTAAGAACGCGCGTTTTCGGCGCCATTGATGCTGATTGTTGTTGTGTCCGAATATCGTCTGAAGCGCGTATACGCGAGTCATCTGCGCATTTAAAATTCGCCGTGTGCTTACGGCCTAAGACATGTTTACTTCGCGTGTTCGTGCTAGGGCCTCTGGTAGGCCGTCTGCCATAGATATCCGTGCCGTCTGCTAACTATAAGTTTTAAGATACCTATTCAAATCTTCATTCATACCTTAGTAACACCTTCAATGAACGCCCTAGTGGCCAGTTCCCCTGGTCCATCAACAGTCTTGCCGTCATCATCAGGGCCCCAGGACGCGCTGTAGATGTCCACGTGTTGAGGGTTCAGGCTCAAGGAACGGGCTTCCACTGCATCTGTGACGTCGCCGTCCAGCATTCGAACTCCTGAGAAAATATAACCTCGATTAGTAATAAAGATGATGCTGCATGTAGGTCACCTTTGTGTCGGTTTAAAAGAAGACGTTCAATATAATACGCATACGGGGCAGCCCTAACAGCTTCCTGCAGTTTATTGCAGGGAGAATGGATGTGAATGCATTGGACAAAGCTACATGTGCGAGTGGTGCGGTCCTGATCCGTTATTTATTTTGTTAGTTTCTTGTTTTAGTTATTAAGTACTAACATAGGCTAAATAATATTGTTACTAACACAGTGGACCTTAATTGTTGTTTGATAAATAAATAAAATAATTATAATTATTATAATAGACAGTACATAATATAGAATTTTATTTCTAACATATTGTGCATCGGATTGGGACATCGGCAAAAATGGTGAACATTCAAACTAAGTTTCATTTCCTATTTAATTTATAAAATGGTATCGGGGTGGTCGTGTCTTAAAATGCACCGTTCATACATAGTGTGATTACAGGGCATTTCATTCTACATATTAAATAGGTACTACTAGAAACTACTATAAAATAAAAACTGAAAAAAAAAAATATTTATACATATTTTTGCACACCGCATTGGAAACTACGGCCCAAACTCTAATGGGTTATTCAAACTCGAGCCTAAAAGTTTAACCTTAGTTAGGTACTCGTGTGTTTTTCAAATTCAAAAGGACGTACTACGTGGGAGCGTATTCGGACAAAAGCGTAATTAGCATAAAATGTAAAAGTCCCTGACTAAAGATAAATGTTTAAATCACAACAAAAACATGTTTTGTTATCCCGTGTGTAGCTGTAATTCGTGTTAATTTAGAGTTCCGGGCATGTCAGGTTGAGTAATTTAAATCAGCTCATCCCCTGAGCCGCTCTTTTGAAACATTCAGATGTAAAACTTCTAATGGCATAAAACGTGACATTTCCCGAATAATAATTTATATCAGAAAGAGAATCTTATCATTTTATTTCGGCTCCGTTCGTGTGATGAACATAAACTGTTTTATAAGCATATAAACGGTCCCTGCGTCGGTATCAAAACAGCACGCATGTAACTGGGTCTGGGAAATTCCTAGAATTTCGTCTAGCTGCCTTTGATCCAACATTTGTTGTAAATTAGGTACATTTAAACAGTCCTTTACAGTGGAATTTACGTTACTAATAACACTTCTGGACTCCTAAATCGAACCACCCTGCACTTTTTGTAGAGAAGAATGAAACTTGATAAAGATGGTGAATTCAAATTCGGAACAATGACGACCCCAAAATTATGGCCAGTATGTTGGCATCAAAACGGCATAAAAACTTTTTCTTTAATTCATCATTATTTTAATGTTTTAGGCCTTTATGCCTTACATGAAAATGAACGATGGCTCGATTCAGGAGCGGATAGTTGTAAATATAAAAGATCTAGCAGACTATTCTGATAAATATTCAACTATGAACAAACAAATAGTACCTATTTGCGATGAAATCCCGAATTTATGCACCGAGACACGTTTGCACTGCAGTTGGCAAAGAGATAAACGCAATATTATCATAATACCTACTTGTTTGTAAGTAATGTTTACATTAGGGTGGCAATTGCGATAAAGTTTCATGTTATATTGCGTAGAAACGGATAAGTTAAACAGTGTTTGTAAGCGAGTTACACCAACGAATATACTTCGTAGCTTCGCAGACTTGCTAATAACTTTATATCCTGAAGCGTTTTGATATCGCTACGCAGCACACTGACACGGAAAAGTTCATGTTTTCTTATTGTACAAACATTTTGCTAAAATACATTTAAGAGAACTTTACAGCGTCACTTTTGTAAAAGATATGGCCGAATCTTTTATTAACGTACTTATGAAATATCGGAATACTTTTGTTTATAAATTATATTCTAAAACATTTTTTTGTACTTATTGAAAAATAGTTAAAAAAAAATAATTTGAATTTTCACCCTGCGTAGACATGCGCGTTTCGTATACGAAATATTTCAGAAATAATTAAAATTTCACACCATCAAGAATGTTGTAGCGAATACGTAATTTATTAAAATATTTAATTCTGAATATTCGCTACGGCCAAATATCTACCGAACTATGGGTTATTGTTTCGAATAAAATAAAATTTTCAAATTAAATGTTTCAGTGTTATCCGTTGTATATCGACCGATATACTAAATTAATATTCAGCACAAAACCAACTTGTATCTATCCATTTTATGGGAATTTTACAACCCACATTATATACCAGCTGTTTATATAAAAAGTCTAATAAAAACTTACGAGGAGACATAAAAACATGCATACGGCGTAACAGTAAACTTGAAAATATACTTTTTGTTCCTTTGTCTTTTCTAAACACAATGCTTTGGTGGGTTCCAGTGAATTTCTTTCAGTGAACAGTTTTTATTGGTCGTTTTACGTGACGTAGTGTGCTTAGGAGAAAGTATCTCCTACATTTACCTATTAGAAAATTAAATGTGCAGAGCTGGTTTACCGTACCAGATAATGGCTAATATTCTTTAATGGGATGTTAACTCACACACAATATTCTACTAAAAAAAAACGGTCTACAGAATAGAATATAAATATTCATTTGCAAAGAACGTAGGTCAAAAAATTTGTTTTTACAGTTATGAGGAATCGATAAACATTAATTGCCTGATTCTGGCTGGCCACCGAGAGGAGGCCTGTGTCCCACAGGCCTAGCAAGGCAATGGGCCGTAATCCACCACGCGGGCCCAGTGCGGGTTGGTAAATGTCACAGGTCTTCGAATTTTTTGTTGTGGGACATCATCAGCATCGAAATTTCAATGATAAAATAGCACTTTTACCATATGCAGTTACAAGACGTTTTATACGCCCAATTTATAAGCTAACTAGCTTCTGCCCGCGGCTTCGCCCGCGAGGTATGTCGAAAAAAACTATCCTATATCCTTCCGCGGGATACTAATCTATCTCTCTGCCAAAAATTATCGAAATCCGTTCAGTGGTTTAGGCGTGAAAAGGTAACATACAGACAGACAGATAGAGTTACTTTCGAATTTAAAATATTAGTATGGATTTTAAGTATTATTCTTGCCTATGTGTAAAGAAAAATGTATTCTAATTGAATGTCTACTGGGCTATCCATGACACATCGATACGCTACTCAAGTAAAATAAATCTATCGTAATTATACACGGCTGATTGGACATAGTCACATAAACTATATGTTTATAAGTGTACAAAATGCAAAAAAAAATACCCCAAAACCTACGTAGATTCTAACACCCTTTGTTTTTTTTTTTTTTTTGCGGATGGGAAATCATCAAATGACCCCTCCCGCTCTGGGCGGAGCGGAAGGGAGTGTCAGACTCTTACTGACTAAAACCCACCCGTGTTCCTTTCTTAGCCCTTTATGTTAAGGGCCAGCGGTAACCTTTTCGGACAATCCCGCTGACCCAGCAGGCTTCGGCCCTATGGGGCCCCTCCTCGATGCTGACATCTCTTTGAGGCGCGCGTGGAACACGTACGCGCCGTCCGGCACGGGCCTGTTCCTGATCGGCCGGTGAGCTACCCATTACTCTCCGCCTGAGACTTCGACCCTTGAGTTTGATTCGGGTAGCTTGATGTGCTGACGTCTGTACATTCACTACGTCTGTACTAATAAACGTTGTATAGCGTCTGTATAGTTACACAACGCTTTGTCTTCTTCTTTCAAAAGTCAAGTTACTGACAACTGAAAGAGAGAAATCGATGTGTAACTATTCATCTGATATAACACGTTTATTAGTAAGCGGGAACCATCCATCTATCTTACTTAATATTTCTTGTGTATCGAATATATTACTTCTGCCAGAACTATTCTTTAGTACGCATAAATAAAACATCGAAGTAGATCTATCTTCTTTTATCTTGTAGTCTGTAATCCTTTGGGATGTTATAGATGACGTCACGTTTTTTGAACGACACTAAGCTTTGAGAATATCAATTGGTAAGCTAGGGATGTTTTTATTGACTGAATATTTTAGCCAAACAAAAATTTTTTACGACTCTTTCAAAATTGAGGACATGGATCACAATA
This sequence comes from Oligia latruncula, assembly GCA_948474745.1. NCBI lineage: Eukaryota > Metazoa > Arthropoda > Insecta > Lepidoptera > Noctuidae > Oligia > Oligia latruncula. The sequence continues at coordinate 6,815,441 of OX419699.1, forward strand.
TTTTTAAACATTTCTGTCTCTGTCTTATTTCTGTAGTATCACATTATTATCGTCGGCCTATTGCAGCTCACAACTAGTCCATACACAAACCAGCACTGAGCCCACGTGGTGGATTATGGCGTTTTTTTAACCTAATTTAGAAGAAATAGCGAAACAAATTCAAGGGTCAATAATTATTATTTGTCTCGTAATTTCCACACTAAACATTAAAAACAATATCTAGGTACTCCATACACATTTGCAGTTTGCACTTAAAACCTAAGAAGTCGTAAGACAAATCTCGACAACGCACTCTCAGAGAACATCAGTCGTGTAAAGTGTGACTCTTGGAGCACTTGTGCACTCATGAGGACAATGGGTCATATTTGTCACACTTTAACAACCATTAAATGAGCTACATGAAGAGATTCTAGACACTGGTTGTTAATTTTACTATTATAAATGAGGACATATATTTGGGAGGAAAAATATTGGCAGTATAACATTTGAAAAATAAAGTCCCTCATCACACTGAGAAGAACGAACGCAAAACAAAAGAAAAGAAACTACCAGTAGGCACTTATGAATGCTAACCAGACGAAAAGAATCGGTTTGGACACTACACTGATTGTCCGCTCTTTCGGAACCGCGATTGGCTAACCCATCGTAATCCATTTATCTACTTAACTAGCTTCTGCCCGCGACTTCGGCCGCATCTAATATCTTGATACCCAGACCCACCCCGTCCCATCAGATAGCCTACCCGCGCTATTAAATCGTTTTCGCTTACAGTTCGTTGTGACTTTTTTCTTTTTTACTCGACTCCTAAGTGTCCTAGCGTGATGTTAAGTAGCCTATAACCTTCTTCAAGAATTGGGCTATCAAATACAAACACAATTTTTCAAATCCAACTGGTAGTTTCAGGCTCGTTCAAACAAAGAGACAAACTCGTCAGCTTTATTTTTAGTATTAGTATATATAAAATCTTTAATTTATTCACTTACAAACAACGCACAGCCTAAACTACTGGCTCTACAAGCACACTATTTTGCACAAAAGTTCTACATGACATAAAAGTGCGGTCACTGTCGGACTGCATAGAAAATAAAGAGAAGCGCGATGACACAACCCTGGTAATTTATTACAAAATATGAAGCAATTACTTAATTATAAAAAAATCTATTGTTTGGACTAAAAAATTAAAACAGCAGTGTTTTGGTATGTTGCTTTTAAAATAATCTGACAAAAAATCAGAATGATTGCATGTATATTAATTTTAGAGATATCTTCATGATTTATTTGTATCGTATCAAATTATTTGTATTATGTTTTCAAAAAGCTATCTAGCATATATCCTGAAGAATATCATATATTTTTCCGATTTTGTTTACTGTAGTCGATCATATACCTACTTTTATTGTTTCCAAAACTTGCGTTTTTTTGTGTTTAGGTCCTGTTAGCCCCTTAAATAACGAAAGTGAGCACTAAGGGAGGATTTCTGAAAATTGCCGATGGGCACAAAGCTTGTAACCAAATATGTTTCTCACCTCCAACACTAGCCCCATACGCAACGCCCACAGCACACAGCGAGTTGTTAGCAGTAGCGGCCACTTCACCCGCGCATCTCGTGCCGTGGCGGTTCGAGTCGATCATGTCGTACCGCGGCTGAGGGTCCGAGTCGTGGGAGTTCACGTCGTATGACGCCATGGGATCCTGGTGGAGAGAAAAGGGGTATTAAATACAATTACGTACACTGTACAGGTAACAATGGGCTCGTGGTTAAATAATAACAGCCACATGGGTCGATCTTAAAGGTTAAGCAATGTTTGCCTAGGTCGATCCGTGGATGTGTGACTATTCATTACATATTGAGAACCCCCTATAGTCACGGAGGCTAAGAATCACGTTAAGCAGTTGATCCGGACTGTCATTATTATAGATCTTTGACAGTCGCTATGGGTAGTCAGATGCCCGAAAGTCTGACAACTAGTCTTGCCAAGGGATATCCTATTACCCAGTAACTGGATTGTGGAGATCTGGTAATCAGTCACTCTATGTAAAATACTAGTAATCAGTTACATTAGAAGCCGACCTCAACATAGTTGGGAAAAGAAAAAATTTAATAAATAAATTAAAGGACATTATCTGTATTCATTGCTTACCCCATTGTAAGGTATTTTAATGCATCAGGGGTTTAAAATGAACAGCTGGTGATTATACATGGGTATAAACGAAATCCAAGTCCCAGATTCAGTCTCATTAAATAAATTCAGCAGTAGCAATTCAGCAGTAGCAATAGGCTATTTGACTGGTTTCTGATAAACATCTCAGATTATTTAATGGTGTCTAACGAGCCCACAAAAACCTATTACTTCAAATTGCATAATGTATTTATTTTAGAAAATAGTAAATAAAAATGTACTGTTTAAATAAGCCGCCAAAACGCTATCTTTAACAATATGGCGTCGTGACGTCAAAATACACGTAAACAAACGTTGAAACGGTCGAGATACTAGACAAAAGTCATCTGTTCTGTCAACGATAGACAGAAATTGACTATATCATGACGTCATCATAAGTTCAGCCAATCCAGACCGTTTTCGATTACGTGGCGCCAGATTTAAAAAGATGAAGTTTTTTCGGGATTTTTTTAATAAATAATACATTGTTTTGTAGTAAAATTAATGCAAATCGATTTTAAAAGCGATAATCTATACGAGTGTCAATAATTATGACCTTATTTTTTACATTGTCAAATAGCCTATTCAGCAGTAGCAATTCGATAATCTTTGATTTCATACAACACATTTGTACGCTCCGTTATGAAGTCTCTGAGCCGCTTACGTCTTTAGCAGTCTCAGCTTTTATTCGTAATTATGTACATGAAAATGTTCCGGTAAGTACTAATCCCAGTGGGGTGCAACCAGACCGCAGGCGATCGTCAACGAAGGTTGCCTCTAAATTTATCACTTCATCTATACTTTTGTAGCGGTATCTACAACGCCACATGCGAAACATCCAGCATCTCGCAAGCAGAGTTTACCGCGCAGATGAATCATGATCATCTTCAGACGGGTGTTGTGTCTGGTCGGAGGATCGACACTTTTCTATGGAGGATGAGTGAACTTTACTGTACTGTGTGCGTGTGTCTCTTTTTACTTGTATCTTAAAATATCTCTAGGACTCAATGCAATGTTCTTTTCCACGTAAGTAGGTACAAGCGGATCGTGGTGAATGGTTGGTTTGCTGGTAATTGATCTGTTTTCTGACTTCCACGCGGATGAAGTCGCGGGTACAAGCTAGTATATTCTAATGACATCGATCTACCGCGGTCTGGTTGCTCCCTAAGGTGAGGCCCTTACGTTCGTCGCACATAAATCGCCTCGGTATACCCGCGACCCAATTACCCATTTTTTTTTCCGAACGCCAACAGTGGAATTAAAGCCGCACGAGCGAGATGAATCGTGTAATTTGAAACTCCGAAGCTTTTGTTCCGAACACAGATGTCACTCTACGCCCTTTTTATCGCGAAAGCGTGGATCCCCCGCGTATGACTCGCTCCCGTTCTGATTTCAACGGTGTTTTTCAAACATTTCCTCCTAACATACGTGGAAACTGCGTCTCTTATTTCCCAATGAAGATTTAAGTACAAAGTATAAAGAGAGCAACAAAAGTACCGACGTCATAAAACATACAATGAGTCAATTTCGAAGAAATTTATTCGAAATGTCGTGAGACGTAATCGAGAACATGTTGTTTTACGACGCGAACCAATCGACTTCCTACAAGTTTGTGTTTAGATCAGAGCAAATGAGGAACAATAAAGAATAGCGTGTACTTACGTAATTAGCGACTAAGTCGGGGTGATCGGTCTCCAGGCCATCGTCGAGGATAGTCACCACTACGCCACGGCCTGTGATGCCTTCCCGCCATGCTGGTATCACGTTCATGTCTAAACCACCTCCTCGGTTCTAAATAAAACATACAAACAAGATTATACAGACGTTTCAAAAGAAGAAAGTAATGTACCTATCCATTTGGCAATATAAATATTTAGTAAACTACTCCTATTATCATTTAGCATATGATTTATGGAATGGCTTGGCAAGTCATCTACAAACAAGAAGTAATAAAATAAAAGCAATGACCCACTTAATCTTCGGCGGTCGTAAAATCATGAAACGTACCACAAAAATGAAATGCACGAGTAAAACCAATTACTCAACCTCCATCAGCGTAGATTTTTTAATTTACAAAATTCTTACTAAAACAAATTTGTAGAAATATATTTGCAACAGTAGCAGAGCCGAATGAAAATGAAATTTCCGCCGCAACACTGGAGCGACCACTGGAAATTTGTATTGACGGATTGTTTCACTGATATCTACACGAAATTGGTTTTTATATCAACTATTTCGGATCGCTGGAATAATAAAAGTGAACAAAGGCTAACAACGAATTCTAAATTGGAATTACTTTTGTTGATTGATTGACGAGCATATACCTTTGTGTGTGATCGGTGCGTGTTTTATATTGATAAGTTTATACAAATTGCGGTTAGAAAATATTTGTCTGATAGATCGTTAAATAAACGAACATAATCTGTAGGTATACTGTCCCTACAATAAATTAAACCAACGTTTACACAAAACATGTTCCACAAATTAATTTACTTGAGCCTCCCTAATAGGCACGATCTGTCTAAAGATATGGAATCAAAAACATCTCAACCCTCATTACTTTGGTTGAAGCGATTTTATGTAAGAATTAGGCAAATTTCCTGCGATAGCTTAATAAAACTCAAATTTTTGGCTTCTACTTCATCAATATTTAAGAAGAGCGTTATAAACTTCACTCAAAGAAAATTAAACTTCTCTCTCGGTTCGGTTGGATCGCTAAAGAAAACAAAAACGACGCGAATCGAGTGCTTCCACAGTGTAACTTTACAACTTTCTGAACTCAACAATATTCTATGACACCAATTTGCAATTATAATTATGTCAATATCAATTATAAATTGGATGTCACCTCGTTCCTTATTTTTCTTTCATAATTGAAACAGTATTTCATCAATATCTTCTTAAACTTTTATATATTTTATCCGTTGGTAGTATACTGTTAAACCTAACAAAACGTATAATTACCTAAATATAAAAGCTAGCTATATTTATATAACATATTATTAAATGATAAATGATTTTTATTTCTGTAAGTAGGTTTGTACAAACACTTTTACACGTCAATCATATTTTTTTTTTAAACTAGATGAGGTCGGCGTTTCCTAACTGACTATTCTGAGAAGAAAGGCCGAAACAAACTCAGAAGTCACAGTCTCTTTTAAAGTCCAGACAAAATCTTGGTCAGATCGTGTGAAGACCATGTAGATTGGTGTCTGAAATGGTCTTTTGAGGAAAGAACCACACAGATTGAGCGGACCTGTCCAATCAGTGCACGCATTTGTCAAAAATCGTGCAGCTCAACTCAGAACTTGAGGAGCTCAACGATTCGACGAACAATACCAAAGACAGGACATTTGGGTAGGCCGCATAAACTACTCAAACTGCCAGATCATGATTAAAACTAAGAAGGAAAAAAAGAAATGACCCACATAGTCCTCACATTCACAATAATTAAATAAAAAAATAAAAATTACTTACAAAGTAAATATTCATGTCATTGTCTAAATAAAATTCATCAATGTCAATGTGTATATAAAAAATCCGGACATAATCTTTGAGGACCATGTAGATTAGTTTCTGAAATGGTCTTTTGAGGAAAGAACCACACAGATTGAGCGGACCTGTCCAGTCAGTGCACGCATTTGTCAGTAACCGTGCAGCTCAACTCAGAACTTAAGGAGCTCAACGATTCGACGAACAATACCAAAGACAGGACATTTGGGTAGGCCGCATAAACTACTCAAACTGCCAGATCATGATTAAAACGAAGAGAGAAAAAACAAAAAATTACACATTAGATATTTTAGATTAACTTCCCTCGCTTTTATATTTACCCAAAGTTGTTTTAGGCTACTTTTATTAAACATTTTCCTATTTATTTACATAATAACTTTGCTAAACCTAAAGCGTTTAGCCAAACGTTTGCAAACGTTTTCAACTGTGAAAAGTGATCCTCCGAGCCTTTGGGCCATTTTATTTTTGGTTTTGCCAAAGGGCCAGAACTCAGCTCCTATACTAATCGCATTGGCACTCCTCAAAGTCAATCTTTAGTCCGAGCACTCAGAGTAAAGTGCCTGGCTTTTACAACTGTGAATATATACTAATAATCTAAAGGAAGTGTTAGATCTAAAGAGCTCTTGCACATCGGTTGATTGACGTTGCAACGTAGATGGATTCAATCAGTGACCCGATTTTAAACATAAAGACCTCTTTGTATATCGTAGAGTACCTAAGTGTTGTTCGAGGCGGCTATTGATGTCGTGTCAACATACGACTATTCATCATATAAACATGTAAGTCTACCCTAGCTATACCAACCTAAGAATGCCCTATGGAGCCGTCTTTCTTAGATGCAGAACCAAAATCAACAGTTACGCTTAAGGTTACGCTAAGTCGTATCTCTGTATCTTACCATATTAGTGTCTAACATTATCCTCGACTTACATAAAAAAGTTTCATGAACCTTTCAAGGCCAAACTACTTAAAAAATACTTACTAAATACCACATGTGAGGCCACTTTGGGTCGTTAAGTTGAAACTTGGAGTCTGCAGCTCTTGGCCGTCCCTTCACCCGTGACGGTTGGAGCTCTCGTTTCGAATTAGTGTCGCGCTTCGACGCGGCTGACGGCGCCAGCGCATCCGATGACGTCGTCTCAGCTAAGACAAAAAAATAAAAGTCACGATTTGTCGCATGCTTGGCTGGAGTGAAGTACCTTCTCTTTAAATCTGGTATAGTATGTCGGTGTAAACGCTCTGATGGCACAATTTATTGCAAGTAAAATCTTTGCAGTGGGTGAATGGTATAAATTCGCTCGACAAACAGAACTGAGAGATAGCAAATGCAAAAGCCATTGTAGGTACTCTTTTGGAACACGAATGGATTAATCATCAATGATCTTCGATTTCTTTACGGTTAACTCGTCACTGAAATTATAGTCAAACAAACCAATAGCATCCATCTTATCATCCACGGATGAGGAAGGTACAGAATGATACCTACATTATGACACTCGCTTTAACTACACACATCAAAAGTGTCTAGGGATCAACATATATTTTTGCAATAACTTTTCTCCTGATTGATATTAATTAAAATTTTCTTTAAGGATTCATCAAATAAAGTGTTTTCGTTTGTCACAGTAACGATAAACCAAGTCACCTTTGCATTAATAAAGAAATTTGCCATTTTTCTAATAAAGGGATTTTTGACATTTGAACCACTAACACAAAAGTTCGAAAAAAAGACTGAAATAACAGTTTTCTTTAAAATGTTATTGGGTAACTTAAACAATTAATAATCCGTGTTTCTACCGCGAACACTAACAACACAAGAACATCGGTTTGGCATACTCAAAATGAGTTCATCCAAATCACGCTGTGGAATGGCCGCCCATGTTCGTTGCAACAACAAAAAAAGGTCTTCTTGCGACTGGATACCCTCCATATTCGGCAGAGCTCTTCTCTGTAGCATATCCCATGCATGCTCAATCGGGTTCAAGTCTGGCGACTGAGCAGGCCAGGGCAGGACATTGATGTTAGCTGCGGCGAGAGTCTGTCTTACAACTCTTGCGGTGTGCGGTCGTGTATTATCATGCATTAACTGAAATAAGGGACCGATTTGCACTTGTAGAGGAACGATGACGTCTGATACAATCGTCTCAGCATAAATTTGAGCGTTGAGGTTGCCTCTGATCCAAATCAACTCAGTTCTTCCGCCGATCCAAATACCCGCCCATACCATGATGGTTCCACCACTATAAGGATGGACTTCCTGGCAGGATTTTAATCGCTGTTGGCGTCCAGGGGTTCTCCAGTGTCGTATACGTCTTGTATCCGGTCTCATACCAAAACGAGACTCATCAGAAAAGCACACGAAACGCCATTGTTCTTCTGCCGAATTTCTGTGTTCAAGAGCCCATTGATATCGAATCCTACGATTGTGCATTGCTATAGGTGGTACCCGTAGCGGTCTTCGGGAATGAAGGTTCACTTCATGCAAGCGGTTTCTGACTGTTTGGTCGCTAATTAAGTTCCCTGAAGAGTGATGAAGCCTCACGGCTAACATCATGGCGGTTATTGTTGGAGCTCTTCGAGTTAAGATTTGAATGTATCGGTCTTGTCTCCGTGTGGTGCAGCGATACCGTCCTCCATGGCGCTCAGCCACGGTACCAGTGCTTCGGTAACGTGTCCAAAGTCGACTGATAACACTCTGACTTGTATTCAGAGCTAAAGCCACAGTATGTTGCCGGGAACCAGCTTCTATCATTCCCACGGCTCTGAGCATTTCTTCCCTGCTTAAATGACGTCGCCGCTCCATAATAACGTTGGTTTTAATCAGTAGTAGGGAAACAGTAGCACTAATAATGTCTTCAATGCGTTGTATGTTTTTATAGGGAAAATATTGACAGCTGATTTTCATCTTTTACTCGAATTTGATTCACAGTTCCTGATTCAAATTATGAAATGCACCAAAAAGGATCCATATAAATTTATAAAATCATAAATTTATTACAAAGCCACATCTCAATCTCAAGAAATCCGCATAAAAATGCTTGATCCCTAGACACTTTTGATGTGTGTATGATCACTAGTTGTAAAGATTTTATAAAGAAAATCATTAAATGTACGTCATTCTACGTCGATCTCACATTGTATAATATCAACATGAATGATGTAACCAATATGTAACCTGTACCAGCGAAGGTCTGTGGTCAGGGGACACTACTACCCATCGATTGAACCCCTATGTAAGTTCCGCGATATTTTGTAGTTTTCGAGAAATGTTTTTTTTTGTTTTATTTCTCAATTTAGAAATATATTAATAATATAAATTGAAAGCCTCATTTCATTGAAAATCTCTAACGGGCCTCTGCGAGTTGGCCTCGGCCCCTCGTACGCCTTCCAAAGGACCGGGACCCCATGGTCCCGAGATATGTTAAAATATAAAAATATAAATTGTAGGCGATTTTAATGATTCTGACTGGTGTTTTTTTGAGATTCTTTTGTCAGTATTATGGCTAGAATGCGTATTACACAAAAAAAAAAACACCCAAATTCTAACTACTAGTAGCTCAGAATTTGATCACAAGGTTAAAATTTCTGTTGAAGAGAAATTTATAATTTCTCGAAAACTACAAAATATTGCGGGGTTATAAGGGTTCCGTGTTTTCCTTTTGAGAATCGGAAACCTAAAAAGAAAAAATATTACGAAAAAAAAAAAATTCTCTTAAGTACATTTTATATGGAACGGCTTTTTTGATGGTATCTTGAAAACGGATTGTCTGATAACGATAGATGGCGGTACGAAGTTCGCTGGGTCAACTAGTTTTGATATAAAAGAGTGTCCGCGGAGTTTCTTGCCCGTTCTTCTCCATAGGTATGTACCTACTACGCTTTGGAATGGGCAACTAGCTTCATCTTTCTGACTGACCGACCCCTTGACAATTCAAAAGTGCCTGCAATTGGTTTATCACACTAATATTATAAAGGCGAAAGTTTGTGAGCGTGTGAGTGTGTGTGTGTGTTTTTATATGTTTGTTACTTCTTCACGCTCAAACGGCTGGACGAATTTTGATAAAATTTTGTATGGAGGTAGTTGACTCCCTGGATTAACATATAAGCTACTTATTATCCCGATATTCCCACGGGATCGACACTTATGCGGGTGAAACCGCGGGGCGCAGCTAGTTTGAAATGTTTTGAGTTTCTACAAACGTTACCTGTAGAATGATATGAATCTGGTACAATCTGGAAGTCTCTCTTCTTTCTCGAGAGAGCACGCTGCTGCTTCGCCCATCGTACGCGGTTGTCTCCTTCTAGTATGCCATGGTGCTCGTGTGCTGGTGTTATGGACCGCTTCACGATGGCATGGTGGTGAAAGTGGTAGTGGTTGTCGAAGATCTGAGGAAGATAGAGAAGAATATGTTAGGCTGATGAAAGTTGGTAGATGAGAGAAGCCCCCGTGATGAGGGAAGCAACGCCACTGCTCAACAAGGGGCTAGCTATAGCAGCTGCAAAAACAAACAGACGATAAAATTGCCTAGGATATAAAATTTCGTTTTCCGCGAATGGCAAGTCTATATTTCACACAAAAAAAAAACAAGTAATTTCTGTATTTTGAGTGCTTAAACTTGAGTCTCATGTTCTTTCTTTCTTACACATTTTCGCCAGTAATTGTGCATAAGTCCATTTGAACTTAAGCACATTGGTACCTAATAGGAGCGAGACTATCATTCATTACCTAGTAATCATCTGCCTAGCCTTTTCCCAACTATGTTGAGGTCGGCTTCCAGTCTAATCGAATGCAGCTAAACACCAGTATTTTACATGGAGCGACAGTCTATCTGACCTCCACATCCCAGTTACTGGGTAATACGATACCGAGTAGGTATTCTGGCATAATTGAGCATACATATTTTTTGAGAAAAAATAACCATTAACATCCTGACTAAACATCCGAGAGATTTATAATTAAAAACAGTCGGCAGAAATACAGAGCCGTTTATCCGTCCGAAGTCCGGTCTAATGATGCAGCTAAAAATAACGTATTTCCCCAGTGTAATAAACGCAAATGTACTAATTAATGTTAATTTGCAAGCTTAATTATAATAATAATCCAATTTCAATTCAAAGTACAAAACGAAATATTTATGAAAACACCACTACGCCTCTACGTGACCGTTTTCAAATTAACTTTGTTTTATCTAATTCTTTATCAGGACCAGGGTTACTTTAAGGACGCGGAACTTCAAACATAATTATTTTTTGGGATGGGTTTTTTGCATTTTGCTATCATTTAAACTCTTTTTAAAATCTTAAAACGACTTCAGAATCAGCGGGGTAATTGGCTAACACACTAACAGTAGTAATAGGCTTTAATTTTGACAGTTCAACAACAATCATAGCGTTATTTACGTTGTTGAGCAAAACATTTTTCGAAAATAAAATATGAAGCAATGGATTAGTAATAAATATACTTCAAAATGATACAGATATTGATTGATAGCGTGTTACGCAATTAAGGTGCTGGTCGGAGAGTTAAACATAAATTTAATTTATTGTATTTGACCACAGTTTTGACGTTTCTGTAAAGAGCTTTAAATTAAACATAAGAGGCTCAAAATGGGCTAATAACGAATTTAACAATAGAAGGACACAGAAAATATCAACTTTTTATCAATATCGATGCTAACACAGCCATTGACACGCTTTTTACTACAACGAAACACGCTGACCTGTTCATGAGTACCTACATTTTCATTTCAATTCGTATTTTTGTTACAAATTGCTATGGATTTTAATTACAATTTTTAATTGCAACTTCCACGATATTGAATCGATTACAAAAAAAGAAAACTTTGCAATTGCCAAGCCGATCCAATTGAACGCTGAAATATATTTTTTTATTAATTTCAATCAGGAGTTTATTTTTTTCTCAACCTTGCTGGAAAGTCCTTCAGTTCAACTAATGACGTTAATTTACAGTTCAATAGAACCGAGTTTAGTCAGCTAGGTTTGAAATGTGTTTTGAAATAACCGAGCTTGAAGTGACCAGTGACCCGCACCCTAATTGCGTAAATTGCTAATCCATTGCTTCATATGTTCGAAAAATTTGTCTGCTCTACACGTAAATAACGCAATGAATGTTGTTGAACTGTCAAAATGAAACCGATTCCGATTGATAATGTGTTACGCAATTGCCCCGCCGGACGGCGCTGTGTACTCGTGCTTAGTACTCGTAATAGTTGTATGGAATGCCAGCTCGACGCTTGTATGAATCTAAAAATCCTAAACAAAGAGAAATACGTGGAAAATTAATTGAATTGTTCAGTGGAAAATGTTTTTATTTTTACACAATACTTCAGTAAGTAACGTGTCGCATAATGAAAAAACATTTCATTGAATGTATATTTTATTTTGCGCAAAGTCAAGTTCCGTTTTAAAGTAATTTACAGTTGCAATAAATATGCTGAAACATTAATATAAAATTTTCCTCAGTTTCAATACAATTTATAACGTTTTCCATATTTCAGTTTTTCGCCTTGGCATATAAAATTTATGAAAAGACGCTCACTGTCTCTAGAGTGTGAGTGGCTTGTTGAAAAAAGACCCTGACGAATGCTCTATTTGTCTAGTTTTAAGTTCTTTTAATTCCAGTTTTAGTGAAAACTCATATTTATTCTTCCCTGCTTCTCGACATGAGTAATGATTTTAAGCTACTTGAAAAATCGAGGTTTGTCGGAATTTTTTGGCAAAGCCGTCGTCGTTCTACACGACGGCGATTGCTGAAATTTTCATATAACTGCCATCTCCGCATTGCGGTGTCGGACTGATATGTTATTTGAATTTTATTATATAATTCAGAATAATGCTTGATGGTATTTTATTTCGAATTACAAGTGATGTAACTACGTACATGATGATTTCATTACAATCGTAACATGATATACTTAATGTTTCGAAGTTATTGCCAATACGAATTTACTTTACGGTTACAATTTCGAATAAAACAGGCTGAAAATATTATTTGGCGCGTTTAGTCGTTCCATTTCAAATTCGGAATGGGGTAAAACCGTCCTCTCTGGAAACGTTGCAGCTTTATTTGATTATTCAATTAATTTTAAAGTTTATTTTCCTCGGGTGGTGTGCTAGCTTTTTTTCCACCAGTACCCGTGGGACAGACACGGGGCCAACCTGAGAGGCCATAAATATTTTTAACTTGCGAATGGGTTTTGGCGTAGTAACCTTTTTCGTGGAAAATAAAGTATTAGATAGCAGATAAAAGTTGAATTTGGAACAAGAGACGTTGTTTTTTTTCTTGTTCCATTAAACATTCTTCTCTAAGCAAATACTGAAACAAATCAATATTCATTTTCAAGATCTTTTTTCTCATAGTGAATTTTCCTAAACGAAAATTTGTGTTCATTCAAAATTATAATGTTCAATAGTATCTAATGGTGATTAACACCTACTTTTCACAGGTTTATGATGTTTAAGGAAAAGAAAAATGATTACTGATTTCTTTGAGTATTTTCTCAGAGACCTACTTATAATAAAAATTCAAAGAACACACTCCAGAAAACAAACAAGTAGGTACATGTACCTATTGGATGAAAGTAATACTTTAAAAGATTTTCTTTCAAAACACCGTTGTTTAAATGCTCACTCAAGCCCTTTACAAACTTTACAGTTTGTTTTCTGTTTTCCTTTATGTAACTCAACACGATGTATTTTAAAGCAGTCTTTACGGTCAACGAGACACGGGTGTATAGCAAGGGATCCTGGGTGAGAGTGCCTCCGGGCACCGCGCTCGTCGTATTTATGAACTCGCGTGGAAAAAGGGATTTCATGCAGCCAACCCGATACAATATGCAGGGAGCTCTCCGGTGTCTTAGGTACTTCAAAATTTGGCAGCTTTCCGGCTTTAAGCAAGGGAATTTATGCCTCAAACGCGATGTCGAAGACTGGTGTTAGCGGCAATTAATTTTGTTATACGTTGCCGCAGTAAGAATCTTTATGCAATAACCTTTTTTTTTGGGTTCGAGAAACTCCGATATTTATAATAAATTAGCTGACCCAGTGAACTTTGTACCGCCTCAGATTTTTTTTTTGTTATTTTTTCCCATGTTTTAATCATTATTCTGCTATTCGGGGCGAAGACAAACCCAACAAATAAAAGATCATAAAAATCGGTCCAGCCGTTCTGGAGATATAAATGGTGTAACTAATCCGACTTTGTTTTATTTAAATAGATATATCAAAATATGTAAGTATAAGAAATGCCGCGACTTTTATTCTGTAAGTGGTTTATAGGTGTTTTAGTTGCAAAATATATGTTTGTGTTTGATTATTTGACGTTATTAATAAAAAAGTCCAAAAAGTTTGAGTCTTTGATAAATAATAATATTATGATAATAATTTGAATTAAATCTTGATATCTATGTTACCAGCTAAAACCGATTTTAGAATGAACTAGTTTCGCCTAGGCCAAACCAGTTCTCCCTACACGGGTTGCATGGTTGCGGTCGGTCGATAGGCGAAGGGCACCCCGAGGTTAGGTTTGGTTAGGTTACTTTAGACCACAACCACAAAAATAGGTCGCAGGGCTCCTATTTCTGTGTAAAGGGTCCGTCGACATCGGATGCAAGAGCGAGGGAGAACTGGTTTGGCCTAGGTGAAACTAGTTCATCCTAAAATCGTGTCGGTAACATACATTATATATCAGTGATATCAGCGAACCCTGTTTATTTTAGAATACTTTTAAAGTTTTATACGTTAGTAACAACTATTTTTAATCCAATAAAGACATACAAAAGAACCGTTCCAATGTTCTATTTGTAATAAATCCACTCCAAATCATTCTAAAACGTAAATATCGTGAAAATCCATTCGAGCAGTTTTCAATGTAGGTATACTAGGGCTTTGAACGCATGATTCATTTAACGAATGCAAAGCCGTGGGCGTAATAAAAATGTCAAACATTTAACAAAAATGTTCATACTACCTTGAAAATTGATTGAACATTCAAAAAAATACTGTTATACAAACAATTCAAGCATGAATTTTATATTTTCAGACAAGCAAAAAACTCAGGCAAGTAATATGAAAATCACACACTTGTAGCTAAAATAAAGTACATCCAAAACTGAAATCCATTTGCATTTGTTTTTGATGCAACTAGCTATTTGCTAGCTGCTTAAATCTTCTAATTTAGCTATATATAGAAGATTTAGCAGCTATTTTAGATAGAAGCTAGATTATATTTAATTATATTAGCGACTTAAGCACAATCAGTCTATCATGTTCCTACTGCTGGGACACAGATCTCCTCTCTGTGAGAGGTAGTGGGCCGTAATTCAGCACACGGGCCCAGTACGGGTTTGGTAGACATCACCGTCTTAAAATTTTTGGTTCTAAGACATGACGGTTTCCTCACGATGTTTTCCTTTACCGTATTAGCTACTAAATCTAGCTATTTCTCTACTTTTGCCATTTCCTTCATTTGGTATTCTCCTTTTTTTTATTTGCCTTTCTTTCCCATCTATAACACCTATTTCAAATACCCTCTATTACCTAAATCCAAACGATGTCCAATATTTATACTCATCTTGCTACGAATACTAAATAATGGAAGGACTTTTCTGGTACAAAATTTTCAAAGGAAAAAGGGGTAAGTTCGTGTCAGTGCACACGGTCCTTAGAAACAGTTTCACCCTAAGGGGGAATCGTGACCTGTGCCGACTTAACGGGGGAAAGTGGTGACAAATGACACGGACACTTTTGTGTGATATTCATCCTTCTTGCTTATCCTTAGAGCGTTACATTGACGAAAATATGAATTGTAATGTTGACTTTAGATAGATTTATTGCTTGTAAATTTTCAGTCAAGTCACTACGGATTTTATTAAGATAAAGCACGCTCGTTTACTGTCAGGTTTATCGTTTTCTCGTCCCTAAAAAAAACTCCAGATATTGTAAGATATGACGACACAGTTTGCAATATAAGGAGTAGATATATAGATATATGTATATTTATCAATACTGCTCGTATTTTTGGGAAACAAAACATCTAAACTAATATTATAAAGAGAAAAGATTTGATTTTTATATGTTTGTTTGTTACACTTTCACGCTAAAACAGCTGCTCGGATTTAGAACTTTGGCACATGGGTAGACCATGACCTGGAATAGGATAAGTATAGGATTTTTTTTATCCCAATAATACACGACGCAGCTAATAAAAAAAAAATTGCGTGCAAAATAAAACCAAGTGTTTTCTATGTCTCTTAGTTAGGGCATAGAAGTAGTCTTTATTCGCAGTTGGTGCGAGCAAGATTTTTTTTTATTAAAACTGTTGACACTAAGCTGGTTAAAGGCTTACATAAAGAGTGTGGCGAAAGATTGCGAATATATATTATATTTATTCACGATGTAAACCCGTCATATTCTATAAACGGGAACTCCTGAAGTAAGCCTGATAGTGACGGCAGAGGGATTAAGTATACAGATTTCAACCCTTTCGAGTAGAAAATGTTGTTATACTTTTTTGAAAGAATTATCCAATTTGGTGCAGTCATTCGGAAGTTATGCGCTTACAGACATTTTGGCGAGTTTGTGTTATACTATGTAAGGAAGGATTATATTTACTTTGTAGTAGTAAGCCGCAGGCAGTAGCCAGTATTATTTTAATCAAAAACTTGTCACTTTTTTTTCATATTTTTTTTCATGAATGTGATAATTGGATCACATGTTTAAAAGCTTAGTAAAGACCAGTAAAACTACAATTGTTAGATACGCGAAACTATTTACAACGACACTCATTGCTCTCTTTTGATTCGCACACCAAAAAACCTTTCAGAATTACATTCGTCATCCGTATTTTTTTTTCAATCAGACCAGTCTACACTCAATGTTTTCATCTTTTTCTCTTTTTCAATTGCAATCGGGAACGTGCAACCACAGGCTGCTACTCAGTCATGTTTCAGTTTTCGAACGCATCCAATAAATTCGGGATGTGTAGTTTTTCTTTCTGTATTTTTAGATAAGCGAAGGAAAATGGCGTACCTAATGCCTTTGGGTAAGAACTTTATTTGCCTTTTATCTACTGGAAAACATTGTAAAGAAAGCGTCCATATGGGAATATTAGGTTTCTTGTTTGAAAGTAGCAACTGGCTGGAAAGTATTTTGTATGTATGAAGAGAGCAGGGTTTCTAGCAATCACATTTACAACTACACTGTTGTTAAAGAGTGTTGAACAACTATTGTACCGCATTTTCAAGGAGAAGAAATCTTGGTACAAGCTTTTGTTTAGCGTAATCCGAGATAAGTAAACAAAAGCGATTATTGACAGTCGGTTCCTGTACCTATCATCCTGAATCATTCTCATACCCTTAATTTATTTGGGGTCGGCGCAATATATTGTTTTAATTCTACCATACTTCTTTAATAGATATAGATAGATAACGACTAATCGTTATCTCGGCAGTCACACCGATTATTTGTCAATTAATGATTATGATTGATAGCAATTCAAATACTGTTACTGAATCAGAACAATACTGGCCAATGGCCTTCTTAGCTTTAGTCATAAGTCACGTGGCTAATAAAGTATTTCAATTGTAAAAAAACAGCCAAGTGCGAGTCGGACCACAAGGCAAAATAGAATAAAGTTAAAAATTAAATTATAAACGCCGAAAAAGCGAAAAAGAAAAGAGCAAAACCACCAGATTTTTTAGTTAATTAGCAATTGGTAGGAAATAACATGCTGTGTAACATAATAAATTGTTGCATCTTTAACTTAACATGATAAAAAGTACCCAGCTAGCAATAAATAAATTCAAATTGGTTTTTGACGATGTGCAAATGACATGTTAGCGATGTCAATTTCCGCACATGCCATGCCCATTTCTTCGACATCTCTTTTGAGGTTAAAATGAACCTGTGCCCCTGTACCAGAAGGTACCTGCAATAACTAAATGTATAAAAGTAATTTATTTATTCAGTAGTATACACATAAATTTTATACATTTATTTATGTAATTTATTTATTCAATACATTTTATATACATTTAAGTTAAACAACATAAACTTCTTACAGTTTTACCGTGTACCAAA
Organism: Oligia latruncula; assembly: GCA_948474745.1. NCBI lineage: Eukaryota > Metazoa > Arthropoda > Insecta > Lepidoptera > Noctuidae > Oligia > Oligia latruncula. The sequence goes on from OX419699.1 coordinate 6,833,212, forward strand.
AATATGAAGGTAATTAAAAAGAAACAACAAATATAATTACAACAGGTCATCATCATCTGCCTAACATCATCCCAACTATGTCGGAGTTGGCTTCCAGTCTAACCGGATGCAGCTGAATACCAGTTACCAGTAGGTACATGAAGGGATATCATAGGCAGTCGCTTCATGTAAAATACTGGTATTCATCTAGCTAGCTTGGGTGGAGATCAGCCTCCACAACCCAGTTTGAAAAGCAAAATTACAGCGGTAATAAGTGGGAGTATTATCTAATACTAACTAGCGAACAACGGTGACCAATATGGGCGTCCGTCCTTAACTCATTCCCTGTTTTATGAATCACATATGATTCATGTTGATTGTTTAACTATTGTGTCTACTTTGTGGACAGTGAACCTGTTAAAACAAAAGTGGTGGAGGTAAAATATAAATATATTTCAAATCAAAATAAAAATAATTATGTATATTTCGATTTTAAACGGCTTTGGACGTAAAAATATCCGTTTTGAAATGAGAGCTGTGACTATTTCAAGGGCAAAATTCCCATATCGGATTAGGTGTGCTAATAATTGGATTTCAGTAGAAAACTTTCTTTTAAGTCGGTCCGAGGTCAGATTAATTCGTGTAAACGTACAAAAAATGTGGTTCTTAGTCCCAAAGTTGAATTTAGGAAAGATTTAAGATTAAAGAAGTTGATAAATCTAATTTGGGGATCCCAAACTAGATTTGTTAGAGAATTTAAATTTTTTAGAGATGTTCTTAAGAATATTGTATGTATAATGTATATAATGTAAGATTCAGTAATAGCGTAGGTATTTCATTCGTGGTGTTGACGTAATAAATTTATACCCACTATTTATCAACGAACTTGAAACATACGAATGCATTCACAATTTCTATGCATCATTATGTAACAGCACCCTAATTAAGTAATACACTACCGGAATCATTTTGAAGGATATTGCTATCCATTGCTTCATATGTTCGAAAAATGTGTCCGCTCAACAACGTAAATAACGCAGTGAATGTTGTTGTACTGTTAAAATGAAATCCATTGCTAATGATAGTGTATTACGCAACTACGCCGCTGATATTACTAGAACAGGAAACATATAGTGAACGTACCTTTAAATAAGAAACCTCCAAGGAACTGTAAAACCTGCTTTTATTGTAACTTATGACCTAAGTTACAAAGTATTACAGAAATATACAATGTGTGTAACTGCAGAGAACCTTACTTTTTAGAGTAGAATGACGGTTGAATTTAATTCACATCGCGTATTTATCACGCTATTCTCTACAATATGAGATTAGGTTGAAAAATCTAACAAAATCCTCTCCCCTCACTCTGTGTAAAAACCAATTTCTAGGTAACTACTGCACCTACCTAGAAATGGGTTTTTAGGAAAATACAAAATCTACCTGAAACTTTATAGTTTTTTGAAAGGCCCAGGCACAAATCCATCACAAACGCAAACAAATAACAAAAAGGATTCAGCAACCAAACGTTTTCCAGAAAACGAAAAACATACTTCAAAGTCAAAAATAAAACCAAAACCCGTACATAATCTTGTTTAACGAATCCCTGTACAGGTAGCGTGCGTCCCGTTTCCATGGAAACCACGGAAAACTCGGGGCACCTCCACCAAAAACGGATCTGTGAAACGCCCCCGCCATAACATAAAATATCCGAGCCCTCCAACTTGTGTAGCGCACAGGGTTGGGAAACAACGTTTTTATTTTTGTTTAAAAATCAAGTTTTTTGTACATATTTTTAATTAAGTAAGGAGTGGTTTAATAGAAAACATTTTGCATTTCTAAACCATTTGAAAAAAAAGTAGGAAATATAATTAGTAAAAGTGCGTCTACGTATTTAGTGGCCTCCAAAAGTTAGTTGACATTTTTCCACTTCAGCTGTAATTATTAACTACTCCTAAGGAATTGCTTATTTTTTATGATGAGTCAAAGTTATTTGAATTAGTCAATAACAACATTATAGAAGTTCAACCATTTGGACCACTAGAATTCAAATCATAACGTGGTGTGTCAGAGCTGAAGTGGAAAAATCTCAACTAACTTTTGGAGCCCACTGTAGGTAGGTACTTCGTATATTGTAGTAACCATAAAAAATACAGAGATACAGTTTTTTCCCTACATTTAAAAAAAACATGTTTACTAAAGTGGTATTTTTTGTTTTCATTCTTTTTCATAAAAATCATGTTTTTCTTAAAAAAATAATCATTTGATTTAAATCAGCCAACCCTGGACTAGCGCGTAAAATAAAAAGCGAGTCGAACCGTTGTTACTTATTAACGTTCGACAAAAGCGGCTAGTGCAAAATGTTTACTATATATCCAACGTGTTCTCATTTATTCACACGTACGGAAACTTTCGACAACAATGGTGGAGTTCGTCAAATAACTACTTTGTTTTTTTTATTGTCTTGAACGATGCAGATCCTTAATGATGGCATGGATTGACAAAAAAACGTACATCTTAGGGGCAAATCTCGTAATTTTAAGAACGTTCACAGTCTGATCTCGGTCTCAATCTGTCAAAAATACCTATTTCTTTACTTCTATATTGACAAGTTTTTGACAGATAAATTAAAATTTATCAAAATTAAAGAAGTTTCGGAAGTAAATAAAAGTAGAGAAAAAAAAACAGCTGTTCCCTACATTTATGTTCGTATAACTCGTCAAAATGTAGGGAACAACTGTTTTTTTTTTTTCGCGATTTCAGGTTTTTTTTTTTATAAAAAAATACGTTGCCCCACACTAGGAATTTCTCCTGTATCGTGGGTGCGTTTACAAACATTTAATCTCACATACACAAACAGCCAGACTCGGAACAATTGTTTGGTCCCATAGTAAAAGTTGTTCATAATGATAAGGACTGTTTTACCAATAACCCTGTATATTTAGGTACTTCAGTTACCTTGAAGCCTGCTCTACATGGTGCGATTAAATTGAAAGGCACACCATTAGTTGTTGAAGCAACAATTAAAGTTACACACTGTGAACTGTGTTTATACGATGCAAGGCATTTGTTGCTTCATTTTATTGTAAGTACGTAGGTATGCCACAGGCAAGAAACTTGCAACGTGTAAATGGGGCTTTATACTCAAAGGAACTATCTTCAAAGTTTATAACTCTCAAATAATATAACTTTATAGCAGTAAAAAGAAGTAGCTCTTTGTCTGGATGGCAGCTAAGTCGCCAGTTGCCAGTTGTAAAAATTCTGATTCAAAAAATAGTCACGTGCGAAATGAAGTTGAGTAAAATTGTTGAGTATCACAGTTTTAATGAAGTTACTACCTAACTAGTTAATATTTTAAGTCCATTTGTATGTGTAGCAGTGTCTCACTCTCTAGAAGTTATAAGTATGTACTTTTAAAATAACTTTTCAGTCTACGTAGCGTTTATCTGTTTAACTTAGATGTTTTGTACTCTATAAAAAGAGCTATATTAGTACAATTTTACTAAGGTCTGTTCTCTAAAGATAAATCTCACATACTTAAATCGAAATAGTAATATAAATTTAGTAGTCCATAGTGGGCAATTGGGCACGCGGGCGCTGTGAGCGGCGCGGGCTGCTCGGCTGATGTAGCGGTAGCGGGTAACTCACGACATAGTTCGTTCATACAAGTGGCCGCAGTGGGTACGCGGCGCGAGCGCGGGCGGTCCGGCGGAGACCGGGGTCCTCAAACTAGTTCGAGGTTTTTTCTAGTCAAAATAAGTCTTCTTCATCTATACTATATTTTGACAAACACTGGACACGACAACACGCAGAACGCAGCCGCGCTCCAGTGCGGACAGGCGCCCGCCCCGCGCCCGCCCCGCGCCCGCGCCCCAGTCTGGCCTAACACTGTACGTAGTAAATATTCCCACAAAGCTACAAACAAATTCAATATTTACGTCATTTACCTCTTGCGAGCCCTCTCAGTAAACCTCAAAGATATTGCAGCTTCCGAATGTTATCATGAGAGCTCACAAGTGCCTCTTTTTCCATTATTGTAACAGAACCCTAATAAAAGGAAATCGGGCGGAAATAGTAGCGACGGTTGCCATGACAACGAGCGAAATTATGACACAAACAATAGAAAACATTTATAAATTGTACCTACTCACATTCAATCCTTCCTGATTGTTTTTGTTTCATGTATAAATCAAAGACATCGGTATCCCTTCACTATGATAAAGGTAACGTTAGAATTAACTTCTCATTAAAATCGAATGAACCAAGCCAAGTAGGTATTTCAGAAAAAACAATTTGGGTAAGTAGCTACTTACTTTATCCATTCTTCGCAGCCGGCCGTAATCATAATAAATTAAACTAAGTAAATCACTTTGGGTAAAGACTTAAAACCTGGCTGAATACTGGCTGACTTGAATAAAATTTTAACATTTCGAACCTGAAAATGCTACTTTACAGCGTTTTCCGTCATAGCTACTGATAGCTACCTACATCGTAGCCAACTCGATTGCTCATTTGTTTTTTTTTTGTTGTGGGTATTATTAACTGGCACGGGAAACTGCTTTCTGCCTACTTTTATTTCGTGGTGGAACAGAGGAATATTGCCAGTCAGATATTTTATTCATCAGATTCAATGCATTCGAAAAACGTTGTCGTATTTTAAAAATATTGTTTACATACATACTGTATAAGTTGCTTCATAAATAAATAAACGTGAAATTTTGTATGAACGGAATTATTGACAAATAATTAGCCACACATTTCGAAATACCGCAAATAAACGTATTTTATTTCTTTCTTTCTTTCTAAATATGAATCGCAAAATATTCAAACAACCACAGCAGTGGAATGTATAAGCATTGTGGGCCCTAATATTTTCCGCACAATATATCCGAAGCGAGTCAAAGAACTTAGGTGTGAAACAACGTGTTTTAGCTTTCGGGCTAGAGAATTATATTAGTACCTATTTGTGCAGCGTAAATAAAAAGATTTGGTTTGTCCACATGTTTTTGACAATAAATACCTACCTTATTATTATTACGATCATGTCATTATTTTGTTGTTACGAGATTATAAAAACTACTATGTCTGTTCAGGGATAACTTTTGATTACGACGCCGACGCCATTTATAAAATTATAATTAACAAGAAGATGCCTATCTTTCCTATTACACTACACGATAGGGTCAGCTGCAGTAAAGTACATATCCTACGTGTTTAAAGGCGTACAGTCACGAGCACTAATATGTCAACCATCATTTCAGCCGAAAGACGTCCACTGCTGGACATAGGCCTGAATATGTCAACACTTGGCAACTTTCAATTGCGATTTTTTCGTGAAATAACGAATCCAACGTTGAAATACGACACTTTACACAAACCTATGGGTTCGAAAATACTTTAGGAGAAAAACTAAGGAGAAAATCGTCCTTGAATAAAGCCAAGTGTATACATACTTATGCTCGTGACTGTGCATGTGGGCGTACATAAAAGATATGATATTTGCCTTCACAATCATTAATCGTAGAGGTGTTTAACCATAAACCATACCATAAACTAAACGAATGGCGCAAGAAACATGTTATTGCTAACTTTGCTCTATGCCCTAGGCTTGCCATAATAATACGAAAGCCAAAACAAATGTCAAATAGATACAGTCAGGGAAATTAATTAATAATCAAATTAACATTCTACGTCCATTTGCCGTGTTAAAAGCTATTTCATACAACTGTCAAAGAATGACAGTTGTCATTTGAATTTACGAGCAATTAATTTTGCTTTTGTAGTTACTATGTGGACTTGGTCATTATAACAAATTATTGAACATATCATCTATAATTTTTATCCCATACGTACCCACTTCCCCAGAAATAACTTTACAAATATATATGAAACATCTTCCTTACAATTTCAAGTAACGTTCATTTTTCTCAGATTTCTTTCATTATTTCAAAGAAGCACAATGGAAGTTTCGCAATAAAATACGGAGTTATTTACTCTCCCGGGAACATTTGCTGCGGTCGATGCACAATATTGATGTAGGAGTAGTTTACAGTGAGATTTTCAATTGATACCTGAAGTTTGAATTGAGAAAAGATGGTTCGGAGAATGTTCTGCACTATATAGTTGTGGCGGTAAATTGATTTCACAATTGCATCCAAAAATAGTTATTCATTCATGGGCTTCGTAGTCAACGTTAGATTAATGAATACACAGGAAGGTGTAAATTGGTTCAAAATAAGTACTTCACAATTTTCTGGGTTAATCTTTGACTCAGTGAAAGAAAACGTCGAGAGGAAATTGTTCTTACAATCGTCTGAAATTCCAAGATACAGTGAGGAAGCGGTTTCCTGTAGTGGGACAATTACAGGCGGAAATAGATACTTTACAAATAAAACACAACTGCAACTGTATTTCTAACTCAATACTTTTATTATTATAGTATAAGTACAATATTTACGTTGTTGAGTAGACACAGGTTTCGAAACCAATTATGAAGGAATGGATTAGTAATAATATCCTTCAAAATGATTCAGATTGAGAATGTTTTAAATATAGTATGCAGATGATTAGATATCGACTGAATGTATTGAAATTCAGTCGATACGCAACGAACGCAATGAATGTTGTTGAACTGTCAAAGTGAAACCCATTGATAGTGTGTTACGCAATTACCCCGAAGGAACTGCTAGAAAAGTACTAATTTGCAGGAAACACATACCTACAAAGAAAGCGAATCAATAGAAAAGCTTAGAAATATGCACAGTTTTTTTCCAGGAAATAATGACGTCATCATGGACTTGCATAAATGATAAAGCCAGCTTTTTCAATAACCGCAACATATTACAAGCACAAAGGCCCGTTAGCTGCAGATCCAATATCGATTTAATAAGCTTTTCCCTTCCGCCATCCATTATGAATTTTTAAAAACAGGATTTAAACGACGAGAAACGGCTGTTTTTGCTCTAGCCTGTCCTAGTAAGGTTATCCACTCTTTCAATACATACTAATATTATAAATTCGAAAGTAACTCTGTGTCTGTCTGTCTGTCTGTATGTTATCTTTTCACGCCTAAACCACTGAACGGATTTCGATAAAATTTGACAGAGAGATAGATTGCATCCCGGGAAAGGACAAAGGATAGTTTTTATCGACATACCTCGCGGGCGAAGCCACGGGCGGAAGCTAGTGATGTATAAATAACATCATTGAATTCTGGCCTAGTAGCCTACTTTAGATAGGTGGGTAACCACTTCATGTCCCGTGGGATTATCTCCGACCTCCACGTAGGCAAACCCGCGGGCGAAAGCTAGTACGCTATAAATATACGCAGGTTCTAAGATTTTAGTGCAATGGAAACACCTGACTGTCGTGTGTATTCAAAAACTGCAAGATAGCAAAATCAAAAACTTGCCTACTCTAATAACAAAAGAGTAAACCTACATAATAGAGTAAATTGTAAATTTATCCCCAGAAAACCTTACAAGAGATGACAGTTCCTCACTGTACTTCTCAGCAGTATCAGTGAACAACACAATAACCCAAACGTCCATTGTGAATGCATAAAAGTAACAGTTCCGATATGGCACGATAGTCGCCACATCGGCGAACAGTGACGACACGGTCGCACTCAGTCGTGACGATGGTAGCACTGATTTCAGCGCCGACTGAAATTCATTGGAAATAAGATCGGAGCAAACGCAATGTAGTGAAAACGTGCGCTATTGTGGGAGGCGAGGCTTTTACGGCTCCACACCCCTCCCCTTCCTAGCTTCGTCTCGACGGTACCCCCTTCAGCTGATCCCTCCCCGCTTTTAGCAGACGGCGTGGCGCTGTACCCATTGTAAGTACACTTTCCTTCGCCTTGCATCGGTTTCCTTAATCATCTTTAATTAACGGCCCACTATTGTTAATTGTAGGAAAAATTAAAACATTTACTACGGTGGGGAACGTAGTAAATGTTTTAATTTTTCCTTCAGAAGTGTTTGTTTCAAACTTCTTAATGGGTTATGGGAAAAGTATGGTACTTATCGTAAATTAGAAGAGGTGCTTATGGGAACTATCGATTCATTTGTAAGTATAGATAAAAATGATGGGATGTAATAAGTTACTACTAACGTTATGTGAATAAGTAGTAAAGTGACGACACTTAAAATAATTTAGTGACCATAAAAGGGACGTAAAGATAGAGCAAGTAGATTCAGTTTATTACTTCAGAGATGTTGATAAAGTGGCTTCTAAAATATCATGCGAATACATTACAGTTTACCGTAAAGTTTAGTTTATGGATGGGCGATATGACTTGCCTGTAGATGTCTCAATAGCTAGGTAACTAAGAGTAAATTTCCTCAATGAAACTAAACGCGATTAGCAAGCCTGAACCACGTTCAAGAGCTGTCACTGCTGTCAGTGTCATCATTGCTGTGGAACATTCAACATTTTGAATGCGGTTTATGCTCGGTTCCTATAAACAAAATTAATCGTTTTGCTTACCAATGGTAGCAGCATTTTTTATTGCCAAACTGGGCATATAAATTAGATTCGTAAGCTTATTTTACCTGTGATAGCTCATTCCTTATGGGAAACCCGTCTACTATGGAAAGCTAGATGAGCTCTTTGCTTCATTATTGGTAAAGATACCATGATAAACAATAACAAACAGTAAGCTAAGGGAATCGGCCATTGGATGTGCCGATAGCAATCAGTTTCATTGGTGAAATTCGCCCTACGTTAGAAGTTGTAAATAGTTAGAAACTTGCATACACACGAGGTTCCTTTAGGTAAAATGGCAGTAAGTTTCATGGAACAAGAAACTTGATAAATCATGAATGAGGGAACTAGTTTGCTAATCAACAGCCTTTCCTTCCGCCAAGCCACCGACCGCGATGTACTGGATAAGCTGGATATAGTTACTAGCTTACTAAGTTCTAGGGTTTGGAATACTTAAGGGACCTACATGACCTAATAAAATCGCGGTCACTATCGGGCTGCATAGAAAAGCTAGAGAAGCGCGATGACACAACCCTGGTAATTGATTGCAAAATATGAAGCAATTATTTAATTACAAAAAATCTATTGTTTGGACTAAAAAATTAAAACATTAGTGTTTTAGTATGTAGAATAATCTGACAACAAATCAGAATGATTGCATGTATATTAGTATGGTTTTTGTTGTAAAAAGAAAATTTTTAGAGGTATCTTCATAATTTTTTTTCTATCGTATCAAATTAGTTGTATTATGTTTTCAATACACTATCTACCTAGCGTATATACTGAAGAATATCATATATTTTTCTGATTTTATTTACTGTAGTCGATAATATACTTTTATTGTTTCTAAAACTTGCGTTTTTTGTGTTTATGTCCTGTAATCCCCTTAAAGTAAATGCCAAAATGAACTTGTCTTTAGCAGAATGTGCTAGAATCATTGGGATAATGTATCCAAACTTCTAGTCACAAGTGACATATAAGGCGTGCACTTTTGACAACCGCAGTATCGGTACAATACCTGAATGCCAGTTTCCGCGACAATCAATGTCAAATATGTCAAAAACTTGCAAAAAGCGGTCATGTGCGATTCGGACTCGCACGGGCGGACAGCGCAAGCTTAGTCATAGGGTCCCGATGGTACCCCTTGGGCACAGAACCCCAAAAAGGTAGGTTACGAGATATTTTTGACAATGAGATTAGAACGCGAACGTTCTTAAATATACAGAAACTGCCCTTCAGGTAGGTAGGTATTATGGTATTATGTGGATCTAATGTAAGTGACACATCCATTAACAAAAGAACACCACTGCAATCCTATTCGAGAAAAACAGGATCCTATTTTAAATCCGGTTCTAAATAACAAGGAGGTGAGCGTAAAGTCGGGAAAACGCTACAACAAAGAAGGTTTTTCTTAAACACAGGTAAGATAATGTAAAATGTATGAGACAGATTTAAGCACCGCGCTTGAGGTTGCTAATTATAAAACATACATATCAGCTTCCTGATTGCGGTATTGGTTAACACAGTGAAAACCAACTTCTCTCTCTTCGTTATCATACATTTTCGTGTTTAATTTTGCGAAAGGCTATGAATACGCATCACGTTTCAAGGCGGTAGTAGCACAAGCACATCACTACCTTGGCTTTTAATGTTAAATTTTAATTAATTTAACAATTTTTCATGTCATGACAATCGTTGATAAACCCTGTGTTTGCTGACGCGCAGTCGGGTTAGATTTAAAACCCTAACATGCTTATAAATTTTTTATTCTTATTCCTCATCTAATCGTGATTGCCACCTATAAACCTATAATAAATGTATTCAGGGTTATTGTATAAAACGTTAACAACCTCTTATCAGGTCATTGTACTCATCATTATGAACAACTTTTACTATGGGACCAAACCTGAAATCGCGAAAAAAAATCAGCTGTTCCCTACATTTATGTTCGTCAAAATGTAGGGAACAGTTGTTGTTTTTTTTCGCGATTTCTGTATATTCTATTCCAATATTCCTTCGCGATTCTTAAAGCTTCGGCCAAACCTGCACGACCAAAGTGATTGCGAAGCGGGAGCGTCAACAACGCGAAACAACACTTGCGCGACTACAGCGGTCGCGTAGATGTGCAAGGCGCAATAGTTAGACACGAGCAGGGTCCGCCGCGAGACTGAAGCTCCCGTTTCAGAGTCGCTAACAACAATAGTAGTGTAACAGTATGTTAGGTATCATATAGCTTCGGCCAAACCCGCAGGAAGCTACTGTGTATATCCATACTAATAAATTCGAAAGTCACTCTATCTGTATAGGTATTACCTTTTCACACATAAACCACAAAACAGATTTCGATGAAATTTGGCAAGGAAATAGATAGCATCATGGATTCATGGGGAAGGACATAGGCTACTTTTTGTTACCGACTTTACAAAAAGGAGGAGGTACTATGTTCGGGTGTTTGTATGTTTTTTTTTTTTTTGTATGTTTGTTCATCGAATACGCCGCCAATTGTCGACGGATTTTCTAAATTCTTTTTTGTTCGAAAGTAGATAGTTCTGAGGTGGTCCCATTATCCACCAAGTTAGGATCTGATGATGGGATCTTAGAGAAATCGAGGGCAACCCTCAAATTTTATAGGCTCACTTATTGTTTTTCGCATATTTTATGAAGTATCTTGTGTATTTGTGTACGGTTGTCACCATCTCAGGTAGCTGGGGTGATGATGGAAGGTACAACAGGTACTCGAACAGGCAAGGATTGTTTTAGTAAATTGTTTTGATGTTTGATAGGGCATTTGCCACATTTGGTCTCATGATCATCAAGTCATGACCTGATGCTGCAGTCAGGATAGTCTGCAGAGTACCTAACTCCTCGACAACTAACAGCAGATATATCGTGTTTAGGCTCATTGAAAAGGGCTCGATGTGTGGATAAACGTACTGTTACTGAGGAACACCGAAGACCTGATGCTGAAGCCAGGAGCATCAGAAAAAGTACAAACCTTTAAATTACAGCACCGTAGTCGTGTTTGGGCTCATTTTAAACATGACTAATTTTAAGTTCAATGCAATGTTGACATAAGTCTGGCCTGATGCTGCAGCCAGGATTATCAGCATCTAATCTAAAAAACCGACTTCAAAAAAAAACACTACAAACTGAAAAATAACTTTAATTTCGGAAGTCGGTGTCTTTGGATTATTATTTTAGTTTTTTGCCACCGACTTCCGAAATTAAAGTTATTTTTCAGTTTGTAGTGTTTTTTTTTGAAGTCGGTTTTTTTTTTGTTAAAAAGTTTTTATTTCTCGCTTTTTAGTGGGTCTATTTATAATTTATCTAAGTTACAATAGCCTAATGTCAACTTGCCCATCGCCTTTTTATAAAATATTCCTTTTCTCGATGCAGGGACGTTAATTGTTGAGGAGTTCTCCTTTTATTAGTTTTTAGATTAGATGCTGATAATCCTGGCTGCAGCATCAGGCCAGACTTATGGCAACATTGCATTGAACTTAAAATTAGTCCTGTTTAAAATGAGCCCAAACACGACTACGGTGCTGTAATTTCAAGGTTTGTACTTTTTCTGATGGTCCTGGCTTCAGCATCAGGTCTTCGGTGTTCCTCAGTAACAGTACGTTTATCCACACATCGAGCCCTTTTCAATGAGCCTAAACACGATATAGCTGCTGTTAGTTGTCGAGGAGTTAGGTACTCTGCAGACTATCCTGACTGCAGCATCAGGTCATGACTTGATGAGCATGAGACCAAATGTGGCAAATGCCCTATTAAACATCAAAACAATTTACTAAAACAGTCCTTGCCTGTTCGAGTAACTTCTTACTGTTAAGGATTTGTACCTTCCATCATCAGCCCAGCTACCTGAGATGGTGACAACCATACACAAATACACAAGATACTTCATAAAATATGCGAAAAACAATAAGTCAGCCTATAAAATTTGAGGGTTACCCTCGATTTCTCTAAGATCCCATCATCAGATCCTAACTTGGTGACAATGGGACCACCTCAGAACTATCTACTTTCGAACAAAAAAAGAATTTTGAAAATCCGTCGACAATTGGCGGAGTATTCGATGAAAAAACATACAAAAAAAAAAAAAAAAAAAAAAAAACATACAAACATCCGAACATAGTACCTCCTCCTTTTTGTGAAGTCGGTAAAAAAACTAATAAAAGGAGAACTCCTCAACAATTAACGTCCCTGCATCGAGAAAAGGAATATTTTATAAAAAGGCGATGGGCAAGTTGACATTAGGCTATTGTAACTTAGATAAATTATAAATAGACCCACTAAAAAGCGAGAAATAAAAACTTTTTAACAAAAAAAAACCGACTTCCAAAAAAAACACTACAAACTGAAAAAAAAAAACACTACAAACTGAAAAATAACTTTAATTTCGGAAGTCGGTGGCAAAAACTAAAATACTGATCCCTAAGACACCGACTTCCGAAATTAAAGTTATTTTTCAGTTTGTAGTGTTTTTTTTGGAAGTCGGTTTTTTTTTGTTAAAAAGTTTTCCCGGTAGCACTTTGCTGTGGCATAATTCTTCAGTCGCCTCCTCATTAGGTCAAAGACCCCATTGCACTGTCGTCGTTCCAAAATCTTGCAACAGTGATAAATCATGCATGGAATTTAATGTTATCGCTAATCAAGCCAAGTTACAAGAAGATAAGACATATTCTTACGAAAGGTTATTCCTTGTTACGGATAAAATCGTTTTAATTCACAAGACGACGATGTCGTGTTTTCCCTTGACGAGATTATCATTTATGTGACGGCTATAACATGCCTTTAATAAATGGTGTACCCTTTATCGTACAAGATAAATATAGCACACAGCAATAAAATTGTTCTTGTTGTTTTAAATTGTTATTTTAAGTACCTAAAGTAATCATTGTGTTACTACGTTTGTATTTGCAAATGACAGCAATTAACAGATCTTATTCTGTTTTTTTAATTACTTCTATCCTGTAATAAATGTATGTACCTAATATTTGCACGCCACACTTGGCAGAATGTGATGACAGCCGCACGGTTCGATTGATCAGGTTAAGTACACTTGCCGCGGTTGGTCCGTGGATGGGTGACCATTTTTATATATCAAAACCCCTCCGTGCCTCGGAAAGCACGTTAAGCCGTTGGTCGCGGTTGCATTCGTAGATCTTTTAGCAGTCGTTACGGGTCGTCAGAAGCCTATGTATGTAAATCCTAAATACACGCGAAAGTTTGTGAAGATGGATTGGATGGATGTTTGTTACTCTTTCACGCCAAAACTGCCGAACGGATTTTGATGAAACTTTACAGTAATATATAGCTTATACATCAAAATAACACAAAGGATACTTTTTATCACGATATTCCCGCGGGATCGACACATAAGCGGGTGAAACCGCGGGGCGCTGCTAATAAATAAATAAATGTAACCTTTTTCTTTCCTAACAACCTAGTTTTCTTCTTGATACATACTTTTCAACTAGTTTTCCGTAATAATTGACTGCATAACCAGTTCATTAGTAAACTCAAGACTGGAAAATCTGTTTGGCGTTCAAAGGCAGTCATTTTCCACGCGGTTGGTCTTCTATAGCTACTTTACAAAGTTATTGCAAAACGGTGCCGCCATTGATATTGAACTTAAGGTTATATTGTAACTAGTTTACGTAACTAGGTATGTGTCTGAGACTTAATAAAATGACTGTTTGTTTGACTATGTAAAGCATAGGTTCTCAACCTTATTTTGGCCACGGCCCACAATTTTCTTTTTTTTCTACAGCTCTCCAATTTTTTTTACTTACCATCTGTCGTGAATCTGAAACAGCTATTGCCACGATTATATTTAAACGTGTAATATTATATAGTCGTAAGATAGGATAATATATAATTTTCTCTGGGTCTTATTCTGAACCCCTGAAAGTCTCAAATGCCCACGAGGGTGCGTTGTCGCCCACGTTGAGAACCTATGATGTGCAGCTACGGTTTCCTAAAAGAGTAAGCGTGGAGTTTCTTGCCGGTTCTTCTCCATAGGAAACGACCAATTGGAACCGTGCACCTAGCTTCTGACGTTTCATAAGCTCTTGTAGGTTTATGTGAAATAAAATATTTTGATTTTGATTCCATCTTAACATGACGGCTGTCAAGAAAATCTGTCATTTTCACCAATGAAAATCTGTCATTTTCACCAATGAAAATCTGTCATTTTCACCAATGAAAATCTGTCATTTTCACCAATGAAAATCTGTCATTTTTAGCTGTTCTATCTTAATATGACGGCTTTTTTTTGAAATTTAGGTGTCAAAAAACGCTCTGTATTTGGACAGCCGTTATTTGTGACCGTTCACCACTTTCTTAGAACCAAACCAAACTGATGATACCTTAATCGCTCCATCCCGGCACGGGCCTCTGGCGGCCCATGACAATAGAAAACCAATCTGAATAAAACATACCTACTTCTTAATTTAGTCCTGAAGCTTCATAATTTAATAATAATAAATCAAATGAGACAGAATAAACGAGTTTTTTGGTTGAATAATTCAAATTGTGTGCTCAATTTACCCCAGAAACAACATTCATCAAAAAATTTGAATAATTAAACCATTAATTAAAACCGTTATAATGCAGCTCGGCTTTTAACGCTAGAAAATAAACTTGACTGAACTAAAATACGGGTCTCTTACTTTCGGGAACTTTCGATTTAATTTGCTAAAGTTCTGTGTTTGGCGTAAATTCAGTGGTCGGCGACCTTTCAACTATGTAACCGGGACGTTAGCATACTGTACAATGCTAAGAGCAGACACAATATGAAGACAACAAAAGGTCTATTTCGACAAAAGCTTTTCCAAAACAGGAGGTTTCAAAGAGGTTATGGACTTAGCAAACTGTTTGCTTAAGTAGGTACCGCAAGGCTAGCGCTTTTGCCGTCACCGTACTGGGTCATTGTTTCTGGCTTGCAGTGTAAAGTTAGTCCATTGCAGGATGAACAGTGTGTTGATGTTGACGTATGGAGAATTTGGAGGATGTGCACTTTCGGAAAGCATATTAAGCCGTCATTGTTTGACAGTCGTTACGGGTAGTCAGAAGCCCAAAAGTCTGACAACCAGTCTTACCAAGGGGTATCGTTTTACACAGTAACTGGATTGTGGGGGTCGACAGGCAGTCGCTCCATGTAAAATACTGGTATTCAGCTGCATCCGGTTAGACTGGAAGCCGACCCCAAAATAGTTGGAAAAGCTAGGCAGATTGTTGTGCACTTTCTGGAGGATTAATAGGGAGTTGTAACACTATTTGCGTAAAAGCAACTTCTATCACAACAAAATCCAGTTCCCAAGTAAAGTGTTTCTTATTTTTGTGTACTTTATAACGTGGTTTTTCTGTATATACGTTGTGTTGCACTCCCAGTAACTATATTAACACGGCATATCCCGGGAGCAACATTTTCCTTCCACACAACACAGTCCATAGATTCAGTGTTTGCTAGAAGTTCTATGCAAACACGACTCCCGCCTCTCGCCTTTCGGCGTAATATTTTCCTCTGTGCAGTCTGTGCAAATTGAATGTTTATCCAGCAAATAATACAATTTGCTTTTACGAGGTATGTGTCTATTAACGAGTATTCATGTATAGGTACAGAGCAGTGGTAGTCCAGTAATAACGACCCCGACTTACGAGTCGTAGGTTCAAACCCAAGCAGGTGCCTTAGTTTATATAAATAATTTTATCACCATTGGTCTGAAAACGGTGAAGGAAAACATCGTGAGGAAACTGGCATGTCCTAGAACCAAAAATTCGAAGACCTGTGACATCTACCAACCCACACTGAGCCCGCGTGGCAGATTACAGCCCACTCATGTCTTAGAACCAACAATTTTAAGACGGTGATGTCTACCAACCCATACTGGGCCCGTAAGGTGGATTACGGCATTTACGGCCCACTACCTCCCACAGAGAGAAGATCTGTGTCCCAGCAGTGGGAATATAATAGACTGATTATGCTATGATTAATTGCTTAATGACAATGACAGGGGGGCGTAGTTGGTAAACACCAGTGATGAACATTTGTGAAATTGTATTAAAAAACAAGATGGCGGCGTTAGTTCCGATTTTGGTCACGCGCCAGAAAATCTATGTACATCTATAACCATATTTCTGATTGGATATTCCTGAAAGTACTGTACAATAAAAAGAAATGGTATATGAAATTTGTCAGAGCGCGGTAACATAATAGTTTTGGCCGTCGAAAACCAAATAAAATGAACTGAAACCTTTTTCCAGCTGAAATAACCTTTCATATCGAATTTCTTGACGAGTGTTGTGGGGATATTTGATATGCAAAGTTATTTTTATTTACTGGTTGACCTAATACCAGAGATTTTCAATATTTTTCTCATTGGTCTAGAGTTCCCAAGCGCGAGTGCACGTTAGATCCCCAGCTTTGGTCCCGCAATAGGATATTGGGTTTTCCATTTGGAATTTCTCAGAAGCAACAGAGACTGGATTCCCCTGTCAATGGCAATCAACTAGCCCCAGATTACGTGGGAATTAAATATAATTTGCGAAATATGGGTGTATACCAGACGTGGTGTATATACACAAACATACATTTTGACAGTTCAGTTACGTTCATTGCGTTATTTACGTTGTTGAGTAGATGAATTTTTCAAACCTATGAAGCAATGGATGCCAGAATGAAAGGCATTGCGATCGATTGCAATTTTATGTGTTACCCCCCTGGTTTCTTATGGGTGAATACAGGCATTATATTTCGTAAAAAAATTATGCAAATAACAAATAGAATTTTACTTCTAAGTGCAGTGAACCCGTTGACTGTACCTACCTACGGAGGCACTAATTATTTGTATAACCCGCGTCTGTCTCTTCCAGTTCCCGTTACAGTGTGTCGGATCTATATTTTAGCACCTTGGTTGCTTGCGCGTGTTCACTTCGTTAGTAGTCAACCTAGCCTGTTAAGTTTTCACTGTCGGATATTTACTGAAAACTTACACTATACTGTACTTAATATAACACTAAATAAACGTGGCAATTATACCTAACCTACAAGACAAGCGACGAACCCTACATAAAAACGTTGATTAAATATACGACAAGCGACAACAGACGATAATCATAAGTTAACTTTTTTAAGTAAAGTAAGAAATGTAGAACTGAAAGATAGAAAAGATTCTCGTATTTTAAGAAAATTCCAACATGTCCGCTAAGTTAGAAAAGGTTTATGAGGACTGCTTTCAACAAGATTCATGTCTAAGCTGGACCTCATTTCGCAAAGACCTCATTTGAATGCAAAATGCGATCTCTACATTACGCGTATTACGTATGTCCGTAGTCCGTAAGTACTCCACATATTTCATTTAAAGTTGGATTTATTTCCCGGACTAGCTGAATAGAATTTGTTAGAAAATAAGCCACTTTAGAACAAAAATAAACTTTAGCAATTGCCGTATTATTTTAGCCCGCGCACTTAACAAAGGGCATTAAAAGATATAAGTAGATAACCCAAAACGAAACCTTCGTCATATTTATTTTGAACTCAAAATAGACATTAAGAGTCCATTAATTTAACGGTTCCAAAGTTAATAAAATTCGCGCACTTCGTTCGGTAAAATGTGCACATAAAACATCAGAAAAACAAGCCGGTGCGAAATAATGGCCTCAAAATAAAACATGGTACATTTGTTACGTTAATAGGCATTCCGTCTGTATAAAGGATGTACTAAATACCGTGAATTTACACGAGAAATATTAGCGTACTGACGATAATTGGTCTCTAGGGGCGCTAATAAATAAAGTTGTGGCATAGAAGGCCGGTGAATTGAAATGACAAATATCGATAAATATGGCGAACAAGTCGTTTTGTTGGTGATCTGTCAAATTGACAGGTGAAGGACCGATCCGTTATGGCCACACCTAACAATGGGTCATGCACGGAATTAGTATGTACTATATTATGTTCATGTTATGATGACATGTCAACGCGTATGTTAGATGGATTGTTTCTCGAAATATTGTAAATATATGAATGTCAGTAATATCTTTTAGAATCCTATAACATATAGACAGATATAGGTAATAACTTCAACTTTATAGTTTCATAGACATAATAGAATAATAGTATGTACGGCCAGCACTTCAAGCTACCTGAAACTGTAAATATTTCCCAATCAACTTTGAACCTTATGCTTTAGCGATAAAGTTGAAAATCTATTAAAGAAATTTGACAGATTGTAGGTAGCTTGATGTGCTGGCGTCTATACAAAGACAGCTTCAAACGACGTATTTCAATTAAATTCTAGAAACTGTGACATTTCCATGAAAACATGAAAGAATAAATCATAATTTTAACATCAAAGATGTAAACGTAATTTAGAAACTTCGTTAAGAAATGTATAAACACGAACAAGACAGATTAATTACATTTATACTTTAATGGCATAATATTTCCCGAATATCTGAATAATAACGATTCATTACCATACAAATAAGGGCTGGTCTCCCTGCGGCCAAATACGTGACAATTTTATAAAATTATGTAGTAGGTCTAAGTAGTAAAATCTGTCGGTCTATTCTGTATAAATCTCACCGTGAAAACTTAGGTGAAATAAGCTGTCATTCCACTTGATGGTAGCAATTGACACTATTGACAGCTCACTTCGCCTAGGTGTGAAAATTTAGGTGAAGTGAGCTGTCATTCCACTTGACGCTAGAGTTTGACACTATTGACAGCTCACTTCACCGTGTGAAAACTTAGGTGAAGTGAGCTGTCATTCCACTTGACGCTAGAGTTTGACACTATTGACAGCTCACTTCTCCGTGTGAAAACTTAGGTGAAGTGAGTTGTCAATAAAGTCAATCGGTCATCGACTACCCCTACAGCGATGGAAACACTTTTTAGCAAGGCTAATGAAAATCAAAAATTCGTGAACAGGTATACCAAACTAGCTTCTGCCCGCGACTTCGTCTGCGTGAAATTTCATCCTCCTCCCATTCACCCTCTTAGGGGTGGAATTTCGAAAAACCCTTTCTTAGTGGATACCTACCTACTCTTCACAAAGCACACCGTCCAAATTTCATGTCTCTCGGACCAGCGTTGATAAATCAGTCAGTCAGGACTTTGAATTTTCAAATCAAATCAAAATCAAATCATTTTTATTTGCATTAAAACATGGTATTACAGATGTTACATTAAGATTAGTGCTTACATGTTTTGCTATACATACATAGCATGCAAACTTGTCGGTATGCGTTACATCACTTAGTATCTATTGTTGGAGCATATTTAGTCTCTATAAATTCCTTAATAGAATAAATACTTTGTGAATTTAGCCATTTATATAATTTGTGCTTAAATGCTCTAGAAGTCAACGTTTTTAAGTTGCTTGGTATATTATTATAAATACGTACACACATTGATAGATTTAGACTTTTGATAGAAGAGAAAATTACTTTTGAGTAAGCGACTTATATAGTCTTGATCCGAATTGTTGGCTTGGTTTTATGGACTTGGTTTTTGGTACCTGTATAGAGAGGAACGGTAAGGATTGACGTTCGTAAATTTTTTTATGGGTTTTAAGGGACGATTTTTCAATTTAAAAAAAAAAAATATCTGAGGAATAATAATTGCGGCTTGGCAGCTTTTGTATAGGAAATATTTAAACTGTCATATTTATTTTTCAGATTACAGTTATCTGACGATTGAAAACTCGACCGTAACATTTATTTATTGTGTGATAGTTGTGGAATATTATATTATATTATTATTATTATATTTCATATATCATCTTCTACGAAACTACAGCAACTTTGTGGGACTAAAAATAACTACTGCATCTAACTATTGTTCCAGGATTATGATGATCTCAGTCAGTCCACATCAGACTAGAACCCAGCATATAGAAAAAGACTCAAACAACGTTGAAGCTCCTTTAATTTCCGTATTTTTCAACACAACTCCGTAAACCAGAACGTTTTTACTTTATTTCTTTTCAGACTCACACCCAGATAGATGGCGATAGACATCTAAATCGATTGTGCGGCTCTCGGAATTAGTTTACACACACGTGCGGGACTTTATTTATACTGCCAGTGATACAGAGGCACATTGGAGCCTGACGTGACAGCCCGACTTATTGCACGCTCGACAAGCGCTGTTTTACGGCCGTGAAAAACGAGCGATATGTTACATATTGGCTGAATTATAGCGTACAGGTGCCAAATAGATAGTATTGAGGCGGTTTGTTGGATCGTATTGTTTAGGACTGAGGAAATTTTTAAGGCACGGTTCTTGTAATTCGAAGCACGTCATGTCGCGCGTCTTGTTGATGGTATTAGGCTGCCAATAAGTAGCTGTAAGTACGTGTACAAGGATCTTTTTGGCGTGTGGGTAAAATGGGAACCGCCATCTTGGTTTTTCCAAACATTTCACAAAATAATTGTTTTTTTTTCAGCAACAAGCTACGTAACAATAGTTTTATCAGTTGTGGTACCTACTGGCTTGCACCCTAGTTGCGTAACACACTTTTAAACACAATCGGAATAATTTTGAAGCATATTGCTAATGCATTGCTTCATTATGTTTATATAGGTATGAGGAACAGGGAGTAAAGTTCACTCAACCTCCATGGAAAAGGGACCAGACGGGTGTTGTGTCTGGCGGGCAACTGCCCGATGATTCATATCGGGCCGTTGTATCTATGCTAATGGCGTGGTAAACTCTGCTTGCGAGATGCAGGATTTTGCGTGACGTCAGTATGACACGTTGAGCACATGTGGCGTTGTACCTAGATACCGCTACTTCACAATGTAAATTGAATGTTGTTGAACTGTCAAAATGAAAGCCATTGCTACTGATAGAGTGTTATTACCCCTGTTTTAAAAAGGAAGTTCTCCTGTCAAATCATATGAATTATGTCACGTTCTTTTTTATTACTTATATAAGAAATAACTAACTAAACTCAAATTTGAATCTACAACTTAATAGATTTATTTATACCTACAAAAACATATCATTATTGTTCATTTAACATAATTGACAATGCTTGATGTTCGTTCAAGTAGTTTCATTTTCATCTACCTATTAATAAAACAAATGAAATATCTTACATTCTTAGATGAATATCTTAGTTAATACACGTGTACGTAATATCAAAGAACTGCTTTGACGTGTCGTATATTCATAATATGACATTATACAGGGCGCTCGTATAGAGGGCGATATTATTAAATTGTAATCTAGGTCAAAGTTCGAGGTCGGAAAATGCTAATGCAGAGTGTTATTAATACCACTATAAATGGTGTACGACGGTTTGGCACGCCATATATTAATAGTCGCTTTGATGTTGATAGATAAATCACGTAATTACCTAATTATTAGTTAGTCAATATCTATTGGGGGGCCAATGTCCAGCAGTGGACGTCTCTCGGCTGAAATAATGTTGGATGAATATCTATTGTATAATTTGTAGTAGTATATAATCTAGATACCTACGTGAATAATATTGTAAGGAATGTTGGATTTAATCAACTTAACGTAATTGGATAAGCAGGTAGTCTTGTATGAAGATATTGACTGAATTTCCAATCCTACTTACCACACTAATATTATACAGGCGAAAGTTTGTGGGGGTGTGTGTGTGTGTTTATATGTTTGTTAATTCTTCACGATCAAACGTCTGGACCAATTTTGATAAAATTTGGTATGGAGGTAGCCGACACCCTGGATTAACATAATATACGATACTTTTTTTATCCCTATATTCCCACGAGACCGAAACTTACGCGGGTGAAACCGCGGGGCAACAGCCTCTTCACATGCTGAGAAGGCATGAGCATTGATCACCACGCTTGCTCAAGACGGCAGGATAATTGCGTAACACACTATCAGTAGCAATGGGTTTCATTTTGACAGTTTAACAAAATTAATTGCGTTATTTGCGTTGTTGAGCACACACACTTTTCGAATATATGGAGCAATGGATTAGAACTAAGCTTCAAAAAGATTCAAATTGAGAGTAATACTGTTGTGTAATAATTCTGTAAATACATATTTGTTTCGGCCGCGAATCATATATTAATCAACGTACAACTTAATAATGACCAGCAAATTGCAAAAAACGTAAAAAATATTTAATTTCGCGGGCTACCCTGGCGCTTTCGCCTTAATTAAAAATAAAAAGCGTTCTTCAGCACTGTAGAATCACATTATCAAATTAATAGAAATATTTCACAATTTCAACAATGTAAACTTTTTGCACGTCAACTCCTTATGCCTCTTAAAATAATAAGTAATTAATAACTCTTCGTTAATTAAACACTTGAAACTTTGCTCAATAATCTTTTATGTAGGTACTTGAGAACTTTATAGTAGGTACCTACCTAATAACTTCTTCAGCTGTTAAATTATGACATAATTTAAACATTTTAATTTATTACTGAAAGAACATGAAACATACCAGTAGGTATCTATATTAGCAGTAAAAAAATATGGCGTTTAAATTGACATAATTAAGAGCATGAGAATAATTAATTTCTTATTCACCTATGTTCTACACACAGCCCTCTTATAACTTTATAATCAGCCTTTAATGTTCCCACTGCTGGGACACAGGCCTCCTCTCTGTGAGAGGGAGTGGGCCGTAGTCCACCACGCGGATCGGTAGATGTCACAAGTCTTCGAAATTTTTGGTTCTAGGACATGCCGGTTTCCTCACGATGTTTTCCTTCACCGTTTTGAGAGCAGTGGTGATGAAATAAATTACACAAAGTAAAGCACCTGTCTAGGTTCGAACCTAGGACTCGTAAGTCGGGGCCGCTACCTCTGGTCCACCACTGCTATACAGTCTTAACCCAATTCACAAAATAAAACTGCAAAACAAATTGGATACTTCTAAAATCTCCAGAGACATGACGACATACCTAGATACATACACATAGGTAGGTATGAAAACTACATGGTTTTGCGAACTCAATATCTTTACACTAAAACGTTTACAGTACGACGTGGTTCCATTTCCCAGCACTCAATTTACAATTTCCAAAGAATTTTTATTAAGAAGCCTTGGGACACACCAACTGAAAATATGCATCGAGTTAATGGAATATCTGACTCGATAGTTTTCCTCGCCTTTTCATAAAATAAAATGCTTCAGTCACAAAAGAAAGTTTAGCTCTGTATGGGGTGTTTTTAAGTCGGTTTAAATTTATTTTATGTTAACTGAAACTTTTGGGTGAGTTGATAAAGTGGAGTTTGAAACGGCGATATTTAAGATGTTCACAGATTCATAAAAATGCTTTTGTAGTTCCGTGATTGGACTCATAAATGCTGAAAACAACGCTATGAAATGGGTTCTATAATCTATACCTACTAAGTTGATGTTAATTCAAACATAAAAATAAACATGCGGTTTTTACTTTCTTTATTTTGAATCAGAAATTGGTGCAAAATACACCCATGCGAACAAAACATTACAAATAAAATAGCTCCAACACAGCAAACCCAACTCGGTCGAAGAATAACACAATAAGAACCTTAACATCGCACCATACACGGCAGAACAATATCCCTTAACATAGCAACTCACAAAAGTTTTGCATGTCGCCCTGTAATAAACACAAATATTCACATTTAACTTTTAACTTAACATAGCCGGAGTCTATACGGCATGGCGTTAAGAAACATTGCACGCCTAATGGCTTCTAAGAAACGACAAAGCACTCACAAGTAACATTTGTAGTTTCTCTGTACTTATACAAAATCAGTTCGACGAGCGCATAAACGCATGATGTAAATGAGTCACAATGTCGTCAGACGAACCCTAGATACGTTTATGAAACTAAATAATTGCAGTTACTCGGTTTTGGCCAAGTTGAGTAGTTCGCGATGTCAGCGAAAGTACAAGTGAACGCTGAACTTACGAACTAATATGCGTCGCGTACAACTTTATTAAACGTTAAAGTGTTAAGTTTTGAAGTTACTTGTAAGGCTACATTAAGGCGAAAGCGTAAGAATAACCCGCGAAGTTCTAATTTTCTTAAGTTTTTTGCTATTTGCAGGTCAGTATCAGGTTGTATGTTAATCTAAATATGATTTGTGACCGTAACAAATATTTATTTATTGATTTATTATCATAAAAATTTCACATTAGGTACCCCATTAGGTTGAAAGAAGAAAGAAAAGGAAGAAAAAGTATTTATTGCAACTCGTACAGGAAGATCACAAACTAAACTAAACACAGTAAAATAAAAATCCAAGTTAAAAAAAAGTAACAAAAGGAAAATTAAACATAAAGTCCTATTGAATGACTATTTAGTCAATTATAACTTAAGAAGTTGTATAAATTGCTGATACGAATGATTACAATTCTGTAAAGTCTTATTTGTTACGGTCGCGAATCATATTTTTATCAACATTCAACTTGACAATGACCTGCAAATTGCAAAAAACGTAAGAAAATTTGAATTTCGCGGGCTGCCTTTGCGCATCCCTCTTTTAAGTTTGAAAGTTACTTGTAAGACTAACTTAAATGCGAGGGAAACTAGCTGAAGCTGTTCTAAAGTATTTTATACTTTCGTAATTAAACAACAGATTGGGTTCGGGTTTACGCCCTAATTGTACGTGACTACGTGGACTTATGAAAATAAGTGTTATTCATTTTCATATCTATTACGTGGTCATTCGAACGTGATGTGAACCCAATAATTTAAAACGGCCAATGTTTTAAATGTATTCGCGACTTAAAGGACATTTAAATTGTTGGGACTTTGAGTAGGTATTCCTCTCTTTAGTAAAAAATACAACAAACGGTAAAATACATGTGATGTTTATTTTCGCGTCTCGAAGTTCAGAATAAATAAAGCATTTTAGCAACAGTAAACCTCAGAAATGTACCAATTGTAATTACAGGGCCGCAATTCCATTTTATCCAGGTCATCGAATCTTCTTCGTCGTCTTTCAAATATATCCGACCCTCTTCATTCACATCAGACATTGCAGGATAATTTTTGCAGGAAACACACTTTACCACTTATGTGAATTTTCGGTTGAGAAACTTTCGCCATCTTGCTCTAAGTGATTTTACAGAAACATAAGTAGTTACTTACATATCAATCTATATACTCTATACCATAGATATCCGAGAGATATGGCATCACTCTATATTTGTTCGAGTTCAAATGTCGCCACCTTTTTCCCACTCCTAAAACTCACACAAAAACAAAAGAAATAGATACGCAAGAAAGTAGGCGTAACACTTTTGTGCTATCTTATTGTACACTTGCTCAAAAGGGGCGGGTACTAGAAAGTATAGATACAGTCAATCTGCAATGTAAAAAAAAAAGAATGTGTAACACACTATCAATCTCAATCGGAATCATTTTTAAAGATATTGCTAATCCATTGCTTCATATTTTCGAAAAATGGGTCTATTCAACAACGTAAATAACCCAATGAATGTTGTTGAACTGAGAAAACTCATTGCTACTAATTGTGTGTAGGCGACATGTGCCACGCCTCCATGACATATCCCTCGATATCTGTGTTCTAAAAAAAATACAAAAATATTTATTTCAACTTAAGCATTGTGTCATACATAAATTGTGGCAACCCCAGTAAGTTACAAAAGTAGTTGTGTTGGAGCTGTCTCGCTCTTCCCATAAGTGGTAACTAAACAATGAAGAGGCGTAAAAAGTTTTTAAAAAAGAAAAGTAAAAATAAAATAAAACATTAATTTAGCAGCTCTCAGTGTGTGTTTGTGTAGGTATGTATGTATTTAAGTGTGTGAGTGTTGAGGGTGTCTGTGTATACGAGTGTGAGAGTACCCATTTTTTTTCCTTTTGTTCTATACTAATAATAAAGTTGCAGAGTTTGTTTGAACACGCTAATCTCTGGGACTACCAGTCGGATTTGTAAAATTATTTTTGCATTTAAGTAATAGCCCAATTTTTAAGGAAGGTTATAGGCTATTTAATTCAAGCTAAGCATCTTAGAAGCCGAGCTAAAATAAAAAAAAATCTGAAGTAATATCTAGCGCAGGCGGGCGATGCGATGCGACGCGGTAAGTCGGGGAAACGAGAAATTTCACACGGACGAAGTCGCAAGCAGAAGCTAGTCGAGAAATAAAATTGTATCGGACACTTACTGTCGGCAGAGTAAGTTTAAAGTTTAGAAGTAGTTTGAAATGAGCGAAGTTTAAAATTTTGAATTACATAGATGGCTTTGATTTTTTTGGCTGCCAGTGTCATTTACAAGTTTGAGCTTGCAACAGTGTTCATATGTTATGCGCTCACTGTAGCGCGGCGCGTCATTAAATATGCACGCCACTTGCACCTACGAGATGATAAATATTGCTCGTCTGTTGCCACTTCACCGGCTGGTACTAACTATTACGCAAACATTTTCAATATTTGCTGCTGGAAAATTTTTAGCACTATTTTTGCCCCATTTTTACATTTTTAGATAAAATATTTTTCCGAAAAAACTCATGAGCGCTTTTTTTAATAATGGGTAATTTTGTTTTTTGCTTTTCCTTCTATTTACGTACCGTTTATTAATTTGACATAACAAACCTCTATGAAGCAAGTAGAGTACGAACGGTCTGTCCCAAAAATATCTTTGGGACTTTTTGACATTTCCATGACAGCGGTTTTCACTTAACCGGTCACTTTCGTCCTAAACCCCAACTAAGGTAAACCCTACGGGTAGACCGCATTATAACATCAAAATATGATTAACCTTTGACATAGAGAAGGGAAATGGATGGGACGCGGCTGTCAAAGGTTTTAAAGCAAGGGACTCAAAAAATCACTCATCACTCCAGTAAAAAGGGTTACCATCAAAAAGCTTTTAGCCACCTAGATATTTTCGCACAAACCTTGCAGTCATATTTGGGCGATCGGAGAGATTATTAATAATGTCCGGCTTATTAAGTCTAGTGGTAACATTTTAATGAAATAACTTGAAAGCGTGCGTGGGTCGTCCCCCAGGTAGATGGACCGAAGACCTTAAGAAGGTGGCTGGGACAAACTGGCTGCGGAAGGCGGAGGACGCAGCCTGAGAGAGAGGCATATGTCCAGCAGTGGACTGCGATAGGCTGAGTTGAGTTGAACATGAAAAGTAAGTACTGTCGAAGTTTAATTAAAAAGCTTTGACTTGAATAATATATATTATCGACTGTACAGTATCACGTTATTTCCAGCACTGCTTCTACTGACTTCTACTAAACAAAAATATCTTATCAAAATATTTGACACATGTTTGAACGTTTGAATGGAACACCGGCAATTATCACCAGCCTGTACCTAAAGCTAAAGGTAGGACTACACCATAGCCTCTACAGTACCTACCGAGTTAATTTTGAAGATACATTAAAGTAGAAAAACTTTCTAACTCATACTCAAAGAAACAGTCTTTAGTTACAGATTCTTTGAAACAAAAAAGAGGATCCTCAATGATCCGTATCGTTAAGCCCACTCAGGCATTATTTCTTCACAAAATTTTCCGATAAAAGTTTTTAAGTTATAAAACAATTTACAACCCCGAACCGTTAAGTCGAAGTCATATTTTTTGTTTGTCCGCAGCAGATATAAAAACTCATTATGATATTCTCTGAACAAGTAAAGCCGAGATGGGGATCATATTTTTTTAAATCAAAGTTTTATTGCCCCCGAATTTGAATTTGAAATATCGCTGTCTTACATTTAAGATTAATTCATAAAGTCGGCCTTACTCAAGCGGGCACAATTGCTAAACTTTTTGACAAGTAAAGCGCTGGAAATTAACGTTGTACTAAGTTTTAGCAAAGTTCGTGTGAATTGTTTGCGAATTTGAGATCCGCACGAGACATAGCCTTGGCGACAAAAATAAAACCCGGACACATTTTAATTTGGAATTCGTTGCCTTAACGGCTTGATAGACGATTCGCACGAATTTACTGGCCCAAAACGTGCGAATCGTCACTTTTAAATAATATTATTTTGTCTATAAGTATCTACGTAGTAAATTTATAAGTGGGCGAGTCGACAACTCCAGAAATAATTATGTATTAAGCAATTACCACATTTTGAATTGTATGCAATAAAAGGTGTACTTTTTGCTTAACTTCATTGCATAAAATTCAAAATGTGCCAATTGCCTAATACCTACATATTTCTGGAGTCGTCGACTCGTCCACAAATAAATTAACTTCGTGCGAATCGCCTAAGTATAGAAAAAAATATATTATTTAGAACTGACCATTCGCACATTTTGGGCGAGTAATTTTGTGCGAATCCACCAATAACTATAAGCCACCATAACTCCCGTACCTATTTTCTCGTTGCGTTCAGTAGCCGCTTTTTGTGTTTGTATTCCTATGAGGAATGACTGTCAGCGGGTATCAAGCCGGTCATCCGTAACAATTTTTATAACCGTGTTTTTAACCGACTTCAAAAAAGGTGGAGGTTCTCAATTCCGATGATTATATATATATTTTTTTTTTAATTTATGTTTGGGCATAACTCTGTCATATATAGACGGATTTGCAAAATTATTAAATAATTTCGAAATAGTTTTATTTAAATTTCGTAAAGATCTGATGATGAGTTTCGAAGATAGACAACGGAACTCTTCAATAAATGCCAGCAAATCAACCACGATTGTTGATGTAATAATGTATGCATCGTTTACGCAATCACACAACATAACATCACGCCTGGACCCTCTAAAGGGGTACGCAGATGTGTTCAATAGCTTCTTGTCACTGATATTCACATAGCAAGTAGTATTATATGAATTTGTGTGGGGTAGGTAGGTACAACTAAAAAATAAAAACATTTTTACAAAAAAAAAACACAAATGCGGAACCAACGACACCGACTTCCGAGATTAAAGTAATTTTACACTTTGTAGTGCTTTTTTTTGGAAGTCGGTTGTTTTTTTTTGTAAAAAAGTTTTTATTGTATCACCTAAATTAATGCCCAATCTCTCAGAATACATTTTGAAACAGTATTATGTATCATAAAGTTTATAAACTTAAAGGGTAATCGTGAGGTTCTAATGGCTATCCATTTTATTTCTCTGTTTTTTATGGCCGGTACGGTTAAGATTTAGGTACTTATTTTTTTGAAAGCAGAATAATAAATAAGCTCAAGGTGAACCGTAAAAACCTGACATTACGAATACCTACCAAAAAAATTAAAGGTTGGAAACCTCGTACCTAGGTTATACAAATTACCTTAGGTATCATAAAATATCTTCACGCCTGTATTCCCGCAAGGTTCCACCCACATTTTGCAGAATACGTTTAAGTCCCATGTAATAGGGGGCGAGCCTATTGCCATCAACCGGACACAAATCCAGACTCCGTGCTGCTTCTGAGAAATTCCAGATGAAAAAAACCAATAACACTTTGCTCGACCCGGGAATCGTACCCAGGAACACATGCTCGCATTTGCGCTTGCGACCGCTAGAGCTACAAGGCAGTATATGGCTATACAAACAAAATAGATTTGAACGAAATATTATTAGGATATTTTCTTTGAAGTTAGGTAAACTTACTGCGAACATTATAAGCTTGCGAATGATAATAATTAAACTGTCAACGAAAGCTTTAGTTAAGATAAGCAATTTATTCTGGCAACGATAACATCTTTAGTAGCCGACTACAACTCTTGAAATGCCAAGATGAAGAACCTGATTACGCCAATGCAACTAGTAAGAATTATACAAAAATAGAACGGGACATAAAATTACACAAAGTTACATGTTTTACGTCCAGGTGGTCAGCTAATGTTATCTATGCAAGTAGGTAATAGTATTCAAAAACGTATCTTCATCAGTAGAAATATATGGTTTTATGAAAAAGCAGTGCTATTCTGTAAAAATCTCACAGTGAAAACTTAGGTGAAGTGAGCGTTGAGTGAGCTGTCAACAGTGTCAATCTCTAGCGTCATGTGGAATGACAGCTCACTTCACATAGGTTACACGGTGATGTTTTTACAGAATAGCACCGCAGGTAGCTCTTGCCCGTGGCTTCGTCCACGTGGATGTTGGGAAAAGGATCCTATATGTTAATCCAGGTTATAAACTATGTGTGTCCCAAATTTCGACCAAATTCGTTCAACCGTTTTTGCGTGATTGAGATTTTTTTTTTTTATCGTGTTTAGATATTGATTTCCATCAAGCCTGCGGAGTTTCGCTAGCTAATTTAATTTGACCCTGTAGTTGAAAGCATACAAGCTCTTCAACACATTAATTTTCCAATCGCCCGCAGTCGTACATTTCAACCACACTTTAGTAAAATAAAGTGGTCGCAGATACTCTTAAATAGCACGGAAAGAGACCAATTAACAACAGTTTGAAAAGTAATTTAAGGAAGAGTCTCCGTTCATTTATCAACTTGCCACCAAAAACTTTTGACTCTTTACATTATCACTGTCATTAGAAATCACATAACAACACAAAACTAATGTAATGATTGCCATAACAGAATAAAACAACGTCGTGGAAGACTCAGCGTATCAAACTAACAATAGAAATGGCTTTCATTTTGACAGTTCAACAACATTCATTGCGTTATTTACGTTGTTGAGCAGACAAATTTTTCGAACATATGAAGCAATGGATTAGCAATATCCTTCAAAATGATTCAGATAGTGATTGATAGTGTGTTACGCAATTAGGGTGCAGGTTATGTCGAGATGAGAAATACCTAATTATGATGACATACTTGATGAAGAATTAGACTACAACATGAAACAGCGAGAAGACAGTGAGAAGTTAAAATAATTAAGAATTCGCCCAGCAATGGGTCATCATAGACTCTTTAAGGGGATTACAGGACCTAAACGCAAGTTTTAGAAACAATAAAAGTCGATCATGTACGACTACAGTAAACAAAATCGAAAAATATATGATATTCTTCAGGATATATGCTAGATAGATAGTGTGCTGAAAACATAATACAGCTAATTTGATACGATAGAAAAAAATTATGAAGATACCTCTAAAAACTTTCTTTTTACAATAAAAACCATACTTATATACATACCTACAATCCTTATGATTTTTTGTCAGATTATTCTACAAGCAACATACTAAAGCACTAGTGTTTTAATTTTTTAGTTCAAAGAACAGATTTTTGGTAAATAGATAATTGCTTCATATTTTCCAATAAATTACCAGCGTTGTATCATCGCGCTTCTCTTTCTTTTCTATGGAGTCCGACAAAGACCGCGCTTTAGGTCATGTAGTCGCCTTAAAATAGTAATACAACCTACAAGATATTTAATATCTTTACAAAGATAATAAAATGAAATATCATATCCTTCAGATCTTAAAGGCACGTAAGCGCATAAAATTATATTCCCGACAGACAAGTCGACTTTAAGTTTTGTTTGTACAAAAACAAAATGTCAGCCGTCTCAGAATAAATTACAAGCTAAAGATAATAAGGAAAACATGGTACAGAAACGGATATTTCTTGTTTAAATTATTAAGAAAATAAAAGGGACGTTTTAACGTGTCTGTCTGCCGTGACATCTCTAAATGTGTGTTTCTCAGTCTTTGATAACAGGGAAAATTATTATAAACAGTGTCTTGGAAATCGGGACATCGTCGATGTCTCTTATAAGTTTATATCTTGGCAACATCAACACCTCATTAAATTGTTGTAAAACGTTATAATTGGACGCTCATAAAATATCTTAAATCTGACTTTCATTCAGGCTATATTTGTAAAAAATACGGTTTTAGATCAGTCATGATTTTATCAAATCACATGCAATGCCCACAAAAGACATGGCGCAACATACAAAAGCACGACAAAATACATGAATGTTAGG
The DNA here is from genome assembly GCA_948474745.1 of Oligia latruncula. Classification (NCBI taxonomy): domain Eukaryota; kingdom Metazoa; phylum Arthropoda; class Insecta; order Lepidoptera; family Noctuidae; genus Oligia; species Oligia latruncula. The sequence goes on from OX419699.1 coordinate 6,865,504, forward strand.
AACAATATCGACAAAGTGACAATATACAAAAAATAAGAGGGAAAAAAAGACACCGATATTACATACCGAGACCCCTCCGTGCCTCGGAAAGCACGTTGCTCCCGGCTGTCATTCATGGATCTTTGACAGTCGTTACGGGTAGTCAGAAGCCCGAAAGTCTAACAACCAGTCTTATCAAGGGGTATCGTATTACCCAGTATCTGGGTTGTGGAGGTCAGATAGGCAGTCGCTCCATGTAAAATACTGGTATTCAGCTGTATCCGGTTAGACTGGAAGCCGACCCCAACAAAGTTGGGAAAAGGCTAGGCAGATGATGAAGAGGAAAAAAAACATATTTTAAAAACACTATTAGCTTCGACACCGAATGCCTCATCTTGAACCCGTTCATGTTTTTTTTTTCGATTGCCATTAAAATGAGAAATAGGTACTTTAATAGCCATTACCCTTTACGTTGCAAACGATTTGAATTCCAAAATTTAAATTTTATCGTAATCGATAACGAGCCTCATCCAGATCCCTATTTGCTCTTATCTGCGGTACCCTTTTAAATTACCCACTGGGTATGACCTATAAACGCCGTAAGCTAATGATCAGTGGAGTCGTCCATAAAATATGATCCACGTATGAGAAAAAGCTCACGTTAAAGCCACCGACTACGTAATGCAAGTTGTTATCGGAACCGTGTCCGCATGTAGGATAACGAATGGCCAGTTTTAAAACGACCATTGTGCATTTAAAATTCTCTCAATAGAATTAATTCAGAACGGTGCTGCCAAGAAAACTGTTCGTGTAATAAAATCGATCGTTATCTCCTAGTAGAATTTGTAGAGTGCACTGCAGAGGTTCTAGGAAAAAATAAGTTTAAAATACCAGCTAAACATATACGAGTAATAAACGGGTAAATAAATTAAAGTGTCGACGACGTAGCGCGTCCGCTTGCATACGTTTTTAAAATATAAAGAACCTAATCCCTGCCGCCACATAAGATATGATAAATATATAGCGGCAATGCAATTTCTCGCACGCTCTCCGTTTAATAATTTTAGTGGAACGACCTTAGGACCCTGGCCTTTTTCCAGCACAGGCGACCGACTGGCACAGAAACTCCTATGTCATAAACGTTTACTAACGTATAAGATGCAAAAGGCGTAGGTATTTTTACAGAGGAAAAATATAGTAACGAAGTTGCTAAAAAAAGAGATTTTTTTTCTGCGAGAAGGATTATGTAGAAAGTTAGATGGAGTTATTAAGTACACACAGTAATCATCTGATAATCGAGGCATGGAATCGGCCTTTTTGCAAGATGGGACACTTAAATTATGATCAGCGGAAACAAAAAGTGCTTTGTATATTCTTCAACACAAATTTCAATCTATCAGCCTATTGAATGACGTCCCTTCATACTTTGTACAAAATTAGGTCAAAACCAGTCAACAACTTGGTGTATAATTCTCCTAAAAAAGGACGCAATTTCTTCAAGATCGGCAGGTCGTTATTCGGAATAAAAATGATAAAGAAAAGTAAAGTAACTAAGTGCCTATAGAAACCCAATCAATAGCCTATTGAGGACAACGACTACTATTTAATGAGAATAAGAAATACGACAATTAAGCTATCAAAGTATATAAACATGAAGATCTTGGGAATGTTTCTTTCGGAATAAACGATAGTGTGCTTCATTTTTATTGTGTCCCAAAAGGAATATGTTCATAATTTAATTACAATCATATTTATTCACGTGACAACCAAAACTGTAGAAGCGTGTAATCGCATACATGAATAGAAACATAAATATGAAACAAAAAGATAAAGAATCATGACGCCCGCGCCATGACGTTCTATTATATAGGCCCCTATGGAAAATAATCACGATACAAAAAGGAGAATGTTTTTAGGAATACCCAAGTTCTATTTAGATAAACCGGTAAATGCCGATACCCGCAGTGATAGATAGCGTTGCCATGTTGAATAATTAGCCAGTGCCAAGCCGGGTAATTAAGACTGATCTAGCTATTGAACTGAACTCTGATTAACCTCCTGACTTGTGGGAAAAAATAGAAGGATATGAATGTATATGTGGATTCAGAGCATGGAATCATTGTTTACCGTTCCAGTGTAGTGTTTTTTGTGTCATACCATGTCATGATTATGATCCCCGGTCAGCTTAATTACAATGAGCAACAATGCAGTTGGTGAAGTCATAGATGCAATGATATTGTGAAATTGCAATTTGATATTCTATTGTATCAGAACCATGGGATGATAGAATCAGGAAAATTCTTCTTAAGAACCTCCACTTGCCCGTCCAAAAGCCAATATTAAAAATCCTATATTGTATACAAAGAGCTGACACGTAGAATTTTCTCGAAATTCAAATTCAGCGAGGAAGTAATTTAGCTCGAAATTGTTAAAAGTAATTTAGGCATATTATAACTTTGTCATGTAAGCGAGAAACTGGCTTGCTTCTTAAGTTTGGCAGAAATGGCGACGGAATCCTCTGGCGTAAGGCCAAACACATATCGACCGCTCCTCTACTATAATTCCAACGCACCGACTTTGACTGAATGCAATCTTAAACGACGAAAAGTAAGCATTCGCTTTGAGACGTAAACAAACAAACAAACATACATTGTGATTGTAGTTCCAATTTGAGTAATCGATTTTAGTGGTAATGTAGAAATGGGGGAAAATTTGGCGGTAGTATCAATTAACTAATTGATAATAAATGGGGTCTCGACCCATAGATAATACAAGGAAATGAAAAAAAAAGATCCATTACTGGATTGGGTGTCGTTGACTTTGGTTTGACGGCCTAGTTTATCGACTATGGAGGATCCTCCATAGTCGATAAAGTAGGCCGTTTTTCTATATCGTGTTAAAACATTTCTACTTACAGACCTTTCACCGAGTGTCTATTATCATTGAGGTCCATGGTATGTATCAGATTCATCATCAAAATCAAGACTCAAAAAACATGCCTATTTCAAGTAATCTCTTTTCAGTCAACATTGTTCACAATTGAAACTACAAAAGTTGTTGCAACATTATCAATGATGTTATAACTGTAAAGTCTTCTTCAAATAGTTTGCTTCGTGTTTACTCAGTAAAGGCTGCCAAGTTTACTAACTAAACAATACAATAATATTAAATTACAATACAACACTCCTGAATTTTGAACGTCTTATTTACATTTTAAGTTTAGAATATGAAGTATCTCTACTGCTTTTATAGCAAGCATATTTAGAGTATAATAATATATTGTCGAAATGTAGGTTTGGGTTTCCTAAAAGGCAACTAAGGGATAATAATGACGAGGATGAGCAGAAGTGTTCTCAACTCTGGTAATTTTGGGAGATAACCTGATTTCATTGCCTCCCTCTGTAGGGTTAATGTGTGTAACTTTGCTGCTATATGTGGAATCCGGCTGTCATTAAGTGTTTTGAACATTCTTCTTCATGGTGTCGATGGGATTTCAAATGTGTCATCCCAGAACTTAATGATGGGAATTGTATCGTCAGTAGCATCTATAAATTCCTCCAACGTACAATGTACCACATCGTTTGAACATTTGACAATCATTAGTATAGCTTAAAATGTAAGAGGAAATTAAAGTCTACAAAATCAACTAACAGACCAGGTTAGTGATACTGGCATATATCCTGTAAAATTGTCGTCTGCAGAAATCGGAAGGCCCACGTTTAGCAATGAACATTTATGAGCTGATACGATGAAATTCAAACGCCAAATAGCTCCCGACAATGTCTGGAATGTTGCTACTATCGCTGATTTCATTCGGGTAGACGGAGCAGCAAACATTGTTGACGCTATATCTAAGTACGCAAGTCCTAATTTAGCGTGCGTTTTTACAAAAAACAAATCAATTTCATCCGTTATTGAAATTAAATAGACCGTAGCGAAAACAAATGGAACAAGTCTAGCACTATTTTGTTTTGTTCGCGTTAAATATAATCGAAACCTCATCGGCTCAGACTTCGTTTATTATTTAAACGAAGTCTGACTCTTTAGGGGAAGATCTGCGATATTACTGAGTAAGATAAAATGAGGAAGTGAGTGAAGTGAAGTTTTGAAGTTGAATATTTACTGTGGATTTAACATTCCTTACTATAGGAATGAACTTACTAAACGTTAATCCGAGTGACAAGTTAGACGCAACATCGATACATCGGGCATTCACAATGGCACCATCATTGACAATCAATTAATTATCGCGACTTTGTCTGTTTCACTCGATTGCGTCGCTATTACGATATTAGCGAGATGAAACAAGTCATGCTTGAGTTCCTAAAGAGATAAGCAGAGATGTATCTACTTTAGTTTTTGCTGATTATTTATTTTCATATTAATGATAACCTTCTATATCTTTTCTCTTGTCTTCTTGTGTGCTCGTGAGTTTTTTTTGGCTATCTTTTTGTATGCACAGGTTTCTGTGACAAATAAACCTATTTTTTCTTTCATTCTTTCAACAAAAAGAGTCATATCATAATTTTATTTGTAGGTACGAGTAAGTTCGTCTTTTAGCAATTTATTTTGATTGTGGCGTAGTTTATATTATGATGAAAAAGAATATCTAGAATCTTAATTTACGACTAAATCTTCAATGACTTATTTACGATTAAAGCATGTGACCAGTTGATCACAATTTTTGGTTTCTCCCAGTCATTCACTGGGAAGCGAGGACATCCTGAGTTCGTAGCGTGTTATGCTAAATATTTAACAACTTGCATCATATCCGACTTTGATAACGGTAACTATCGACTTAAAAATTACAGTAATAGGTACTTAGGCTACTTCTTTTTGACGTGACAACGTCTTAAATTAGGTTGCGGCTGGGAGTCACTTATGAAAAAGTGTAACGCTCGGTAACGTTACGATGAGTCACCGAACGAGAGAGAGGCCCGCCGAATGCCTTGCGTCTCTCTCCCACTCAACTATTCTACCGAGAAAAAGACGTTGTCACGTAAAATCTTCGCCCGTAAAACCGACTTTACAGGCAACCATTTTTTTTTCAGTTACCTACTTAGTAATTTGAGATGTACACTTACAGTTACTGTACTTAAATAAACTATGTCTACGTTACTCCTTATCAGTTTATTTTTCGTACCCACCTCATCATTATTATATACTAGCAGTGCCCCGCGGTTTCACCCGCATAAATGTCGATCCGCGTTTGTGCGTGAAGAAGTAACAAACATACGAACACACTCAAAATCTTACGCCTTTATAATATTAGTGTGATATAGTGTGGTTGGTCCAGTAAGTAAGTGGACGTGAATTATCGGCTTGTGGCATCAAACACATATGCATGGATCTCTCTTAGAAGTAGGTCTCATTGTATAGCCAGAAATGTCATCGAAAATCTTCAATTGAAAGGACACAAAATATCAATGGGCATAGAACCGACTTAGAAGAAATCCAAACCCAATTTTTTATTTGTGACCGTTAGCAAATGAGACTTTAAATGTAACTAAACTTGTTCAGACTTGTTCCCAACTCTCCCATTCAATTGCGACTCAGTAGCATTGTATAACGTTTATTGTCTTATCAAATGTTTTACTGACAAGCGCGAGTTCAGACTTATGTCTCTTATCACGAGTTTTCGAACGAATATCGCTCATATTCGTCTAATAAACATAAATTTGGAATACCTATAAAATTTAATACGCACTTTTAGCCTGAAGTAAGCCCAGTTGAGCCACTTCAGCCAGTGTGTCATTGTCATGCGCAGTAACAGACTGTAAAATTGACAGTTTACTTAATATACATTTTGTACAGGAGGTCGTAAAAGAACGTTTTAATACCGATTCCGTGGATGATGGAATTTAAATTACAGTCTTTATATTTTATGTTTTCTACAGTACCGCTTTACTTATTGTAAATTATTTCGTGCTCTCTCTCTCTGAGAAAACCGGCATGTCGTAGAACCAAAATTCGAAGACATCTGACATCTACCAACCCGCACTGGGCCCGCGTGGAGGACTACGCCCCACTCCCTCTCACAGAAAGGACCTGTGTCCCAGCAGTGGAAACATTATAGGCTGATTTATGCTTATGCTACAGTACCGACTCTACCGACGACATCCATTGCGCCGTATGTTATAACGTTCACGAAAACGCAATTAATGTAATTGACAATGAAAAAGATCGTCATTAGGACTGCGTATAAATCAGGGTGCTGACTGCTAAGTACGGCGAACTTCAACAAAGAGATTCAAGCAAAAAGTAAGGGATATCGACCATTGGTAATATTTCTGAGTAATTAATAACAGATAGCGTTATCAAGGGGTCAACGCCGCAGCTACGTCACAGGCGCAACAATAAATGAGACACAACACTATATTGACTTGCCCTATATATACATACACCTTTGAACATTTAAATAAGTGCTCGTAACTGCGCTATTCAGTTCATCTTTTACGTTATAAGGTACTAGCTTCTGCCCGCGACTTCGTCCGCGTGAAATTTCTTGTTTCCCCGATTCACCTCGTCGCATCGCATCGCCTGCCCGCACTATTACTTCGTTTTCGCTTAGCATTCTTTCTGACTTTTTTCTTTTTCTTTTGGCTCCTTCAAGAATTGGGCTCCATAGCCCAATGATTGAAGGTTATCAAGAATTGGGCTATCGAATCCAAAAAGGATTTTTCAAACCCAACCGGTAGTTCTAGAGTACCACAAAATCTTCTTGAAATGACAAAAGGCAATGACGTCCAACACTAAAGAAGATACTGTTATGTACAAACTCAGCGAGTTAGAGGCTCTTGAGTTACACGTAAAACACGACAATACAGTACCTACTTATGTGAAGACGGTTCGGGTCGCACTAGTCGTTATCATGAACACGCCAAACCCTGGCCGTCCCTACACTGACCCTTACAACAGGTGCGGAATGAACGAGGTATACATTCTGTGGCTTCTTGTTTATTAATCACAAGATAAAGGTATACGGAGCAACCAACATATCTATATTCTGTATGTTTTATAGCTACCTTTTATGTGCTTTTTCTGAAAAAAATGCTTTAACTTTCATTTTGAGCTGAGGAGTTGGAACCTCCTGTTTAAAAACTGATGATTGAACCTATATCGTACTTAAAAACAAAGTCTATTTGACTTCCCTACTGCGTACACGTCATTTCTTCTGCAAATGACAGCCATAAAACCAACACCTCGAAAGTTAAAGTCGTCTGTCCTATTTCAGACATGAAAATGAAGCAGAGTTCTTACTGCAAAAGTTCTCTTGCAAATGTGCCTTACATTTTATTTATTCTGAAGTGTGTCGACACTTATGTACCTGCTGCCGGTGTTCGCGTTAAGTGCACTGTGTTCACAGCTAAATTAATAAATAACATTATTTTTATGGGATTATCTTGCAGGGGTGGTAATATTATGAAAACAGGTTTTTTTACCTGAGTCAATCTACCTAGCCTTTTCTTAACTATGTTGGGGTCGGATGCAGCTGAATACCAGTATTTTATATGGAGCGACTGCCTATCTGGCCACCACAACCCAGTTACTGGGTAACACTATACCCCTTGGTAGCAGATTTTTGGGTTTCTCAGTTTCTGACTACCCGTAACGACTGTCAATGATTTACGAATGACAGCCGGAGCCACAGTTTATTTAAAGATATGTACGTATGAATGTATGTAAAGAGGGTCACCCATCTAAGGACCCACCGTGGCAAACGTAGCTTAACCTGATCCATGGACCCGTGTGGCTGATATTTTTAAGCCACGAGGACCTTACCTTAGTAGGCTCCATAATTCTTATATTTAGAAAGACCTGCATTGTATTTCTAGTGACGTATTTTCTTTTAGATCTTGTTCGGGTTTCTGTTTCGTAGTAGATTAGATATCTACGTGACCCTGCAATGTCGGCAGATTGTAGAACATATCATAAAATAAAACATAACCCTCCTTCTGGCGCTTTCGGGTAAATATTCTCATTGAACTGTGGATATGAGATAGGTAATTAATGTAATAAACTTAATTATCATTATTATATACAAATAACTATTATACCTAAGTACAATCCCGATAAGAAGTACTTTAAATGCGTAATTTCATAATGTGTTAACAGTAGCGCAAAGACATAAACGTTAATAGATAAGACGAGAATATTATTAGCAACACTAGGTACAATGTTGCCAGCAATATGAAGACATATTACCCCAGAAACGTTATAAAAATACCTAAAAATATATGAAAAAGAAAAAAATAGGGGATTACTTGGACTAATTTGTTTATATAGAACATAGATATAAGTGTGTATGGTACAAAATGATTTATTGATCTATTTAACCTATTATACCTACATAGAATATGTTGATCATTGCAAAACATATTATTATGTGTTTGTACAGGAAAAATAACGACCCCTGTAACGCAACAATGTGTTTGTCGTGGAAATTACAGGAAGAAATACCCATCCGAAAAATTACTTAACGTTTTTACGTTTTTATATTGAATGTTGCCAAGTTATCTTCCTAAACACATTTGAAAAGACTTATGGGGTGCGAATTCATGTTTTATTGCAAGGGATTAAGGTGCATGTTGCAGCAATCAAGGGTAGGATGACAAGGTATGCTGGAGTAAGTGACCCGGAAGCTTTCAAATTACACCCGTTGAATATTTTATTTGGCAAAGAACGATGCTTCGATATTTCTGAAGCGTTTAAAATGTAAGAGCTTTATTTTTTGTTTAGTTTACAGCACATCAAGCTACCCGAAACTGTCACATTTTCCCAATCAACTTTGAACCTTATGCTTTAGCGATGAAGTTGAAAATTTAATGAAGAAATTTGACAGATTGTACGAGTAGTAACTTGATGTGCTACTAATCGATACGAAAATCAACATAGGTATTCTTTTGGATTACCAAATATAGCGAAATTGTCTTAGAAGAGATGGTTGAAGTTGCTGTCAGGGTGTTTTCGAGAAGATTTTGCATAGAAACAACTTGACATTTCAAGAAAATTTAAGTAAGTTATCCCGTCCTCCAAAGTAATGACGTTTCGTATAAAAAAAGTTATGGAGTATGTAATAGGGGGCCTCCCTATTACATGGGACTTAAACATAGCTGGCGAAATGTGAGTGTAGGTACTATACCTCGTACCGTGTACCTCGGCATAACCCTTCGGGGAAATAAATGTGTTGCGTTGTGTTAACCCTAAAATGCTTGCTAGTCAAAAAATATGTATGTTTATTTTACCATAATCACTAACTTCGTGGAACTTTGTAACACAGCTTTTCCAGCATCTTACCTGAAAAGAGATAAATAAAAATTAATTAAGGAAACAGTCATATAATTAAAATTCTTTGAAATAAAATTTCTTTTTCCTTTGTTTTTACAATCAAAACAAAGTTGAGAAATAAGTTGAGAAATCATTGTTTATTTGAGTTCATATTAACATAAATGGAAATCATATTTATGGTAGCAAAGACAAGGAACTACGTTTAACTAAAAACTAGAAAGAAGTTTTTAAAGAAGGTTTAAAATCCTCTTAAAGTATAAGAAAAATATAATGTACGGTTTTTCGATGTTGTATTTTTTTTTCTTAAACAAAAAGATACTTTTTTAAAACATGTTGGCATAATAATAATTAGCCTATAATGTTCCCACTGCTTGGACACAGGCCTCCTCTCGGTAAGAGGGAGTTGGCCGTAATCCACTACGCGGGCCCAATGCGGGTTGGTAGAAGTCACATGACTTTTACCAACCCGCATTGGCAACCGGCTTGCCGGTTTCCTCACGATGTTTTCCTTCGCCGTTTTACATTAAATAATAAATATAAACTTTAATATACATTAACCTAAAATGCTTAATGAAACATAAACATTTTAGCATAAACCTTAGCTAGCAATTAAATCGAAATACTAAGAAACTCCGACTCAACAACATCAATTCACACTTGACCGCTTTTCCTCGTGTCTTCAAGTCTCATCTGTTATTATTTAAGGGCGTCCATTAAATAATGAAACGCTTCTTAAAAGCCATTACGTAGATTATTGGAAACACGGAAAAGTACCTTAAGCGCAGGTACGCACGGGCGTATTTTGATCACGGCGATTTTTTTCGGGCACTGAATTTTCAACGTTCATCTTAGCGTCGAGAGTCAAAAATCCAACAAGTTTTCTTGACGGGCTGGGATGTGCGCCGTTGGATTCTCAATGCTTAGTTCAATACTGATAGTTGAAGACGAGTGCGTGAAAAAAATCGCTACGACAAAAAAATCGCCCGTGCGTACCTGGGCTTAGGTACTTTTAGCAAGAAAACATGAAGAAACAAAATGTGAAGACGGCTTAGCAGAAAATTTCGAAGGCACATTAATGTTTGGGGAAAGTCGGATTCAGTAAATTTTAAGACGGGATATTTCTTTTCCTTAGTGTGTAAGACGTTTAAGAACTGTTTAGAATTAAATTGTAAATACTGGCTGCTAGAATACGACAGTAAACTAAGTGAAAATTTAAGCAATAGTTCTTCAAACTCAACAGTCATCCATTTCCATCAAATTCTACAACATTCTCGGGTTGGAGCTGAGATTTACGCAAAAGTTTTGACTGAACTATACTAGTATAAGCATAATCAGCCTTTACCGTTCCCACTGCTGGGACACAGGCCTCCTGTCTTCGAGACAGAGTGGGCTATAACCTACCACGCGGGCCCAGGGCGGGTTGGTAGATCTCACATGTCTTCGAATTTTTGGTTCTAGGACATGCCGGTTTCCTCATGATGTTTTCCTTCGCCCACGGGTTCGAACCCACGACCTACGACGCGTAAGTTGGGGCCGTTAACACTACTAGACAGACAGTCGACTAGGAAGTAACTAAGACGACACAAAATTAACAATGCAGCTTTTTATTGTTTCAAGCACCTACAGCTTTCGAAACTAGTTTGCGCAATTAATAATGAAGGTACATATGTAGAGTCAACAAAAGAGATAAGTATGCAGGATCGTCGGATATAGTTGAAGCTTAGTAAGAAACCGATCGATGTTCTCGAATATAATTTAATTTAATTAATAGAAAACAAACAGCTCATTTATCAAATTAAATTTCAGTCGATAACATCCATCGGTTTCTTACTAAACTTCAACTATATCCGACGATCCTGCATACCTAACTCTTTTGTTGACTGTACTTGCCTACATATAAACTAATAGGATATCTAAATGAAATAGCACCACTCCCAACCGTCCCCAAGGATTGCCTCCACTTGTTTACCCGTCAGTTCTAAATGAACTGGCCTCGTTCGAAACTGGACGTGCAATGCATAATACAATTTATTTATTGCACATCTGTTCCAACAAGAGACTTCAAGTCCCAAGAAAATATCGAAACGTTTACCGTCACAATGGGATCTAGACCAAACAAATCCATGCCGTTCAAGAGAAACCGCGAGAAAAAAGCTTAAAAGACCTTACCAGCAAAAAATGTAACTCATTCAATTTGCCTTTGAAATAAGGGACGTATATAAGACTCCGTGGGACAGTCTCAAAACTTCCCTGGGATGCGGTTTATTAACGAAGTCTCCGTAGAGAGAGCATGAAACTTCCGAACAGCTTGCACCAGCTTACTCGACGATCGAAATGACTAGCCCGTTGAAATGTCCGTCGATTTCAAAACTTTTGAAACTGACGATCGTGTTAAATCCAAAATTGGAATTTATATTGAAACTTTGGGAGAACGTGTAATTTCAAAGAACGGGGAAGTTCATATATTGTTGGAATTTCATATTACTTACTTAAACTTGGAATGGAAAGAAAACACCTAGCTGGGAGTTTTCTTTTTGAAGTCGTAGATTGTGAGTTGATCTTTATTAACTTAGGTAAAACGTAGAGTGTACAGAACAAATACGAAATAATCAGAAATACCATTTTTCAACAGCTAACAACCAAAAAAGCCTTATCCACCTGATGAAAACTAAATAAATGGAAATATATTCTGCAAGCTTTACATAGTCCGGTGGGAAAAATAAGAGCAAACGCATGTAAACTTCGAACCACGGCATCCAACGTCATTGATATGCAACAGGAGTACTTTGAGGACGCTAACAGCTGTTAACAATGAATTATGCGAACACATAGGGGACGAAACGGTGTAAAGTTGCAAACTCGCAATCTTGAGGCGATTGGCGATGTCCGGAACTAAACCAAAAGAAGGGCCAACTTGGAACTTGAAAGCAGGATAACTTGGTCCGGAATGCGAGAGTCGCGGGATGAGCTAAGTTAAATAGGAGCGACATTGAGAGTGCCGACTCAACGCATTTGGAGCCAGTAATCAGGACATTTGGCGAGACAAAAGCAGCTTTATTTTTTCACCCCAAAAGATTTGCAAACTTTATCGACGACACTGATGAGCTCGAACTTCGTAATACAGTTTACATATTGATGTTACATTTTCTGCGATTGGAAAGTTTGATGAATATTTCAGTATCTGCCTCTTCTGATACTGTCATAAATCAAAACTTGAAAAGTTTCGGCTGGTGAATAGCTAAGTGAAACACAACTGGTTAAGAGGAATAAATGACCTAAAGCGTGGTCACTGTCGGATTGCATAGGAGAAGCGTGATGACACAACGCTGGTAATTTATTGCAAAATATGAAGCAATCATCTATTTACAAAAAATCTATTGTTTGGACTAAAAAATCAAAACACTAATGTTTTAGTATGTTTCTTGTTTTAGTATCTGAAAAAAAAACAGAATGATTGTTTAAAGATTAGTATGGTTTTTATTGTAAAAAAAAGTGTTCAGAGGTATCTACATGATATTTTTCTATCGCATCAAATTAGTTGTATTATGTTTTTAACACACTATCTAACTAGCTGCCATAAAGATATCCTGAAGAATATTTTATATTTTTTTGATTTTGTTTACAGTAGTCGATCATATACTTTTAGGCATTATAAAACTTGCATTTTTTTGCGTTTAGATCCTGTAGTCCCCTTAATGTGAGAATCAGACTAAGCAATCTATTTGCAAGTTTCTTAATTATGTTAACTTTGTAACTCGTTGTCGCTGCGCGCTGTTTTAATTCAGCATTGTCGCTGGATAGTGCTGATATTGCTTCTTTACATATTTCCATTATTAAATCGTTTAACAGTCTTCAGCGCATGTGAATAAAAAAGAGAGGAATATACGAGTAAATGTTGGTGGATGGAGAAGGAGAGGAAGGCCAAAGAATAGATGGATGGATTGTGTGAGGAATGATAATTATGAAAGAAAAGGGAGTGAATAATAGCGTGACGATTGGCAGTGGGCAGGGCACATTGCTCGCAAAACAGATGGCCAATGGGGCCGTAAGGTTCTAGTGGCGAAGCCTCCCACAAGGTGGACCGACGACCTTGTGAACGCCGCAGGAACCCGTTGGATGCGAGAAGCACAGGACCGGTCTAAGTGGAGGTGCTTGGGGGAGGCCTATGACCAGCAGTGGACGTCTTTCGGCTGAAATGATGGTTGACAGGGGAGAATGGAAGAATAAAACACATGGGACAAGGGCAGGAAGATGATGATGAGTCTTCAGCTCTTACGCACTGAAATACTTATAATAAATCCCTCACCACATGACGGGACTATAATGTTTGCTTCCACTTCCAACTTTATTTTTTTTCTAGAATGACTTATTCTGGGAGCAAATCTCCATGAAAGGCCGTATTCAGTATTGAATGGTGAGTTGATGTAGTGTATAGAAGCGTGATATCACTGCAGACAAGTTAAGTCGAGAGCGACACGGTCGCAGATGTTCGCAGGAGGCACCTGACTAAATTGGGTCACAGTCGAGCTGAACTAAGCGGTGCATAATTAATAGCACCATCCATTCGCAATCTCATAAACCTCTCAGATGTCGCTTACAATCGCTCACCAGCATAAATTAATAATTGTGTCAACGCTGAAACTGAGCCTGGAGATATTTTTACTGTTCAAGTTACAAGAGACTTACTTATCGACGGCACGGTTGGCGCAGTGGTTAAGCGATTGACTGCTGCGCTGCGTGTCGCGGGTTCGATTCCCGCACGGAACAAATATTTGTATGACCTACAAGTAGTTGTTCCAGGTCTGGCTGTTTGTGTATGTGAGTTTAAATGTTTGTAAACGCACCCACAATACAGGAGAAATTCCTAGTGTGGGGCAACGTTTTTTATATTAAAAAAAAAAAAACTTATCGAATACTAGCTCGCCGCTGCTGCATCGGAAAACATCAAGATATCTTTATTATATTGTAGTTTGATGGTAGATCTGTATATCAAATGTACCACCATGTACCCGCCAGAAAGAGACCCAGAAGAAGATGGCGGGACGAGCTTAACGCCTTCAGACAGTTTTAGTAGCTACCTAGCCACAGTAGCTCAAGACAGAGAGGAGTGGAATCCTTTCCACTCCTCTCTGTAGAACTCTGGAAGCCTTTTCCCTGTAGTGGGACAATAACGGTAAAAATTTTTTTTTTTGTTTGTTAGTCTATGCTGTCCCAGTGCTGAGCAAAGGCCTCCCCCAAATCCTTCCAGGAACTCTTTTCCCGCGCCACCTCGAACCAGCCCTCGCGGTAAGCATCTAGGTCATCTCGCCATATCTTTCTGGGCCGGCCTCGGCGGCGCCGTCCATCTTCAGGCACCCTTTGTGTGCTTTGTGGCTGATGTGATCCGCCCAATCCCATTTGAGCCTGGTAGCCTTGTTTCCTACATCCAGTATGCCCGTTTTGGAACGTAGCGTGGTGTTCCAAATTCTGTCCTATCTTTTAACACCCAGAATGCTGCGTTTAATCGCTCTTTGGCAAACTCAAAGGCGGAACTTTTGCGACTCGGTGAGCGACCAGGTCTGAGCACCGTAGGTTAGGATAGGACATGGGACATAGGGTAAAAATAATAATGAATCTGTCTATCTATACTAATAATAAAGCTGAAGAGTTTGTTTGTTTGAACGCGCTAATCTCTGCAACTACCAGTCATTAGGGTCTCATAGGCTATTTAAAAACATGCTACGGCCCTTAAAAGCCGAGCAAAAGAGACAGAAAGAATGATAAGTGAAAATAAAACAATAGCGGAGTGACGCAGTGGATCGGAGCCCGATGCTATTTTACAAAAAAAATTAATGCAGCTGTAATTTTAGTGTATTTTACGACCTCCACGCAAACGAACTCGCGGGCGCTCCCTGCAGCGACTTGAGAAAACATCAAGATTATTTTATTATATCGCCTTAAACTACAATATACGTGCTGGCGTCTGTACGCACAGTAAAATACATAGGGATATGACATAATTATAATTTGAGTACAAAGGTACTGCTTATTTCTTAGGAAATTTCTTCCAGCAGACCTGCGAAAGGAGAAGTAAAAAAGAAGTGTAGACAATAGTGTGTGAGAACAAGAAGAGAAAATAGAAATGTGTGAAGTTAAAACTAGAATATTAAATAAACCTACAAATATTATGCAAAAATTTTTTTTTTTAATTCTAGTCCCGTTTGGCAAATTGCCAAAGTTAATTTAATTCAAAAGTTTATCAACAATCACTTGGAACTCTGAAACCGCTCAACTGAAAGCCTTACAAATTAGGTCAGCATAGTACATGAGAAATTCATAAACAATTATTTTCAATGGTATTCGTAATTAATCTAATTGTCACTGATATTCTGCTTTACACCGTATTTTATTTACTTAGGTATATTTTTATTGTAAAAATGATTGAAAATACAGATATTCATGTTAGGTCTGAACAAACATAGGTACTTGTAGCAGGTAGATACAGTATAAATAAATAAATAAAGTCCTCCAGACCGTATTTCGGCTACGGCGGCCAATCTCAACGGAGACTAGCCTTCGGCGCGGGACATATTATAGTGCACAAGTATGCGCGCAGACACAGGTGCACTCCCTCTTCCCTCACTCTCATAGTCCGATGGGACGGCAATCCGACACGACCGGAGAGAGATCAGGCGCAGGACCAACGGCTTAACGTGCTTTCCGAAGCACGGGGGTATCACACCGCCAACTTCCAAACTCCGGGCTGTTACTAAGAAATTCCAAATGGAAAAACTCAATAACACTTTGCCAGACCCGGGAATCGAACCCGGGACCCCACGCTCAGCAGTCGCGCTTGCGACCATGAGACCAACGGGGCAGTTAGAGTAAGGTAGTCAACGAAGTACATACCTAATATATTAAAGAATCCTTTCCTGCTTCGATACCAATATTCATTATAATAGAAATAGCTCTTCGCATAACGTCACATATTTTACGAAAATATAAATACCCTGCGTTATGGATTCAGAACAGAAACATTTCGAATATTTCAATACACATGACATTTTTACGATATTCGGAATTTACCCTGCATGAATATCTCGATCGTCTCATTGACCCTATTCACTCAAGCACGGCTCCGAACCTCTAACCCTGCATTCACGAGGCTGAATAAAAAAAAACTTTTATTCATTATATTCAAATAAAGCTCTTAATGACATCATCCGCCGTGCTCTTGTCACCGCCGGGGTGCCAGCTGTTTTAGAACCCAACGGCCTGGCACGCGACGATGGGAAGAGACCAGACGGAATGACCATAATGCCCTGGAAGTTAGGCAGACCTTTGGTGTGGGATGCAACATGTGTCGACACCCTTGCGCCATCCCATCTTCCTAGCACGGTGGGCTGTGCTGGGGCGGCTGCTGCAAGTGCAGAAAACCTCAAACGGCGAAAATATTCCAACCTGATTGGGAGTTATATGTTCGAGCCGTTTGGGGTTGAAACACTAGGGCCATGGGGTCCGAGTGCCCACTTGGTTTTTCGAGATATCGCCAAGCGGTTAGTCGACTCTTCACGTGACCAGAGGGCTGGCCTATTTCTTGGCCAAAGAATTAGCATTGCCATACAACGTGGCAATGCTGCCAGCCTTTTGGGCACTGTTCCTGTTGACAGCGATGCGGACGAATTTTTTGATGCCCTATGATCAATAAAGCTCTTACATATAGTCGAAAACTCGAAACTCCACATTCCGTTCCCAGATCGGGTAAAGTTTAATTGGGTTTTTTTTATTATTCATATACATGTGCAGTCTGAGATTTGAACTTTGGCTCCAGTCGCTGTTGCCTTCACTCATTAGACTGAATTTCGATAGTTAATTATTTCGACACGGTCCCAATTTCGAAAAACAATAGTTACAGAACAGCAGAACAAATGTTGTGGCTAACAATTTGGTTTACTGCACTCCATTCATTACGTTTATTTATGACGATTAACAATAACGGGTGTGGAGGGGCAGCCACACAGGTCGATCGATCAGGTTCAGCTACGCTTGCCGCGATTGGTCCCTGTGTCGGTGACCATCTTTACATATTTAACTTTTACATATTTATTTAACTGTCGCATTAGGGTAAAACCCTGTAATGGTAGTTTAAGCTATTATAAAAATAAATAAATATTAAGACGCATGTGAAGCCGTTTACGCCGTACGGCTTTTCATACAAACTCTCAAGCCCTTATTTTTCGAAATGAATGAACCGATTTTAATGAAACTTCTTACGCAAGCAGGATACAAAGGTCTAAAAAGTTATTTAAACGCTCTTAAGCCAATGGTCCGGCTGTCATTCGTGGATCTTTGGCAGTCGCTACGGTTCGTTAGAAGCCCAAAGTCGGACAACCAGTCTTATCAAGAGGTATCTTATTACCCAGTGACTGGGTTGTAGAGGTCAGATAGTCAATCGCTTCATGTAAATTACTGGTACTTATTCGACTGTATCCGGTTATACTGGAAGCCAACCCCAATATTGTTGAGAACAGATCATATCTGGCTAGCCAGATGAATAACAACGGGTGTGAGGAGTCTGTACAGCCTGTATGTCGGTTGCTTTAGTAAAGACGTGGCAGGGTAGTAACGCAGCAGATGCCTGAAGGCAGTGCTCACGGATTCTTTTTTGACCGATTGACCAGTGAAGTCAAGAACAACAAAGAAAGAGACATGGGAAGCTATAGAAGATACCTTTGCCAAAAGTTTAATAAAACACGTGCTAAATCTTCTTTAAAGGTAGGTATATATAAAATTCTAAGTCCTGACTGACTGATATATCAACGCACAGCCTAAACCGCTGATCCTAGAGACATGAAATTTGGAGGGTGTGTTCTTTGTGAAGAATAGGTACCCACTAAGAATGGGTTTTTCGAATTTCCACCCCTAAGAGGGTAAATGAGGGGAGGGTGAAATTTAACGCGGACGAAGTCGCGGGCAGAAGCTAGTGCTTGTATATTAGAACTGAAGAATATGATTCCACACTTTAAAAAACTGCTGATCAAGCTTATAAGTCGTAAGCTGTGTTAAAAAAAAGTATAGGTAAGATTATTTCTTTTCTATGCGTCATATTTATCAATCATTATAAAATAAAATAAGTTTGAGTGCCAGTTCAGCTACCAATACGTAACAAAATAAAACAATTTTATGGCCTACGGTCACACAACGTAAACTAGAGTAGTGGCAGCGATTTGGTCGGCGACATCGCCCTCTGAGCGCCTCATTAGCCGCGTATCGACCGAAACAGTCCCCAGTCGGGAGCCATTTACCGGCCAAAGCTTAAAGCATCATACGCCTGTGTCGTCATATGGCGGTATTACGTAGGATCATGATTACACTCCTCGAGCCAAAGATTGCAGGATTAACGATTATTTATATCCCACCAATTAAGCTCTATATCATCTTCCTAGCCTTTTCTCAATTACGTACGTTGGGGTCAGCTTTCAGTTTAACCGTATGAAGCTAAATCTCAGTATTTTACATGTAGCGACTGCTGATCGCAGCAGTCGCTCCATGTCTGACAACCAGTCTTACCAAGGGTATCGTATTACCCAGTACATTACTGGGTTGACTTTCGGGCTTTTGACGACCCGTAACAACTGTCAAAGAACCACGAATTACAGCCGGGTCCAAAGTCTTAACGTGCTTTCCGAGGCACGAAGGGACCTCGGTATGTGAAGATGATCATCCATCCACGGACCGAATTGTTCCGAGTAGCTTAACCTGATCGATCGACCCGTACGGCTGTAATTACTTAGCCACACACCCGTCCAATTAAGCTTTACATCTCAATTATATTGACGTGTCGGCTGAAATAAGTATGTGTGTTCAGCAATTGTCAGGTCTGGAACTGGGTCACAGACGCCCCAGAGTGAGCCGCATACATAATTTCATTGCACGACTCCAAAACCGTGAGAGAGATTTAATTTTTCTAAAGTTGGTAGTTACTCCAGAATCGCGGTTTTTTTTTTGTGTGCATGTTAAACATTATGACCCAATGTTGTTGTTTGTTTTTGGGGTCTTTGCTGACCATGTAATTAATTTGGACTTGCTTTGTTTATTTTTGAAATGGTTTAATTTGTTATTCGTTACTTCTAACGTGATATTAGAGTGGCATTATTTTGGTTCGATTTAAATACAGGGTGGCGGAAATAAATATAGGAATAAAATAATAAATACAGGGGGACATCGGCGCGAAAACTGAAGCCATAGTTGTTCGTCGGTTAACAAAAAAAAAACTGCACTTTTATAGAAAAGTGCAATACCTGCGCGATCAAACTGTATGGAATAGTATTTTTTTTTTAATAATTGGCAAAAAAATTCAACTTATCAGATCAGAATCATGTACCTACCGAATGAATCCATGGTACCACGTTGTGCGTTGGTGTCCCTGCAATCCTGAATAGTCTGTAAAATTCTTCGGGACTTAGGTACGTCAGAAACCGCTTCACTGAACTGTAGATTTATACCTCAACTGTCACTAATGAGACACAGTTACTGTTTCTATTGTTACCTAACTTAATAAGCTTACCTAACAGACTAGTGGATATGTTGTCATAATCAGTACATCAAAGACTTCATTATTAAGAAGTAGGTCATAATATTCCGTCTCAATAGTCCTAATCTTCAAAGCTTTTCATACAATGCCTTAAGGTGCCTATAGATTTTCTCGAATTTTGACGGTTTTCGTCAAAAATCGAGCAAGTCTGTGATCAAACAAAATCATGTAAATGAACTACAGACGATCGACAAGGTTTTTTTGTCGAACCCCACTGTACAGCTGCGCATCATAATAAGCCTATAATGTACCCACAGCTGGCTGGGACACAGACCTCCTCTCTTCGAGAGGGAGTGGGTGACATCTACCACACGGGCCCAGTGCGGTTTGGTAGATGTCACATGTCTTCGGATTTTTTTGGTTCTAGGACATGCCGATTTCCTCACGATGTTTTCCTTCACTGTTTTGAGAGCAGTGGTGAATAAATTGGTTACACGAAGTATAGCGCCTGTCTGGGTTTGAACCCATGACCTACAACTTGTAAGTCTGGGCCTATACCACTGGGCCACCACTCCTCTATCATCGTGCATCGTTTTATCGATATCGATAAATCAATAAGTGAAGCTCGATTTTAACCTTGATATTTATCGATACTTCACAGGTAACAGAAACGATTGATAAAAATCGAGGTAAGAAGCACCTTTAGTCACCTTCCACCGAATTACAGTAATATTTTAGTGGCCGAGGGTAACACTGTCAATTTGTAAGTTAAAACAAGAAGTTGAAGGTGTATGCTATCACATATTCCACTATAAATATAAACACCACGATATTATTCACCTGCAACAAAGCACAAACTTGAAGTTTGACAGTAGAACTTTAAATTGAGTTTAACACGGTGACGTCATCCATGTCAGGCAAGGTAGCCTCCCCGGCCAAGTGAAGCAATACAAAGTTTATTCATCAGACTTTGCCAAGTTTACAACGGAAATACAAAAAAATAGAGATGTTTTTCCTTTTACTGCATATTTGAATATCATTTCTTGTGTACGAGTGAGGTGTTGATTGTACGGTTCGTCTCACACCCTGTTCCTCATACCTCTATACAGCCGGTCGATTCTGTAAAAATCTCACAGTGATAACTTAGGTGAAGTGAGTTTGTTTTTGCTAGGAGTTGACACTATTGACAGCTCACTCCACGCTCACTTCACCTGAGTTCTCACGTTGAGATTTTTATAGAATAGCACCGCTGGTGACCACGAATACAGGGTGGCATCCCGACTTAGACACGCAATCATGGATTCAGCGCATGATTCTGAACCTCATTTAAATTTTTCGTCGTGTATTAAAAAAAATAGCTGTTCCATACATTTTAACCGCGTAGGTTTTGCACTTGCACTTTACTATAAAACAGCAGATTTTTTTTTTATACGACGACAAATTTCTACTATAGGACTAGAATCATGTGCTGAATGAATTCATGGTTACAGATTTCGCATCGATGTCCTTGCTACCCAGCTGTTGTAATTTTTTTTTTATCTCTAAGGTCCTCAAGCTATCCATTTATATATAAACATGCCAGCTACTTTTTGAAATATCCAAATTGTATTTGCAAAAATAACCTTTTTTCGCATGTAGGTACACTTCTGAGACATGAAAAGAAAAACTACGTTTTCAAAGCTATGCATAGATTTTTGAAAATACAAAAATGAACCAGAAACATAGAATATGGGGGAGGCATTTTGCCGAGCAGTGGAATAGTACAGGCTAACGAAAAAATATATATATATGAACTTAGAAAAACGGTAACTCATTAGAATTCACGCAATAATCACTTATTTCACAATTTCAATTCATAGTTACCTCAATAGAAATTAAAAACAAAAGAAAGAAAAGAAACCAATAAACCTCCAATACCCCTTGATCTTTTCCAAAACGCATTAATTTCTATCGCAGCAAAAATTGAGGTTACGATCATAAACAGCGACACAGCGTTCCAGTTCATGTGAAATTGAAAGATTTCGTATGAAGTAGGTCACTATTGACTTTGAAGCATACTTACTACCAAGCATTGTGAGGAGAAAAGATTTCAATGGAACTGGTATTCGACTTTGAGAAAAATTCTAAGGGCATTTGCCCACCGCCACGTCAACGGTACGTCAACGAGAACGAGATCACGGCGTCGAAGTAGCGATACATACATTTACTATGGCTGTGTGTCACTGGGACGTCACTCTCGGTTCGAATAATCTCGTTTCTCGTTGACATCCCATTGACGGACGCTGGTGGGCAAACGGTGTAAGGGCCTGCTCGCAAGGTATTTTATGCGACGAATAGGAATACAACTTAATAGTATGACAATGAAATTGAAATTTCAATGATAATCATCGTAGGTACAGTCCGATTCCAACTTTATGGCGGCTCGAAACATTAGGCGA
Organism: Oligia latruncula; assembly: GCA_948474745.1. Lineage (NCBI taxonomy): Eukaryota > Metazoa > Arthropoda > Insecta > Lepidoptera > Noctuidae > Oligia > Oligia latruncula. The sequence goes on from OX419699.1 coordinate 6,887,722, forward strand.
GTTACTGCGCAGTAACAAATACACGTGTCAGCGAGGGCGAGGGGTGAGGTACTGCGCAGCGAGTAGCGCACTTCAGAGCCGCCATAAAGTTTGAATCGAACCGTACACAAACAAAGCTGCTGAATGCTTAGGCATGTACTGTCATTGAAATTTCAATGTTATTGTCATACTGTTAAGTTATATCCCTGAGAGAGATGCATAAAACATTTAAAGCTGCAATGGAGAGAACAGCTAAATGTTTGCTTAAAAGAAAAGCTTTGCGATAAAAAGAACAATATTGCGATTCAGTGTTTTTATAAGCTTTTATTTTTGCTTGGTTTTTTTGCGGTTAGAATTAAGAATTCATTAGGATATATTTTATACCTCTAGTTCTCATTTCAACTTCATATAAGTATTGCATTCAATATCCAACTGTGTCTGCATTTGGTCACGTGCTTCGGTTCCATGTCAATCGCATCCAAGTTTTCCAATTGAATTTTTAAGTGTTTCTTTGTAATAATAGCTTCAGCACCATAATTGCATATTACACTTTTTATCATAATCCGAAGGATTTTGAAAAAAAAAACAATCCTGTGCTTCATATGTTTGAAAAATTCACCTGATCGGCAAAATAAATGACGCAATGAATAATGTTGAATTTTCAAAATGGGTTTGTGAGTGTGTTACGCAAATACACTGGTTTTATTGGCAAAAATCTGGATAAGTTATTATCGTTACAGAAGCAAACGCCTACGTCCTGTACAAACTTGGATAACTTCATCCACTTTCAATTTAGTAATGGATATCTAATATTTAACATAGTGATCCAAAAATAGATGTAAAAATCGCTCCCAAAAACACTGACTCTCAGCAGGCAGAAAATTCAAACACTGCTGTTTGGTCGGAAATTGAGGCATCAAATATTTATGGTTGTTCATTTAATGAAAAATCTACATGTTAATATCCTACAGGGCCACAATATTACTGCTAACATTTCACGCGGTGTTGTTTATGTATTCGCATTTTAAGATAATCGCTTAAACGTCGTGTGTTTATCTTACAAAGTGGCGCATCTGTTAACTCATATCTACGAATATAAACTCGTTTCGAGTATGTTTGTTGATGTTATCTCTTGATGTGTATGCTCTGCGATGAGGGGAATCCTCAGAGTTAAGCGTAGCTTTGTTCGTCTTCTTAGCGTGTCGATTGCAAATATAATTGAAATTTCCTGTTTGACCCAGAACTCAATAATGCTAACACCATTCGCTGACGCAGACATAAGGTCCTCGCGTGTATAGATGTGGCATGCAGCGCTAGATGAAAGTTGAGCCATGGTCTGTGGGGAGACGCCGCTTATACATTGTGGATCGAAACCGTTCGAGAAACCGCACCTGTAGAAATCAACACACAGAACAGACTTCGCACTCAGGTCGGTCACAGCAAAGACAATCTCGACAGCTATGTAGCTTTAGTTACCTACAGGCGATGATCAGTTAAACAGTTAAAAAGGTTCTTGATACTATCTATTTCTACAATATGTAGGTACGACTGTCTGTTTCTGGGACAATTAAAATTTGTCTTTCTTTCTTTTCTTTAGTTAATTCTCATTAAAAGCTTTTACATTTATTTCGTCTTCGAGCAAAAAAGTACAAAGTATTATTCGTTAAAGAGTAAAAAACATCTCTATTGTTTTACAATTTCGTTTTATACAATTCCTCCATCTAGATTAGGTACACCGCCAGCTTCATTGTCGTCTGTAACCCAATTCTCAACAACAGATTTCAGAACAACAAGATTTTAGTCCATTTGTATAATTAAATGTAAATTAAAGACAGCTTCTACTTATTAATTAGAATGAAGCTTACCTCGAGAGCGGAGGTTTAATAAGTTTAGATATGTACGTAACGTTATAGCCAAGCAACCCGTATGCACTTTGAATGTTGACTCTGTGCTATTTTGCTGTCATTTTCCTTTAAACTTACACAAGCACAAATATATACAAAGATAATTCTATGAACGGAACGGTCTCTACAGAAATCCCAGAATGCTCCCAAGCTTTAGCCTCAATGCTAATTGAGAGAAAAATGGAAATATATCCAACGAATAATGCAAAAATTAATTTGCAAGCATTCCTTTGTTAGCCTCTTGGCAATGTGTAGACCTCGGCAAAAGATAATCCTGCACTGTCTTTCATTTTGAGTATCATAAAGCACGCCTAAGGGATTATGCCAAGGGGATTGGTGGGCTCCTTAATACTGCTTTCGCAAATCTGCCTGCCAAACGTGGTGATTAAGAAATGATCCTTCTAAGATTGCTCGAGCCAAACACATTTATTAGACCGTTGGGACCAAACTACCCACCATTACGTTTTGCACGTGATTTTTCCCAGTAAAATTAGTATTTCGAAACACTTTGGAAACCTTTGATCCCTTATTGACATTTGTCGTTCTCCTTTAGTTCTTTCTACTTTTAATTCCCTTCTAAAAGATTATAAGGGACGACAAACAACTGCCCAAATTCGTATTAAGTACTTAGGATTACTTAACGTTCTCTCTTAAAGTTTTAAGACAATCCCACTAGCATACATATAGTCAATTCTGGGAAATAAAAGGTATCGGAGCCTCAAAGGACCGGAGAAATAGGATTAAAAGAACTAATGCTTTAGCGGTACCGGAAAGAATGGTCTTAGTAGCCGCGTTGGTCCAAGGATTCCACTTTTCATATTATTCGATATCTATAATTCTGTATAAAATTTTATGCAGTTCTGTACCGATTTGTGAATAAAGTTAATAATTGAAAATTTCCTTGGCGGTGTTATTGAGAAAGTTTAGCGAGTCAACCCACAATTTCTTGATAGTGAACTGGAGACGGCAGCCGACACTGCGTAAATTGGTTTCTGAAATTATATTTTTATTGAGTTCTTCTCTATAAACCAGTTTTATATTATAGCGAATTCACAAAACGTAATCTAGCGCTAAGCTACCGCCTATAGCTTCTTAGAGGATCTTGAAAGGGTTTTGTTTTCGCTTTGAAGGTGCCTTTGAAACCTTAATATATTCGTGGAATATATTACCACGTAAGATAAGCGGTTTTTTATTTCTACCACATATTCTTTACTAGACACTGTATAAGCAAATTCAGCCGTTAATGTTCCAACTGCTGGAAAAAAGACCTTCTCTCTGAGAGAGGGAATGGGCCCGAATCCACTACGCGGGCCCAGTGCGAGTTTGTAGATGTCATGTCTATGAATTTTTGGTTCTAAGACGTGCTGCTTTCCTTCACCGTTTTGAGAGCAGTGCTGGTGAAATAAATTGCACAAAGTAAAGTGCATATTCTGGGTTCGAACTCACGGCCTAGCACTCGTAAGTCCGGGCCGACACCACCCACCACTGCCTCCCAGGCACTGTATACTAGAAACCAATATAATGGAATGCTTAGAAAAATAGGTACTACATCCAATTTACCGACAGCATCTATGAAGTCATGAGTACTCGGACGTTAATTATGTCATTAACATTAACTACCTCCATTTTCTATTAGAATAACAATAACTTAGTAAAGAAAACCACTTAATTAAAAGGCTGGTCTTAGGAGGCTTCCTCCGTTCCTAGATAAACAACTCATTCACGTGCGAAAATGCAAATTCTTTTAAATTCCAAATTGAAATGAACTTTTTGTGGCGTTGCTGTTATTCAACTTGATTTATTTCACAGGGTTGCCATGTCTGTGGGGCTGTTATTGAGGGGCTGTTGGTCCCTTTTACCTAAGCCCCCGGGGAAAAAATTACACCTTCGCAGCTCGCCTCGTCTAAATATAATGTATGTATGTACTTTTCTCCTAGTTCCGGCTGTGTGATAAAGAATTCCTTAAATATTGATGCAACATAAAGCGAGCCGAGGGAAAATGGGAATGAACGACTGAATGATAAATTGCTGTACAATGCTTTGTTTAGGGGAAACGTTTTGTTTGTGTTCATGCATGTGGTCCTTGCAACATTTTTTCCACGAAACGAATCCTAAGCGGTGTGGACGCTACGTAAATATGGCAGTATTTCAACCAAAGGTAATAAAAACGCAATCTATTTATTAATCAAAATCTGTTCGTTGGTAAGCGCATTACTTGACAAGGCCTGGACCGATTTGGCTATTTTTTTGCGTTAAAATGTTCGTAATAGCCCGAATTAGGTTTTAAGGGAAAGAAAAATTGGAAAAGTTTTTTTCAAATTCGGGAATAACTGGGCGTCCTTTCTTCTATGGGATTTTTGTATAAATTGAAGACCTTATTGAAATTTTGTCAGGAGAACGTCTGTCGGGTCGTCTAGTTGATGAATAAAAACAACCCTTATGCCCGTTACGCTTTCACCATAAATTTCGCACTAAGTACGTTTACCAAACACATCGTAAAACATCGCTCTCTTTCTATCAATCGTTTGAAGATGTCCGAGACAGAATGATGTTTGAACTACGTGTAGCTAAACGCATTTAGGTAGTGATTCGGAGGGCGAGCGCACCTTAGAATAGCCCATTTTAATTAAAATCGGGAACCCAAAATAGCATACTGTGTACAATAAATAGAATCTAGACACTTCTAGTTACACCGGAAACCGACCGCAACATAGGGGTAGTGCTAAGAAACTTGAGCCCCCTATTTGTTCTCGAGGGTGTCGTAAAAGCGACTAAAGGACTATACACGTATCAAGGACACTACATCTAATTACACACTGCGAAAACATAATTTCTCTTGGGACGGTAGTTAAAACAAGGAAGACCTTGGAAAGGCAACTGTAGGTTGGAAAAGAGATGGGTGGCTGTGACGTCAAAATTACTAAGACCCTATTAGATACCCTCAATTCTCAATTAATTGAGGAATTGCCGCAGTGTTGCTAAGATCTTAAACCAGTGCGTTCTGCCCTATCCTGACATATGGTGCCGAATAGTGGACACTAACGGTCTGGTTGGTTCACAAGTTCAAGATCGCTCAGCGCGTTATGGAGCAAGTTATGCTCGGAGTCTCTTTGAAGGATAAAATCAGGAATTAAATTATCCGGAAAAGAACCGGAGTTACCAACATAGCTTGCAGAGTAAGCAAACTGAAGTGGCAGTGGGCTAGCCATGTTTGTCGAAGGACCGATGGCCGGTGAAGGAGACGAGTCCTGGAGTGGAGAGCGCGTATCGGCAAGCGTAGTGTGGGACGCCATCCAATTATGTAGATGGATGGACGACCTAAAGAAGGTGGCTGGGACGTACTGGATGCGGAAGGCGGAGGACAGGGTGTTGTGGTGCGCCTATATCCAGCATTGGACTGCAATAGGCTCAGTTGAGTTGATTGATTGAATTGAGGAATTTGAATAACGTAGGATGATAGACCGCTAAAAAATCTAGATCCGACCTAGAAAATACAGTAAAATAATATAACATCACGCTTGTATTCACCGAAGGGTTAACCAGAGGTGTACTTATAGTACACCCGGTTTTAGTGATGTTTAGGTCCCATGTAATATATCCGTGAACTGCCCCGTTGGTCTCGTGGTCGCAAGCGCGACTGCTGAGCGTGGGGTCCCGGGTTCGATTCCCGGGTCGGGCAAAGTGTTATTGAGTTTTTCCATTAGGAATTTCTTAGTAACAGCCCGGAGTTTGGAAGTTGGCGGTGTGATACCCCCGTGCCTCGGAAAGCACGTTAAAGCCGTTGGTCCTGCGCCTGATCTCTCTCCGGTCGTGTCGGATTGCCGTCCCATCGGACTATGAGAGTGAGGGAAGAGGGAGTGCACCTGTGTCTGCGCGCATACTTGTGCACTATAATATCTCCCGCGCCGAAGGCTAGTCTCCGTTGAGATTGGCCGCCGTGGCCGAAATACGGTCTGGAGGACTTTTATTTATTTAATATATCCGTGCATGTAATAAAAGGCGAGCCTACTGATATCAACGAAGCACAGATCCTGACTCCGTGCTGATACTAAAAAATTCCAGATTGTAAAACCCAATAACACTTTGCTCAACCCAGGAATTGAACTCAGCACCGAGCCCTTCAAATTAAGTGTGTAATAATCCCATTTCTTACTACCTATCTAATAAATACTAATTAAATAATAACAAAAGTAATTATTCATGTTAAGCAGTCTCAGGATAATTACGAAACGAAGACCATAAAAGTCAAGATACTTGCAAATGAACATTCCAATATTCATAAACTCGTGGTAAATCAAAAGATTGAAATTACGTCTGAACAATAATCCAATTAAAACTAATCCAACATCTGAGGATAAGCGAACAGGCGAACACTTGGATTCAATTATTCAGAACGTTAAAGAAGTATTAACGAGCAAACTCAAGCCGCAAAGAACATTTCTAAAGGAACGTATTACCTCCTACACGTGGCAGATTAATCAATCTTTGTTTACACCATTAATAACAAAAAGAACAATAAAATTCCTTCACCCTGTGTAAAATATCTACGAAAAGCAATAATGCTTAAATTGTTGGATACGTCGAAGACTACGGTCGGAACGCGGGGTCCATACAAACATTTATTTTGTCCTGGCGACACCTCCCGAAACAATATTGAGGCTATAAAGAATGGAGTGCGGGAAGACGAGGGTGCCTCGACGAATAATGAGAAATATTCCCCTACACACATAAAATTTGCACCTACCGTTAATTTGAAGAACATTCCGCAAGGCAAACGGTTTTTTTTTTTCGGAAGGCGGAATTAATTCCGCTAAATAAATTGTTTTGGTATAAATTGTTTGATTAAAATTCCAACAGCTTGGAATGTTTTCATAGAAAGTATCTACCTACGTCTACGTCTTATTTTTATTATTTTTAAGGAAGCATTTATCTAAGTTTACGATTAGCCAAGGGGATCGTCGTGTGAGAGGAAATCTTATGTATCAAATTTCCTGTCGCGGTCGTCGTCCCCATATCGCCTAAACTTGACGAGGAGTTTCAGGATGATACAAATCAAAAATAAAATTTTAACGCAACAGACTACGGCCAATATTTTGAAATATTTTCAGAGGAATTTCTATAAATTAAATGGCAACCCAGTGTTCGGTCAACGCTCCGTAGCCAGTTATTTATACCATGTGCGACATCTCTGCATATCGTATATCAAACCACTGGACATCCACGGTCTCATCACAAAGTATAAAGTAACGACCACTCTAAAGCTGTTTACACACTTTAATTCAAGTAATGACGAAATTCCAAAACTCGTTAAGTAAATAAACTTAGGGCAGACTTCATAAGCAGCGACTTCATTAAATATCAGCATATTTTATGGCCTAATGCCCGGGTTTCACGAGGCTAGTTATTCAAGCTAGAATAGCAAGATTGTGCTAGTAAGTTAGCAAGCTAGTCTAGCCTCATGTATACAGAACTATCCTTGTTTTAGGCTAGTAAGCTAGTGAGAAAGATAGTAAGCTAGTGTAATAGATTAACAGGATGGGGTTCTTTTTTGAGCTATTAGCCCTACCACTGATTTGACTATCCTGGCTTGTGTACTAGCCTCGTGTGGCCGAAAAAGCTAGGATCCAATCGGATAATTTTACTCTACGGACTCACTGGAATGTTACTGGATTAAAATAATATTAAACTTTAAAAACTGGAATAAAATTAAACTTTCCAAGCATCATCATGTAAACAGCTCTAGCATGTGCCAAGCCAGGATAGTAAGCCAGGATATTACCTATCCTAGTTTCAAAAACTAGCCTTGTGTGACCTGGGCATAACTCTGTTAAGAGGAAATTTACGCACGAATAGCAACAGGGAAGTGCAAAATTGGACAAGTTTAACCTTAAACGTCAGAATTGTTAATATAAAAGTTATCTAATTTACTGTCTTGCTTCTATTTAACACGGTTACGGAACCCACACTAAATTTCGTTTAAGAAAAGTCAAAATATCAAAGTTCCTCCCTCCCAAATAAACTGGTGTCAGACTTTCTTCTTGAATTACAAACTTTGGTTGGGTTACAAACTAGGAAGTTTCGCGTTTAAATTGCAATCTGCTACAATCTGTATCAGTGAATACAATCTGGCAATGGTTAAAATGTTGCCATTTTTCTTATCATTCGTGACGTGTACCCAGACCACGTAATGTGCTAACATATTGTGCAGGGGCCGCGCAGTAAACCGGCGTGACTTGCATTTCACGCTTGACTGACAGCGTGACATCATATTAATAAATTGCATTTACATTTGCTGTTTTGTCAGCCTCTGAGATACGATTACAGCTGCAACTCTGCAAGCAAATGCTGTCTCGTCCATATAATAATATCTAGCTACGCCCTGCGGTTTCAACTGCATAAGTTTCGATCCCTTGGGAATATCTGTATAAAAAGTACCCTAGTTCTTGTTAAAAACTATCTGTGTTTGCGTGAAAGAGTAACAAACAGCCATTTATCCTCACAAACTTTCGCGTTTATAATATTAGTAAGAGCCGGTTTTTTAATCCGTGGTTAACTCGATCCATCGTTAAAAATAGTAATTATTGGTCAATTGGGTCAACTAATAGTTAATTATTTGACAATTCAAAGACGAACAATTGATTAAAAAACACATTTTGCCAAAATTTAACCATTCGTTACTATTTTTTTTTTACAATTGGCTAAGTTAACAACGGATCATAAAACCGACCCCTAGAAGCAAAATAAGATAGTAAGATAGCCCCCCGACCGATTTTGGTCACGGTGGAAAACCTCAACGGAGATTAACCAGGTACACAGGAGATATAGTATACAAGTGTGTACTCTCTGTTCCTTTACTCTCGCAATCCGATGGGACGGCAATCCGACACGACCGGGGAGACATCAGGCGCAGGACGGACACATCAGGCGCAGGCGGAGACATCAGGCGCAGGTTTTACGTGCTTTCCGAGGCATGGGGGTATTAAACCGGCAACTTCCAAACTCCGGACTGTTAATAAGAAATTCCTAACGGAAACCCCAATAACACTTTGTCCGACCTGGGAATTGAAGCCAGGACCCAATGCTCAGCAGTCGTGTTTGCAACCATGAGACCAACAAGACAGTCCATATAAAACCATTACTACTTTAAAAGGATCCCTACAGAGTTATGCCAAGCCACTATCGTAGAGTATTCGCCATATTGGTCCCAAGGTGACAAGGGGCGAGCCTATCTCCATTTATCAGGCAAAGTTCTAATCCCGGGCTGTAGCAACACATCTTCTTGGTGAAAAAACCAATTAGATTTCAGTCGAAATCGAACCGAAGGACCAAACACCTCGTGTCCCAAAAGACCTAACTTGCATTCGCGATTTATTTGCCAAAAACGTAAACAAATATGAATTAGTGGAAAAATAACCTTAATTCCTACACAATAAAGTTCAGTTTACGCTACAACTTCAAACTTTTTTATAACTGCGTCAATAGTGCTAGTCACTCTGAAATCAACTTATATCATTGAAATAAAGTTGATATTTGTTTAACTTGAAATAGGGTAGGGGTGTGCAGTACTGCGCACTTTTACTTTAGCTAACCCCTGCGTTGAAATTTTTCATCGGTTATTAAAATAAAAATTAGCTGTTCCATACATTTTAACCGTGTACCTTTAGATACCTTTAGACCGGTCTAAAATCATGTGTCGATGCGAGGCGATGTCTCTGCCACCCAACCAACTCGCTTTGTTGCCCTTTACAGAACTCGTACGTACCTGGAACAAATAAGAATATTGTTATTTAAATACTATCTGTATTATATATACCTATATTGACCAGCTGCGCCCCGCGATTTCACCCGCATAAGTGTCGATCCCGTGGTAATATCGGGATAAAAAGTAGCCTATATGTTAATCCAGGGTGTCAGCTACCTCCATACAAAATTTTATCAAAATTGGTGCAGCTGTTTGAGCGTGAATAAGTAACAAACATATAAACACACACACACACTCACAAACATTCGCCTTTAGTATATAATTAGTGTGATAAAGCTGAAGAGTTTGTTTGAACGTGTTATTCTCTGGAACTACCAGTCCTTCCTTTTGCATTTGGTAGCCTAATTCTCGAGGACGGCTATAGACTTTTTAACATCATGTTACGGTTCTAGGACTGACTCTACGAAAACGAAGTAAAAGCGCGAAAACGAAGTAAAAGCGCGGGCAGGCGACGCGATGCGACGCGGTGGGTCGGGCCCGAAATTTCACGCGAAAGAAGTCGTCGGCAGAAGCTAGGAGATTAATAGATTGTTAGAAGCTATCTACAATTATGACGTAAGTAATGATGAAGCCCGACCAATCACTGTTTACATTCGCCTCTGTTTGCCCCAAATCTATTTAGACAAAGTTGTATTAGACTCTAACGGAACCTAGTGCACTGTGTGTGCAAACAAAAGTTGGACCTCGGATTTCTGTTAGCTCTTCTATTAAAACTAGATTCAAAACAGGTCATCATCACTATGACCGGTTTCCGATCATTTGTAGGGTTCCGTTCTAAGACTAAGACTCCACTATCCGTCTGTCTGTCTGTCACCAGGCTGATCTCATGAACCGTGATAGCTAGACAGTTGAAATTTTCACAGATGATGTATCTCTGTTGCCGCTATAACAACAAATAGTAAAAACAGAATAAAATAAATATTTAAGGAGGGCTCCCATACAACAAACTTGTTTTTTTCGGCGTTTTTGCCTTGTGGTACGGAACTTGTGGTACGGCCCTTCGTGTCACACTTGGCCAGTTTTTTTTTTCTCTTTCTCAGTTAGTTTTAATATTATTCTGGCAGTTGAGGACGTTAAGCGGCCTACCCAAATGTCCTTTCTTTGATATTGTTCGTCAAGTCGTTGAGCTCCTAAAATTCTGATTTGAGTTTCACCATTACTGACAAATTAATGCTTGCACTAACTGGACTGGTCCACTCAAATCTGTGGGGTTCTTTCATCAAAAGAGCATTTGAGGCACTAATCTTGATTGTCTTCCAAGATTATTTCTGGACTTTAAAAGAGAATTCGACCTTTTTTTTTGTGGATGAGAAATCATCACATGACCCCTCCCGCTCTGGGTGGAGCGGAAGGGAGTGTCAGACTCTTACTGACTAAAACCCACCCGTGTTCCTTCCTTAGCCCTTTATGTTCCGGGCTAGCGGTAACCCTTTCGGACAATCCCGCTGACCCGGCAGGCTTCGGCCCTATGGGGCCCCTCCTCGATGCTGACATCTCTTTGAGCCGCGCGTGGAACACGTACGCGCCGTCCGGCACGGGCCTGGTCCTGATCGGACCGGGTCTTCGACCCTTGAGTTTGATTCGGGTAGATTGATGTGCTGACGTCTGTACATTCACTGGCTCAATACACTATACAGGTTGTCTAGACACGATACTCGTGTTTAAATGAAAAACTTTACTCAAGTTGATTCATAAAATAAAACTGCCATATAAATGAAAAATAAAACGTAAATTACAATGAAATTCGACTATTTCTTAGAAATCGAAAATAAATAAAACGTTAAAAAACCAATAAAATAAATAGAAATATACATTAGGTTTAATAGACGTTTTTATAACAGGCTGTTTATTTCGTTTGTAACTGGTATGTATTTACGAATTTCTTTGAAATGTATATCGCAAATAATTTCCAATTGGCATTTTTTTTCCTTTTAACAAGTATGGCGAATAATTGGAAAATGTATCGAGCCGTAGGGGAATTAAAGAAAAACATTATTATACTGTTTAAAGTACCTATCTACAGGTAAACGCCAACGTTCCTGGCGCGGTCACGAAGCGAGGGAACGAGACAACGCGATGTGGAATTCTATTCCATTTCTATATGGAATTTACAAAAATCGCCTACCCTCTATTCACCGTCCTTCTCACACGTTTTATGACCTCGAGTCTTTGTCAGTTCTTGGCTTTGAAAGTTGCATAGTGTTTGAGACAGGAAAGTAATTTATCTTAGTATGTTTGCTGTTAATTGTTTCTGTATAATGTGGTGGAACACGCAACGCATTATCGGAGCTGGTATTAGGGTCAGTCCTTGAAACGGTAAGTCATTATCGCTTACAGTCTGTAATATGTAAGGGTAGGTACCTATGAGGTGAACGTCAACGATCATGGCAGCTGCGGTCATGAAACGAGGAAGCGAGGCCGAGACAATACGAAACATTGCATAGACTAATCAGTTAAAATCAGTTAAAAGTTAAATGGTGTTTTTGACAGGAAAGAAGTTTATCTTAGTAAGTTTGCTGTTAAATTGTTTCTTCATACATATTGTGTTAGAACAGGCCACGCATTATCGGATCGAATATTAGGGTCAGTCTTTGAAATGTTTGGGTAAAAACGCTTACACCCTGCATTTTGTAGGGGTATCTTAGCTTACGCTTTTCGCTTAGTCGCGCACAATGGGCCTTATAAGAAGGCTAAAAGTCATCCAAAGATGCTTGGAGTTTCCCCGCTCGAATCAGGAGATCCGCAGGAGAACCAAGGTAACCGACATAGCCCGAAGAATTGCCAAACTTAAGTGGCAGTGGGCAGAGCACATTGCTCGCAGAACAGATGGCCGATGGGGCCGACAGGTTCTGGAGTGGCGACCGCGTACCGGAAGACGTAGCGTTGGAAGGCCTGCCACAAGGTGGTCCGACGACCTTGTGAAGGCCGCAGGAACTTTTAGATGCGAGAAGCGCAGAACTGGTCGAAGTGGAGGTGCTTGGGGGAGGCCTGTCTAGCAGTGGACGTCTTTCGGCTGAAATGATGATATATATCGATCTTTCGGCTGATATGGTTGGTAAGTAGCGTAACGCCCTTCTTACTTGTGGGGTCAGCAGACAACGTAGAAATTCAAAGATCGACAACGTAAATAACGCAATGAATGTTGTTAAATGTCAAAATGAAAGCCAATGCTACTGTTAGTGTGTTACGCAATTACCCCGTTTGGGTGTTATTTTTCAACGTCTGAACCTCCAGATTTCACTACACTTCCGTTCTTGCTTAAGGAATATACGTAATACCTTTAGATAATCACTCATTCTTTTAGAGCCACCCATGTTTTTAGATAGTTACCTATTCTTTTCTTTTAGTCACCTATTGTTATAGATAGTCACCCATTCTTATATACCCATTAAATGGTCTGGCTATTAGATATGTGTTAGCATACAGGATTCTCATTTGCCAACTATTGTCCGCTAAGTCATTGCAATAGACAGTTGGACACATCCTTTAAACGACCGCCAGCACATGACAATGGCATCGTGACTACGATATATCGTCGGAATAACTTCGACCATAGACTATGGAATCCGCAAAGAAGCGAAACTCATGAAAAGTCGGGTAAATTAATTTTTGGTCAAATGGAAAATGGACACCTACGTCAATTTTTTGTATTATAGCCATATTATCTATTATATATTTTTTGTATTATAACCTACCTATATCTTATAATGTTGTTTATTTTATTGTTTCATGCTGGATTATATTCGAACGCAATGTGAATTGTTACTGAATAAAAATTGAATTGAATTGAATTGTATGCAACTGTCAAAGAAAAGAATGGAATATTCTCTATTATGTCATCATCATCTGCCTAGTCTTTTCACAACTATGTTGGGGTCGGCTTCCAGTCTAACAGGATGTAGCTGAATACCAGTATTTTGGTACTGGATAATACGATACCCCTTGGTAAGACTGGTCGTCAGACTTTCGGGCTACTGACGACCCGAAACGACTGTCAAAGATCCACGAATGACAGCCGGGACCAACGGCTTAACGTTCTTTCCGAGGCACGGAGGGGTCTTGGTATGTGAAGATGGTCACCCATCCACGGGCCAACTGAGGTAAGCGTAGCTTAACCTGATCGATCGACCGTGCAGCTGTTATTACTTAGCCACAAGCGCCTCTACCTCTACTACTCTTTATTATGTACAGTCACGAGCAAAAGTATGTATACACTTGGCTTTATTCAAAGACGATTTTCTCCTTTAGTTTTGAATGAAATGTTATGATATTACGAACAAAGTATTTTCGAACCCATAGGTTTGTGTAGAGTGTCGTATTTCAAAGTTGCATTCGTTATTTCACGAAAAAATCGCAAGTTTAAGTTGCCAAGTGTTGACATATTAGTGCTCGTGACTGTACACCATATAAATTACAGATATAAATGTAGAAATGGGCGGTCTTATCGCTAAGAGTGATCTTTTAAAGACAAGCTTTGAAGAATAACAGTTGTGATTACACACGGACAATTTATCTTGGTAGTAATTTTTGCTACACAATTTTATTAATTTCTCTGATTTTATTTTTATTATAGGTACGTGTGCCGAAATTATCACGACCCGATATGATACACGATTATACACTAAATTCGACTGAATAAGTACTTGAGCAGAGAGCACGTAACTTTGGAGCGCCTGATACAACCCTGACAGTTGAACGTATCATACGCCCCGACACTAGCCATCTAAAATGACTTGAAAAATAAAGCCCCTACTCTTAAAGAGACAAGCGACAATCCGATAATCCGACAATTTTCTTTCATACATTTGCTACATTAAACAGCACATATCGTGAAAGTGTCAATTTTGACATTTTCTGACAAATATATCGCATTGTCTGATACATGAAATACGGTCCAGTAGGTTCGTTTCTACGGCTTATTAGTCGATTCGCACGAATTTACTTAAGTACCTGAAATGGGCGAATAGTCACTTCCAAATATTAGGTTTTTTTTTTCTATAGGCGACTCGCACTAAGTTAATTTTTATTTGTGGGCGAGTCGACAACTAAAGAAATATATATAGAATTTTATGCAAAAAGTATAGAAAAAAGGACACTAGCGCACAGAAGTGATAAGAGTTGAATATTATCAAGCGTGTACTTTTTCCTTACCTTAATTGCATAAAATTCAAAATGTGCAATTGCCTAATACATTTATTTTTAGTTGTCGACTCGTCCACAAGTAAATTAACTTCGTGCCAATCACTTAGAGAAAAAATAGCAAATATTATTTAAAACTGACGATTCGCCCATTCCGGGCGAGTGAATTCGTGCGAATCTACTAACAAGTCGTTTCTGCACATACTTATTCTATGCTTCAACATACTCGTAGTTATGCTTAGCAGCTCATGTGAATGGACAAGTAATCAACGATACAATAGAGAAAGGTGGGGGAATGACGTCGACATATCCAAAGTTAGCCAAGTAAAGTTCTGACTAAACTATGAAAATGTATAGTAATTAACATATTTGGCCTATGACCGCGGAGTATCTATTAAACAATCTTGACACAGATAATATTATGTGCTGAGAAAACCGAAGTTTGGTGTTGTTGAACGGTGATTCGGTGTTTACAAGCTTTTGTTATTCAAATAGTTTGTACTTAGGAACAAGATTGGACAACTTTAATAAACATAACATCCAGAAAGGTTAGGCAGAACTGCACCTATTTGCATCCACATTTCGCCAGTTATATTTAAGTCCCAATACGGGCGAGCCTATTTTTTTATTGCTAAATGGGCCCGCTCTTGACCTCGATCACGCCTGATGGAAAGCGATGGATGAGGTCTATGATGGAACGAGCGTGCCCAGAAGATGCAACTCCCACGCATCAACGAAACACAGCAGGCTGTCAAGGTGGGAGGGTAGTCGCAAACCAGGCGAGCGGTAGCCCTACCACCGCAAGGGAAGACTTGGTCGGTCAAATAAGATGTTGGGTGTGACTGTCCAGGATGTGCCGAGCGCTCGGTTCAGTTGAGTAACTGGCGAAGCCTCCTCGTGTAGCGCAGTTTGTTCAACTGCGCTACACGAGGATTCTTCTTCATGCATCCCTATTGTCATCAACCGGGCACAAATCGATACACCGGGTTGCTACTAAGATATGCCAGATGGAAAAACCGAATAACACTTTGCCTGACTCGAGAATAAAACCCAGTACTTCATGGCCCATGGACTAAAATTATTATAGTAATGGTGTTAAACAGGTATCGCAAAAACGAAGTAAGATAGCTGGACTTACACAAAAATAATTGGTTTCTTTTTCGTTTTACAGGGCTTGATAGCAGTTAATAACTTTACATTAATACTTAATTTTATTACAACCGAATAACTCGAGCCGTCATTTGGAAAATTTTCAGAGGTTGTTTTCAACAATTTTCCAATAACATCGAATCGATTATTATTTCAAAAACCAATGAATCCACAAAAAGTTTCAGAACTTGTAATTATTGTTGAAAAAAGTCAACAGACAACCTACCAAGTTATTTGAAATTGTTTCATTTTATTATGAAAACGATAATAATAAAATTTTATTTAACAGAAACACTTTGATTTTATGGAATTCTATATTTACTGTTACTGTTAGTATGTATCATCCCACTGCTGGACAAAGGCCTCTCCTCATGACTTCCAGCTCTTTTGATCCAGGGCTAAAGTGGACCACTGGTCATTTGTTTTCTCCAGCTCGTCCCGGCATCTTCTACGGAATCTGCTGCGACGCCTTCTAGCTGCTCAACGCAGTGGTTTTTATGCCCACAGCTCATTGGTTGTTTTTGGTTCCATTCTTTTATGAATGATTATTGTTGGTGGTGACATAATTTATGTACAGACGCCAGCACATCAAGCTACCCGAAACTGTCAAATTCTCCCAATCAACTTTAAACCTTACGATATTGCGATAAAGGTGAAAATCTATTTTAAAAAATTGACAAGATTGTAGTAGCTTGATGTGCTGGCGTCTGTACATACACATCCACATATTTTACTTCGTGAAAACCAAACCAAACAGAGTGATTTCTATAGCAAATTTTGGTAACAAAATAAATTCTGCATACAGTTTCGTTCATGTACCTACTGCAAATGCGGCATTAAATGCATTAACGTTAGCTTTTTCGTTGATAAAAGAATTTAAACCAAATAACGTCGAAAAATTCTGCTTCGCAACGAACAACCAATTATGAACAGACCGACATATTCATACCTATATATTTTGATATGTTTGGCAACTGAAAACAAAGCTGAAATATTGAAATCTTTTTAGCGTGTCGATAGCAATCTAAATGGGCTCGGCCCAGAATTCGGCTACTTGTTTGGCGCCATAACCAGCGTCCTTCAGTTCCTGTAACGCGCAGCTGACAGGACACGCCGGACACGATATTAAGTGTCCCATTGTTTGTGGAACAGCACCACATTTACACTCCACGGAGGAGTCGTCTATGAATAAATATTGAAAGGAACATGGCTGATGTTGGTATAAAGGGTGGCAGAATCGTGCGAGTGTTTCATAAATGCCCATGTAGGTTTATGTGAAATAAAATATTTTGATTTTGAAAAGAGGAGCAACAAAATATGGGAGTAGGTATTTAATTAGGTAATGAAAAGCTTTTACTTAACTTATGACCTAAAATGTAGTTCAAATAAATACTTTAAAAAAGCATGCTATGTTCTCAAGTCATAGAATAAGGGCGATAAATACATAAATAACTAGTTTGACGTTAGAACTCATACTGCGGGATGTAATAGCTTTCATTTTGTCAGTTCAACATGCAACATTAATTGCGTTATTTACGTTTTTGAGCAGTGTACGGTCTCATCGCCGTACATTTTTCTGCTTACTCTGTAACCTACTTTAGACCAACGATGCGCGTCATAAGTTAGCGTAATAAAATGGCATGACTAACGAATCAAAATATAGTGAACTTATAACTGGGTAGCTATCAACAACTGAGAGAAATAATCGCCTTCCACTCTAGTACTGTTACTTACTCTTAACTTAAATAAACTTAACTACTTAGTGCATCTCAGTGGAACGTGTTTCTCTATACTAACTGAACTCACCAACCTTCACGACAAATCGGTGTACGGAGTTAACTACTACAACCAGACAAATTTTTCGAACATATGAAGCGAAATCCTTCAAAATTATAAGATAATGTGCAATTATGATGCTGCTAAGTTGTAAGTTACCCTATTAAATCCTACCCTATTTAATGTTGTACCTATCTGAGATTATACTTCAGAACAAAGAACAAACAAACACTAACTTACTTGAAATTCCGTTTCCAAACAACAATAGCAGCGAAACAATATAAAGATAATGTCATTGCAACATATTTTCCGAAACGCTATCTAGTCTTATTTCAAGCACGATTCTTTGTACAAAGTGGCTAATATTGCACGGTAACACCCCCGGGGGGTTATCAAATGGGGTGTAAGCGACAACACACCTGGGAGACATCCGGGGTAATCACCGGTTTTAAAATGAACGGTTTTACTGATACAGCCACGTGCTGAAATGTACTTAAATATTTCACGATTGTTTTTCAGAATTATGAGGAGATATTGTGTTTTACATTTCAAGTCAGCATAAGCCAGCAATCCACTGCTGGAGAAAGACTTCCCAAGCTACGCTGTAACAAGCAACACTCGATTTCATGCCGATTGGTAAAATGTAGCATATTATAAGTAAAATGTATCTTATTTATGCAATGCAACATGAAATGTAACACAACTGGGTGAATTTGTTTCAATGTGTGTTACATTTCAAGTTACGTTTCACCAATCTGTACCCGGCCATAACGAATCCCTGCACAATGCAGTAGTACCTATCTATGTACGTATTATAGCATTTTTGAACATATCAAATGAACTGTTTTATATTCCAACATTTGAATTAGCACTGTGGAAGAAAATCGCTTTTCACCTGTCACTGTACGGCGTACGCCCGACGATAGATCAAGCTATTATATAGATTTCCAGTTTTAACTGACCTCGCATTGGCTTTTCGTACAATGAGAAGTGAGCATATACTGGAATTGTATAGCTTGATATATCGCCATGCGTATCAACGAATACATGTTTCAAAACACATATCATCAGAATAAAATGCAATTAGTTTCAGTAGGGACTTAGGTGATCATAAATTATAATTGTCAAGAATGAAATTTCGGTTGACACATGAAATGTGGCTGCAAATGAGCGTTTTTGTCACATTTGGAATGAACAGGATTAGTTGCTCGGTCTGTGGACGTTTTTATGAAAATAATCGTAGCATTTTATGAGGGTAAGCGTAAGCAATATCAACGTGCGTTTATTTTTATCACTCCCTTTTTAAAGACACCCCTGTGCAAACGTTATGTAAATGTTTTTATTTAATACAACCATAAGCTTTCCCGGTTGCTTAATGCTTATCTACGAGAAATACTGCCGGCTTCTGAAATCTTTTAAAATTAATCTGTTGTAAAGTGTAATGACAAATAATTTGATCGACTTTTGTTGGAATGATAAAAGCCTATCAAATTATTTGTAAACCAATCGCAGCAGTTGTCACATGTTTTTGTATGATGACCTATATGATGTCAAACGGTCTAACCTAAGGTAAATGTCGTCTCCTTAGTAGACCTCTCGTTTTAGGAGAGCTATCACCTATGGTAAAGCAGTGGTGACCCAGTGGTAACGGCCCCGACTTACGAATTGTAGGTCGTAGGTTTCAACCCAGGTAGGCTCTTTACTTGTGTAAATATTTTGTCACCACTACCCTCAAAACGGTGAAGGAAAACATCGTGAGGAAATCGGCATGTCCTAGAACCAAAAATTCGAAGACTTAAGTAGATAGATTTTGTTAAATAGTCTAATAGTTTTTAGGAGAGCTATCACCTAGACAGAGCAGTGGTGGTCCAGTGGTAATGGCCTCGACTTACGAATTGTAGGACATGGGTTCTTACCCAGGCAGACGCAAAAACGACGCAGGAAAACATAGTGAGGAAACATGTCTTCGGACCAAAAATTCGAAGACATGCGACAACTACGCGCACTGGGACCGCGTGGTGGATAACGGGCCACTCCCTCTCACAGAACAGGAGGCCTTTGTTCCAGCAGTACGTTATAGGCTGATTATGATCACCTAGGTTCATTTATAACGCTAAGAATATTAAATCAAATCCAATTTAGATTCTTCATCAGCAATTAGGTTCAAATTCTTTGGCACTAACATCTTGCTGACAGTTTAAGATGCAGATTGTGAAATACGAAAATCTATTTATCACCAAGACCTCGTTGAGAGACGAAGAAAAATACATCGAACTGCACCTTAGCGATAAATTCTAAAGTTGTTCAATACACTTAGTGCGACAACTGGCAACTGTCACGACAGCATGAAGAACTGGCGTGAATAGTGAACGAACATTTATCACGGTGAGTCACGCTAGATTTTGTGCCGATAACCTTAGGACATAATGTCACGCCTGTATTTCCCGAAGAGTGAAATACACCCACATTTCGCTAGTGATGATTAATTCCCATGTAATATTGCGGCTGGCACAGGAGCGTGGGAAGTGGTACATTTTAAGGGAGGCAGGCTCAGTAGTGGTGAACTGTGAAGTCGGACTTTGGATGAAGATGACGATGATGAATACTGAGCGAGCATTATTGTCATCCATCAACCACTAACCAGTCACGAATCCAAACAAAGAAATGCCTAAGGACGTGTTCAGATAACACGCGCCGACCACGCTCACGACCCGCACACGCGTTGTGCCCGCATTACAGTGCGCTCGCCATGCGCAAAATCAGCGCACGCCTCGCACCCGCTTATACTACTAGTGACTGGACTACTTCGTTCACTGGACCTAGTGGCTTCCAGGTGTCACAACGTGAGATGTGACACCTGGGGTGGGGGAGCAGCGCGTGTGCGGGGTGAGCGCGGGGTTGGCATGAGGCGGGCGCGGGGCGGGCGCGTGGCGTGTGCGGTTTGACTTCGATCTTCGATAAATGCAATTTGAGATCTATTGATGTGTAAGACTCAAATTATATACAACAAATTTTAAAGCGAGTTAGACGCGGGTGCTGACGCGCGTGTTCGTGTCGCGCGTGTCGTCTGAACGAGCTCTAATGAAAAATCCAATAATACTGCACGACCTGGGTACGAAATCAGCACCCTAATTGCACACTCTCAATTACAATAATAATATGAATGATTTTTAAGAAAATTCATAATGCATTGCTTCTCATGTTTGAAAGATTTGTCTGCTTGACAGCGTAAATAACGCAATGGATTTTGTTGAATTGTCAAAACCGAATGCCTTGACATTGCATGAGTGTTACGTAATTACCCTGCAGGACCCCATGCTCAGTAGTCCTGCTTGTGTGACAAGACCTAGTAGAGCTACGACGCCGTCAACCAGTCTGATAACCTTAGGAACTTATCTGAAAATAGCACTAACTCATGATGCAAGCGTGAGTAATACGCAATCGATTTTGTACGTCATTCATTTATGCTAATAAGTACATTTGTGGTTAGAACAGAAACATGTTCCGATTTTAATGGCGTTGACAAACGTAACATTAATGTGTTTGCTATTATGCACATCATAGCCTAGCCTTTTCCCCAACTATGTTGGGGTCGGCTTCCAGTCTAACCAGATGCAGCTGAATACCAGTATTTTACATGGAGCGACTGCCTATCTGACCTCCATAATCCAGTTACGTAGAGTAGTAAATATATATAAGAAATTTTCACAGATGATGTATTCCTGTTGCCGCTGTAACAACAAATACTAAAAACCGAACGAAATAAATATTTAAGGGGGCTCCCAATGCTCCCATAAAACAAACGTGTTTTTTTCGGCGTTTTTGCATTCTGGTACGGAACCCTTCGTGTGTGTGTCATCATAGATGATGGAACAAGCGTGCCCAGAAGATGCCTAAGGCACTGGAACTCCCACGCATCGACGAAACAAAGCAGGCTGCTTGACGTCGGACTCCGGTAGGAGAGTGGTCGCAAACCAGGCGGGCCCTACCACAGTAAGGGAAGAATTGGCCAGTCAAATAAGGTGTTGGGTGTGACAATGCCTGTCCAGGATGCGTCGAGCGCTCGGTTCAGTTGAGTAACTGGCGGAACAAACTGCGCTATACGAGGAGGCTTCTTCATGCATCTAGCGGATTCCTGCGGCCTTCAACAGGTACCTAAGTACTAGTAGCACGTACTCTGGCCGCACTTATGATCTCTTCGACTCTAATCCAACAATCGATCTGTTTGCGGACGAATGGATGAAGATTTTGTCGGCGTGTCAGAAGTACTGTTAGAGGGATTTATGAAAGTGTTGTTAACATACATTTTACTTGATGATTTTATATCTTCTCTTTTACGTGTATATAGGTACAAGTTGTGTCTTTAATTTTTGTAATTGGTTTTCAACCGTTTTAATCAAATAATATAAAACCTTATGACCTAGAAAAGGAAACACTCTGACACGGCGTGTTTCGTTTTTATTTTTCAAGGAAATAATAATTTCCACAAGGAAATTGATTCTCAGATCAGAGTCGTGATTCTTGGAAAAATATCCTGTCACCGCACGACTGTAGGTACCTACGTAAAAGTAAATCACACTAATATTATAAAGGCGAAAGTTTGTGAATGTGTTTGTATGTTGAAATTTGGCACACAGATAGTTTATAAGCAGGATTAACACATAGGATACTTTTTTCACGATATTCCCACGGGATCGACACTTATGTGGGTAAAACCGCGGGGCGCAGCTAGTGTAAATATAATTGTACTGATTTTTATGGAAGAATACTGATTCACTAAGCCATATATATACATAAAATATGTTGCGTTAGTAAAATGAAACCACAAAACAATCACGATGACGATGACGTCTATGAAGCGAGGGGATTTCCCTGTGTACGAGATATAATTATGTGACATGTAAAACAAATGACAAACTGTTGGTATAAAATGAAGCAGTCTTGAAGTGATGGAAGTATTAATGCACTCATATAATTATGTTTTATGTCTAGACTTACTCCAGGTAAACCCAATCACCGAGTAGCATTCACAATGGCAGCATATACAGAATCGAATTAAAATAAGCTATCGAAACTTCGAAGACGTGATGGGTATACCTTAAAGGCTCCTTTAACCAGGCGCGACACGACACGCGACACAAAGGCACCGCAAGTCGCGCAACGAGCAGTGCCTTTGTGTCACGCGCGATTATATCACGTGTCACGCCTGTTTGTAGGAGCCTTAATTCGATAAAACAAAAGAAAACCGATTTTCTCAACTCATACTTCGAGTAACAAGTAACTACCAGCGGTCGTTGACCCCCAGGAAAAAACATCAAATATTTTTATTTTTCTTCTTTCGCCTTCAGAGGTTCGCTAGCTAATTTAATTTGACCCTATACAGGGTTATTGGTAAAACATTAACAACCTCATCATTATGAACAACTTTTACTACGGGACCAAACCTGAAATCGCAAAAAAAAAATATATATATACGGTCGAATTGAGAAACCTCCTCCTTTTTTTGAAGTCGGTTAAAAAAAACCAGCTGTTGCCTACATTTTGACGAGTTATACGAACATAAATGTAGGGAACAGCTGATTTTTTAACCGACTTCAAAAAATGAGGAGGTTCTCAATTCGACGGTATGTTTTTTTTTTTTTTTGTGTGTTTGTTACGCGATTACTCCGCCAATTGTGGACCGATTTTCAAAATTCTTTTTTTGTTCGAAAGGAGATACTTCTGAAGTGGTCCCATTATCATCAAGTTGAAATCTGATGAAAGGAACCCATGGAAATCGATTTTGGAAGTCGGTTTTTTTTTTCGTTCTCTGGAACACCTTCTATGCTAAGAGTCCCCCGACTGCCATATGAATTTATCTGTTTTAATCTCGTTCATTGATATATAAAAACCCGTCTCGTTACATAAATTCTTCAAGTCGGGGGTTTTTAAATTATTTTATCCTTTTTTCGAACATAATAATATGAAGCAATGGATTCAGATCGTGACTGATAGCGTTTTACACAATTAAGGTGCTGATACAAACGTTCAAGTTCATACACCCATCATCGAAAACACAAATCTCCTCCGACATAATTTCGATCACCACCATTATTTCCGCGAATCCGTTGTACCAGCTAAAGGAAATAGCCGAGACGAGTTCGATATTTATCCAGTTACGTTGAAAATACGATTGAAGCTCGGATTTCTTAGCCGAGATTAAGGACTGTTGTAGTGAACGAATCTGGTTTCTAATAAGTCTGGTATTTGTTGCTGGATTAATGTTTTCATGAGAATGGATGAATATTTACCCTGAGCTTTAATCTGTTTGGATTGGAAAGTAATATAAGTTTAGGTTTCCTTCGTCTAAAGCATTATCTCGTCCTTTATGGGATTTTGAGGCGTTATTAGGACTAGCTCCATTTCAAAGTGCTTTTTTAATATCCCTTCTTTCAAGGACGTTAAAGTATTGGCTTATATCGGGCCTTACTTATACCTACTTGTGTATATCCATGTTGGAAACTCCCATAGCATTATCAACCTATAATGTTGCCACTGTTGGGACAAATAGGCCTCCTCACTTTAAGAGGGATGGTTGGTGATCTACCAGGCGGACCTGTGCAGGTTAGCGGATGTCACATATCTTTGAATTTTTCGTTCTAGGAGAGGCCGGTTTCCTCACGATATATTCCTTCACTGTGTTGAGAGCAGTGATGGGATAAAATGCACAAAGTAAAGTGCCATCCTGCAATAAAACTAAGATTTTAGCCTCTAATGCACAAGTAGGTATCTGTTTTGTTTTTCCTACTTCAAGATTATATTCAGCAAAACAAGTTATAGCAAGACGAACAGCCATAAGGGCAGTGCTCAGTAATGAAATATCCAATATTATTTATTCCTCTCTCTAAGTGAGAATTGCAAACCAATCAAGCGTTAATGGTTGCGTGCATATCTGTGCAAATTGTTACAAGCCATGGAGAAGATATATTGCAGTAATAAATAGCAAATAAGAATTAGATATCCGTTACTTTACTGCGACTACACACGATATTATTACGCTTATCTCGGTATGGCATGAACCCATTTCTTTCAATAGTAAAACTTTTAGGACCTGAAAGCTGAAATAACTAGGAAATGACACATGACATATCTAACCCTTTTTTTTTGCGGATGGGAAATCATCAAATGACTCCTCCCGCTCTGGGTGGAGCGGAAGGGAGTGTCAGACTCTTACTGACTAAAACCCACCCGTGTTCCTTCCTTAGCCCTTTATGTTCCGGGCCAGCGGTAACCCTTTCGGACAATCCCGCTGACCCGGCAGGCTTCGGCCCTAACGGGCCCTTTCACATGATGCTGACATCTCTTTGAGGCGCGCGTCGAACACGTACGCGCCGTCCGGCATGGGCCTGGTCCTGATCAGATGGTGACCTACATATCTATCCCTCTGGTTGTCATGGAATCACATCAGCACGTGAAGCATGACCACATCTATCTTTACTCCACGAAGAATAACCATAATATATCATTTTCTATACCAAGTGACATTTCTTTTCTTTATTTTTGACATTGCGCCCTAGAAATCTTTTTACAATTTGTCATTTTGTGTTTCGTTTCTGCCGGGGTCATGGTATGCGTGCAGAACGGCTAACAATAAATCTGGATAAATAGTCAGAGATCAACTATAAGTAGGTATTGCTGATTGTGTATCGAAAGTAAGTATTTAAATTATCCCAAAATTAATAGACACAATTAATTTCGCTATATTAAACAAGTTATAATATTATAATTATAATATTTACGTTAAACATTATAATTATAATCAGTTCAGTAGAACTGGGGAGAAATTAATCCTCACCGCTCTTATGGAGCCGAACCTAGTAATTTCTTAAAGCCGATTGCAGCATTAGTAAATTATTGTGAAATTACATCACTAACAGCTAATTCCACAAGAGTAAAGTCACAGGTAATAGCTAGTTTACTTCAAGTTATTAATATTTCCCAGAAGCCTGTACTTGTAATTTTACCGGAGAACTTATATTACCTCCTTCTCTAAGTTTCTGTTTGAAACTAGTGGTGTAGGTACCTACTTGTATAAGGCTTTATTTTACGCCGGTATACTTCTGGTGCCTTCAAAAGTCTTCGAAACTTTAGATTAAGACCTAGTCCTCACATGGTCCAGTTAATCAATTCTGATAAATTCACAATCTGGTCTGGAACTTAACTTTCCCTAATAATATTTAAAAAAAAACTAAGTTCGTATGTTTGTTAGTCAATCACGCTTTAACGGCTGAAAGAATTTAGAAAATATTTGTAAGACAGGTAGAATATACGAGTATACCGGATTAAAATATAAGGCACGGTAAATATAACATGTAGGAGTTTTGCTAGGACGTCAGGAAAACAGAAGGCAAAAAAATAGTTTTATAGATGTATAAAAAGGATTCGGTATGTCACTGTATTGAATACTCATTTCAGGTCATCATTGTGTTACAAAAGTCATCATAATCTGCCTAGACTTTTCCCAACTAAGTTGGGGTCGGCTTGCAGTCTAACCGGATGCAGCTGAATACCAGTATTTTACATGGAGCGACTGCCTATCTGACCTCCACAACCCAGTTACTAGGTAATACGATACCCCTTGGTAAGACTGGTGGTCAGACTTTCGGGCTGCTGACTACCTGTAACAACTGTCAAAGATCCACGAATGACAGCCGGGACTAACGGCTTAACGTGCTTTTCGAGGCACGGAGGGGTCACGGTATGTAAAGATGGTCATATGTGTAACAAAAGTATGACCTAATAATCAATTTCCTATTAATGTAGCTATAGAACAATAAGATTCAAAATTGAACATCAAAAACGTACACGTTATCATAATATACATAGCAAAAACTAATCTAAAATCCGTTTTAATGAAGGTTTTTATCGCTTAATTTTCACGGTTTTATTAAAACATAGGCCGCGGAACGTGACGTCTGAATTGAGTAACATAACATCATAACATAACGCCTGTAATCCCTGAAGTTTTTTTAGTCCCACGTAATAGAGTGCGAACCAGATTTTTCGCCAGTTATTTTTTAATCCCACGTAATAGAGGGCGAACCTATTGTCATCAACCGGGCACAAATGCAGACTCCAGGCTGCTACTGACGCTCCACCTGACTGGGCACTCCACCCAGACCGGTAGGGGTCATTTGATGATTAACCATACGAAAAAAAAAAAAAAAAAAAGCATCTACTGAGAAATTCTAGATCGTAAACCCAATAACACTTTGCCCGATCTGGTAACCGAATCCAGGTCCTCATGCTCAGCAGTACCGCATGCAACCACTAGACCGACGAGGTTGTCTAAATTGAGTAATATTCTCGAAATACGCAAACTTAATTCTGTTATCAGTATCACCGAATGCAATTAGTATTCATGTAGCATTTCCATTTTAGGTAATGATTGAAAACTTACGCACGAACAGTCGATAATGGCAGTTACTGACCTTTATTAAGGGGACTACATGACCTAAAGCGCGGTCTTTGTCGGACTGCGTAGAAAAGAAAGAGAAGCGCGATGACACAACGCTATTAATTTATTGCAAAATATGAAGCAATTATCTATTTACAAAAAATCTATTGTTTGGAGTAAAAAATTAAAACACTAGTCTTTTAGTATGTTGCTTGTAGAACAATCTGACAAAAAATCATAATGATTGTATGTATATCATTATGGTTTTTATTGTAAAAAGAAAGTTTTTAGAGGTATCTTCATGATTTTTTTCTATCGTATCAAGTTAGTTGTATTATGTTTTCAAGACACTATCTACCTAGGATATATTTTTGATTTTGTTTACTGTAGTCGATAATTACACTTTTATTGTTTCTAAAACTTTAGTTTTTTGTGTTTAGGTCCTGTAAGCCCCTTAATACGTTGTGACCTGTACAGAGCCATTGTTTTAGCGTATTGGTAATTCAGCTAGACTCAAATGTAGCCTAGACCTAAATTATAAATTGACGATCGTAAGTACGAGCGCGATTGAAAACAGGTCATTTTTAATTTAACCAATTCAACCATTCGTTTCAATTCACTCACACTGTAGTATAGTTTTCTTTTCTCGTAAATAATGGACATTCATTTTGCACTTGGGAACAGCTGCAAAGGCGTGGCGACTTCGAGACAGCTAACTACTTACCAACTGAAGATAAAACCGCCACGATTACGGAGCCCGGAAGTCTACTCACTAAGCACGAAGTCGAAGTTACGAGCTCTTCCTACTCTGTATCACCTACGCACATTAGATTAATTTGAGGCCCCGACCTGAAGAATGTAGGACACAACGATTGGACAGTTGCCCCTAGTCCCGAAGTGTTTTCACCCGTCCGAAATGCTTAAAAAGTGGGCGTGGGCCGTAAGGTTCTGGAGTGGCGACCGCGTACCGGAAGACGTAGTGTTGGAAGGCCTTCCACAAGGTGAACCGACGACCTTGTGAAGGCCGCAGGAACCCGTTGGATGCGAGAAGCACAGAACCGGTCAAAGTGGAGGTGCTTGGGGGAGGCCTATGTCCAGCAGTGGACGTCTTTCGGCTGAAATGATGATGAATGATGAAATGGTTAATAAATCGGTTGTAGGGTTCAGTCCGAAGTTTCCAATTTGCTTCGGACGGGCCCGCATCTCGGTCGACAAACATAATAGAGTAGGCGCCATTGATATAAGAAAGCATTTTAACAAGAAATATATTTTTATGTTTCTATGGCCGGCCCCCAGCACCCACGTCTTGGGTGTGAATAACTACATACTAACGCAAGGCAAATGGAGCGAGCAATGCTCGGAGTCTCTTTGAGGGATAAAATAAGGAATCAAATTATCCGGAAAAGAACCGGAGTTACTGACATAGCTTGCAGAATAAGCCAACTGAAGTGGCAGTGGGCTGGCCATGTTTGTCGAAGGACCGATGGCCGGAGGAGCAGACGAATCCTGGAGTGGAGACCCCGTATCGG
The DNA here is from genome assembly GCA_948474745.1 of Oligia latruncula. Classification (NCBI taxonomy): domain Eukaryota; kingdom Metazoa; phylum Arthropoda; class Insecta; order Lepidoptera; family Noctuidae; genus Oligia; species Oligia latruncula. The sequence goes on from OX419699.1 coordinate 6,916,396, forward strand.
CAAGCGTAGTGTGGGACCCTCCCTCCCCCCCCTAGCTAGATGGACGGACGACCTAAAGAAGGCGGCTGGGACAGACTGGATGCGGAGGACGGGGTGTTGTGGCGCAGTCTGGGAGAGGCCTATGTTCAGCAGTGGACTGCAATAGGCTGAGTTGATTGAACATAAGGCAAACTCGTTAATACGTAAATTATCTCAAGAATAAGAACTGGATGCACATTAAAGAGATTGTTGTTCCTTCGTTCTTGTTTATCGGCATCCATATTTAATAATATAAATGCGAAAGTAACTCAATCTGTCTGCCTGTTACTTTTTCACGCCTAAACGGATTTCGATAAATTTTTGAACACAGGTAGACCTATGTCAGGATATGGGATACTTTTTTATCTAGGTATTGCGCATCCGTGGAATATAATTCTCGACCTCCACACGGGCGTTGCCGAGGGCAAAAGGTCTCTAAGTATATTTATGTTAGGGCTTGCCGACAGTTCAACAGTCGAAAGCCTTTGTTGATCAGGAGATGAGCATACCTTAGCTGAGCTGTTCGTAGTTCTTAGCCAAACTGCGAAGAACTTGGTAGGATTAGGAAGTTTCACACACCACGTGCATAGGTAGAAAGAATTAATTATCGGTAAGGTTGTTCGTACACAAAGCGACGCAGATATTCGATAGTACGTTGAAGATGAAAATATAAGTTTTAGGATAAGTATAACCTAAATATAAGACAAAAGGGTGCCCTGACATGTGCTCATCAGTAACCTATTAATAGCCTGTGTGAGTCACGAGCACTAATATATCAACACTTGGCAACTTTCAATTGCAATTTTTTCGTGAAATGACGAATGCAACGTTTAAATACGACACTTTACATAAACCTATGGGTTCGAAAATACTATGTTCGTAATAAAGTAAAATTTCATTCAAAATTAAAGGAGAAAATTGCCTTTGAATACAGTCAAGTGTATACATACGTATGCTCGTGACTGTACATAGTGCATTATAGGTACTATATGAATAAACTAGCTTTGCCCGCAACTTTGTCTGCTTGACATTTGTTGTTCCCCGACCCAACCCGTCGCATCGCATCGGCTGCCTACTTCGTTTTCGCTTAGCGTACTGTCTGACTTTTTATATTTTTGTTTGGCACCTTAGGGTACTAGCGTGATGCTATATAGCCTATAGCCAATAGCCTTCCACAAGAATTGGGCTATCAAATGCAAAAAGATACTAATAAGCTTGACAGGGGATAACTTCTTGTCTAAAAACTCATCGCAGGAAATCGATGATAGGATGCTAATCGCATAAATGCTTTCGCCTCGTCGTTTCAAGCGCTACCCGCAACCGATAAGCCGAAATTCTAAACTTATACATATACTGGGTGTAAAAAAATTAACCTTACAAACTTTAAGAGGTGCTTTAGACCATCGAACTGAACAACTTTCTCTATGGGACCAACTCTGAAATCACGAAAAAAAAATCAGCTGTTCCCTACATTTTGACGAGTTATACGAACATAAATGTAGGGAACAGCTGATTTTTTTTTCGTGATTTCAGAGTTGGTCCCATAGAGAAAGTTGTTCAGTTCGATGGTCTAAAGCACCTCTTAAAGTTTGTAAGGTTAATTTTTTTACACCTTATATAATAGCTGAAATCCTTCGACACTCACATCTTCACTTTAAATAACACTTAGGTTCTTAAGTGGAAACAACGGTCGGTGTGTGTAGGGTCGTCGACCCCCAAACGAGCCTACGCAGCAATAGTAGCCGCTAACAAGCCTGCTGAGTCGCAAAACTCGCAGGTAAAACTGGCGGAAAAACCAAAAGGGGGTAAACGGAGCCGGTCGAAACCAAACCCTGGGATTGGGCCTTGATGCCTGAAATAAATGGATAAATAAGTAATTCAAATAACACAACCCCTTCGCACAAAGCGCAGGATTTCCTCCATAGCGAAAGATGTGACGCTGCCAACTAATATTTCTCAGTGATGTAAACACAAAAAAGATCAAGTTTGCGCTCAGCATAATGCAACAGCACAACAACAATTATTTCAATAACAATTTACTTTCTTTAGTAATTCCATTTTCATTGACTTAACTCATTCAAATAACATAACCCTTCGCACAAAGCGTAGGATTTCCTCCAAAGCGAAATATGTGACGCTGCCAACGAATATAGTGATGTAAACACAAAAAAGATCAAGTTGGCGCTCAGCATAATGCAACAGCACAACAACAATTATTTCAAAAACAATTTACTATCTTTATTATGTAATTCCATTTTCATTGACTTAACTTATTCAAATAACATAATCCTTCGCACAAAGCGCAGGATTTCCTCCAAAGCGAAAGATATGACGCTGCCAACTAATATTTCTCAGTGATTTAAACTATACAAGTTTTGCCACTTCCGCGTAGCTGCTGCTCCAAATGGCTGTTGTACATGTGCAATGGAAACTTTAACTGCACGTTCACGATCTAAACTCGTTAATCCTAATTAAGGCTGCGACATTGGAAGCCCAAAACCAGGGTAATAGTTGCAAATTATTGTGCTTCGGGAATTAACTAGTAACTGGTGGATTGAGAGGAAATGTCTTATTTGGAGTGCATTGAGGCATTAATGATTTGGAGGATCGAAAGTTTAGGAAGTTGTTTTTGGGAATTGGTGTCTAGTTTCTGGGAGTAAATAAAAACTTAATAGCTAATCTATACTAATATTATAAAGCTGCAGAGTTTGTTTGTTTGTTTGAACGCGCTAATCTCTGGAACTACTGGTCCGATTTGAATGATTCTTTTAGTGTTGGGTAGTCCATTTATCGAGGAAGGCTATAGGCTATATAACATCACGCTACGACCCTTAGGAGCCGCGCAGCGTGTGACACCGCGGGGAACAGCTAGTTAATTAATAAAAATAACAAAATTATATCCTAGCTTAGCTTAAACATTCACAAACTAATAGGTATACCTAATAAAATAAGCGTCGAAAATATTCTCCGCATCGCTGTCGACTGGTAATGTACCGAAGAGACTGACGGCATTACCATGTTATATGGCAATGCATGCCTATTATTTTCATCACCACAGCGAGACATATGAGAGCAGCTCATAACGGTGAAGTAAAACATCGTGAGGAAACAGTTTAGTAATAAAAAAAAATAAAAAACCGGCATGTCCTAGAACCAAAAATTCGAAGACCTGTGACATCCGCCAACCCGCACTGGGCCCGCGTGGTGGATTTGGCCCACATCCTCTCACTAAGAGGAAGCCTGTGTGAGTGTGACCCAGCGGTCACACTCACACAGGCTTCCTCTTAGTGAGAATAATCAGCCTATAATGTTCCCACTGTTTTCTGTTATAGCAATGCTTAGACTCTGACCAAGGTAAAAGCCAGCCCTTAAAAGTTTATGGTATAGATTTACATCCGTTCTACTGCAATTAAACGGGTGTTTCGGCCTACCAGGAAAAATATAAATTTTCAAAAACAGAACAAAAATAAATGAATGCCTAAACTATCGAAAACTGAACACCTCCGATGTAGTCGTTGTTCCTCAATACTAACATACACGTGTCCGTTACAATAATTACGAATTACGAACGTATGTATTTCAATAAATCCTGTACCTACGTATATTTTGTTGCTGACGATCCTTCAGGAATAAAAACAAAAGAAAAAGCGGATCAAAACCGGAATGAGAAAGTTTATAGTGGATAAGACAGAGATTAAAACAAGAACAACTAGCAGGGGATCGAGGAGGGAGGGGTGGAGGGGGGGTTCAGGGAATCAGACCGGAATAACTCTTAAAAAGTCGTCGTACAATTGGGCGTAGATATACATAAAAACTAAGCTCAAAAAAACTGAAGGTGCAGATTAAAACTTTTGTCATTTACACGGATTGAGTTCATAAACAGCATCGTCATAATCTACACGATTGAAAAATGCGGTTGAATCCCAGAATACTTTACCACAACAACTCGAAGATGAATCATGAAACCACCTACCAATCGACTTTAAAATAAAACGAAACGTTAATAGTCCCATTAAAAGGCATTGTTTCACAAGCTTCGCCTCAGTGGGTCGCTGGCAATAGGAAAAATCGGCTTTACCGAGGATTGCACGTCACCGATCGCTTCTTATTTGTTCTTCCATTAAAAAATAGTTTAACAGCGTTATTTCCCGTCGCTTCGTCGGGTTCCTTCGTCTAGTCAAGCTACTAAATCTCATTTGCTCGGTCTCACCGCCGCGCCCGCGCCGGTGTGATAAATTTCCTGTAATTTATCTGTAACATAATTCCGCATAAAATGTTTTAAAAGTATACTTTTAATATACGAGAGTACTTTTCGTTTTAAGGTTCACTAGCGGATAAAGAAGGTGAGGGAAGTTGTTTATTGACTACGTAAGACTGTTGACCTTTATTCATAATTCCTCGATAGTGAAAAGTAATAGGTACATAAAAATATTAACATTTTCCTCCATGAATATTTCCACAAGATTGCAAAGAAAAAGCAGCAGCGACGGCTTTTCAAATTAAAAAATCAGGTGGTGTTGTGACGGGCTCGCTAACGACCCTCGTGGAAGCGAGAGCACTTGCGGGAATAACCGGGAATTACCGCCTTTAGCTCTAAACAACGCCCGCCCCCGTGTTAGAGCGAATCAACTAGCTTGTTTTCATAATAATGCAATATATATGTATGCTTTCATTCATTTCCATTCATTCAGCGTATAATATGTCGCGGTAAAAAGTTCGCTGTAGTTTATTTCATGCGCCCCACTTTTACACAGCCTTTCAAATTACTCACTGTTTATTATGTGCCTATTAATAAAGTTGCAGTCAAAACTATTATCCCGTTCAATGAACGTTAATTGCAATTTACATATTTAAGGTCAACGGTTTCGACACTCACGCTAGAAATTGTTTTACCCAACTCCAATTGTTAATTTCCGACATAGGTACGTTTATTTTCATTAAGAACGCTCTCGCTGTTCACATCTCCGCAGGGAAAAACACGAATTACGACTTCATCGATTCCCCACAAATTGTAATTATATCCTAACTTTGAGTATATTTACCGAACAACATAAATATTCATTGATACCGCACCTAATTCACGTGGAATGTGAATATACTACGTAAATAACTGCCCTATATTAAGCGAAGAACCATTAAGAAAATGGGGGAAATGGAGTCGTCAAAATTTATCGATGTCGTTACAAGCCAACACGCTAGCACAGGAACTAATAAAGATCCCGTCACCTCGAATGTAACTAATTAACTGTTAAGAGGAAACAATCACTAAGAAGAACTAACGAAGTTGCTTGATGGAACAAGACAAATGAAAGTTGCAAAGGTCAAACCAACCGGCGCGGCGGGGCAATTATAAACAGTGACGCCGCGGAGCGGAAGAACTTAGTCTCAACTTCGTAACTTGCTGCGTTATTACATGTTAAATACAGAAATGCCTGTAACACACGGAGTATACAAACATAGAAGCTGAAACCCCCAAACGAATTTATAGCAGCAAATTCCAATTCTTTGACATTGCTCGATGCTCCAGCGAAAAGAGATTCATTGTCAGCAAAAGTATTATGGACAAAAGTAGCGTAAACTTCCTCTGAATTGACTTAATCGGATTAACTACTCCGACTAGATTATGCGACACAGAAGTTTTCATCGGCTCTGCAGTAGTTAGTGATTTTTCTGTTACATCACCAACTTCACAAAGACAATTGCAATAAAACTTGGAAATAAGAACTGACTATGTTCGAACTGTACCCAGCCTTTGTGACGTAATCTGATGTTCAAGAAACCGAATACCCAGACATAATATAAGGTCTACTTAGGACGAAGTTGAAGTAAGGTCATAACGTTTGTTGTCCTCCGCTCTTAGTCATGCACGTCGTAAGTTTTACTCAGATTTTACGTTATGTTTACCTTACCCTGATCTTCACATAAATGAAGTGGGCGACGTCCTACCTACTGATACACAAATAATAGTGTCATAATATCTGGAATTGTGTCCACCTTTAAAAGACGTTGTTCTGTTTGGATGAAAAAGGCATCAAAATGTATTTATGCAACCTGTTTTATATTTATGCTTTATGCGAACTAATTGCGTGCATGCAATTAGAGTAATGAGCATGAGCATATTGTACCAATTTATCAATTGTGGTCCCGTAATTAGTGGGTACTGCGCAGGTAACTAATATATTAGTGCAATTAAACGTATCCTGGTCATCGGCCAGGTCATAACGAACGTAATTGTGGCGAATTAAGCTCATCAGTTTGTTACCCAGCTAAACGATCCCCTCAATTGACTGAGTGGAATATTAAATGACACCCACACGAAATACTAATCAAACGTCTAGCGAGACGCGTCTAAGTAGGCGCAATAGAATTTATCCAATTTATATGGTAGCCGTCTGGAGCGATTGTCGCATTGTCTTATTGATTTGTGTATACAACAAAAAAAAACACTTTTCATCTATAATCTTTTAAATATTCCAAAATACAATTTTATTTACGAACCGCAAATGAACGATTCAAAGCTCCAAGTAAAAAACAACTAAATACCTTTGTGTATTCCCTATCCACCCTTCAAAATTTAGTCAGCAAAAATATAAGAAAAAATAAATCGAATTCCCACTAACAAAAATATTCATCCTCATCTTATCATATTTTTATCTTCAAGACAAACGAATGTTCCCACCCAGCCAGCTCCTAAATACAATATTCTTGTCAGATAGGAAACAAAAATTATTTGTAGTTCCTTAGGAATTACAACCAAATGGATTTATTGTTACATAAAAAACAAAAGATCGGCGTCGTAGAAGGAAATTCGCCAATATCTCAGAAAATAAGCCAAGGGTGCAATTTCCTTTTGGAAACAATCACTCAAATTGGGTCAAGTATGTAGGTGAACATTTTACACCCGCTGTGTTTGATGCCAAGAATATAATTATTACGATATAACCTAATTTTGCCATTTGGCATGACGAGGGACAAAATACATGGTTCTTGAGTCGAAACAGCGTCTTAATTTGGCCGAGATCACACAGATCCGATTATATGAAACATACTTCAATGCCAGAGAGCATTGACGAGAAAGATGTGATACTGTTTGAATTACGAATGCCTCTGTTTGGAAAAGTTGTGTAACAGAACAACCAATCAAGAACGGCGCCGTCTTTTGTTCAGAGACCCAAACAGCGAGCGGTGCCAAAACGGCAAAACCTCTTTTCTACGTAGGCATAATTACAGTTAACCTAAAGTCGATATCTTGCAGAAGCTTTAGACAATCGAAAGCCCAACAAAATGCTTGCGGCCACCCCGAGCTCACGAGAGGTATAAAGCCACTCAGTGCTTCTAATATCTCGAACCGGGGTGGCTGAGCACATAGTCGTTTCAAGCGAACTATGTTTACCACAGTTTTAGTAGGGAAATGGAATATAAAATTGACGATCCCATAGAATTGGATGATTCTGCGAATTGAAAAATGTTGAGTGCTATTGGAAAGATATTACAAACGATTTTTTGAATGGGTGTGGTTGTTCAACAACCTTTTGTATCTATGAAGTGTTTGCTTTGCTAGTGCAATGAACACACACAACATATGAAAAGTAAATATACAAACATAATTACTTGGGAATGGACTATTATTCTAGTCATTAATATCGTCATTTACTCTAATCAGACAGAAATAAATACCAATATGAAAATGATTCTGTAAAAACTTATCACATAAACAAATAATAGCTGTCTATTTTGAAACATAGCAAACTCCAGTAGGTACGGTTCGAGTCTAAAATCATATTGGTGAGATCTTATTGTTGAGCCAGTCGATATCAACCGTGGCGTGTTGCCAACATCGGTGGCTACATCTCTTTGGAGCTGAGCGACGCTGAAAAGAGTCGATCTTCAAGTCAGCCGTCTCCACAAACAGATGTTACTCAGCGGATTTTGCGCGAAACAAAAAAGTCTCGTCTCTTTGTAAATCCGTGGCCATTCTACATATCTGTGAAGAGTTGAGGCAGGCTTGAGTGCTCTCTAGATCGCCCGCGTAGGATTTAACGATGTCAGACTTATCGATAAGCTCTATACGAGGACTTCGAAAAGAGGTTTAACTACCTATAGATATATCGCCTACCTGCGAGAAGTTTCAAGTCCTTTTAGTTTAGCGAACTTTACAGACAACATTGGCGACTTAAGTTACCTACCGATAAGTACAGATGGACAGTTCCCCTAACTTTAAAAACGTTTACAGTCTAGTCTCAATCTCAATCTGTCAAAAATACAGAGGTATTTTTGACAAGTTTTTGACATTGATTGTCGCTGACATTAGATTGCGACCCGATTTTGAACGTTTTTAATTACGGGAATAGGCCTTCTGATATATTATCTGTACTTATAACTTATAAGCAAAGAAGATAATTTTCGATATTCATATTATAATTAAGTAATATAATAATATGATTGTTTTTATTAAGCGAAAACATATTTTCGATTAATTGAACATTCAATAATTGAGCTCTAGTTTTGTGTTAATTGTGTCCTTTACAATTTGATGAACAGTATAATGAATTTAGTTAAATTGCATATTTAGATTGGAACAAAGTTGCGGTTTATGAATCGATATCACATTTAAATTTACATATCGTCGACCGTAGGTTCAATATTAAGGTAAGGGACAAAATACCCAAAATGAGTTGAGTATACAGTTTTGTTCAGAATTTTGCGCTCTTTCGAATGGTGTATATGAAAAAATTCTAGCTTTAAAAAAATGTCCCTTACCCTACTGATTTTTGGATTCGAATTTCGAATCAGCCCCATAATAACAATGTATCTGAAAAACTATGCAATATAGCAACTTGAAATGGTGTAATTACCGCCGCCAATCCACTTCAATTATGGTAAGGGTCTTCCCAATCAACGAATTATTCTTCACATATTTTTTCAACAAGACCTTTACGCTATTTTTTCATTGGATTGGATCCAACGTAGAGATCAATTTAATGTAAGGGACATTACTAACAAAATACGTTGGTGTAAGGGACGTCTATTTTCTTAAATAGCTAACTTATTTAAATAAATGTTACACAGGTAGATAGAGCACTAAAATACAAGATTATGTGTGAAATCAGATCCGAAAAAGGTTAATAACAAAAAAAGTTATAGGCGATTTAGTCCGAAAAAAAACTTTGTCGGCCTCTCCTGAAAAATCATATCGTCGACCGTTAGTAGGTTCAATTAAGGTAAGGGACAAAATACCCAAAATGAGTTGAGTATACAGTTTTGTTCAGAATTTTGCGCTCTTTCGAATGGTTTATATGAAAAAATTCTAGCTTAAAAAAAATGTCCCTTACCCTACTGATTTTTGGATTCGAATTTCGAATCAGCCCCATAATAACAATGTATCTGAAAAACTATGCAATATAGCAACTTGAAATGGTGTAATTACCGCCGCCAATCCACTTCAAATAAGGTAAGGGTCTTCCCAATCAACGAATTATTCTTCACACATTTTTTCAACAAGACCTTTACACTATTTTGCATTAGAGATTGGATCCAACGTCGAGATCAATTTAATGTAAGGGACATTACTAACAAAATACGTTGGTGTAAGGGACGTCTATTTTCTTAAATAGCTAACTTATTTAAATAAATGTTACACAGGTAGATAGAGCACTAAAATACAAGATTATGTGTGAAATCAGATCCGAAAAAGGTTAATAACAAAAAAAGTTATAGGCGATTTAGTCCGAAAAAAAACTTTGTCGGCCTCTCCTGAAAAATCGTATTATGTCCCTTACCTCAATTGAACCTACGGTCGACGATATTATGTCCCTTACCTCAATTGAACCTACGGTCGACGATATAGTACGGACCATGACATGGACCATTTCAGATGTGCCCAAATTTGGAGGCCAATTATAAAAATGCGCGTAGATGCATGATTTCCTCGTTGAAATTTTATACTATTCGTTGGTTGGTATAAATAACAATTAATTGGTAAATATAGTTATTTTTGTCTTCTACAATAATAATAAAGCGATTTTTTATTATTTATCTATTTATTTAGCAATAACCGTTCTTCTGATGCATGTTTAGGCAAAAAAGCTCACGGAGAGCTGATTTGAGAGCTTCTAATTTGCAGAGTCTGTTGAATATTATCCAACAAAACAATTTTTCTTATATCATAAATTTTTATAATAATAGAATACATTTTTGTTTTATGCCTTATAAATAAAGAAAAATGACTGGACCTAATTCAATTTTCTACTGGAAATATCTCTGAATATCTCCGAACTTCTACATCATTTTCACGTAGTATTTATACTAAAATAGTCTCCAATAATAATTGCTTACACAAAATCAATTAAAAAAAATATTGATACTTTGATTTTTTAATAAATACTTAAATTAAAAGTACTATTTACGGTCCCATTAAAATAGATGGACAAACTTTTAGAAATCATTCAGACCACCAAAATAAAGACGATAGTAAAAAAATACATAAGAAAAACTATGCGTTTTTCTTATATATTTTTTACATACAAGAAAAATAATCAGCTAATGAAAATACACTAATGTGCCAGCAATTTATTATTTTAAGTCAAAATAAAATCACTTTAATCAGTGTTTTTTTTTTGCTTGGATATCTTTGTTTAGACGAACTGAGCGCTGTGTTCATCTATTTTAATAGGACCCTGTATATTTCACTGTGCCGGCAATGCGCGCTCGCCCTGGCTGGAGGCCTTAATTTATTGAGGCATCCACAGGCAATCCCGTTTAAGCAGACGACAACCTCTTTTGCTTATGAATGACTAATTACTCCATACCTAGATCGAGCCTGTCTCGTGGAGTCCATGGGTGGTCATCATCTGCCTAGCCTTTTCCCAACTATGTTGGGGTCGGCTTCCAGTCTATCCGGATGCACCTGAATACCAGTATTTTACATGGAGCGACTGCCTATCTGACCTCCACAACCCAAATACTGGGTAATACGATACCCCTTGGTAAGACTGGTTGTCAAGACTTTCGGGCTTCTGACTACCCGTAACGACTGTCAAAGATCCACGAATGACAACCGGGACCAACGGCTTAACGTGCTTTCCGAGGCACGGAGGGGTCACGGTATGTGGTATTGCCATATTATAATGAAGTGCGCATTACATTAAAACTGATGGATTGTTACAACCGAGAAGTGTTATTATTTTGAAGTAATTAACACTGACACATTGTCTATATTTAAAACAGTAACATTAAAAAAAAAAATAAAGAAAAAATCAAATTCGAGGAATTCAAAGGAATTTGATTTTATCCTTTATTGTTTTAAGTTCACTGTACCATTTCATTTCTTGGACACTCCGTCATTTGATGTTCAAGTCAGAATTCTGTCTGCTACTTAAATAGTCGGTTGTGACATAGTGAAACATTGCCCAGTTTTGACAACATGCCCAAAGGAATTACACACTTTTGTTTATTTGAGGAGATATTTTCGGAAACCACTTTACTAGCAGGGAAGAACTTTTGATCTTACGAACCTGACTGATGTGTTTTGTTTTACACTTTGTTTCAACTTTATGCTTTTGTTTCTTAATAAGTAGATACTTACAGGAAGAGACTGAGGTTTCTACCCAATATCACCCAAGCCATTTGAAGGTTCACTTTTGTTTCAGTATAATCAGTCTATACTGTTCCCACTCCTGGGACACAGGCCTCCTCGCTGTGAGAAAGAATGGGCCATTATCCACCACGCGGGCCCAGTGTGGGTTGGTGGATGGCACATGTTTTCGAAATTTTGGTTCTAAGCCATGCCGGTTTCCTCAAGATGTTTTCGTTCACCGTTTTGAGAGCAGCACTTTTATTTACTTCCCACAAATTGATTTAGTTGCCAGAGGTGTAAAATAAATGTGAAACAAAACAAAGCTGCTTCGAACCGTTATTCATTTGTTTTACAAATTAAATGGACTAGTAACATAGAGCAACACAGGCCACTTCGCCGGTGGCCTGTGTTGCTCTATGACTAGTAAACGATATTTTAACTTGTAAGATTGTTTAAAATTCGAACGATACTTTAACTTGTAAGATTGTTTAAAATTCGATCTCATTTTAACCGTCGTCATTTAGGAATGCAGCCTGGCAACACTGGCCGTTAAGTGTGTACACAGTGGGCCACAAGGCCACGCGGAACTGGTCGACATTAAACAGCCGATCGCCTTCAGATCACTTACACTCACTGGCATACCACGCCATCAGGAAGATAATGCCAACTTGCTTTGTTGCCCTTTGCAAACTCGTACGTACCTGGAACAAAAAATATTGTTGTTATTTAAATGTTATCTATACAAATAATAAAGCTGGAGAGTTTGTTTGTTTGTTTGTTCATCTGAATGCGCTAATCTTGGATCTACCAATAAGATTTGAAAAATTATTTTTACCTTTGTTAGCCCATTCCTAAGGAAGGCTATAAGGCTATTTATCATCACGCTAGGACCCTCAGCAGCCGAGCAAAAACAAAAAAGAAGGCTGAACGAAAACGCAGTAATAGTGCAGGCAGGCGATGCGATGCGACGGGTCGGGAAACAATAAATTTTACGTGGACGTAGTCGCGGGCAGAAGCTAGTTAAAGATAAAGCTTGTTGTAAATGAAATCTTTTTTACTGACGATTTTTTGCCTCCTAGCCTTACGTGACAAACTAACTTATTTAACTTGTACATACATAACTAACCGATAATTTTCCCACTGCTGGGACACAGGCCTCCTCTCAGTGAGAGGGAGTGAGCCGTAATTCACCACGCGAAGCCAGTGCGGGTTGGTAAATATCACGTGTCTTCGAATTTTTGTTCTAGGACATGCCAGTTTCCTCACAATGTTTTCCTTCGCCGTTTCGAGAGTAGTGGTGATGAAATAATTTACAGAACGTAAAGCGCTTGACTGGGTTCGAACATACGACCTACAACTCGTAAGTCGCGGCCGTTACCACTGGCTCACCACTGCACTCTATTAACTTGTACAGACGCCAGCACATCAAGCTATTACAATCTGTTAAATTTCTTTAATAGCTTTTCAACTTTATTGCTAAATTATAAGGTCCAAAGTTGATTGGGAAAACTTGACAGTTTCGGGTAGCATGATGTGCTGGCGTCTGTGCCTATCATATACAGTGTGAGTCTTCATAATGTGCACATATTGAAATGAGGGAAACATAGCTTAATTTTATCGACGGAAAAAATATTTTAAAAAATTTGTAATATTTTTTAAATTTTTTTTGCTGCTGTGACCCCTGTGTAAACAATCGCCCCTCAATTGAGAATTACGGTTTTTTTTTAACAAAAATCTGATATTTTTTCATCAATTTTTACAATAATTGTAAAATTACTCAATAAAAGCCCCGATTACCTACCATTTTTTATTACTTTAAATTATTCTCCATCGTATCAGATTTCTAAACGTAAAAATACCATGTTTATAACTCAATCACAACATTTCCTATCAACTGTTAAAGAAGCCTTTCTTTAACAGTTGATAGGAAATGTTGTCATCATACTTTAGCAGGTAAAGATCCTTTTAAATATTTTTTTATTTTTTCAAATATTTTTTCCGTCGATAAAATTTATGTTTCCCTCATTTCGATATGTGCACATTATGAAGACTCACACTGTATATATTTTTTAAAGCACCTTACCAACATTTACACGGTAAAAAATGTAACAGCAACCGGTTGTATTCATTCCTCAATAAACTTGACCCATGTAGACTCTAAGTTGCGATTAAAATACCAGATACATTAAAAAACTAGGTCAGACCCATTAAAGTCTAAAGCCAACAATTTAACTTAAAACACCTGCGAAGTTATAAACATGAACTGGAACTCTATTGTTTAAATGTTAGCAGAATGACCCAACGTCTGTTTTTTTTCTAATTACGTCCCTAATCGCCTCTCAAGCACGAGATTGTGGGTTCAGATCCGGACAAGAATCAATGTTACTTTTTTAATTCATATTAGTTTCTATGTTTATCTGGGACATCATTGACATCGGTGAAGGAAAACATCAAGAGAAACCTGGAGTTGTTGTTGATTTATGCCTGAAATCGCCAACCCATATTGAGTAACGTCGAAGTCAAATCATTTATTTCATAGGCACTTTTGAACATCACAAATTACAATAAAATAGAATTGATTCTAGTCGCCCTATCCAAAAGGTAGTATTCGAACTGTGTGTAGTGTACCTACGGGCAAGAAACTCCATCTTTACTCTTTTAAAATGTTTTAATAGGTTTTGTATACATTCAATACAAAATTAGCCTACCACAAAAGGTAAAAAGAATTAAAAAATAAAGCAATGACAGGTAAATCAATTATATGATAGATTACAAATATTGTAAAAGTAGATGATTTTCCTAGAATTGTCACAAGTGTGTGAGTTACTGTAGTCACAGAATTTAAAAATCAACGTCATAAAAATTAAAAAACCTTCCAACTGCGAGTCGGACTCGCCGAAAAAACGTTTCTTTTACTTACCCCTTTAAATTTTAACTTTATTTTATTTTTATTATTTGTTGTTCTAACGGCAACAGAAATACATCACTTGTGAAAATTTCAACTGTCTAGCTATCACGGTTCATGAGACACCGCATGGTGACAGACAGACAGACGGATAGTGGAGTCTTAGTAATAAGGCCCCATTTTTACCCTTTGGGTACGGAACCCTAAAAATATAAATTAAATTAGCAACCAGTTTGATTTTGTCTATAGTAAAGAGTAGAATAAGCGGTGTGATCAATACTCGTACATTCTCTGTATGAGAAAAGGAATCTGCCCTGTGCCAGTGGGACAATAATAGGCTGGTATTACATGTATAGAGGTAAGAGGAATAAGGTGTAAAGCTCACTCATACTCCATAGAAAAGGGAGGATCCTCCGACCAGACGGTGTTGTGTCTGGTGGGCAACTGCCCGATGATTCATGTCGGGCTGTTGTATCTATGCTAGTTGCGCGGTAAACTCTGCTTGCGCGATGCAGGATTTGCGTGACGGCAGTATGACGCGTTGTTCGCATGTTGCGTTGCGTTGTAGATACCGCTACACATACATGATGAACTCACGCCTTCTTCGTCCCATGGGGGTAGACAGAATCTACAGAACGCCACCTGCTGGTTTATTAAGCACTTTATCATGGCCACGCCGACTTTGCGCATTGCCTAGAAATAATAGAACAGAAAATCTCCTAGGTTTTCTTTTTGTACAATACCTAAGCAACACGGATAACTAACTGTGCCAACCACCAATCTCTTATGGAAAAGTGTTAATGGTAGAAATCTAACTTAGAAAGATGTATTAATGATTCTAATGATTATAATTCTCTAAATATGTACCTGTTATTGTCGCGAATCATATTTTGATCAAGATAGGTACAACCCGACACTGACCTGCAAATTGCAAAAAACGTAAGAAAAATTGAATTTCGCGGTCTCAACTACCCATTCACCTTAAATTGGCGGGCTATCCTGACGCTTTCTCCCTAGGGAACTATCAAAACTTTCCTCAAACATAAATTGTAACTTTGTTAAACTTCAACTGAAAACGTACTCACCAGAGTCAGTTAAATCTTTTTGTCCGGTAAAACGTATTTACAACTCTATTTAGAAGTCAACTTTAATGGACTTTAAAAACTTTAAAGTCCAATGCATTTTACTTCGATACAATGAAAAAAACGTCGATAGGAATTTGCATTGAAACTTGACCAATGCTTTAAGTAAAGATACTTTTCCAAGTTTATCGATATTTATTACGATTTTATTAAATGAAATATTATTATGATAACATTTTTGACAACTTTAGTAGAATTTATTCCATATTTACTCTAGTATCACCCACTTTATAATTCTCCTACCCTTATGCCAATTTATTTGGCGTCGGCGCAGCATATTCTCTTGTTCCATCGATCTCTATTAGACGTACCCTGACCCTCTTTCTAGCCATATTAACTTTCACACAATCTACCCATCGTTAATTTGATTATCCCACTCTTCCCCAGCTCTTATAGCCATTCCCATTATAGACAAAACTTGAGTCATGAAATTAACCTGATTTGTCTTTATTTTATTGCACACAGTTTGAGTGGATAAAAAGGCTATTCCAATAAATTCACCTAAATTTTTACTTGCTCAAAAACAGCAGGGAACAACAAACAATGCATACAGCTCAAATACCAACAATTCACACGGGAACACGACTAGAACGATCAATCAATGAACCAATGAAAGGTAAAACTCCAAACTTCTGCTTTACCGCGGCAGCAGAAACTTTTAAATTGAACTTGTTGTTTTTAAAAGAACCAATACAATGATTTCTGATGCTACGCGAGACCTTCAATCGGTGGGAAGTTTGCTAATCACTGCCTACCTAAACTGGCCAGGAAGGTTTTGGGATGCGACTTTTAAAATGAGAATGATGAGAATGTCTCATCGAAGAATAATGATTAATGAATTATTCTTATGTAAAACACTATTGTTTGGATTCATAATACAGGCTGTTTGTTATATTTAATGGTCGCGTTTGATTCTTGGAGAAAACAGGAACAAAATTTATATTGTTCCTGATTTCGTCAAGTAGTCATAATTGCTTTGATTAATATGCTTTACTTCTCACAGTGTTGGATATCATTATAGGCTGATTATGTATAAGCTAATCTCTAATCATATATAGTTTGTTCCAGTACGAGAGAAAAATCCGAAAATAACGGTACATCGCTTATTCAACAACGTGTTTTATTTTTAATACACAGGTACCGCACGCAATTAAAACCCACGTTAGTGTCAAGCTATGATGTCATGCAATTCAATGGCACTGTTGCAACGCATGATACGCAGAACAAAAAACAAGTGACACACGATTACTGAGACACTTTCTAAATTAAGAATGAATTGCTAATTTTAACATGCAATGATGCAGTACGCAGTAATGGCCTAGATTTAAACTTTGTAGTCGTTATAAAGTAGCACGAGATATACTGGCAAGACATATGTCGTTAACAATCAATCAGCCTTATCCCGACCATATTGGGGTCGGCTTCCAGTTTTGCCGGATGCAGCTGAATACTAGTATCTTACATGGAGCGACTGCCTATATGACATCCACAACCCAGCTACTGGATAACACAGTCATTCCCCTTAGTAAGACCGGTTGTCAGACTTTTTGGGCTTCTGACTACCCGTAACGACTGTCGCTAACATTGTCGATTATTCTATAGAAGATGTGACAAAATTCACGACGTCTATTATATGATCATCATCATCAGCTTACATAGGACATAGGTCTCTGCAATTACACGCCATTCAACTCGACTTTCGGCAACTCTCAGCCAGCTAATACCCTGCAAAGATCGTTGCTCCACCTAGCTTGTGGGCGTCCTGACTAACGTTTGCTGAGTCACGGTCTTCAGTCAAGATTAAGACACGTCTACCCCAACGGTCATCGGTTCTACGGCTAATATGGCCGGCCCATTGTCACTTCAGCTTTATTCTGTGAGATATATTGTCAATTTTTGTTCCTTGCCGGAAGTGCCGGATCACCTCGTTCCGGATTCGATCCGTCAAAGAGATTCTAAGCATAGCCACAAAATATGTCACAAGTGATGTCACAAATACTCCAACATAAAATACAGGAATTTGAACTTCAGAATAAGAAGTAATATCATAGTTTCTGACACGTTCTTATTGTGTGAAACCTTTTCCCTTTCCTTCGAGTATTTGCTTTCCAAATGTTCTCGAGGTGATACTTGTCACAAGGTCAGATTATTATTGTTGGCACTCGTTCGGTTTTGAGGATATTTGCCCTTAGAATACAAAAGAACTGCACGATTATACATTTTGATCTAAGGAAGTTCCGTTACATGATAATACATAGTTCTTAAATATTTATGATCATAATACTTGCTTCCGCCCGCGGCTTCGCCCGCGTAGTATGTCAATATAAAGTAGCCTAAGTCCCTTCTCAGGGTTCAAATTATCCCCATACAAAATTTCATCAAAATCGGATCAGCCGTTTTGGAGATAAGCCGGAACAAACAGACCAACAGACAAAAAAATTTAAAAGAGATTTTTGTTATAAGTACCTTAAAATTATATGCATTTACTAAAAAGCTGTTATTTTGACATTACAAACCGACACTTATTTATTTGTATGTATGTAAAATGTATGATAGAGAAGATAAGAAGATAAGGATTATGAAGCCGCTGTTGCTGACTTGCCTCTCGATAGAATCTATACCATTATAAGTATCTCGTTTACTCTGTCAACAAAAACGTGAAGAAGTCTGTAGGAGCCTTTGAGAGCTTCCACGGTTACAAAATAATACTTTTGGTATCTCAAGGAAATTATGTTTTCCTTTTTATTTAAAAAGTGTGGGCGACGGGCGTCAAAATCTTCAATAGTCTTAAGAAAATCGAATAATATTTTATTTCAAATCAAGATATTTTTATTCTCATCAAGCTTTGCTATATCTATTAATATTTATACAAATAATAAAGCTGAAGAGTTTGTTTGTTTGAATGCGCAAATCTCTGGAACTACAAGTCGTATTTGAAATGGTTTTCTGCATTCAATAGCCTAATTCTTAAGAAAGGCTATTTAATATCACGCTACGACCATTAGGAGCCGAGCAAAAAGAAAAAAATTCAGAAGACAAAGTAATATTGCGGGAAAGCGATAGTATGCGACGCGCGACGCGGTGGGTCGGGTCCGAAATTATATGGACGAAGTCGCGGGCAAAAGCTAGTTGATGATTTATCATAAACCACCACCACCTCACCTACCGCCACCTATCTCCTATCACCTTTAGGTGCACGAACGAAAATAAAACGTATTTCCCGGACGAATGGTCTTTCAACCGGGAGTGATATGAAGATTCGAATGACGTTATTGCGACGCACGCTATTTCGAAAAAAATTAAGAGTGGTACGCCAGTTCGAAAACTCATAAAATCGAAAACCGCTATATCGAATGACGTTGTCGCGAACACGCTGATTCGAAAAACTGTTTGAATGGTACGCTAGTACGAAAGTCTTGGCATTGAAGTCCACTGTTGCGAATAGCCTAATATTCCAATCTGAATTTGTCTGAGGATCGAACTCCTTTCTGTACACCTGTAAACGTATTGCAAAATTTCAGGATGATCAGTTCAGTGGTTTAAGCGTGAAAAGGTAAAAAACAAACTTACTTTTGCATTTATAATATTAGTTAGCCACTAACGTACCATGCTGTAGTACTGTTCAATATGGTAGATTCATAATTATATTCACATAAATATCCTCCATCTCTAAATATCAATTTTGCTTGATTCAGAAGAACACCCAATTTACGTGGGAAGATAACCTAACCTAACCTAGATAACCTTTTTTATCAATTTTATAAACATCGAAGCCACTCCTTCGACTTCACACGATCTTATACAGGAACGAAAATAACAAACATCAATTTAGCTTGATTCGAATGAACGCCCAATTTACGAAAAAAGATTTTTTGTCTATATTTATAAACATCGAAGCAACACCTTCAAGTTCACATGACAACACGATAATATAATAATGAAAGATCTCAAGACTGGGCCTTTTTGGCGCAGCCGTGAGGCACACTTTCCTGCTAATTTCTTACATCGGACTGCACTTTTTATTTTTATCTTTATTTTTATTTTTATCTGATGTACGACTATGTATCTGACTATCTGGTGTATTGTGTGTCTTTTAGTCTGTGCTAAATAAATGTATTTTCCTTCTTTCTTCTTTCTTTCAAGATCATTCGTCACTTAACTTTGAATTATGAACACTCACATCTTAAATGAATCTTTTCTAAAAATAGAAATCTCATTTATTTATTAAACACTATAATTGTTACATATCCCCACATAAAACATAAAGGACAAACATATTTAAAACTAGTAGCGCGCTGCAGTTTTACCTGCTTAAGTCGCCATCCCGTGGGAATGCCGGGATAAAAAGTATCCTACCTATGTCCTTAACCAGGACATGGTCTACTCATGAGTCAAATTTCATCCAAATCCGTTCAACCGTTTTAGCATGTAATCGTAACAAACAAACATACACAAATCAAATATTTTCTCTTTACAATAATACTAGCTGCGCCCCGCGGTTTCACCCGCATAAGTGTCGATCCCGTAAGAATATCGGGATAAAATCATCTAATAGATGGACTTATTTCAGTCCATTGAGATACATTTTGGTCCGTCAGTTAAAATGAATGAATGAATTATTGGACCGATCCCAGCGTGGTTAAACCAGACTCGTATAATCGAATGAACCCCAAGATTCGCACTATGCTAAAGCGACTATTGCATATCAAGGAATAGACCGGGGGCGCGGTAATGGTATGGAAAACGTGCCCTTGGGATAGGTAAGGAGCATTCATATACTACTCAGACTTAACAATAAAAACTTTCATATTTTTAGAACCAGCGAAGTGATTACGTAGCACACTATCAGTAGCAATGGCTTTCATTTTGACAGTTCAACAACATTCATTGCGTTATTTACGTTGTTGAGCAGACAAATTTTTCGAACATAATGAGCCTTTCCCTAGTAAAACAAAACACTGCGTCTTAGACAAGAACGGTAGCAGGAAACGAGAAAATAGAAACACGTTGCAAATAAAAGGAGCCTCAATAAAACCCAGACAGTCGTAAGATGGATTTCTGAAGCTATTGAAAAACAAAAAACTAACGAAACCACATCTAGCTCTGCGCGATTTAAAAATACACTGCATCTAAAGCCTTCAAATAGGAGCGCACGTGCATTTTCTTTCCGACAATATTCAACATATGCGGTGAATATATCGAGAGAAAAGCTCATAGGGGGCCGGCGGAGCATGCGTAGCTCATACAAACGTAATACCAAAATAATTTGTAAATCAAACATATTCATAATGTAGTGTGTATTTATTCCGATTGGATTACAGAATATCTAGGTTCCCCAATTCCCCAATATATATCGTCGACCGTAGGTTCAATTAAGGTAAGGGACAAAATACCCAAAAATATGTTGAGTTTTGTTCAGAATTTTGCGCTCTTTCGAATGGTGTATATGAAAAATATCTAGCTTAAAAAAAATGTCCCTTACCCTACTGATTTTTGGATTCGAATTTCGAATCAGCCCCATAATAACAATGTATCTGAAAAACTATGCAATATAGCAACTTGAAATGGTGTAATTACCGCCGCCAATCCACTTCAAATAAGGTGAGGGTCTTCCCAATCAACGAATTATTCTTCACACATTTTTTCAACAAGACCTTTACACTATTTTTTCATTATAGATTGGATCCAACGTAGAGATCAATTTAATGTAATGGACATTACTAACAAAATACGTTGGTGTAAGGGACGTCTATTTTCTTAAATAGCTAACTTATTTAAATAAATGTTACACAGGTAGATAGAGCACTAACATACAAGATTATGTGTGAAATCAGATCCGAAAAAGGTTAATAACAAAAAAAGTTATCGGCGATTTAGTCCGAAAAAAAACTTTGTCGGCCTCTCCTGAAAAATCGTATTATGTCCCTTACCTCAATTGAACCTACGGTCGACGATATATTGAATGAAAAATGATGTCTTTGATCAAATATTTTTGCTAGTCGTCTTACAATGGACATGGTAATGTAATAGTAACTATAATATTATCTACTTCTAAAAGATACTGATTTAAAGACGAGTTATGAGAAAAATAAGTTTTCTATAGAAACTTGAAATTCCTCATATCTCGTCTTTAAATCAGTGTCCTTTAGAAGAGGATAATATTATAGTTACTATTAAATTACCATGTTCATTGTAAGACGACTAGCAAAAATATTTGATCAAAGACATCATTTGAATTATCTATGATTAATGATTACAATTTGAAGACTGAATAGAAAATCGTATTAAGTACTTATAAGAAATACCAAATTATTTGTGTTTATTCTCTGTCATATTGGGCCTTTTCAGAACGTTTCTATGTATAGTTTGTTTATTTAGCTTTATTTGTAATTGTATTATATTATTGTGTTGTATTTAGTAGTTACTAGCTGCGCCCCGCGGTTTCACCCGCATAAGCGTAGATCCCGTGGGAATATCGGGATAAAAAGCCTATATCTTAATCCAGGGTGTCAGCTACCTCCATAATTATTTTTATCAAAATTGATCCAGCAGTTTGAGCGCACACACACTCTTACAAACTTTTGCGTTTATAATATTCGTGTGATTGGATTTTTTGTCCGTCTACTTTGTCTGAACAAATAAAACAAATGATACTTATAACTTAGAAATAAACTTTCTAGGAGACTCAGTTGACATAATGTCTTTTGAAGAACTAAATCTATCGAAGTATATCTTTTTCTTTTGTGAGAAATTTCAAGTACTTACGAATGATTGTTAAAAAGAGAAAGTTCCTTTGAATGATCGAACAAATTAGACCGATAAATACGCGTAACGACTTTCAATTTCAATACGATCTATAGAAAATAACATTTTTGCTTTCTTCGTATTTCTAAAGGGCATACGTACAACTCTTGGAGCCTATAAAGGTTTATATAAGCACTAGTTACGCCCCGCGGTGTCACCCGCATAAATTTCGATCCCGTGATTTCTAATATAATAATTCAATCATGATTCGACAGCCACGTGGCGCCATCTATTATCATAATAACGTTATTGTTGTTTTCCTCGGGAACAGCAATTTTTTTCGGGATGTTTCATCCCGAAAAAAATTGCTGTTCCCTTTGCTGGCCCTTTAACTCAGATATAAAGAAGAGAAAAGAGTGTCCGTGATTTTCTTGCCCGTTCTTCTCCATAGGAACCTACTACGCTATTGGAATGGGCAACTAGCTTCATCTTTCTGACTGACTGACCCCTTGACAATTCAAAAGTAACTGTAATTGGTTTATTTGAAACAAATGCTAGCCGTCTTACCTATTACAAAAGAGTTCTAACTTTAGACCTAGCCTAAGCCTGCGAGACTGTAAGGTATTTTAAACTGTATTCCGAGGAACGTAAAGTTCTAAAAGCAAAATTGATAACTTAGACTCGGGTTTAAAGTCAGCTTTTGTAATAAGAACTTTAACTTTCTCTGAATAGAGTTCTAAATTTAAAAATGGCTCGATGGTTTAAACCTAGGTCTAAAGATAAACCTAGTTTTGTAATAAAGCCGTTTGAGTTTAAGTTTGATAAACGTTAGCTAATTAATATCAAACACTACGTAATTCCCTAGTCTTTTAGACAATGGTACTGTCTTTTCAATTGTTTATTGTATAAAACGATTGTTCTTTTGTTACATAATCAAATTAAGTATGTACTTCAGTATTTGTATAACAATAATAAATCAATCATAATAGCTGAAAGATTTTGTTTTTCAAACAATCGACGTTATTTTGTAACGCGTACTCTATGTTACGGGGTTGGTTTCCGCACTTAGTCCTTCAAGTGGACCATTGTGGGTGAACGCGTACTCTAAGGCGTCCTGTCCTGCACACATGTCCGGGTGCAGCCGAACGGCAAAATTTAATATATGTACAATGTGGAGCCAACAATAATAGGACAATAAATTAAAACACCGACAGTACTGATGCATAAGAGTATTTTGGGACTATCAAAGAAATCCATCATTGAACTATAAAAATATTTTTGATGGGAAAAAACCATTGAACTCGCGACACTGTTACCGTAAGCGATACCTCTGTTTTAAGTTTTGGCCATTATAAAGATATCAACGCGCGGTACATTTTCTTTGGGAAGAATGACCTTCAAACATATTTATAAAATTACTATACTTTTTCAAGTTTTCACTTCTGTCGGCACTCCTGGAGTGCCACTGTTTCTTTTTAAGCAAACTAAATAGTAGTGATGGGCCGACTCCGAACATGGATTTTCCAATCTTCGACTAGTGACTAAACTATTGGATATAATCGGTTGAATTTTCGTACGCAGACTGGGGACGTCATTATATTATACAGGGTGAATTATATCTAATTTGACGTATTCCTTAGAGGTCGTGGTAGTGTTACCCATTTGCACCAATTACCTAAGCGAAAATTCACGGGATTCGAGAAACACCATTTTTTATGTAATTTTTAAAGTTTCCCAGAATTCGTCACTAAATAACAGTTTTCTCTAAAGTCTCAAATTGTATGGCGTTCATTGATATTTCATTGGGTATTCACAAACGCTAGACTTTTCAAAGTTGCGATGCAAGACTGCCGTTCAAACGTAAAGTTCTCTTATTTCAAAAAAGCAATTTTATTCCTAGAAAACGCAGACAAAGTAAGAAAGTCTAGAGAAACAACTCATGTTTAAAGTATCAATGGAGCCCATTACACTTCAATAAACTGAAAATGACTTTAGCACGACTCCATTCACCCGTTACTATGTTACTGTAATTGAAATTGTTAAGGCTTCACTTTATACTTTGTACACCCTTATCCATATATTACTATAATAATATTATAAAAAGTAACTCTGTGTGTCTGTCTGTATGTTACCTTTTTACGCCTAAACCACAGAACGGATTTCGATAAAATTTGGCAGAGAGATAGATTGCATCCCGGGGAAGGACATAGGATAGTTTTTATCCCGATATTCCCACGGGATCGACACTTATACGAGTGAAACCGTGGGGCGCAGCTAATTGTCGAAACAAAAGATGGATTGGTAAAAATTTTAAGGACAATTCACGTAATTAAAAACGTTCAAAATCTAGTCAAAATCAACCAAATGTCAAAAATGTAGGGAAATTAGAGGTATTTTTGACAGATTGTGACTGAGATCAGACTGTGAACGTTCTTAAAATTACAAGAATTGCCCCTAAGATTGTGCATGACATAAAACTAGATAAGATGACATCATTATTTGTTATTGCAAGCAAGAAACTTCTAAGCGCTAACTAATCAGAAACACAAATAAATTACGTCACCAATCATACAACAATAACTCAAATACCGCATTGCACAGCAGACCTAATAAGAAAATGAATAGCCACTTACGCATTGGTGGTATAAACATTTAATTTATATTATAATGCAAGCGACAATACAGCAGACACCAACGCATTTCTCATAACGCTCCCGCTGCGATTCAGGACAGCACAAAATTAAGTAAGTCTGGACGTGAACTGCACTATAAAATCCTAGACAGTTATTCAACTATGCTAGAAAGATACAGCACTATTCGAACTCAATAACCATATCTCATTCACAAAGTCGATTATAGGACTTATCTTCGACACTATATATACGATGATCTTAAGGTCGCCAATAGGCAATATGCAAGCGGAACGCTGCAGGAATTGCGTCGTCTACGCAAACGGTTAGATAACCCAGTCACTCCGTTACGTCTCAGAGCCCATATAATAGTAAATTATAACTTGGTTCCCTTTCACATACGAGCAGTAACGTGAAACTGTTCCGGGAAAGATATATCTGTCGAACATTCAAGTTCGCGTGATTCCCACCACAATTCTGTGGTAAAAGAAGATGGCTGAATTTAACGGTAGACTTTTGTTTTTTAATGTGGAGAAATGCTCATGCATTCTGCACCGACCGGCCATTCGCACCCAATGAGATACAGAATATACAGATTGAGAACACGATACATTTATAGCTTTGCTATTTGAAGGTATCCTTTGAACAGATTTAGTGTTGTGTCTGTTTGGAGACGGTTGGGCGTAAGACAGTGGTGATGTGGAACAAAAGAATTTTAAGGAAAATAGAAGACAGTTCAGGCTTCCGGGGTCCGTACCCCTTAGCGTGTAGTCGCTTAGTTTTTAAGTTTTAAGGCACCACAGAAAAGTCCGGCTTAGCAGCCGACGACTTCATAGCGTGATCTGCGAGATGGGATATCTAAAATTAATATTCAGGCTTAATACATTTTGTACCGTAGTACTTACTCAAAACTGAAAGATTTAAAAATATATTCAATGAATGCATAACCGGCATGTCCTAGAACCAAAAATTCGAAGATATGTGGCCATCTGCCAACCCGCACTGGGCCCGCGTGGTGGATTACGGCCCGCTCCCTCTCACCGAGAGGAGGCCTGTGTCCCAGCAGTGGGAACATTATAGGCTGATTATGTTATGTTATGTTATGAATGCATAAACGGTAAGCAATAACGATTTTATATTATTGTATTGTATGACACGATCCAGCTTTGTTCGGAACTGTCAACCGTAGCCAAAGGTAACTAACAGAGACGCATCCAAGACTTGACCGTGACGCTGCATATCCCTTACCTAATCGATCGACCTTTATCATAGTAGTCATTTGTTGTCCACACAAGTGAGCGTACCCAGCTGACGTCAAGATATATACTTGTCTACGATGTACTAATTTCAAGTAGAACAGCTTTCTTAGAACAGTCTTGAAACATCTTCGTAAACCGACTACTAATCACTATACCTTGTTCAAAAACTATTTGACGAAAATGTAAACAACTGGATCAGAAAACGTACCTACCTGTACCAATTTTTTTTGTTTTTGTGTGCCAATTTGTAGTGTCACTTACAAATTGCGTGCTTTGATTTGATTACCTATTTGAATGCTTACCCGAAATTGTATAATTATAAATCACATAATTACAATAATCGTCGATGATTCTACAATTACAAGTAAATAATGTTATTCGAACAATAATTATTGGAAAAAATTGTGAAATACAAAGTCGAAACCTTCTAAATACAGATTCAACACATTCGTGTTACTAATTCTCTTTGGTAAGTGATTGATGATTACGTAAGAATTTGACCTGGACAGGGTTTGTTTAACTTTCATGTGGTACTTTTGGAACCGATCATACTTTGGCATCACTATGCAAATCAGTTGAAATCAACTAGAATAAATCTCGTGAGTTTTCTAACTCTATCGTGATTGCCCATAATGTTCACGATTATAGAATAGTTCTCTTTATTATGTACACCATATAAATTACAGACATAATTATAGAAACTGTACAAAGGGTGACTTAAAAATGCGCTTATTGTTATTATGACTTGATAGACGACCTCATCAGCCACAGCTTAATGTCACAATAACATCTCTCGAACCGACGCAGCGTGAAAATAACACCGATTTACATATTAATTGAAAAATCTCACTCGGTTTACGTTCCAAAGCCCGTAATCCGCATAAAAGAAACAATTTTTGATTTCTGTTTATACTAGGAATCGATTAGTTTGCGTGCACGATGCTGATATGGCCGCCGTGTTTGCTTTCCATTTTAACGGTACAGCTTATTTTAATTACAAGAGTAATGAAGGGAGAGCCATAAAAATAACATCGTTCAGTAGCTAAGTCATAAAGTTGATCAGCCTCGAGATACGTACGTTTGTCAATTTTAATGTCCGCGTTAACAGCGTATCGCATTACATTATCTTCTAATTTATTCCGAACATCAATTATGTAAATGAATAAAACACACAAAACAAATATTTCTTCATCTTTTCGGAATATAGAATAGAAAAGAATAGTCTTTATTATGTACCTACACAATTTTGCAAAGGGTGACACAATGGGCGGTCTTATCGCTAAAAGTGATCTTTTATAGACAACCTTTGGATGGATTAAAAATGGGAAGGAGAGACAAATATTGTAGGTAGTCTGTGGGTTCCATTACATAATACAATAAATACATACCTTACATTAAGTATATTATACTAATTTAAATAAATACATAGGTACATATATTATAATAATAAACATGAAACAGGAGCAAAGAAAATATAATAATGTTTTTTAAGGAGAGAGGAAGTGCTAATAATAAATATGTTATTATAATAAATGTAATTGGTGCTTATTTTACAATCGCGAGGGACTGCACGTGGAAGGAAAGTTGGAAGGAGAGTTGAAAGTTGTGGAAGGAGAGTTGAAAGTTGTGGAAGGAGAGTGACCTTGACAATATACCTTCGGAGTTTAAATCAACATACCTACGATGGAATGGTATAGCTCCTTGTATGAAACCGTTAAGTATTCATGCTAATCTGAAGGAGCTATACAACCTCTACGATTAATATTCACACATGAAAGGGCCTCAGAGGGAAAGCTAGCGATGTTGCCCGTGGGAAATACAGCCGCAACGGGTCATAATTTCACTCAACATTTTACATCTCACAATTTATATTTCAATCTTGTTCTTCATTCGTTTTCTCGGCCTATCGTAAAAGTTCGGTCTACTTCAAGGAATCATCCAAAACATGGCACGTTTTTTAGTATCTGCGGCGCGATTTGTGTTTGGCCAATTCGACCTTTAGACAAAACTGATTTACACTGCATGTTATTTTGGGTATAACTGGCGCAGTGTGGGTGTACATATTCTCTACCTAACCCTTCGGGGTTACAGTCGTGATTTCATGGTATGTGTGTTAAGATATTTTGGGTGTTTTTTTTTATTTTTGAGCAATGCCCTGTGATAACGGCCCCGACTTACGAGTGGTCGTGGGTTTGAACCCGGGCAGGCGCTTTACTTTGTGTAAATAATTTCATCAGCACTGCTCTTAAAACGGTGAAGGAAAACAACGTGAGGAACCCGGCATGTCCAAGAATCAAAATTTCGAAGGTCACGCACTGGTAGATTTCCTCTCGAAGAGAAAGGCCTGTATCCCAGCAGTGGGAACATTGATTATGGGTTTTAGACCGGTAACTGCAGATATCACAGAAGATCTATTTAATAATTCTCTGTTCACAAGACATCAAGTCGGTGAAATAGGCTGCCAGACTGTTTGTATAATTTTCGGGCAGATGATAAAACATTGTCAAATTAAATTCCCAAAGGAATATAACAGAAATACTCATAAAGCCCAAGAATATGACATAATAACAATTTACAGCTGGTTCACAGCGGCTCATGTTTTCCGTTAAAGATAATAGCTGAAACTCGAGTGAAATGCAAACTGCCGAACATTGTGACCCAGTTTTGGGTCTCCCGCCAAAAACTAATCACAAGAATGTCCTTCATTATTATGCTCTGTTCACTTCGTGATCAAATTGAAACGTTATTAATTGATATTGTTAAGGGCTTACAGGACAGAAACAAAAAACGAAAGTTTTAGAAACAATAAAAGTATATGATCGATTACAGTAAACAAAATCAGAAAAATATTTGATATTCTTCAGGATATATGCTAGGTAGATAGTGTGTTGAAAACATAATACAACTAATTTGATACGATAGAAAAAAATCATGAAGATACCTGTAAAAACTTTCTTTTTACAATAAAAACCACACTAATATACATACAATCATTATGGTTTTTTTGTCAGATTATTCTACAAGTAACATACTAAAGCACTAGTGTTTTAATTTTTTAGTCCAAATAATAGATTTTTTGTAAATAGATAATTGCTTCATATTTTGCAAAAAATACCAGGGTTGTGTCATCGCGCTTCTCTTTCATTTCTATGCAGTCCGACAAAGACCGCGCTTTAGGTCCTGTAGTCGCCTTAATTCACTTTACTTGTTCTCTGCGTGAAATCTATACATACATACAAATAAATAAAAGGAGATTGATCAAAAGTAGTGTATGAACCAATAGCGATACTGTTGTGGTATTTCTGTGGGGTTACCTCAACTATACTCTTGTGCAAAGTGGCATCAAAATCTGACCCATTAGTTTTGAGAAATATAATATTTTAGAACTAGCTTCTGCCCGCGACTTCGTGCGCGGATCCTGTTGCATAAGCCAGCAACAACCGGGTCGTCAAAATCGAAGATCTGAAACGTCTGATGTCGAATTCTAAGAGCCCGGGGACGGGAAAACAGCGTGATGCGCGAGACGATTCGAGACGTTCCAGATCTTTCATTTTTGTAAGTCAACAGGAAATGCCCATCAGACTAAACAACTTTTGCTAAGACGTCATTCCTATATGTTATAGTGTCGCTGGGCTTTGGAGTTCCACAACAGGTGTTCCAGATCTTCAAATTTATTCTCACAGCAGAAAATGCTCTTCACGTGGAATATTTTTTGCTATGGCACCATTTTTATTATATATCTCTTATATTTATTTTAGAATACCTACACATTTTTATGCTACATTTTTATTTTAAAAACGTTTTAACAGGTATTTCTGGCTTTATAATACTTAATTATTGTGTTTCTCTGCTAGACAAAGTCACATGCAACTTCGTTTTTTTTTTTAACCGACTTATTCTTTTCCGTCATCCACGCGAACGAAGTCGCGGGCACAGCTAGTAAGGAATAATTTTATGAACTGTCATCTCGCTCTTGGTAGGTAAAAAATGCGCGGGTCGAATTTTGTGGGGTTGCCATAAAAATCCTAGATGAGTATTACAGTCCCCCTAAAATGTCCCCTGGACGATATTAAGTTGACGTGTTACAAATTGGACGAATGGGAGGTTTCAATTTTCCTGTCCCATTGGGAACCCTAAATTGTGGCAAGCTCATGTAATTTAATGAAATTGAAACCGACGTATTAAATATGTAAAGCAACCAGCCAAAAAGTTTTGAAAACTTACATAATATAAAAATAGCCTCCTGACCGATTTCGGTCACGGTGGCCAATCTCAACGGAAATTAGCCAGATACGCAGGAGATATTATAGTGCACAAATGTGTGCGCAAACACAGGTGCACTCTCTGTTCCTTTACTCTCGTAGTCCGATGGGACGGCAATCCGACACGAGATTACGGCGCAGGAACAACGGCATTACTGTAATTTACTTTATTTTAATTGTATCAGTAACATAGTTGTGAGTTTATTTTTATTATTTAGAACATTGTATGAGGTTCATGGTTAGGTACTCTCAATAAAGAATTCAATTATTATTTTACGTGCTTTCCGAGCCACGGGGGTATTAAACCGCTAACATCCAAACTCCGGGCTGTTACTAAGAAATTCCTAATGGAAAACTCAAAATTCCTAATGGAAAACTCAATAACACTTTTGCCCGACCTGGGAATCACACCCAGGACCCGACGCTCAGCAGTCGTGCTTGTAACCACGAGACCAACGGGGCAGTTACGAACAAGCATAATACGAACTTTCTCAGTCCCCGACCGTTGGTCTTTTATTAAAGAAAAGATAAGATAAGATAAGTCTTTATTTGCTATAAACATGGTATAAAGGTGTTACAGTCTGGTTTTTGTATATAATGTCCACATGTTTAGCTATACACAAATTGTATCAGTTGCATGCAAAATAATTTATAGGTACACAATTTAATAATAATATATAAACATTCAATTCGTCATATATCACAAACATTTGCATTAATTCAATTCAATTAATAATAATAATAATACCATATTTTATATATATTACATGTTAAGGAAATCTTTAATGTCATAAAAGTTATGTCCATTCAGCCATTTATATAATTTGCTTTTAAATGAGTTCGTATTATTTAGTAATTTTAGTTCGTTTGGCATTTTATTGTATATACGTACACACATCACAAGGCAGCTTTTAGCATACTTGGCTGACTTAGGATTATCCTTTAATACAAGTCTGTGTGGATCCCTTGTTGGCCGAGTGATTACTTCATACGCTTTTTTGAACAATCCCTTATTACTGTACACATATTTACAGATTTCGTAAATGTAAAGTGACGGAAGTGGTAATAAAACTAGCTTTTTAAAAAACGGTTTGCAGGACTCATCGGGTTTAAGTCCACAAATGGCCCTGACGCATTTTTTTTGTGCTTTAAATGCTCTATCTTTATCTGTACTGTTTCCCCATATAATGAGCCCGTAGCGTAAAATGGATTCTATATATGCGTGGTAGGTAGTTATTGCCGTTTTTCTATTTGTCACGTTTTTCACTTGTCTGAGAGCGTAAGCAAATTTATTGATCCTAAACCCTAAAAGGTTAGCATATTGAAAATAATTATCAATGATGTGCATAAACACAGAACCGGTCAAAGTGGAGGTTCTTGGGGGAGGCCTACGTCCAGCAGTGGACGTCTTTCGGCTGAAATGATGATGATGATGATGTTGGCAGAACTAATATCCGTTATTCATACTTGAGTAAACATAGAAATATGTACAGTCAACAAAAGAGATAAGTATGCAGGATCGTCGGATATAGTTGAAGTTTAGTAAGAAACCGATGGATGTTCTGGACTGAAATTTAATTTAATAAATGAGCTGTGTGTTTTCTATTAATAAAATTAAATTTGATTCGAGTCGAGAACATCCATCGGTTTCTTAGTAAACTTCAAGTATCCGACGCTCCTGTATACTTATCTCCTGTGTTGACTGTACCTATCTATATTGCAATAGACATAAATTAAATAAGTATTGAACACAAGTTAATTGCAGTATGCTGGAGCTGCCATTATTGATTCATCGAAGTCATATATTATGTACAGTCAACAAAAAAGATAACTATGCAGGATCGTCGGATTTTATTGAAGTGTATTAAGAAACCGATGGATGTTCTCGAATAAAATTTAATTTAATTAATAGAAAACAAACAGCTCATTTATCAAATTAAATTTCAGTCGACAACATCCATCGGTTTCTTACTAAACTTCAACTATATCCGACGATCCTGCATACTTATCTCTTTTGCTGACTGTACCTACGTACATTATGTAGGTATACATGTCAAAGGCATTCTAATCTCGTTATCAAACTCTGCGAATGTCTAACACATACTCGAGCCACAAGGCGTTTAATTATAATATTAAACGGTAGGAACATTGAGGTTACAAACATACAGTTCTCAAATCGACCAAGGGTTACTAACATTAATAGCACAACAATCTAAATTAAGACATTAAAACGAAGAATTAATATTATTAAAACGAATAATTAATATTATCAAAACGAATAATTAATATTATTAAAACGAATAATTAATATTATTAAAACGAATACTTAATTAATATTATCTATTAATTTGCATATTTTCTACGACTCATCTGCAAACATTACAAGATAAGATACTACTAAGTACCATTAATAGGTCGAAGACCTTTTGTCAACCACAGCCATAGATATCCGACCACAGCTGAAGGAAAAAAACCACGCGGATATCTATGAAAAAAAACGGTATTATGAACCAACCAAAGATCATGGCTGTAATGGATGTAACGCACTTGTTCGGCTCGGCACTATTTGTTGAACAACAAAGCCGACCCGAAGTAATTACTACACATACTCGGATCATGTGAACCGGTCGAAGTGGAAGTGCTTGGGGGAGGCCTATGTCCAGCAGTGGACGTCTTTTGGCTGAAATGATGATGATGATGATGACTCGGATCGTGCCGATCGGCAAAGTCAGTTCGGCAGCTACCGTCGCGTCGCTGAATCATATTCGGGTCGCTCGGCACAATTCGAGCAAATCGAGCAAAGCTGAGCGGCTTTTCCCGAGCATATCTTTAGGTAGTCAATTTTGCTGCCCCAATGAGCTGGATCACACTGAACCGAAAAAGTTTTTAATACGCCCAAAAGATGTGAAATCAAATAAATTGAACAAATTGTTCGATGCTTACTCGCCAAGAACAGACGGCTATTAAAATTTCCAATCATTGTAATTTGCGCTTTGCCGACAGAACATAAATCCGATATTGTCTGCGAAATTAATGAAGTTCGGTGCCGAAGCTGATAACGGCGAAAAGGGTATTAGAACTTTTTCCTTTCTGCGTTAATACCAGTCAGCTCTAACATGTGAGGGAGATGACAGATTTTTGGAGGGTACTGAAGTCGTGAAGCCTCTGCTTTATTAAAAAACAAAGGACTACTATACCCTTGCTCTTTGCTCTTATTGAATTCATACTTAGTTTGAAAATTCCTTTAGATATTCAGAAGTGTGTGTGTGTGTTATTTGCTGACGCTACTCACCTTCACGCACACATTCACAGCGTGTTTGTATACTCGGTTACCACAAGTAAAGCACGCGTCGCTTGGTGAGATAAAATACGATACATAATAGTATCTAGAACATGTCATGGTAAGTAAGATTAGCCAGTCATCAATGTTAATAGGAGGGTTAACGACCCCGGGTGCTCACTTGAGAAGACCCTTCATTCACTGATTAAATTGTAATTAATTAGCGAAACAAAAGACAGCGTCTTCCAAGCTTTTCAAATACAAATAATATAATCCATTTAAGACTATTTAGACGTAAACCCACGTAATCAATCACTGAAGCAATTTTTGGTGATTAATTTTGCAGCATTCATGCACAAATCCAGTTTAATCCTGGGCTTAAAAGTTCAGAATCCTCTTGTACCCGTTTTCCGGACCTATTCGCCGAGAGAGACATCAACGTAATCCCGTCAAATTAAAGTATAAATAAACAACACGTTACCTCTATGGTTTAATCCATAAAAGCTAGACTTTTGAACGTTGGACGGTTGGACCTTTCACTTTTGATCTAAGCGGACAAGCCTTTCGTTATTCGCTCTAGTTGTGCATGAAATTTTTAATAAACAGAGTTTGGCTGCCGAAAATAAAATACAGTTTGAAAGAAAAAATTGCGTTTTTTGTTTTACATTGGACCTAGGTAATCCTATCTACCTTCATAAAATAGAAAAACTGAACGGTTTATTAAGTACTAGCTGCGCCCGCGGTTTCACCCGCGTAAATGTCGATCCCGTTGGAATATCGGTATAAAAAGTAGCCTATATGTTAATCCAGGGCTCCATACAAAATTTTATCAAAATTGGTCCACCCGTTTGAGTGTGAAGAAGCAACAAACATGTGATTATCTCTTTGTGTTTTCATGATATACTTTACTAACCTAACGGTAGGTTCATCGAAAATTCCATAAATGCTAAGGAGAAAACCCTTCTCGTATACTCTTATGCGGGCCATTCACGATCAAGTTCACCGTCAAGTTTGCAGCGGACTTGAAGCCGCGTCCAGTAAACTTGACGGTGTATGGCTATGGGTTTGACGGTGTATGGCTATGGGTATGCATGATAAGTCGACTTATCATAGTTATCATGCATTCCCGGACGGTGAACTTGATCGTGGGTGGCCCGCATTAGGTTTTTATTTTCTCTAATTTTTGTTATCAAATTATATTAATTTTGTTATCTCAAGTGCGTGCGGCACCTCCCCACAGACAATGGTCCCCCACCTTCTATCCTGGGCCGCATGAACGGAGCTCACGCAGCTGAATTTTGGGCCAAAGATGTTTGAACTTTTTGCCATTATACACACTAAGAAGAAGAATCTGTCATCATTTTATAATATTTTTTATTTGCCATTTATGTCCCACTGCTCGGCAAAGGCCTCCCTACTCTCTATCCACCTATCTCCAGAACTGCCCATGACCAATCTTTTTTCAAAAGGTGTCCAGCTCATCCCGCCATCTCCGTCGTACAAGCAAATAATAATATTATGGAGCACGTCACGAAACTATGGAAACTAAAAACTGTAAACTATAATAATTCTATTAGTAGATTTAAAAAACAATAATTTCAAAGCAAATCGAATCAATCACCGTGGAAACGGAAAAAGTTATTTAAACTAATTTATATATGATGACTTGCCATAATTCACCAAACTTTTAATTACATAAAAACAGGAAAACGATCGAAACTAATTAAAACTTCATAAGTATTTACTTACTCGTTATCAAGTATTATTCATGAATATGTATGGACGTACCAATGCGAGTACAATCCATACGATTGTACAGACATCAAGCTACCCGAAACTATCAAATTTTACCAATCAACTTTGAACCTTCGCTAAGGATTAAGTTGAAAATCTATTAAATAAATTTGACAGATTGTAGTAGTTTGATGTGCTGGCGTCTGTAAGTACATTATACTATTTATTACATCGATTTATCAATCACTGAACTTATTCCAATAAAATTAATTATTCGAAGCATTTAATCATGCAGCGTCCCGTTAATTATACAGGGCATTGACATAGTAATATGATCTAAGTAAAGCTTGATTATGTGCAGTAAATTATTCGAAAACAAGTCAGCTTTAATACATAGGCGATAAGAACTAAATTCATAGAACTGATTGATACATTAGCTTTCTCCAGGTATGAATCAAATCTATGAGCTTGCCTCATAAGTGGTATGTATTTGCATTTGCCAAGTACATATGTAATTACTGAGAGATATGTACACTTACTAAGCAATTAGGGGAAGTAGCTAAGTAAGCTAAGTAGGCTGCTCGGATGTCAAATACAGATACAGTTCAAGACAGAATAAGCTGGTCACATTATTAAAAATATTGTATTCCCTAGCACAACTATAGAGGGCAACTTGCCTAATGCCTAAAGATTTACTCGATCGACGACGATCAAACAAAACAAATTAAGTCTAAAAAAAGTTAAGTTGTGTAAGCAATTAGACGATCGACATTGTATTTTGTTGATCGCCACTGGTCGTTTTTGTCGATCAATACATCAACAAGGTATGCTCAATTTTAACGATATTTATCGATCGTAACTGTTGGCAGTAACTATCGATAAAATTAAGCAAATCTATAAGAAGCTGACACATCTTATTGATCGTCAAAACACAGCATATCGAGCTAAGGCAGATCCTTCAAGATCAAAAACAAAAGAAAAAACGGATCAAACCGGAATGAGAAAGTTTATAGTGGATAAGACAGAGATTAAAACAGAAGACGAACAAGCAGGGGACCGGAGGAGGGGGGGGGGGTTGGTGGAGGGGGGGTTCAGGGGATCAGAACGAAATAACTCGTATAAATATCTTCACTGTGGCAGTAACGAGTTCCCAAACAATGTGATGACAAGGAACTATTGTAAGGCACAGACTACACTATATCAGTTTTACTCTGACAGACAGTCTTATGATTGCAGACATTTACAACAGTACCCACAGTAATAAGCTGTGACCATGAGCGCTGAAAGATTTTGACGTTCATGTCAATGTTCAATGTTCACGGAAATAAGTACTAACAAACCCACAATAATTTTCTGGATAAATATACACCAGTAAATAAAAAAAAACATTAAAAAAAACTACCAGGGCTGTCCATTTATTTTTTTAGTAACTAGCCCTGATAGTTCTTTTTTTTAATATTGTTTTCTTTAAACACTATGCGAAGTGATTGAAAAAAAACAAAAATTGGTTAACTTTTGAACCGTAAATAAATTCACCGTCATTCTCAGGGTTAAAAAGTTTGGAAATGACCTTGCCCCTATTCAATTTGATCCATACTTCCAGGGACACCCTGTATAAACGCTACAAGATCCCTATAAGAAACGACACAAAGAATTTCAAAGGATTTTTTTTTTTAAATACCTCTTTTATTCGGCTATCTGGAAGGGAAACTATTAAAATACCCACACTAACTCACCTCATTAATTTGTCACCCTTTATTTGTGCGGCCGCAATTTGATAAGCTTACACAAACAGACTGCGCATACTTCGATAATGTTACAATAATAATAAATGTTGAAAATATTTTCCTTTAATCAAACAACGTTGCTTAATAAAATATTTTGTTATTAGGGAACATGTTAATATTTCGGACTGGATAAATTGAGGGACTTTTCATCCTAATATTGGAAAATATACACGGTATATTCTGATTAAAGCCTGTAAGTACAACAATGAAACAAGTTTAATTAGAATTTGTGAAACACGTCACTTTGTTGTCGTCTACAAAGTGATGAAGATTTTACACGAAGATGTAGCAGTAAACACGATATTATATATTATTAGATTATTACGCTAACGTTCGCTAAATGCCACTTAATTATTCAAGTGTTCGGTGTCGAAGATACATAAATTAGCCCCTCTATTCGTATTATATAGGAGATCATGTCATAACGTATTGCTCTGTAATAAGTTACAGTGAACTCGTGCACAAAACTGTTCTATTATTGTTCAGAATCGTGAATAAAACAGTTTTCACCCATTCCGTAATATTAGATTATGCTACAGTTAGATAAATTTCATTGTGATTTGTAGGGTTGGCACAGGGAAGGTTTGTGACATATTTTGTTTAAACTGTAAACAATAACTGGCATAAAATAAGCAAACGAATGTTAAAGAAGGTAGAAGGTGGGAGACTGGAATACGGGAGAAATAAAGAAGGACGACGTTAGCTACGAAGACGTGTAAAAATAAAAATTCAAGTTTATTAAGAAAATCAGTGCTTTTATTGGCCCATATCGAACTAATCCCACATATTTTTGGGAAACAGTGCTGCAGGGAAATTTCTTGCGCCACTTCTTCTTCCTTGCGAAAGCACTAGGCAGTGGTGAATGGCGGGCGTTTTGGGGGACTGTCATGTAGTTAAAAGACGTTCGAAAAGTGCTGATTTTCAGCCTAATTTGAATAAATGACTGTGATTTTTATTTTTGAAATAACGTTATATGTAAACGTTATATTCAATTATGTAATTATACTAGCTAATGCGTTTCAATGCCTTTTTCTTTTTTTTAATGTAAGGATCCTTCTCCGGCACCCACACAACAACCCGGCGAACTTCGTACCGCCTCAGAATCGATAAATACAAATGTATAATAAACTGAATTATCTTCATATATTTTTTTTTTGTGAGAATCTCAGATTTTAATAGTTATTCTGCAATTCGAAGCAAAGACAAATCCAACAAATCAAAAAACATAAAAATCGGTCCAGCCGTTCTTGAGTTATAGGTAAATGGTGTAACTAACCCGACTTTGTTTTGTGTATACATATAGACATATAGATTTGTATTAAAAATAACTCTATATTACCTATACCGATGACTACGTTTCTCCCTTAACTAACAAAATAACTTATACCTACTAGTATTAAACTAAATTGTTCAAATATTAATTTGACTCTAATCTGTTGACTCAGCAAAATTATTACAGAATCACCTGTGAATGAAACGTTACGCTAAATCACGGATCGAGAAGAATTAATAGCATGTTTGCCAACAGTTGATTGGTTTTCCCTGATAAAGCAAAACAACGAACCTTCGAAGCGAAAACGTAATTAATTGGGAAAACTTAGCAAATACGACGTCGATATTCCATTGAACGAAGGCAATCAGATTAGCAAGCTGGCAACCCTAGGTGGTAAAGTATTCGGTGTGTGCGAGCGATCGTGTGCTGGCGTGCATTGTGCAAGGGCGCGAGCGAGATTGAAGCGTGCGGTTTGCATCCGGACTAACACAATGGCTGTTTCGATTAGTATCGCGATGCGATCTGTGGATGGCACAGCGACGGCCATTACACATCCTGCAAACGGTGTTAGCCTACCTGTGCCTGCTACCCGCCTGGCTGCCTGCCCGACGCGCCGATCATTCAAATTTCTATTTAACAACATCCGATAACGCCGCCATTCAATTTATACGTTCCCTGTTACAAAAATCTGTCACGTCATTCCTGTTATAGCGCTGTCCAATCGTTTTCTCATTTTGCAAAAGAAAAATGTTTTTCCCATTTCATCCAAAACGTATTTATGGTCCAATTCCTAAGTTGTAAAAGCAATCAACGTCGTAGAGGTAGTAAATTAAAGAAAGCAAATCAAGAAAGAGACATTTTTTAAACAAACTGGCCTCGTAAAGGAAGTTTGCAGACGCCGCTGAAAAGGTGATATAAGGATGAAAGTTTAAATTTGTATCAAGATCACGTGGCTCGTGGCTCGAGCTCGAGATGTCTCACTCTATCGCGTACTGCTATAAAGTCGCGCCATCTCCAATAAAACTTTGACTCGTTTGCACTTACAAGAAAATAATACTGCTTGCTTACTTTTCGATTCGATTCGCCGAGCGACGCGGCGACGTGAACGTGTTTTGGTGCTATTTAATTTACTGAACGAGTTAAACTTGAGTGGAAACTTGGTATGATGAATTTTTTTTCAGGAACGATTTCAAGATATCTGCCACGTTCGTCTAGCGGTCACAAGCGCTATAGACTGCTCAGCATGAGGTCTTGCGCGCGAATCCCAGGTCGAGCAGACTGTTACTGAGTTTTTCTATCCATAATTTCTCAATAGCGGCCTCCAGTCTTGTCCCCGGTTGATAGCAATTAGGCTCGTCCTAACTGGCGAAAGAGTGTACTATATGTACACCTCTGCCCAATCCTTCGGAAAAACAAGGCCTGATGAAATATTTATGATTTCAAGATAAGTTATACAACACAATCTTACACATTTTAAATCTACATGTTTCCTAGGCTGGGTATTTACTGAAGCTTAACTTTAGTATCATCGTTCTCTGCCTACATTAGAAAAAGAGGCTCTACACTATTTTGCTAAGGTAATTTTAATAAAATCAACTTATATATTTTTCTCATAAGAATTTTTTTTTAGAAAAAACCGTTATTACACGTTTTTGCTTTTGCTTCGCAGTAGTTAATCTGAAGAAGCTTATAAATGTTCCATTAAGCGACAATAATTACTAACATTAGTCTCTAGGCGGTGGAGTAATGGCAAAATAATCAATTAATGTATGCTTCGTTAAACCATACCTGAAATACACGCGTTTATTTCCACAAGAAATTTTGAATACAGCCATACATATATGATATTTAATTTTGAATACAGCCATACATATATGATATTTAATTTTGAATACAGCCATACATATATGATATTTCATTTGAATTGTAAGTGACTGTACTGTTGGAGTACTTATTATAAATAAATAAATACAGGATCAGGCCATAATGTTCCCACTGCTGAGACACAGGCCTCCTTTCTTCGAAATGGAATGGGCTGTAATATACCACGCGGGCCCAATGCGGGTTGGTAGATGTCACATGTCTGCGAATTCTTGGTGCTAGGACATGTCGGTTTCCTCACGATGTTTTCCTTCACCGTTTTGAAAGCAGTAGCGATGAAATTATTTACACAATTTAAAACGCCTGTCTGGGTTCGAACCCACGAGCTACAAATCTTCAAGTCGGCCATTACCACTGAGCCACCACTGCTCTCAATTTTGCCAAAATTATTTCGCTCATCTCGATAAATGTATTAATAATTGGGTACCCGAAATATATACCATTTATAATGTATGACAAGAAGAGGAATATTTTAGACGATATATTGTTACGATGTTTTAGACGATATTTCATTGTAATGTTTGTGTCCCGAGGGTTGAAAAGCTCCTTTTAACAGAAAATTACAAATTGTTTTCTGTATCTTAAGCAGCGTTTAAGACTGAAGCTACAAAGGAATACTATCATACTTGGAATTACTTTAATATTCCAAATAAAAATTGCATTCATTTTGAAAGTATTCACAACCTACAAGTTGCGCCATCCAACAACAACAACCAACTCGCGTTTTATATTTCCTATGATAGGACATTTTGGCTAAGCATCGAGCATCCGTAACGTTATTAATCTACAATCCCTATTTCAAGTTAAACAAAATATCAACTTTATTTCAAGCACAATAAGTTGATTTCAGAGTGACTAGCACTATTGAAAAAGTTATTAAAACGTTTGAAGTTGTAGCGGAAACTGAACTTTATTGTGTAGGAATTAAAGTTATTTTTTTCATTAATTCATATTTGTTTACACTTTTGGCAAATAAATCGCGAACACAGATTAGCATGTAGGTGATTCCCACCACCTTATCACTCTCCTGCCCTTATACAGATTTATTTTAGGTCGGCGCAACATGACTCTTTTGTCCATACTTTTCTATTAGTTATTATTAGATTAACCCATAAGCAAATTAAGCAATTGCTTAGGGCATCACGTCTTGGGGGGCACCATAAGGCAGAAACAGCACCGAATCAGTATTT
Source organism: Oligia latruncula (assembly GCA_948474745.1). NCBI lineage: Eukaryota > Metazoa > Arthropoda > Insecta > Lepidoptera > Noctuidae > Oligia > Oligia latruncula. The sequence continues at coordinate 6,958,076 of OX419699.1, forward strand.
GCTGGCACATGAAAGGCAAGGCTGTTTATCAGCAAGATATTACAAGACCCAAAAGTCACTCTAGCTAGAGATGTGCGCCAATCTTTACAAATCGCTCGTCGTTGTTTTGGAAAAATACAAGGTGACTAGTGGATAGGAGGGCCTACAGGCGTGGATTGTTTAGGGCATCAAGTAGTCTTAATCCGGCACTGCTATTATACGACATCTCAGTAGTCACTCCCCTTCTAGCCATATCATCTTTTCTTTGGTCTTCCCCTACTCGTAGCCCCAGCCATCCACATTCATACTAAAAACTTTCCTGGCGACATTTTCCTCATTCCACCGCATACAAACCAGAAAGACATCGCAATGGAAGGCATCCTACAAGGTGGACCGATGACCTGGTGAAGGTCGCAGGAATCAGCTGGATTTAAAAACCACAGAACCGGTCGAAGTGGCGGTGGTTAGTTTAACTAACGATGATGATGATATGCCTAGTAACATGGCAACTGACTTCAACACCACCTAATATTTCAAATCATGTAACAAAGATGACACATAAAGACAGATAATAATATCACAGTTTTCACGTGCAGCCTAGTATTTAATTTAATTCAGCTTCGTCTGCGGGCCTAGTTGGCACCTCGTCAACTGCACTCGCATTCCGACGCGACTGTGTTGATACACAACCGTATTTCAACGTGCCAAAATCCGGATAAAACAGAGTTTTTAGTGCGAAAATCTTGCACGAACAAACGTTAAAACCGAAAGTTTACAGTGAAAGATTTAAAACCACGTAAATCAAGATCTTTAAGGGGAGCTTAAAATCGAAATGTTACATTACATTACTCGTAAATGCACAAGTTTCGGCGCAAGCGGACATTGAACCGATTTCCGTCACTAATTTGTAAATAAACGTACAAAGCGGTTAAACCAGTCCACTGGCGAATTCTGCTGTTGCTAAGGAGTAGTACAATTTGCGTGTAATTCCGTTCAAACTAGTTGTTTGAATCAACAATAGTTTGGAGGTGCCTATTTGCATACGCTAAGTATTGTTCGAGTACTCACTAAAATGAGGGACATAGCTCTATTGTTAGTTAGGATCTAATGTTTCTAAAGAGTAGTTACCTCAGAATATGGAACAGTTGATTTATCGGGATCCGTAGCTCTAAAGGAAAGAAAGGAACCTGTCTGTCAGTCTGTTAAAACCCTTTTTCTCAGAAATGTTTGGAGGTATCAAGTTGAAGAAATTAATATCAAACACGTGTCTACGGTCCATTGGAGCTATAAAGCAAGAATAATGAAATTTGGCAAGAAGCAAGGTCTTAACAGCACAAGTAAGGGGAAAACTCAGTAAATCGACAAGGTAGGAGTTAGGATAATTTCATCCAACTACGGAACTTTTCATTACGGTCCGACATGCACTTGGCCGGTGTTTTTGTTAATAACCCACGAAAAATCATGTGCTGAATTAATGATGCTAACAATTTGTGTGTCGACGTCCTTTATATCGTGATTTTGAGATGCGATTTCAGAGCAAAAATCTACGCTATTATTAATAGAGCAAAGATCAAAGGAATCGGCACACTGAAATAACATCACAGAAATTACCTCTGTAATCCACATTCGTCAAAGTAAGCTAATAACTAGTACAGTCAACAGCAAAAGTAGATGATCAAAATCAGAAATTTAATAGGTACTAATGAACGGAGTTCGCGTCAGAACTGTGTGGCGCCGAAGTACTACTACTTAGAATAATTACTACGTAGAATACTTTCGAATCACTTCGACGCCACACAATTCTGACGCAAACTCCGTTCATTAGTATTGATTTTCTGACTTTGATCATCTACTTTTGCTGTTGACTGTACTTTAGCTTACAAGGATAGGCAGCATCATCCTGTCTACTAACAATAACATATTGCTATCAATCCCTTTGCAAAGCGTGGTAATTGTGGCAATATTTCTTATGGCCGTTTATAGTAACATCTATTGGGTTCATGGTTAACAGGGAACATCTCTCATCTCTTAACGTAGGTATGTTTAGAGCAAGACACAACAAAAAAAAAATTTTTTGTTTAGTATTTTTGGTGGGTTGGAGAGGGGCTTGTGGTTAAGTAATAACAACCGCACGGGTCGATCGATCAGGTTAATCTACGCTTGCCGCGGTTTGTCCGTGGATGGGTGACCATCTTCACATAGGGGAGAGAGGGGCTTTTTGTAACGGGGGTAAGTAGTAACAGCTTAATAGATCAGCCGGTTATAAATATTTTGTTTCGAACGGCCTACGACGACACAAGCGCAGCCAGTACATCACGGAAGGGCGCCCAACCCAAAAATCTATACTTCATCATTTCAGCCGAAAGACGTCCACAGCTGGACATAGGCCTCCCCCAAGCACCTCCACTTCGACCGGTTCTGTGCATCTCGCATCCAACGGGTTCCAAATCTATACTTCACATCACACATCACACATCATCAGCCTATAATGTTCCCACTGCTCGGACACAGGCCTCCTCTCAATGAGAGGGAGTAGGCCGTAATCCACCAGGCGGGTCACATGTCTTCGAATTTTTGGTTCTAGGACATGCCGGTTTCCTCACGATGTTTTCCTTCACCGTTTTGAGAGCAGTGGTGATGAAATAACTTACACAAAGTAAAGCGCCTGTCTGGGTTCGAACCTACGACCCTCGTAAGTCGTGTCCGTCACCACTGGGCCACCACTGCTCTCAATCAATTTAGACTTACCTGCATATTTTTAAAAGCAAGTCGAACAACACTGTCTCATGTCTTTATCAACAATACCTCCCCCTTTATTACTTCGTTGAATGTAATCTCAAATCTTTATCATAAGCATTGTCTCGTTTGGCTCAATGACAAAACTTACACGAACTTAATGTTGGCAAATATTATCGCTTTCTATGTTGACCGTTACTTAGTAAAAGGGTTTTAGTAAAACAAGTTATAATCTTGGCGCCATGTGCCAGACAAGACAATGGTCCCATAAAGGCTCCTACAAACAGGCGCGACACGCGACGCGAATCGCGCGCGACCCAAAGGCACCGCTCGTTGTGCGACTTGTGGTACCTTTGTGTCGCGCGTGATTCGCGTCGCGTGTCGGGCGTGATTCGCGTCGCGTGTCTCGCCTGTTTGTAGGAGCCTTAACTAGTGTAAAGACACTCACGTCTATGGCATCCCATAGATTGCGATGATGCTATATAAATCTTAAGTATATGTATTATCACACTAATATTATAAAGGCGAAAGTTTGTGAGTGTGTGTGTTTATATGTTTGTTACTTCTTCACGCTCAAACGGCTGGACCAATATTGTTTAAATTTTGTATGGAGGTAGCTGACACCCTGGATTAAGATATAGGCTACTAATTTTATCAAAATTGGCCCAGCCATTTGAGCGTGAAGAAGTAACAAACATTAAACACACACACACACTCACATACTTTCGCCTTTATAATATTAGTGTGATTTGTTATGGTATACATTAAAAGTATTCCAGTTAAATGTAATTTGTCGGTCGTAAACCGAAACCACAAAAGTATGATAAAAAGAACAAAGTGATCAAAAAAACCACGACGTCAATTTTAGAGAACTTGGGACCTACAAAGGCCACTTTGGCATAATCATAAAAGGATAACATTATGAATCATAATGGACAGTTAAGGTGAATGGGTAGTGGTAGACTGCGAAATTCAAATTTTCTTACGTTTTTTGCAATTTGCAGGTCAGTGTCAGATTGTATCTTGATCAAAATAGGATTCGCGACAATAACAGGTAGGAGCAATCTCGGAAAAGTGTTTCTGGTAGAAAACTAACTTAGAATGATGTATTAATGATTCTAATGATTATAATTCTCTAAATACGTACCCGTTATTGTCGCGAATCATATTTTGATCAAGATACAACCTGACATTGACCTGCAAATTGCAAAAAACGTAAGAATATTTGAATTTCGCGGACTACCACTGTTCATGACCTAACTAAAGGTTCGTGAATGAAAGGAAAGTGGACTGTAAACACTATATAATGTGGTTCTACAAGACAGTACAAATGTTGGAGACTTGAACAATACAAGTAGGTATGCGCGCGCGTCTTCGACCGTGCTCGGTAGTGGAGTGAAGTGAAGTGCCGGCGGCGCGCGGCGGCCAGTCGGCTGCCGCGGAGTAGTCCCGCGCCGCGCCGTGTCGCGCCCTCCGCGTGTCCCCTGCCTTGGACTAAGATTCACGCCTTGTCTGCGTGAACAACCACTACCCATTCACCTTAACTGTTAAGTTAATCGTATTAAATCCCATCGGTGAAGGATGTTTCAGTTTTTTTTTGTCTGTGCTAAAATACCAATCAATCCAATCATCTCTTTGATTATACCTACGTAGAACAGCGAAAAAAAGAAAAACACGGACTGTCTTCACCATAATTATTATGATTCATAATGTTATCCTTTTATGATTCTGCCAAAGTGGCCTTTTTAGGCCCCCTTTGTCAAGGTAGAGCTAGTAGCAAATACGTAACCTTTCGCCTAATTAACCTTCAAGACTTCTCTTGATATTTAGTTACGACATTATGAGCCTTCAGCTAAGACAAAACAGATGCTGAAACTAAACGTAAACAACAGTAGATAATTGCTACTGCCTTTCGCGTCGCATCGTATCTCATAAGAAACAGTACCTTAGGTACAAGTAAGCACACACAAGTTTTTATTTATTGCAAAACTTATCCGACTCTGGATTACAGTTGTTTGCACATTGTTCCAACTTCCAAGCTTTCTATACACAATGTAGTACTTAGATTCGTTCTGAAGGGGCTCGTGGCTAAATAATAACAGCCACACGGGCCGATCGAAGGTTAAGCTACGCTTGCCGAGGTTGGTTCGTGGATGGGTGACCATCCATTACATTATAGATGGATGGGGAACAGGGTGTTAAGCTCACTAATACCCTATATAAAAGGGAGGATCCTCCAACCAGACGGGTGTTGTGTCTGGCGGGCAACTGCCCGATGATTCAAACTCTGCTTGCGAGATGCAGGATTTTGCATGACGTCAGTATGACGCGTTGTTCTCATGTGGCGTTGTAGATACCGCTACAACATATCGAGGCAACTCCGTGCCGCGGAAAGCACGATAAGCCATTCGTAAATCTTTGACAATCGTTAAGATCAGTCAGAAGCCTTAAAAGTCCGACAGCCAGTCTTAGCAAGGGATATCGTGTTACACAGTAACTGGGTTGCGAAGGTCAGATAGACAGTGGCTTCTATCACTGAAAGCCGACCCTAACATAGTTGGAAAAGGCTACTTAAGCAGATTGATTGTAGTACTTACATTAAGTTATTTTCAAGGAAAACTTGGGGACATAGGATATAGAATAAGAATTACAGAAAACTATCTTAAGAACATTGTAAGTCTACTGCAGCGACATTCAAACCAATGTAGTCGTATTCATTATGTGATACCTCCTGCGGCTGATCACTGTTTCCCATAATACAAGCTCAAGCTTAGCTTGGGAATCAGTAGCAGCACCTTTTGTGCAATACATCAATACGATGTAAATGTTGGATACTCTATGATGAATGTATTAACTGGCGACAATAAAACTTTTTTTTTTTTAAGTAAGTATCCATCAACCGAAATGCGTAACGAGCTTATAAAAACTCTATTCCTTCAAGCAACAACTTTATTTCGTAAAACTTTATACTGTCTGATATCACATAAAAATGAGGCTGCGTAAACAAATATAAAAACATCATTTACTTTATGGTTTTCGTTACTGGTTTCGTTATATTTTTTATCTAATAAAAAAACATGGCTGCAATTAATTTTAATAATGTTTAATGAGCGTAGCAAAACCTGTAGGTTAGTTTAATGAAGCCGTAAGTTGCACTTAAAGCTAGTTTCCTAGAAGAATGGTGGCCGCCACGTAGCGTTCGCAATTTACCGGCCAATGACGTCATTGAAACGTTATCTATGAAAGTAAGAAGGTGTGTTTTACCTGGAGAGTTTTTGACACCGTAAAGTAAAACCTCGCTGCCCAAAGATTTAAATCTCTAGATTTGCTCTCACCGAACTTGTCACATGAAAAAGTGTTCATACTTATAATTTTTTTTTGTCCATATTTTTTTTTTCATTCTGCGGCCGTTATGTGGCGGCCACCGCTCTTCTAGAAAACCGTTAGCTTCAGGGTCAGTTAAGAACTTATAAAGGTCTCTAATAAGTCAAAAAAAAAAATGAATGGGATAATAACCAAAGCGTTGTTTTGCATATCTATCGGACGAGTTGGGAATGAGTCGAAAAACAGCATGAAACGGACCAGATGCACAAGGTGACGTATTAGTGAATGTGACCTCAGATCCATATATTTAATTATTTACCTAAAAAGCAAAGCATAAAGAAGGTGAAAAAAAAGCTTAAGCTTTATTCTAAGGTTTTCTTTGTCGGAAGATTAACAGGACTAATGACCGATTCCTATAGTTTACGGACCTTTATTGGATAAAATTAAGACTCATGTACCTATCTTTACAAATAATGAAGCAAATACCTCACAGATTTGCATAGTAGACCCTCCCACATGGAGGTAGCTATCACAGGTAAAGTTAGATTACGAATCTGTTTATATGCCCAGTTTGCCAATAAAAAATGCTACCTGCTTTTGGTAAGCAAAACGATTAGGTAGTTTTTGTTTTTAGCACCGAGCTTAAGACTCACTAGCCTTTGAAATAAATAGAATAGAATACTCTTTATTATGTACACCATAAAAAAAAAACAAAAAATACATAGCTTTGATCATTGTAGTGTATCTATTTAATAGATAGGTAAACACTATCTCATGCACATCAGTAGTGAGTGAGAGTAGTGAGGCAGCTGTCACTAATGTCAACTGTCAGTTCATCACGAATGGCGGGAAACCGTTTAAATTAAAGCGGTGCCCGCACGAGAGGCTTGGTGTGGTAATGAGCCAATGTAGTGCCCAATCACAGGGGCTATTCCCGTATTTTTAAGAACGTTAGCAGTCATCTGTCTCAATTTGTCAAAAATACCTCTAATTTCGCTACATTTTTGACAAGTTTTTGACATTGATTGACGCTGAGATGAGATTGCGACTAGATTTTGAACGTTTCAAATGGAACTGACCTTCAGCTTTAACATACACACATATGTATTGTAAGTACTTTATTTCCAGTAAATTAAATATCTATATGAAAACAATAGGGTTTGGGGTGAAGACAAAGTTTCCTAAAAAACAGAGAATCCCTTTTTTTCGGTGAGCAGCCCAGCTTCCGTTACAATAAACAAAATTGATTCTGATTTCACATTTATGGAATGAACATCAAAGTTACTAGAAATAATGTACATATTTAAAGTTAGTATCACCGCAAACGCAAGATCTTTTATCAAATTGTAAGTCGTAATAATGAATTTGAAACCACGAGACAAAAGAGAATGTAGGTATTTAGCGTCAGACTGTCAGACCACATAAGCCTTCTGTCTGCGACGGCTAATTAAACCCTCAAAGTCAGCCCCCATTCACCTTTTGACCTACAGGTCAATAACTTAATACCTACTCCGAGTTAAATAAATAGAGAACATAACAACTTTGTTTTCAGGTTTTATAATATTTTGGCAATTTATTATTTCTCTGACGTATTTTTAGGCACAGATTTTTTTCTCGGACTAAAAATATACTTGTTCTATTTTTTTAGATGATAGCACACTCAACAAAGTTCAACAAATGGAAATTACTTTTAATATTGTTAATGCTTTCAATATCTGTACACTGGTTATAATTATAATCCTTAGAAAAGGTTAAATTGCAAGTAATTTGAGCTTACGCCATTAAAACCTACGGGAGGCCTACAAGTAGAATTTGTTTTTAATTAATTAATTACTTTTTATGTGAACACAAGAATAATTCGGGAATAAACCACGATGCCACAGTATAGTAAGTACGGAAGGTCGACTTCATACAGATGAGAAAGGGGGTGACTAAAGGGGATCTCGCCTTAGTGCCGGAGCACACGTTGCGGTGCGGCGCCGCAACATATCGTGTGCTCCGGCACTTAGTGCTCAAAAGCCAGAGGCAACTACACGTAAGCACCATACTTAAATATACGACGAGGAGCTTTTTCTAAGTAATAACAGCCGCACGGGTCGATTGATCAGGTTAAGCTACGGTTGCCGCGGTTGGTCCGTGGATGGGTGACCATCTTTACATATCAAGACCTCTCCGTGTCTCGGAAAGCCCGAGAAGAAAGTGGTCCCGGCTGTCATTCGTGGATCTTTGACAGTCGTGACGGGTCGTTAGAAGCCCGCAAGTGTAACAACCAGTCTTAACAAAGGGCATCGTATTACCTAAGTAATTGGGTTGTGGACGTCAGATAGGCAGTCGCTCCATGTAAAACACTGGTATTCAGCTGGATCCGGTTAGACTGGAAGCCGACCCCAACATAGTTGGGAAAAGGCTAGGCAGATGATGACTTAAATATACGACCGGCACGTTGTCGACGGTGGCAGTTACCTCTGCTGTTGACACGTGCTGCTCGTGTGTATGCACACTAATAGAGAAGTATGGAAGACAAAGACATGACATAGGCAGGAGAATGGTGATGAAATCTATAGAGCCGACCTTCTGTACTATGTCTGTGTATCTTTGACTGAGCTAAGCGCCATTGTACCGTAATCCTTTAAATAAACAGCCGCTCGCGTCAAACAACAGTCCAGAGTGATGAAAGAAGATAAATTAATGTGGACTACAAATCGCCCCTAACTTAATTCATTGTACTAATTATAAGAGATTAAATTGCCTTAGAAGGCAATAAAAAAAATAATTAGAATCACAAGTGTCGTTTTAACGAGTTATTTCGGTACAATAACATGTCGCTTATGAAGTTATTACGTTGTATGAAATAAGAGGAGACAATTGGCTGGAATATTTCTTAGTTATTAAGGTGCGTCCACACTGTGTAACATAACATGTTATTAAACATGTTATATTACATGTTTCTATAGACAAGTTGGCATTGATAAATAATTTGGACGTGTTATATAACATAAGTTTATGTGTTCTATAACAGGTTGACAGGGGAGAATGGAAGAAGAAAACGTGTTGCGCCGACCCCAAGTAACAGCGGATAAGGGCAGGAAGGTGATGATGATGTGTTCTATAACATAATGTATACGCACCCTAATACTCGTTCATATAGGATAGCGACACAGGAATTCACGTTATTTGAAACATAATTTGTATTTGTAACATTAGAGACTTGATTGAATAATCTACAACCAAAAACATTTTCATGTAAAATGTTGCCAAACGAGACCACAATGTGACTCGCTGCGGCTCGCACTGTCAAAGAGTTATCAGGGGCAATTCTCGTAATTTAAAAAACGTTCAGTCTGATCTCAGTCTCAATCTGTCATAAATACCTCTAATTTCCCTACATTTTGACATTTGTTTGTCGCCGAGATGAGACTGTGACTAGATTTTGAGCGTTTTAAATTACGAGAATTGGCCTTCTGATCTCACATACAGCCAACCTTCTAAATCTACAAGCCTTTTCACAAACTCTACACCTTAACAAAATATGAGGCTTGGCCGTTTTGTTACTACAAGCACTATTGTATACCTAACAGAAAAGTAATGAACAGTGTATAAATTTTTCGCCTTACGCCTATGTGATGGTAGCGAAACGGCCAAGCCACATATTTTGTCTAACGTGTAGAGTTAGGGCTTGTAGAGTTAGGACGTGTAGAGTTAGAAGCTTGGCTCTACATGAGATCTGATAACTTTCTTTAGGCAGAGGTGTACCTATAGTACATCGACATTAAATTTCGCCAGCTATGTTTAAGTCCTATATAACAGAGGGCGAGCCTATTGGCATTAGAGCACAAACTCCAGGCTGCTACTCAGAATTCCAGATGAAAAAAATCCAATTACACTTTGTCCGACCCGGGAATCGAACACAGGACCTCATATTTAATAGTAGCGCTTGTGACCACTAAATTAACGACTCAGCTAAAGAAATAATGTTAGATTTTTTTTATTGATAAATATTTCGAAAGAACTGAGGAAAAAGAACTTCTGCTAATGCTATTGTTTTAGGCAAACAATGTATAGGAGACTGATTCAGACAACAGAACAGCTAAATCACAGCCTCGCCGAATGTCTAACGCAGCTGACCATGCATGCAACCTGTCAAACACATAATCTATTATCTACCTCCTAATTCATCCTAGCCAACACACGAACACAATTAATTGCTACAACTCCAGTACCGAGACTATTTGCAACCATGAGGATGTGTCTAAGTTACACTCAACTATAGGTTATTTTACGTCCCTCATAATATAACAAGAATTATGCAAGTTCTAGGTGTCCATAACAACGGACAAGAAGCCCATTCATTTCGACCAGCACATAACTATAAAACGCGCCTTTACCTCGGTGAAAATACAAGTTGGGTAAGTTAAAGTTTCTCCTTTTATTGCTACTTATGTTCTAACATACGTTCCAACTACTTACTAGGCGTAGGTAGTAATGTACATCACGTGGCCCTAAGCATAATCAGCCAATAATGTTCCCACTGCTGGGACACAGGCCTTCTCTCTGTGAAAGGGAGTGGGCTGTAATCTACCACGCGGGTTCAGTGCGGGTTGTTAGATGTCACATGTCTTCCAATTTTTGTTTCTAGGACATGCCAGTTTCATCACGATGCTTTCCTTCACCGTTTCGAGAGCAGTGGTGATGAAATAATTTACACAAAGTAAAGCGCCTGTCTAGGTTCGAACCTACAACCTACAACTCGTAAGTCGCGGTCGCTACCACTGGGCCACCACTGCTCTGGCGTGGCCACGTGGCGTGGTAATTTTGGTGATTATTTAATTTTGTTACTGAATTATTGACATACAACTATTTATTATTATATTGTTCCATTTTGAATGCGTAGTCGCGTACTGTACGCGTATTTTAAATATTATGAACGTGCTTAATGTTTTTTTTTTCTCTCTTTTTGTTGGTTATTATTACCTGTTTTATTTATCATCACTGTAATATTTTCAACACAATGTATGTTATTATGAAATAAATAACTTATGACTTAAAACTACCCAATCCTATATTACACAATCTCTTGTTCTGAATAAAAGTACTCTCGATCTCAAAACCTTCGATTCCGGAATATGTAGGTAACAAAACACTGTAAAACCATCTATTTGTGGTTGCAGCAAATCGTTGTTTGACTCTTTCGTACAGTTTACGATCGCCATAAAAGGAGTAAATTTACCGTGCCACTATTAAAATCTATTCTCGTAGGTGCAAACGTTAGGGCCGAGTGCGGAGGAGGATATCTTCGGTTATATAGGGCGGTGCTATCGCAGTAAATCACCATTGCCTCCGTGAAACAGGTCTTTACGTCAGCCAAGTTGGATAATTAAAGTACGTTTGAGAAACAACGTACACAAACAAGTTTATGTGAGTTCTTTAAAGATGTTCCAGTGAGATCTAGCGAGGCGAATTATGACGGACGTTAATGACCATGTTACAGTTCATTTTAGCCTATGCTCTTAATTATGTTCAAGGCATGAAACATGTCTAAAATGAGAGAGTGACGCTTGCACAGATGGCAAGAATAAGAGCCAATAAAGACAATTTGATTCGAACATATTACTTGGAACTCTGCGAAGAGCTCTGTTTGTGTTGAGCTTATGTGCTGAGGAAACTATCTCTGTTGCAATACAATAATGAAGCTCCTAGGAAACTAAGCTACGTACTAGGATATGAGTTTAGTTCGGTTTATCTTACTAGTTCCTAATACCTATCTTTACGAGCGATATAAACGTAAATGACATGTACGTGAAGTAACTCCGTGGAGGATGGTCTGGAACGAAATCGTATCGAGATTGGATTAAAATTATATTTTTAGTACTGCAAAAGCTGGTCTATGCGGTTCGTAGATACTCGGTAGATTTGTTCAGCCACTTAAGAAAAAGATTACGAGAAAAGTTTGTATCTTTCTGTCCGCCTCCACCCACTCAATACCCACCACCAAGCGAGCATCTTCCAGAAGGGTCCAACCTTCCGTTACCCACTTGGAAGTCTCTGAACCACCTTCGAAGCAAAGTGGAAAGATACAACTACAACCTCGCAAAGTGGATCTCTCTCGACGATAGGGGCAGCAGGGTGTAGATGGGGGGCTGTTGAGCAAACTGTGTACTGTGTGTATCCAGCCCCTTTGTGACCCAAAAAATGTCATCACGACCTCTACGCTGCTACCGACGATGCCGTGGATGAAGCGAAGTTTTGGGCCAACTTCGTGCCATCCAAGTTTCCAAAGCACTGACTAGACTGAATCGTTCTATGGAGGACGCAAATGTGCATTGGAATTGATTAAGGATGACGAATGTAGGATGCTACCGCCCATTTGCTTACGATAATTCCAATATCATTATTAAACAGACACAAAATGCTATCTACACAGGATATTTCATCCTGTTTGGAACATTTTTTAGTAAGTAGGTAAGTATACAAAAAATATAACTACCAAAAGAACTGGGGACCTAAAAAGGCCAATTTGGCAGAATCATAAAAGGACAACATTATGAATTATAATAATGGACAGCTAACCGTTAAGTTAATCGTTTCAAATCCCATTGGTGAAGGATTTTTAAATTTTTCCCACCAATCAATCCAAGCCAAATCCAATCCCAAACTCTTTGATTATACCTGCGTAGTGCAGCGAAAAAAGAAAAACACGGAGTGTCTTCGCCATATTTTGATTCTTTAATGATTTCTGCCAAAGTGGCCTTTTTAGATCCCCTGTTCAGTCGCAAGTGCCCAGTATGAAAGCGAATTTATAACAGTTGCAAAAAAACTCAAAGAACGACGTAACGCGATAACTGGCAGCATGGCGCAACACGGAATCACATCAGTCTTTTGTCACGACACTATCCGATTCAGCATGAATTTCGATCATTCGCCGTTTGTTTGCTATAGAAGAACAGGTGTTCCGGCCCTCTGAGTTATTGCTCACTCCATACGTGAATAATAGCGGACCTGTTACAACGAACATTTGCACCCTTTTTTCTGTGCAGCGCGACGTGTGAATGGACGCTCATTCGATAACTTGAAATTGGTCCCTAGAACGTTCATCGGGGTAATTGAGAAACACACTAACACCTAACAGTAGCAATGGCTTTCATTTTGACAGTTCCACAAAATTCATTCGTTTTCTACGTTGTTGAGCAGACAAATGTTTCGAACATATGAAGCAATGGATTAGCAACATTCTTCAAAATTATTCAGAAAGTGTGTAATGCAATTAGGATGCAGGAAACATGTTGCTGTTGCTGCGACACTTATTTTTATTACCTCCATTGAATGGACTGTATTGCGAATTTAGTTCTGTCCTATTTTTTAGGTCTTCGTTACATTCTTTTCTACCTAACGGTAAAAGGATTTTGCTGTGATGCAAAGCAACGAGCTCACAAAAAAAGAATTCAACAGAATCCGCACTCGAATGTGTGAAAATTTTTAAATATCTTCACAAAAGAAAACTGATTTAGTTAAATGGTATTTGGTCCCGGTAATTAACGTCTGGAGAACAAACAAAACATTCTAAAGAATGTGGTCGCTTGGAACTTAGAAATATAAAACAAATGCAGTAATTTTTAAAGAGAATCCAGTAGCGAGGTGAATGACTACGTGATGTTCTAAAGGTAAGATCATTTGTTAGGATCGGCTTGTGGCTAAATAATAACAGCCGGTTGGTCGATCGGAGGTTAAGCTACTCTTGCCGCCGTTGGTTCGTGGATGGGTGACCATCAATTACATATTATCGAGACCCCTCCGTGTCTCAGAAAGCACATTAAGCCGTTGGTCCCGGCCGCCATTAGTAGATCTTCGACAGTCGTTACGGGTAGTTAAAAGCCCAAAGTCGGTCAAAAGCCTGCCCAGTTAATGAGTTATGGAGTTGTAGAGGTTCAGGTCAGATGCCGCGGTCAGAGCTACTGCTTCGCCTCATGTAAAATATTCAACTGCATTCAGTTGGAAGCCGACCCTAACATAGTTGGGAAAAGGCTAGGCAAGGTGATTGAAGATCATTTGTATCAATAACGCTGCAAGAGTAAAAATATTATTACTTTTAAGGCTCATTTAGCTAATTGAAGTGCGGTGTCTAGTGTGTGTGTGTGTACACACGACGACATATCAAGCTGTACATTTCCAGTTTAGCTGACCTCGACATTGTATAGGCCGTTCGTACAATGAGAAGTTTAACTGGAAATGTACTTGACTTGTCTAGACACAATGAAAATATTTATTCAGTTTGACAAATATTTTTGACTTTAACCTATAACCAAGCTTGGTCTCCGAATTAAGATTTTAGAAGCCTTTCATGTTCATTAAATCATAATTATCATCTTGACTAATCAGTCAGATTAAATGAATGTAGTAATTGATTTAAATAACTGTGCATACTAAATCTTAATTTCATTCATACCCATCTATAATTTGAATAAAGTCCGTAAAATAAAATGATTAAAATTGGCTTTCAACACACCCAATTAATATGTTGAGTGCAAGCGTTAAACTCCTTAAAATTTTTGTTACGTACCTACTGTCAGCTGAAAAACTTTCATGTATGTAAATATATATAGTTATATTTGTAACCCGCCACCTGCAAGTGACGTAGAGCAAACATATTTTACAAATCGCGAGTATTCGCGACGCTATTCTAAATTCTGACCTGAACACGATTAAATTTTATACATTATTGCAAGGCCTATAAAGCATATATTATACTAGAAAGGTATGGTCATATTGAAGAGTGTTGTACAGACCGTCAAACTGAACAGTTTTCTCCAAGGGACCAACTTAGTAATAACAATTTTAAAACAGTGGCACTCCGGGAGTGCCGACAGAAGTGAAAACAAAACATAAACAGAATACTTTGCCATCACTCACTGACATATCGGATATATATTAAAACCGAGTACATCCCGAGGACAGCTGAACACATCCTTTTTTTTTTTTTTTTTTGCGGATGGGAAATCATCAAATGACCCCTCCCGCTCTGGGTGGAGCGGAAGGGAGTGTCAGACTCTTACTGACTAAAACCCACCCGTGTTCCTTCCTTAGCCCTTTATGTTCCGGGCCAGCGGTAACCCTTTCGGACAATCCCGCTGACCCGGCAGGCTTCGGCCCTATGGGGCCCCTCCTCGATGCTGACATCTCTTTGAGGCGCGCGTGGAACACGTACGCGCCGTCCGGCACGGGCCTGGTCCTGATCGGACGGTGAGCTACCCATTACTCTCCGCCCGCAGGCCCGCGCCTACGGTGGCCGGGAGTCGTCGCGCGGCTCCCGACGCCCGGAGCGTCTCCCGCGGCGGCTGGGACGGGAGGCTCTCTCCCTGAGCCGTCCCGCCACCTCCTTCGCTAGCATGACTGCTTCGCAGAAGGAGGTGACTGCCTCCCACTCCCTCTCGCCTCGGACCATGGCTTGCACCAGGGCCGGGCGCGAGAGGTCGCCGCCGCTGCCGATCGCCTCTACGAGAACACGGCGGTGCTCCGCCCAAGCGGGGCAGACCTCCACCGTGTGCTCCACCGTGTCCTCTGGGCGATCCTGGCAATGGTGACACCCGGGCGTTTCCTCCCGCCTGATGATGTGCAGGAACCTCCCGAAACATCCGTGTCCGGTGAGGACCTGCGTCAGGCGGTAGGAGCTGAACACATCCTAAGCGGGTATTTTTTTAATCGTCATAAAAACAAAAGACGCGTGGTGGTATCCCATCTCAAAAAACCCTTAACGCGCTTAAAGAAGTTTTCACTTCAATAGGCCTAAAGCAGCTCAGATAAAAATTGTGTATATTAGGGAGTGTATGTCCAAATTGGCATACCAAGTACTACAGAGGCGACACCCGGCAATGAGATATTAAGGCCTGTAGATAAAGACAAGCCAATCTATTCTGTAAAAATCTCGCCATGGAAACTTAGGTGAATGGAGCTGTCATTACACCTACCGAGCTATTCTGCAAGTCTCACCGTGAAAACTTAGGTGGAGTGGACTTGAGTAAGCATCGGGTGGAATAACTTTTCACTTCACCTAAGTTTTCAGGGTGAGATTTTAACAGAATAGACCGTCTGTCAGGTCCAAAAATTCGCGTATGTCATCAAGTGTCATGTATTGGCAGCTCGTTACTAACATCAATACTGTTGATTTTAATAGGTAATTATAAACAAGACCACAACACTTATTTAACGTAGCGGCATTATACATTATGAGCTGCAAGCATTGGTTATGCGGTTTCAATGTTTACAGTTATGAGTAATGCTGACCAAAGGCTACGCTTGATTAAATTTTGTTCGACCGTTGACAGTTCACAAAAATAATTATGAAAACCACACCAGCATAGCTATTCACAACTGTTCGATACGCTTTCGTGCCGAATTGAACTGATCGGCTGTTGACAAATCCTTAACCCGAAAATTTTGACAGTTTAAGACATCAAAAGCTTTTATACAGCAATATTTATTCCTCAGATAACAATTATCTGACTATTGAGAAATTAGGCCTAAACCAAATAGATGAACGCTATTCTTTTGATAGCTAAAAAATATTAGTATAGATAGCTTTGCTATTCACACCCGCCACTTTATTGTTAACCTTATTGTTAAAACCTTGTTAAAACTGACGATCCTTATCTGGTTTAATCGGACCAAGTGGTATTGAAATTTTGTTTTACAAAATAATTGATTCTTATTAGTAGCCCAAACACTGGAATCGGGCTCCGTTAATTACAATGGGTTTGCCCCTTTTACTTGGAACTTTATATATAATTGGTAAAATATAACGTGAACGTCCTCACACACCCCTGTCGACCTCCTCAGTGAATATCATATTCTACAGTTTCGATGCTGGTAAACGAATCTTTACCGACTTTACAAAAAGGAGGAGGTACTATGTTCGGGTGTTTGTATGTTTTTTTTTTTTTTTTTTTTTTTTTTTTTGTATATTTGTTCATCGAATACGCCGCCAATTGTCGACGGATTTTCAAAATTCTTTTTTTATTCGAAAGTAGATAGTTCTGAGGTGGTCCCATTGTCACCAAGTTAGGATCTGATGATGGGATCTTAGAGAAATCGAGGGCAACCCTCAAATTTTATAGGTTCACTTATTGTTTTTCGCATATTTTATGAAGTATCTTGTGTATTTGTGTATGGTTGTCACCATCTCAGGTAGCTGGGCTGATGATGGAAGGTACAACTCCTTAACAGTAAGAAGTTACTCGAACAGGCAAGGACTGTTTTTTTAGTAAATTGTTTTGATGTTTGATAGGGCATTTGCCACATTTGCTCTCATGATCATCAAGTCATGACCTGATGCTGCAGTCAGGATAGTCTGCAGAGTACCTAACTCCTCGACAACTAACAGCAGATATATCGTGTTTAGGCTCATTGAAAAGGGCTCGATGTGTGGATAAACGTACTGTTATTGAGGAACACCGAAGACCTGATGCTGAAGCCAGGAGCATCAGAAAAAGTACAAACCTTTAAATTACAGCACCGTAGTCGTGTTTGGGCTCATTTTAAACAGGACTAATTTTTAAAGTTCAATGCAATGTTGACATAAGTCTGGCCTGATGCTGCAGCCAGGATTATCAGCATCTAATCTAAAAACTAATAAAAGGAGAACTCCTCAACAATTAACGTCCCTGCATCGAGAAAAGGAATATTTTATAAAAAGGCGATGGGCAAGTTGACATTAGGCTATTGTAACTTAGATAAATTATAAATAGACCCACTAAAAAGCGAGAAATAAAAACTTTTTAACAAAAAAAAAACCGACTTCCAAAAAAAACACTACAAACTGAAAAAAAAAAACACTACAAACTGAAAAATAACTTTAATTTCGGAAGTCGGTGGCAAAAACTAAAATACTGATCCCTAAGACACCGACTTCCGAAATTAAAGTTATTTTTCAGTTTGTAGTGTTTTTTTTTTTCAGTTTGTAGTGTTTTTTTTGGAAGTCGGTTTTTTCAATGAAAATTTTTGTTCGTAAACTTTAGGTTCACTAACAACATTCTCACAACTCGATAGTCACCATTTCTATAGCACATCTATAGGCAATACTAACGCAAAAACAACGAGCAATCGATCCAAGAACTTATCATCATCCATCTGCTCTTACATCAATTTGTTTGGATCGTCGCAGCATGTCTTCTACAATACAACCTGCTGCTGTTGTTCTGCTGTTCAAGGAGACCGACCCGGACGACGTGCCGACGTTTGTGGCGAAGGAGCTGCCACCCGTCACCTTCGACCATGTCAATGTAACAAGCCTTCTGAAGGACATTGTCTTTCTGAAGGCCCGCCTCGCGGATGTTCTAGCGAAGTTAGACGCATCCCAAAACACCGTCGCTGATTTGCGCAAAGAATTTAGCGAATTGCGCAACAGTGTGGCGGTAACTAGGGCATCAGTCGATGCATCTAACGTAAACATGAGTCGCGGAACCGGCCACGATTTATCGTCGTCAAATTCTACGTCAGCAGTTTCGTCGCCAGCGCACCCGTCGTTTGCTGAGATTGCAGAGCGCTCCGCCAGCGTGCCCCGCAGCTACACGCCCGTCATCGCGGCTCCTACACGCAGCGCCGCCCGAACCCCTCGCCCCTCGCCCCGTTCCGCTGTCAGTGTCTGCAGCCCTGGCGAAGTCCCTACAAAAGGAATCCGCTAGCGTCACCGCGAGTGCCCCAGGAACTCCTAGTGTAAAGCCTATGCCAAAAAGGCACAGAATAGGGCTGATGATGAGGGTTTCGTGACGGTGCAAAAGAGGAAGCGCCGATCGCGAACGAACAAGAACCGCTGCGGCAAAACTCCTACAGAGCCCGAAGTCAGCTTGCGTGTTGCAAAGCCGAACACCACTAAGGCGGAGGACATCGTGGAGAACGTGCGTCAGAAGACGAGGTACACGCCGAGGACGCAGTTACTGGAGTCGCACCGCAACGTCAACTTCAAGGCATTCGTGGTGGAAGAAGACTTCTGGCCGCAAGACGTGATGTTCCGTCGCTTCCGCGGACAAGTACCACAGAACTGCACAAGAGTTAGCTAGTGAAGTACTGTTTTATAATAAAAACATGTATGTTTATGTTTAGGTATTTATGTATGTGCCTGCGTCGCCTTTAATAAATAAATACATCTCTATCATCTGTCATCTTAGCATTCACTCCCTCTTCGACCATCATCTTTCACAAAATCCATCAAATTTACAGGCCCAGCCGGTGTTCCTTCTTTTTTTATCTTTCCTTTTTGATGTTATAAGAGTGTGTTTAGTTTAGTTTGTGATATACCTGTGCGAGTCCCAATAAATACTTTTTCTTTATTTCAAAGCAACAAAGAATTTTATCTTCTGTCATTCATCTCTATCAGCCGTCATTTCACTCACTCCCTTTCCGATCATATCATCCATCAAACCAGAATTGTACCTCTCATATCACTAAAGACATTCATAAAATCAATTTAAAAGGAGCCGCCTTCATCGCGAATTGCAAAACATAGTTTTGAAAACAGCAACAATGATACTGGCGCGTGCCGCGACACACACTGCGATTGTTTGTTGGCCAATGTGCTCATCACAATGATTGGGGAGCATTGTTTCCAATTACGTAATACAAACCAGAGTAGTTGATCTCATTGGGAAATAGGACACAGTGTTACCAGACAAGTTGAAAGGAAATGGTTTGGCTTGGTATGGGCATGTGATGAAGAGGAAAAGCATGTGACTAAAAGAGTGATGAATATGAATGTTGACATATGGAGAGGGAGAGGAAGGCCACAGAAAAGAAGGATGGATTGTGTGAGGAATCGTATGAAAGAGAAAGGAGTGAATGAGAAGAATCTGAAGAATAGCGTGACGGTTGACAGGAGAAAATGTAAGAAGCAAACGTTATGTAACATGGTACAAGAGATTTAAGATGATGGTGATGACGATGAGGTACACATAAAGATGTTCTTAAAAGTATTTCTGTTGCTAAAATACTCCTTGAAGAAGCAAGGATAACGGCGACTTAGAATTGACTTGCGTTTGAGCATTCGACCGTAATCTACTCAAATTAATCTTAGGATACCGGTATTCTGGCTTTCCGAGGGTTGAAACAGTTCATACGTGTATCAGTACTGAGCACTGATAGCCTACAGGTAGTAGGTATTTAGTTAGCCTAGAAGCCGGTCCCAAGATATTTAGACAATAATTTGATATTTAGTTTCAAAACTTACATGAACTCGTAGAGACAGAAAATCCTTTCTACATATTTTTTGTAACAACTCGATAAAATCATCTTTTCAGACCGCAAACATACCTGAAACAAAAACAAAACAATTGTAATAAAATAGCAGTTAGTGGGTAGTTATTACAGTGACTATATTTTATCTTTGTTTTGGCTAAATTAACTCCTACCACCCCTATTTCAGACGTTATGATTCCGAAAACAACAGATACATAAATTCAGTGTCAGACGAAATAAGGAAAAAATGGAAAAGAAGAAGATATTTATGATGCACGTTTCCCGCGATAAGCAAGTTGAGTTTAACACGCAAGAATCTAGTTTTGCATTCTGTGAGTACCTATTAAGTGATCGAAATAGAACCCTTGAATGAGATCATACCTACTTATTTCAAATTGATGTGTCAGCACATTAGAGGAACTCGTGACTTAATTATAATAGCCGTACGAGGCCACCGAAGGTTTATCTACGCTGGCCGCGGTCGGTTTGTGAATGGGTTATCCCTCCGTGCCTCGGAAAGCACATTTAGCCGTTGGTCCCGGCTGCCATTCGTAGGTAGATCTTCTACAGTCGTTACGTAGTCACAAGCCAAGAAGTGTGACAACCAGTCTTATTTAGTCTTATTTAGCCTTAGCTTACCCAATTACTGGGTTGCGGAGGTCAGATATGCAGTTGCTCCATGTCCGCTGGAAGACTGGAAGCCGACCCCGATAATTAGGAAAAGCCTTGGCAGATTGATTGAGTTGGTGTCAGCACATTATACTAAAATATTAGCTTGTACGGATATTTTTACTTGTGCATAAAGTTTTAATAAATAAATAAAATATGTAAGGGATTCCGAAAATATTTGCAACAAAACTGTTTTGACACAATACAATACTGTCATTTCCATGGCAGACAAAACTAGTTTTGTTCAAAACTTTTCGACTGTGTTAAGCGTACGTGATTCACTGAAGTGAGTTTGACAACTCAAACGTCACAATATGGCGTCAAGATCAATACTGTTCTTATTTTGAATCTCACATCATCTGTCAGCTTTTTCGAACGGCAGCATCTTTGTTTGCTTGTTTTCTTTATTTCCCGCTTTCTGAGGGAAGTATGTTTATATTCTGGCAACATTTTTAATTTTATCTCTGCCCAAAACAGTGTGACTCAAGATTGTTTTTGGGCAGACTATTGCTGATGGCGAATACATTCGCGACAAAACTGTGTTGACACAAAATAGAAAGCTATATTGTATATGGCAGACAGACCTAGTTTCTCATAATTCATATTATTTTACTTATAAATACTTTCTTGTACCTACACCAAAAAATACATGTAGGTACATAACAAAAAAAAAACACTACAAAACATACTGTGGGCGGCCTTATCGCTTTCTGCAATCTCTTCCAGGCAACCTTGGAATGGACCGTGATTGCGTGGACGTAAAATAGGGTTGTCATTGGTGCAATATACCTAATACATCATTTTGGCCTCTAGCGATAAGTGATAGAATTTAAAATTGAGCAACATAAATTCTCGCACGTTACCTATTTTTGTGGTGATATTTTATAATGTTCAAAATCAAAAGCATTTTCTTGTAAAAAGATGGTCGAACGTCAGTCTCGCATCATTTTTGGAAAACTTTGATGCGAATAGGTATTAGTGATTTTCCATGAACACTTAATTTATTCAAAAAATCCCTTGCAAAACAACCAATCCGACTCTTCAAATCACAAATAATTCTGTTTAAATTCGTTTTTCCTTTCTCACAAACAATGGTCAATATTGATCGAAATCACTCGATTTCGTGCAGTAGAAAGTCTCTTCCATTCAAATAGCGATCGCATAATTCTAAAACAATATAGCCATCTATAGGGCTGTCAGCTGTCATTTGTGAGTCTCAAAGCGTTCCGTCCGCCCGTCCTCATGACAATGATCTCTTTTAAAGACGTTTTTATTCAAACGATGCAAAGCTCTGACTCACTTCCTTAGAATTTTGCCAATGATTCATAGTTACTTAGCTTTACGTATAAATACATTATTCTTAGTACAATAAATAAATGTTATTATTCGATTAATGATTTTTTAATGGACACAACTTTTTAATCAGCAATGTGTAAAATAAATATTATTTTGAACATATGGACCTAATATACATTTATTTTTAATTTAATTCTAAAGTAACATTTTAATTTGACATTTTGAATATTTATTATTAATAATGTGTGTATAATTGTAATAATTTTATTGTATCTGTGACATTTTAATTTTATTTTTAGATAGCTTCTTAGCAATTTTTATGAATTGTGCGTGCCTATTTCCAGGCAGAATGTACATGGCTCACTCCTATCTACTCCACCTGTATTTTAATGTACAGACGCCAGCAGGTCAACCTACCCGAAACTGTCAGATTTTCCCAATCAATCTTGAACCTTATCCTTTAGCAATAAAGTCGAAAATCTATTAAAGAAATCTGACAGATTGTAGTAACTTGATGTGCTGGCGTCTGTACATTCGTTGCAAATAAATTATTTAATTGATTGATTAGTAATTATGCAGCAGTTTTAGAATGACCATTATGTACTTAATGGTAGCCTAGGAACCTAAGATGAAATTTATGAACATTTAATAAACAATATGTTTGTTCTATGCTACTTTGGCGAACACATAAATTTATATTACAGACTATAAAAGTTTCTGTTCAGAGTTCTAGATTAGCCATTTTTCATGCGAGAGCAGAAGCTAACGAACAAAATGGCGGACATAGTTGTACCTAAGTAGTAACTCGCAGTTTTAACGACAGCGATTACTTGCCTAATTAAAGTAATTATTCGACCTAACTGCTCTATGCTGTTTGCAAATGATTGTGATTTTAATGATTTCTTTTCTTTGAAAGACAATGCTGCTGTTGGGTGGACCAATAGATTCATCATCATTTCAGCCGAAAACGTCCACTGTTGGACATAGGCCTCCCCCAAGCACCACCACTTCCACCGGGTCTGTTCTTCGCCCAATAGATTATTGTTACCAATTAAGTATGTAATTTTTAAGGTTCCGTACCCAAAGGGTAAAAACGGGACCCTATTACTAAGACTTCGCCGTCTGTCCGTCTGTCCTTCCGTCTGTCTGTCACCAGGCTGTATCTCAAGAACCGCGATAGCTAGACCGTTGAAATTTTCACAAATTATGTATTTCTGTTGCTGCTATATACCTATAAAAAACCCCAAGATAAAAAAGGCCGTAACCTGGCTACCGAAAACATCAAAAACAAACAATACATATGCACTCAAACAAACAAAGATGAAAAAAAAGATTATCTGATATTGACTCTCAAATCCCTTTGAAATCTCAATAGAGGAACGCTTACAAGCATTTTTTCAACAATCTGAATAACAATAATAAAATTACTGAGTCATAAAAAGGCGATCAGAGGATCAAGGAAGGTGGCCTCGAGTTGAACGCTACACAAAGGGAGTAAAAAGTACCTAGTGCGGGACTGCGAGCATCCAGTGAGGACATCATTCATCATCTCACGACAATCGCTCCACAAATGAGGCCGACGTTGTGTCGACAACAGGACAAAATGGAATGAAAAACGAAATAGAAAATATCACGTTTTCGCATCAAGAATCAGATGAGCAGTGGTGGCTCAGTCGGAGCAGTGCTGGCCCAGTGGTAACGGCCGCGACTTACGAGTTGTATGTCGTGGGTTCGACACAGACAGGCGGTTTACTTTGTGTAAATTATTTCATCACCACTGCTCTCAAAACGGTAAAGGAAAACATCGTGAGGAAACCGGAATATCCAAGAACCAAAAAATCTAAGACATGTGACATCTACGAACCCGCATTGGGCCCATGTGGTGGATTACGACCCACTCCCTCTCACAGAGAGGAGGCCTGTGTCCCAGCAGTAGGAACGTTATAGGCTGATCACGCTATGCATCAAAAATAACTAGCAGAGCGGCCTAATGGGGACTTCCCTAAAAATAAAAATAGCATAAGTACATCACGCCTGTATTCCCTCAGGGGTTAGGCAGAGGTGTACCTATAGTACAGTCAACAGCAAAAGTAGATGATCAAAATCAGAAATTCAATACTAATTAACGGAGTTCGCGTAAGAACTGTGTGGCAGAGCTGTTGCTGTTGTTGTTGTTGAGCTGTGTGCAGAGACTGTGTGGCTGTGTGGCAGAGTTCTGACGCGACCTCCGTTCATTAGTACCTATTGAATTTCTGATTTTGATCATCTACTTTTGCTGTTGACTGTACAACCACATTTCGCCAGTTATGTTTAAGTCCCATATCCCATGTAATAGGTGGCGAGTCTATCCATCATAGCCATCAACCGGTCACGAATCCAGACTCTAAGAAATTCCCGATGGAAACACCCAATAACACTTTGCCCGACCCGGGGATCAAACCCAAGACCTCATGCTCAGCCGTAGCGCTTGCGACCACTAGACAAAGGACGCAGTCAAAAAAAATAATTGTCTTTCATTAATATGCAAATGAATGAAGAAAACTACCATCTGAGACGCACCTGTGTTGTCAACCTTTACGCACTTTTTTACCTTTTTACCTGACTCCTTGATATTCCAGGGGTAACGAGTATCTGGGGAGAAAATGACAATGTCCATTTTCCACAGATGGCTACCCGAAATTATACTCGTTCGATGTAATACTACAGTCAGCCGCGTCGTTTACTTTTATTAGTCTAAATATTATTCGCATCACTGAAATTGTGTATTATGGAACATATCAAGTCAACCATTTGGCTATAGAGAGATGTTCTAGACATCTATGCTAATATAATAAAGCTGAAAGCTGAAGTTTGTTGGTTTGACCGCGATAATCTCCGGAACGAACTCCCAATCGGATTTGAAATTTTTTTCTTGCATTTGATACTAGTAGATAACCCAATTCTTGTGGCAAAATATAGGATATTTTACATCACGTTAAGAAAGAAAACGCGAAAATGAAGTACCTAATAGCACGGGCAGGGGATGCAATGCTGTAGGATATATTTTATGTCAAAAACAAGAAGTTTTACGCCGGCGAAGTTGCGGGCAGAATCTAGTTACCAGTATGGCTGCACTTAAACCGAAATAGTTATAACCATTGGATTTTAATCGATAGGGGAATATGTACTATTTATATTGACCGTTTGACGCGATCGAAGTCGCGGTCAGAAGCTAGTTACTAATATGGCTGCATTTAAATCCAATCATAAATAGTTATAACTAAGTATTGAATTTTAATAGTTATGGGAATATTTATTATTCATATGCTGCATAGACACACGCCACAATTTCTCGGAAGGGTGAGCAATAAAAATCGCATAAAACGCAAATGCAGGCCATTGTCTCATAATATCGCTTCACCTCACTAAGTATTATAGCACAGGTGGTTGCGTAAATCTCCAATAATCGACGTACATTGCCGTGTCACGCACGACACGCTACACGAAAAATCTGTCACATCAAAGGCGTTATAGAATATTGCGTTTGTGGCGGCGTCGTGAATTCGTCCCACCTCTGATTTTCGATGTGTTCACTGGGATTGGGATTATCATATTTATGTGTCAAACCTGGAGTGGGAATAAGTCTTCCATATTGGGAAAACAGCGAACTGTAATATCTCTTGCGAAATTATTGAAAGTTTTGTAACTGAGTAGCGTATATTTTGCTCTCAGTATTTCAAAATTTAATATAATATCAAGTCTCGCTCCGGTCGAATGGACAGGTAAACGTTTATTTCTGCGAAATTAAATGCTCACCTGGAACGTTTATTTTATTGAAACGGCAAAATATCAACATTACTACCTATCACAATACTCAGTTCTATTAACAATAAATTGCTATGTAACTGTCCCAATTGTCGAATTTAAATAACACTAAATCCTAAAAACTAAATGACAAAATAATCACGAGAATGTTGTATGCATACGTCAGAACTGTTAAAGTGGCAGAATTAGCCATTACATGGGCAGATATCCAACACAAGATAGGCATTTATCTTCGTGACATACATGACCTATTAACCCAAGAGTCAACGAATCGTGCAGCAATATAGGCACAATATAGATGCATGGGCAATAATATAGATGCATGGGCAATAATATAGATGTATGGGCAATAATATAGATGCAACGGTTCATAGAATACTCTCTGGTGGTCTATTAGGGACATGCTGTCCGGGATTAATTTAGCTCGTAAAGCTACGGAGCCCTTAAATCCGGCATGGCGGTGATAGCCGAGACTAGGCAATTGATGTACCGCAATGTTGAGCTTTATTAAACTCTGGCAAAAGCTATGCTACGACCACTTGATGAGTCCCTAACGAACTAAATTTATAGTTCTGCTTGAATAATTTAAGATACCATAGAAAACAAACATACACGTTTCCGGATGACAGCGATGCGATGTATTTATTTGTATAGTTAGTTAATCATTTAATTTAGTACCTAGTGTAAATAATTACATACAAAAACAACAGATACCATAGAATAGTACCTCGACATATCTCACATGGGATGTATAATGAAAAACTAAATAAATTATATTATACCCTACACTTCAAGTAAATAATGTTTTGTAACGAACATAATTATGAAAGCAGCAACAAAAACACTTCTGATTAAACAAAATATTCACTCATTCACTTAGCAAATTACTCCCTCGACGACGGTTAGGATAAAAATGGGTGTTTTTTTTTTAATGCTCGTCGACTAATTATTGTAATTACTGTTGTCAATTTACACAGTAAATTAACCAATGTTTTGTCTGTTAAGAACAAACAACGGCCATAACGTTATCTTTACAGGCAATAAGATGTAAAACCGCCATCGTCAACTTGGACCTTGTCAGTTTTTCTACCTCATCTGCCCAAATTACCACTGTGCCCGAGTAATCCCAGACGCTATTACAAAAAAATTGAATTCGAATTGAGTAATTAAAGTTTTTTTGGTTCTTTTTTTTTCTATTTTGTTGAGAACGTTCGCATTTCGCCATTGGGAATAGCTTCGGTATTAGTTGATTGCGCTCTCTCTAGCTAATAACAACTAACACAAAACTGCGCCAATATCAAAAACTTTCAATTTACAAGCTCCGAAAACGATTCCGATCAACGTTCGAAGCATTTTTAACACCAACATTTTCTGTGAGTCATCGTTACTTTTATCTTTCAAAGTTTTCATCACTAATATTTTTTTACTACCGATCTCGGATATTCAGCGAGCTGTAAAGCTTCTATTTCAGCTAAAAAGGTTTTCTTTAGTGTTTCCCGAATCTTGACAATGCTGTCCTTTCTATCAAAGGTTTGAAAATGTATGCAGAGACGACAACAAGACACGACAAGACAGAATCACAGTTCGTGGAACATGTGATACGGAATTCTGAAACGGATTTCAAATATGTTGTGAATCTAAAGCAACATTTGTATACATTGAGTTCTTGCGAAGGAGCTCGTTGCTGGAGAGTGCCCTCTACGGGACCGTTTGAAAAGCCACGTTACCTTACCATGGCTGGGTTGGCGTCCTTTGACGACACTTGAGAACACTTCGTTAGTTCACCGCTATGGGTAACAGTGTTATGATCCCGCACGTCTAAGGTTCGCTTCAAGTGCTCTTTTTGAGAAATAAGAAAAAAAGCGACCAAGATGTACGTAATGGATGCACATGGCGTGTTCTTACGATACAAGTGTGCATTTTTATTAAAACGTAATAAAAGAAATGTCAGCTGCAGTCTGCATATGGAGTATATATATGTCATTTTCCTCATGATTTCGATGACTCAGTTCAGTTAGTAACGACGACTAATTAATATACACTAGAAATACTAAACATTGGACAGGTTAATATTTTTGTCGTTTTAAAAGCATAATCAGCCTATAATGTTCCCAATGCTAGGACACTGGCCTCCTCTCGTTGAGAGAGAGTGAGCCGTAATCCACCACGCGGGCCTAGCGCGTGTTTGTAGATGTCACATGACCTCCAATTTTTGGTTATAAGACATGCCATGTTTCCTCACGATGTGTTCCTTCACCGTTTTGAAAGCAGTGTGCTGTTTGGGTTCGAACCTGCGACCTAGTAAGTCGCGGCCGTTTTGTAAGAATCGTGGAAATTACTTATTTATTTTATTACAGTAAGCATGCAATTAAACTCTATGATTATTATAATTAAGTATTTAACGATCGTGACCTAAAAAGCTGATAAAGGCAGATTTTTAGAGGTCAGAGTGATGCAACGCTTTCAAACATGAAACATATTAGATTGTGTTCTCATTTATAATTTCTCTAGTATATCTAGTAGTAGAATCTAGTATATATATATAATATATATACAATGTATATATAGACGGGGAGCGTAGATTTTTTTAATAAACGATGAAAAATAAATTCCTTTTATGCATATAGGCTATATATCATTAAAGCCCATCTTGGCTGTGGAGGTACGTGCACAGTGCGGACACGTTAGAATACCATTTTGGTAATGGCATTGTATGTTGAAGGGTCGATATCCGTGGGGGCAGTCTATCTCTTATTCTCTAGTAGAACAATTAAATGCACAACCATACTTTGGGGCTACACGGAAGGTATAATTCAAAAATAAATCTGAACACAGACGAGAGCGGACAGACGGGATTACTCCCTTCAAAAAAGACTTCACGGTTTAATCTAATTAGGTACGTGTTTGAATTTGAAACAATCCTTTGTGATCCTTTTCCAGTTACTAAACTTTATCTTGTTTGACTTACAAACAGTCAGGAGGTCGTTAGAGAGCGGCCGTGCATATGGGAGGCGCCCAGGAGCAACTTAGTTACCCAGCAACTTTTTTGTCCCTATCGATGTGTCCTCGCCGAGACTTCGACGATGCGCACACAGCA
Organism: Oligia latruncula; assembly: GCA_948474745.1. Classification (NCBI taxonomy): domain Eukaryota; kingdom Metazoa; phylum Arthropoda; class Insecta; order Lepidoptera; family Noctuidae; genus Oligia; species Oligia latruncula. The sequence goes on from OX419699.1 coordinate 6,987,198, forward strand.
GCGACAGCAACACTACATTTTGTAAAATTTTCGGTTGAGCGGCAACTGGCTAGCCGGCGACTTTTTGTCGCCGTGCGCGCACTTGCATTGAAAACAATAGACGGGCGACAGTTGCGTCCAAACCCGCGGACAAAAAAGTCTGCCAGCTGTCGCGTCGCTACATGCGCGCACATTCATACAAACCCGTAGACTTATGTGAGAGCCAAATTAGTTGCGTAGACAAAAGTTGCTCGTGGGGGTCCCTAAAGGAAAACCAGGTAAGTATCAAAATAATTTAATTATCACTTTAACTTTTCGATTGAACCCCAGTGAAAACTTCCACTAGATCTAATAATTATGTTATAAGCGTACGATGTCTATTTCAATTAAACTTTCGAAATAGGAAAAGGTCAAATTGAAATTAGGATCTGTTTCACTTTGGTCTCCTTTAAGTTAGATTAAAAATTAGAAAAAATTAAGGGAAAACATTTTAGGGAAATAATTGGACCTTTGTACAATACTATTAGGGACCTATTCTTTGGAATATTAGTTTAAAGCCGAAAACATAAGTACCTTCTTACCTACGTGATCAAAGTAGATAGCCACATAAAGTAATACCTGTTTTTAACCGACTTCCAAAAAGGAGGAGGTTATATGTTCGACTTTATTCTTCTTAGCGTGTAGATGACAAAAATAACAGGAAAATATATATTAAGTATAGTTTTTAAATTTCTTTGGCCTAAAATTCAGCAACGCGAATCAGAACCTAATGGCTGCATCAGCGAACGGTCCCTGACGTAGCCATTAGGTTCTGTTATAATAATAATAATAATATTCCACAACCATCACACAACGCCGTCTAGTCTCAAGCTAAGCAGAGCTTGTGTAATGAGTACTAGACAACTGATAAACATACTTATATATTTCTAAATACATACATACATATATAGATAAATTACACCCAGACACAGAACAAATGATCATGCTCATCACACAAACATTTGTCCTGGGTGGGAATCGAACATGAATAAACGTAGATGGGAAAAGACCTTGTGGCCTGTCACTTAAACGCTGTTCAGATCAAGTAACCCACTCACTGGGCTCTCAGTTACGACCCTGAGAGAAGCCGAGAATCGAACGAAGTGGAAGAACATCTATACTTATAATAAATCTGTAGAAGTAAAAATTCTGTACATTGAAAATATCAAAAAAATAAATGGCAGGGGGTGTTACTAGACCGACACCGAACCCAAAAATGTGATTAAAACATTTTTTGTCTGTCTATCTGTCTGTTTGTTCAGGCATCACGCAAAAACTACCGGTTCGATTACAATGAAACTTGGTATAATTATTCTTTAATATCCTGGGCACTACACTGGGTACTTTTTATCCCGGAAAAGTATCTATATATATAATTCAAAGTCCTGACTGACTGATTGATATATCAACGCACAGCCTAACCCGCGGGTCCTAGAGACATGAAATTTGGAGGGTGTGTTATTTGTGAAGAATAGGTATCCACTAAGAAAGGGTTTTTCGAAATTCCACCCCTAAGAGGGTGAATGAGGGGAGGGTGAAATTTCACGCGGACGAAGTCGCGGGCAGATAAGCTAGTCGTACATAAAGCCACGAAGGCCTTTCAGGGACACAACCTTCAGTACTGAAGTACGCGACCATGAAAAGAGATTGTTATAACATAGCTGCGTTATCGGAAAGCGTTGTAGTAAGTGCTAATTAACATAAACAGAGAAAGTAATTATCACTTTTAAGCTTTAAAGATGTATTACAACAAGCTATCAAAATAATAATACGACGGCAAAAACTGGTAATGTTATTTCTAACATGATAAATATGCATTTTACTCGTTACTCTGGTGCAGTGTGATACAATGTTACTATAAGGAAAATTATGGGTTTTTCCTTAAATTTATCAGCGACCTTATCGTTTGGCGCATTCATCCTATACTATCTATCTACAATACCTAAATGACTGTTTTGTGTTTGGAACAAGATAGCACGAATACCTACGTGTATATGTTGTGAGGAAAGTTTCTAGTATGAATGTGGGGGCCTAAATGTGTGGCCTATAGGAGAAAGGGAAGACTAAAGAAACGATGGGTGAACTGTGTGAAAGATGATATTGTGGCTAGAAAGGAGGTGAAGACTGTGATGACGGGTGATAGAGGATGTATAGAAAAAGACAATATGCTGCGACCGACACCAAATAATTTAGGATAAGGGCAAGAAGTACGTAAGTACGTACATAAGTACGCGTACCGTGAGGGCTGGTTGTAAGTGGTGAGGGAAAAGAGTTCTTGGAAGGACTTGGGACAGTACAGGCTAAACAAAAAGACCTGCTGGTTCTACAGTCTTCTGTACTCTCGTTCTGGACTCTAAGAAGATTTACTTGTGAAGGAGGATGATAATAATACAGAATGATACTAGGTAACTAGTACGGATGACTAACTTGGCTGCTTTTTTGTACAGACCACAAATTATGTATCAAGAAGTTAAGTTTATTCGAACAGACGATTTCTATTAAGCTTTCAAAGAAACTTATTAAAGGCTCGGTTGATTCTTCGACGCATTTCTGTGATTTCCCGCGGGTTTTTACCATGAAATCTTTCGGGAATTCCTCGGATTATATCGGAGAAATACTTTTTGTTAGGACATCGATAGGCACTTAAATAATAGAAGTTTTCTTTTGGACAATAATGATTCTTGCTCTAAGAAAATATCCGTGAATTTATGAAGAACAGAAAAATAGTTACGTTTCAAGAAAAAAAAGAATTGTTAATTTCTAAGGTATGGAAGTAAGTGGTTGCGACTGCTAGATCAACGAGGGAGTCCTTTTTTTTAAGGTTCCGTACCTCAAAAGGAAAAAACGGTACCCATATAGGATCACTTTGTTGTCCGTCTGTCTGTCAAAACCCTTTTTCTCAGAAACGCGTGGAGGTATCGAGTTGAAATTAAAACCATATACTTAGGTTTACACTCCCTTGAAGCTGTGAAAAAATCAAATCTTTAAGTTAACGTTAAAATAAGATACGGCCGTTTATGCCGCAAAAAACGTATATTTCGACACTATCAGGGGAATCTAAATTTATAGGGTACTTCCCGTTGACCTAGTAATTAGTAGACACATTTTTAAAAAAACCGTGATAAACTATTAACATACCTAAAAATTTGTACGGAACCCTCGGTACACGAGTACCGGTTTTTATTCATCATTTGAAATTAGACACAGCAAATTTTTTTTCTGGAATAATACGGCTGTAGTATACAACCTCCATCAAATATGAAGCCAACTTTACATACGATTCACCGTGAGTGTACATATACGAATAAGTTATGCGTCTAAATCTAGAACAGGGCCACATTACAGGGAATCAGGAAGTACTTTAGCGTCACAGCAGAATACAGAATATATAACTCAGTGGGTAGGGTAGGCACCTATATGCAAGCGTGTTCCCAGCCCCACAGAGTAGGCGGGATGTTGTAAGAACGAATATGACATTCAATAAACTTACCAAGGAGGATGCAATAGATTGTGTTAGATACGAGCAAAATGCGAACTACGAAGCAGATATGCTTCTAGGTTGGATTCGGTAAAAACTAGGACAAACTAAAAATTCTCATAATCAGCCTATAATGTTTAATCTGCTGGGACACAGGCTTCCTCTCGGTGAGGGGTAGTGGGCCGTGATCCACCACGCGGGCCCAGTGCGGGTCGGTAGATGTCACATGTCTTCGATTTTTTTTAGCTCTAGGACATGCCGGTTTCCTCAGGATGGTTTCCTTCACCGTTTTGAGAGCAGTGCAGCAAAATTCTCAAAAGGGTGTATTTCGGTTTACCGTTCTACCGACGAAAAAAGCCTTTTCACATTTATATTCATTCATTTAATGCGTTCGATAAAATACAATGTCATATATGTCATTGGGTTTTTCCAACAGGAATTTCTCAGTAGCAACCCCTCAGTGCCCGGGTGCTGGCAATGCAATTTTTTTTTTTTCTCGTCTCTTATTAACCGCCCAGAGTCTCGATTTATGCCCGGTTGATGGCAAATGGCAATAAGCTCGCCCCTTATTAAATGGGACTTAAAAATAACTGGCAAAATATGGGTGTGCTATAAGGTATACCTCTATCTAACCCTTCGAGGATTATAGGCGTGATGTCAAGTTATGTTAAGTGTGTAAACAAAAAGTTTTCTTATCATCTCAAAACATACACTAACCTAACTCATTACGTAAATCATAATCCCGTTATGTATATCTTTCATATTCATTACGAAGATTATTCTCACAAAATAGTTTTGGAACATTAATTAACTCTTAACACCACACGTGTCGCAGTCGTCGCAGATATGATAACTAATTAAAATGTAAATGAAAGTCGACCCAACACAGCTTCTATTTGGGTACCTCAAATGAAATTATTAAAAGGTTTCGTCAAATAAGAAGACATTTTTTTTTTTGCAGTTTTATAAAAAAAAATCGACTTGGACCATTTTTCCCATTTATATTTAACTAGCTGCGCCCCGCGGTTTCGCCCAGGTAAAAGTCGATCCCGTAGTAAAAGGGATAAAAAGTAGCCTATATGTTAATCCAGGGTGTCAGCTACCTCCATACAATATACAAACCCGGTATCTTTCAAATTTTTATTTTTATTTTTTTTTATTTACTTTTTAGATTGTCGTTTCAAAGAGCTGTTGTAGTGGATTCGGTTTGCCCTGTGGATTTGGCAGTTATATTTCGTCTGAAAAACTTGCCTTACCAATAAATCTACATTTTCATGAAAATAATATATCTTTCATAACTTGTAGGTTGTCCATCAAAGATTTCTTTCTTTAGATTACCGGTCCAAAGAGCATCGTCATTGCCATTGGATTTGTCATTAAGTAATCTTCAGTTTGAATAGCTTACTTTTCCAAAAAGTCTTCATCATCATGAAAATAAAGACTTCTTTCCTATCTTGTAGGATGTGTCTTTCAAACATGCATCCCAAGCTATCTTTCTTTAGATTGCCGATGCAAAGAGCATCTAATGCGATTTGTCACTCAGCTTCCGTTTGAAAAGCTTGCTTTACCAAAAAGTCTACATCAACATGAAAATGGAGACTTCTTTCATAACTTGTAGGATGTGTCTTTCAAACATGCATCCTACGCTACCATTCTTTAGATTACCAATGCAAATAGTATACAACATTATTTTTAGTATATGCGAAACCCGAAACACGTGTCTAGTACCTATATTTATGTAAAGAATTTATGTGCAAAATTTCAAAACTGTATCATGAAAAATCACAAAGTTATAAGCTTGTTAAGTTACCTGTTTGTTCGTACAAAAACATGCTCACCCGCGCCGCGCCATCTTGCGCTCATATTGATAATAGTACCTAGGTACCTAACCGTTCGGCGCAGAGATTGGATAACCTGTAGTGTCGCTCGGTGTCCAACTTTTAACTTTTTTTTAATATTTTTGGGACAAAATAATTATCATAATAACATGATAACTAAGACTTCTGAACTATTGACATCTACCAACCTGCACAGGGCTCGCATGGTAGATTAGAGCCCACGTCCCAGAAGTGGGAACATTATAGGCTGATTATGCTAACTTTTCCTCAAAAATAACTATGTACCTATGTGATTCGCTTTAAACATAAAGATGCTACACATAAAAAGGTTCTACCTACAAGTTAATCTATTATTAAAATAGGATAATCTACCGACATCCGCCGAAAATAGGAAAGGTCCGTTGTCCGTAGTGTACAAAATCGTGGCTTATATTAATATTAACATAACCCATTCCAGACCAATACCTAATAATCATTTATTGATGGAATTTAGGCCACTAACATACATGATTACGACTACTGAACTGTGATGTTGCTTAGCAACTGCGGGATTCAATTACATTATGAATATTTGAACATTGTGAAAAATATTGGTATCAACTTATATGCTGATATTTCGATTTGATTACTAAGAAGCCTAAGCACGTCACAATGACAAGATCATAAGGAGTGTGTTTTATGAAATTGAATAAGAGCCTTGATAAAATCAAGAGTTCTTGGTAATGTAGGTACATAGCAATCGTATGAGTTGATCTATTAATTCCTCGTAGTTCCCTCATTATTGAGGATCGCAACCACATACGAGACGTCACCAAGTAATGCAGTTTGGAACGCTCGTTTCACGGTGCATCTAACAGCCTTCATCTATCGATCAGCACGGTAGAAAACTTAAAATCGACGAAACTCTCAGGGTCAAACTGTTGCAACGTGACTAACCGTTCTTTACAGGTAAAAACCGATCAGTGCTTTGGATAAAAATGACCATGCTTCGAACCCACCGATCTCGGTTGTCATTCGAAAAAAAAAAACAAAAAGGATGGGAAATACTCATGGATTCTGCACTACCACGGGGAGATAGTGCAGTTATGTGGGGCTCTAACCCACTAAAACTCCTCGGTGTCCTCCTCTGCCGTTTACGGCGGGAACACGGGCACGCCACGCGTTAGCACTCATCCGTGAACCCGTCGCGGCTGTCCGTCACCGGACCCTCCTCTGGGGAGTACTCCCCATCACCGGCGCACCAGAACACACAGCACCAAACCAGGGATCAAACCAGCACATGCAAGCCAGACGACCCCGTGTCGGGGCACCCTACCCAACGCCACCCAGTCTGACTTTAGGATCACTCGCTATTATATCAGTGCTCCATGAAGTCCGTATAAAATATAAAATAACGACCGTGTTGGCACGAGCTATTCAGGAAAAGCTTATGTCGTGATAGAGGATTAGCTGTAAGCAATGTTGGATGCGGTGCTGAAATTCTCGACTTTGCCGGACGTACGTAAGCATCTCAACAGGCTCTTTTCATGCTAATTAGGTCCAGTCACTGGATAGATTAGAAGACCAGCGTAACATCACGCTTGTAATCTCTCATGAAGACGACAGAAGTGTATCGTCATTTATTTATTTATTATTTATTTATATATACTTTATTGTACACTAGAAAATACATAACAAAAAAATACGATTAATACAAAACATACAATGGGCGGCCTTATCGTCACCCTATGACAATGGTTCTAAATATGGTTTGGATACACCTAATCTGTCAACCGCCGAACTATGCTTGTACATAGTCGGTAGTTCTAATATGAGCGGCCCATTGCACTTACTTATTATATCTACAGAATACCTATATGAAAATGAATATTGGTATATAATATTATGAGATTGATAAACTCCAACACTGTTTGACCGATCAGCATGAAAGTTGTCACATGTATTTTTTTTTTTATATTATTTTATTCTGTCCCACTGCTGGGCAAAGATCTCCACCATAATTCGCCATTTATCATTGCCTGCTGTCTTTTCTGGCGAATCAATGATCGTCGTCACGCCAGCGATTCTTAGACCTGCCTTGGTGATGACGGTTTTTTTATGTAGGTTTTAAATTTTTTATTCCGACCTCCACGCGGGTAACGTCACGGGCAAAAGCTAGTAACGTCGGTGACCAACATTGTCTGACCCACCCAACATTGCCCACCGGAAGTGGGTTAGATAATGTTGGCCACCGACTGTAGGTACTTAGAGCATAAAACACCTTAAAAGACGGAGTTTCCATCAAACCAGCTCACTTCATCATTCCTTTGTCATGTTAGTGCGTGCTACCCAGACTGTAATAAGTTTTGTAATGCGTGACGCATATTGTTCGCTCGTACGTATGAGATTAACAATGGCGTCGTCGACCGCCGTTAACACGAACTATTTTCGCACAGATTCACAATACTTAAACAGTTTTACTCTTTTATTACAATGAATGTGAGAGGAAAATGGGTCTCTTTCTCGATACTTACTTTCTTTCAACAAGAAATATCATTGAAGCAATATCGTTTATATTTTGAATCGAATGTAATAAAAAACGTTTCGCAGTCATATTTTCTAAGTCATGAAAGCCAATGCGAGTCGGACTCGCACACGAAGGGTTTCATACCACAAAGAAAAAATGCCGAAAAAAAAAACGTTTCTTGTATGGAGACCATTAATGATGATGGTTCGATAAATTATCAGGGGGTTTATAGAGCTCCTGCCATAGATTTAGGTAATCGAGAAATGGCCATTGAAAATAATCCTCTAAAACCCGTTAATGAACACCTATACGGAGTCCTCCTGACCGCAGGGAATAATGCTATAACCTAGATTACATCTTTGTTCTGAATGTCAAATGGTATCCAGTATCAATAGCCATAAGTGCATTGACATGTCAACAGCGTAAGATATGAAGCAATTAACCTAATTAAGCTCTCAACAATCAAATGTAACCGTCAATTGTTTATACCTAATCATCGATCACTAATGTGAAGTTATATATTGCTTGACTGTTCACTTCATCCGCGTGAAATTTAAAGGTGCAGTTCCAAGATGGACCGCAGGCCGCAAACTGCAGCTGCAGGTTCAAGCGACACTATTGGTTTCTATGTATCTCTATGAAAACTGCGGTCAACCGCAGCCGCTAGCCGCTTTTTCAGTTGCAGTCTGCAGCCCATCTCGGAATTGTACCTTTATTGAGGAACGACGGAGTGCCGTCGCATCGCATCGACTGCCCGCGGTATTCCTTCGTTTCGCTCAGCATTCTTTCCGACTTTTTTGCTTTTTCAGAATGTATCAAATGCGACTGGGTAGTTCTAGAGATGAGCGCGTTCAAACAAACTCTTTAGCTTTATTATTATCTAGTATATAGATTAGTATAGATAAAATACAGTTTGGACCAACTTAGTGCCATTACCGATCCGATAAATTGTTCCACCGGCTAGAATTAATCTATTTATCACTGAAACCGGATATGACAATACGTTGATAGAGCTATTTATCAGGAATCTGAATACCTGCGCGATATATCAGTAGACCTGCATAAAACTGATTAATCGGATATGTGGGAGCAACTTGTGGTAATTGTGGTTGCTTCTGACTCTGCGATAAATTTAACTGCAGGTGATGTGGTACTACTAATCAAACTTGGTAGTATCAATTTGCAAATGGAAACTCATTGATAAGTATCACTTTTGTGTGGCGATGCTCACACGTTGATTCATTTATCAGATTTGATGATAGACACGTGTAAATAGTCTCACAAGACTCACAACCTAATTGTATATCACGTTTGTGTTCTCCGATAGGGTAGGTAGAAGTTCGACTTTGTGTGGGCAATGTACGGGTGTACTTAATTATTCATAGTACTTCCTACACCCACATTTCGCCAGTTCTGTTTGAGTCCAATGAAGTGGAAGCGATCCTATTGCAATCCAGGCTGCTACTGCTGCTCACTAAAAAGATGATGCTTAAGACCACGCGATAGAAGTGAAAACTTACGACTAGAATCGAGTATACACGATTCAGCGCCGATAATACGCGGTTCAGCGTCACTTCGTCACACGTCAGCGTTCTTTATTGGTCAAATCGAGAACCCCACACTAAGCAGACGCACTTGTGACTATCAAGTTGAAGAGACTCAAATTCTACGAATTTTAATTCAAATATTATTCAAGCAAGACACCACATGCGTATGTAAACACCAACATTCCTCGAGTCATCTTAAACAAAGATCCTAAGTACGAATGTCGCTTACAGTTTCATTCATTAGATGACAAATGGACTCACGAAGTAATTACGTAGTACATCCCGCAGTCCCGCGTCCCGCTGAACCACTAGGTACTACGTAACAGGGATGGCGAACCTTTGGCATACGAGTGAAAATTCTGGCCACGGCAGTGATTTTGAGCTTTAATAATTTCTAAAATTCTAACGTGACGGTATTATCGTGGACGTCCACGTCCATACAATGCATGGAAATACGTGTACGTCATAACGTTATCGTGGACGAGCGTCTTCGTATATTTCAATACATTTGATATTTCTGTGTTATCGTGATGCCGTGACGTGGAGGTGGACGTCCACGGTAATATCGTTACGTTAGAAATTATAAAAGCGCATATTTGATTGTAGATACAGTCCGCGGTCGTAAATATTGCATCGAGTTTGCGAAATAGTTAGTGCTGTTTATCGAGTGTTGTCACTTTCCTTCACATCAACTGTGCCTACGCTGTGTGTGGCACTCCATCTAAGCTCGATGTGTCTTATTTAGAATGATTATAATTTATCTTTTTAATATCCTAAATGGGAACACTTCACTGAAATTTTTGTTCAAAAAAACAGTGGCACGTCTAAGGCACAAAAATATTGGTTCACTGCTACAAGGATCTTTTGGCACTCGAATAACGTTAACAGGGGCGACGCTGATGGTAAATATCTGTGCATTTTTTTTAAATGCCACTTGAAATGTATTCAAAAAACAAGATGGCGGCGTTAGTACCTTGTAGCGCTATAAAATAGCACTCCAGTTCAAAAAGGTTCGCCACCCCTGAACTACAAGTCGCGAGCATATTGCAGAGCACAGATAATTAATTAGCGGTGCCACAGGTTCATAGACAACGGGGTTGTCGCACGCACGTGCCGATGTCAAGCTTCATATTAAAACTCCAAGACAAACTGAACCGCAATCTAGTTATTGAAGAAATTGTATTGCAGGATAACAAAGGAACGGATCGTTATATTGTGTTGAATAGATTCTTTAGTGAAGAGTTTTAATTAAGTAGGTACGATTATTTTAAGTATAAGTAGATAGTAATTAAAAAAGGTAATTTAATAAGGTACTCAAACAATGTAATGTTAATCTGAAGAACTTGCTGAACTTGTCTCTTAACGATTGGTTGAAACCTTTCAATTAGGTGCAGACGCCAACACATCAATCTACTACAATCTGTCAAATTTCTTTAATAGATTTTCAACTTTATCGCTAAAACATAAGATTCAAAGTTGATTGCGAAATTTTTACAGTTTCGGGTAGCTTGATGTGCTGGCTTCTATACCTACATAGGTCATCTAACGTTACTTATTCACAAGATAAATCAAACATAATTATGTAGTTACGCTTAAATAGCAACTAAAACGAATTACTTGCTTAAATAACATAATACATCATCAGCCTATAATGTTCCGAACAAAGCTGGAACGTGTCATACAATACAATAATATAAAATCGTTAAGCCGCGTACGCACGTACGAACAAAACATGGTGAACACGAACATAATGGATCGCCACGAACATTTTTGACGAACACAGGTTATGTTCGTTAGTGGTACGCACGTGCGAACAAAGTGTTCGATGTTCGTGTTCACCATGTTTTTGTTCGTACGTGCGTACGCGCCTTTACTACATACCGTTTATGCATTCATAACATAACATAACATAATCAGCCTATAATGTTCCCACTGCTGGCACACAGACCTCTCTGTGAGAGGGAGTGGGCCGTAACCTACCACGCGGGCCCAGTGCGGGTTGGCAAATGTAACATGTCTTCGAATTTTTGGTTCTAGGACATGCCGGTTTCCTCACGATGTTTTACTAACATAATTATACGTAAATTGTTAATCACCACAAGGCTTATACTGCTTTGTTTCAAATAAAACAATCCCTGCACACTTTCCGGACAAAAGAAACAATTTTAGTGATAAATGTCACACTTCACGAGTCGTGTCTTCGTGAATAATTCTGGATTTAAAGTTAAGGCCTGAACAAACGTTTCGCAGGATATTCGGAGCTGAAAATGCATCCATAACTAAAGCCCCGGCTTTTCTTGCTAGTCAACTGCTCGTTCTGACAGTGAGACGAGCATTGTCTGCTCAGAAATCTGTCTATCTGACGCTCTCTGACGTCACACTGTATTACAGATTAAGGAAATCCAATTATCTGAGTGGAGGCAAGGTTTTTCTATATTGTACAGACATATAACATAAAATGATTATTTTCGTTATACCTATTCATTTGAAGCGATTCGCAATTTTTTCCTCGATTTGCGATCTGCCTAGCTTTTCCCAACTATGTTGGGGTCGGCTTCCAGTCTAACCGAATGCAGCTGAAAACCAGAATTTTACATGGAGCGACTGCCTATCTGACCTCCACACCCCAGCGACTGGGTAATACGATACCCCTTGGCATTTTTCACTGTATGAACACGAATCCAACACATCGGGTTAACTTTATACACCTTTTTAATTACTCTCAATGATAGCTGCCATAATCAAGAATTTAATCCCCAAAGCCCGGAAGCAGAATCCGTCCTTTGTGATGGAACCCACTTTTAACTTTCATCAAAAGTTTAATTAATTTCCTATCAGAAAATATGCAAACTACGTGTTTTAATTAATGCTCCGTACTTGTTTATAATGAGGTGTGAGCTGGCTGAATGATTTAATATCTAGTTGGGACATAACGATCCAATTAAAATTATTTCATAGATTCCTAGACTAGAATTTTATTACGTTTTTGTTTACTAATAAATTGCGAAAGAGGTTGGTAGCGTCAGATATAATCATAAAGATACAGATAAGCAGCCGGTAGACTGACTGCACGATAGTAAATTGGAGAAACTACTGAACATGTAAGAGGGATAGGTAGTATGCGTAGAAAACTTATATTAATTTTTGCAAAACAGCATATCTACATTGAGCTAATTAGCACAAAATTATACAAAACACAGGTGACATACATAAATAAACAAATAAAACTAAAATGAAACAGCCGCATCGGGCAAAATTAAACCAGCTGGACGTAGTGCACCTACTGATAAAAATCGTATAAAATAAAAGGCAGGAGGCGGCCAAAACGAAGAAAAAGAACGGGACGGCCACAACGGACTAAAACAAATAAAAGAGATGGAGGCAGAATGTTTCAAATGGACTTATTATTATGTCGGCGTACGACCTACCGCAAGCGCATGGGCCGGGACCACGTACCGACCACTAATCCTTTTTCAAAACAAAAAAAAACTTCTTAGATAATTAATTACCTCTTTTCATGCACGACGATGAAGAGCAACAATATTAATGCTTTGATAGAGCAGAAACGGTTGATGTTATACCTGAACATATTGATGATGATGTTATAACAGAAATTATAGATCATGTTAAAATAGGTAGACAAGAATATATCCAAGACTTAAATTTATTACATTCTTCTTCAACACAAGAAGCTTATAAAACGAAAAATAATTGCAAAACTTGATAGCTTATTCAGCCAGAACCATTTTGCAGACACAAAAAAGGGAATAGTTCTCAAATGGCCCGCCATTTACTGATTACCTTTGTAATGTATGACTCAACATCCGGCGAAGGTAATAATTTGTCTGTTCCCAACATCGACCTTCATTAGGAACGGCAGGTACAAGTTTTTTTTCCCTTTCGACCCAATGTCGGACCACCTTATTATAGACTCGTAATCGCTCCCCTAACATACTGACAACAGGACTGGCCTTTTTATTACTCATGTTCCTTATTATTATTTTGTTTTGTTTTCCATGCCTTCAAAAAGCCTACAGAATAACAACACTTTTCGATGTAGAATCGATATAAGATGTAACAGACAAACAATCTTTAGGTCCTATAAACTTCCAGTAGTTAGATAGTTGATGAAAAATCCATCTCCTTTTTGAGAAAGCGTTGTCTTCATTGTTTGAGCAGTCGGTAACTAACTATAATTATGTATAATAACTATAGCACGTATTTGGTAAGCAACTACCGTCCGACCTTCAAAATGTTTGGGGAACCCAAACCAGTTCTTTTTACAACATGAAGTTATTCGTGTTGGACGGGCCACGAATCAAACAGCGTATAATGATGATCTACGTATACGCAAAACGATAAACAAATCCGTAGTAACCTATGACATATATGGTTTTGGTAGGGCAAACAAGAGTTTATCGGTACAAGTAAAGCCAGATTTCAGATCCATTATACAAAAACAAGATCCTCCTAGCTTGAACAACGTTTGTATGAAATCTTATGAACAATACGCTAGTCTGATAGCAAGTAAATCACTTTATGCGACAACATTTTGACTTGAGCCGAAAACACTCAGAGAGGAATATGAAAAGCTTTATTGAACCCCTTTGATTTGACTTCTTTGTGAGATTTGCTGGGAAGTTTCCATTTTCGTCCCCAAATCCTGGGACCGAACGAAAACTCGTTTGCATAATATAAGACAAGCCTAGTATCGGGACTAAAAGCAAATAAATGGTTCCCTCAAGTTAAGACGACAATTTACCGGGTCAACGGAGCCAAGATAAATTTGAGAACAGACCTTACCAAATACAAAATCTGTCGCTTGCTCCTTTTTTGATAAAAGACTACATATTAAAGAATTGTTTTTGTCAAAAGATTTGTATGCTTACCTTAGGCTTGCCTACCTGCTTTGTTACGTAACCTGTGGTAACGTTATTTGGAAAAATGTTTTCCAAATATTCTACCGCGAGAAGACGACATCATTTATTTTCGTATTTGCTATTACGTTTAAATAAAAATTGAGTAAGAACTTATGAATATGAATCTCGTTCCCTTGTAGATATTTTTCATACAAGTAAATTAAGAAACAAAGATTAACTACGCTAATTCGTAGCATCATCATCATCATCTGCCTAGCCTTTTCCCAACAATGTTGGGGTCGGCTTCCAGTCTAACCAGATCCAGCTGAATACCAGTATTTTACATGGAGCGCTGCCTATCTGACCTCTACAACCCAATTACTAGGTAATATGATACCCCTTGGTAAGACTGGTTGTCAGACTTTCGGGCTTCTGACTACCCGTAACGAATGTCAAAGATCCACGAATGACAGCTGGGACCAACTACTTAGCGTGCTTTCTTTCTTTTTCTTTTCTTGACAGATTATTTTATATTTGGCTTTCTGGCCATAGTCCACTTTAGAGACTAAAGTCATCGTTGTCCTTCTCGACATCGTCGTTCATCAATTACGACTCGTGTCGAGTATCGTCTTCTCTCTTGAGGGTTCTTTTCTGATGTCCTTGTCGATTACATCCTAATCATTGCAGTAGAGCAGTGGTGGCGCAGTGGAAACGGCCACGACTTACAAGTTGTAGGTCGTAGGTTCGAACCTAGACCGGTGCTTTACTTTGTGTAAATTATTTCATCACCACTACTCTCAAAACGGTGAAGGTAAACATTGTGAGGCAACCGATGTCCTAGAACCAAAAATTCGAAGATATGTGACATCTACCAACCTGCACTCTCCAAGAGGCCTGTGTTCCAGCAGTGGGAACATTATAGGCTGATTATGGTTTGCAGTAGGTATAATCAACTTGATAATTTCTATTTGGCCACTTACTCCCAGTAAATTTAAACTTCACAAAGGTTGAAACTGTCTTGTCACGTTGATCTCAAAGCAAAACCTTTGACGTTATTCAGCCTTAGTAAAATCGAGTATTCCTAGACAGAAGGCGACCTAATTGCCAACCACACTATCAATCTCAATCTGAATAATTTTGAAGGATATAAAAAGGAAAGGAAAGAATCAAAGGGCATCAAAAAATTCATCCGCATCGCTGTCAACAGGAAACGTGCCCAAAAGACTGGCAGCATTGCCACGTTGTATGGCAATGCTGATTCTTTGGCCAATTTTTTTTCCTTTTTATATACTTGTACATATTATTATTTTAATACTGTACATAAAGTAATGATCAAACAAAAAAAAAATTTTGAAGGAGGCTGCTAATCCATTGCTTTATGTTCTAAAACATTGTCTGCTCAACAACGTAAATAACGCAATGAATGTTGTTGAAATGTCAAAATGAAAGCCATTGCTACGCATTTACTCCGCAGATCCAAAGAATTGGACAGAATTTGAGAAAAACTCAAAAAAAGAGAAGAAACCGATGGATGTTCTCGAATAAAATTTAATTTTATTAATAGAAAACAAACAGCTCATTTATCAAATTAAATTTCAGTCGACAACATCCATCGGTTTCTTACCAAACTTCAACTATATCCGACTATCCTGCATACTTATCTCTTTTGTTGACTGTACATCTAAGATTCAAAGGACATGTCTAACCTAATAAAACTAACTTAGGCAATAAATCGCAACACTAAAACTTCTCACTGATTTCATCTATCTCACGTTAAGTTTGTTTGTTTCGTAAGCACTTAGGAGATATAAAACTGAAACAAGCAAAGAGGCGAGACATCTAATGAAGCAATCAATGGATACATTCATTAGTGGAGCCGTGTATTTGTGTTTGTTCAAGAGCCACAGTTTTACTGGCCAATTCCGCCATTTGCAAAATGCTGAAAAAAAAATCGAAAATTATTTAACTGATCCAATGATGCATACTTTTTAGGGTTCCGTACCCAAAGGGTAAAAACGGGACACTATTACTAAGACTTCGCTGTCTGTCCGTCCGTCCGTCAGTCTGTCACCTGGCTGTATCTCAAGAACCGCTATAGCTAGACAGTTGAAATTTTCACAAATTATGTATTTTTTATAATTGAGCCTGTTTTTAAACTTCTGACCCTATCCCACAGTTAGTTGCAGTAACTGGTCTGTAAACTAGCCCGACCAAATGGTCTAATCTGCATTCGCAACTTATTTGCCAAAAATGTAAACAAATATGAGTTTATGGAAAAATAACTTTAATTCCTACACAATAAACGCTACAACTTCAAACATTTTTATAACTTTTTCAATAGTGCTAGTCACTCTGAAATAAACTTAATTATCATTAAAAATAAAGTTGAAATTGGTTTAACTTGAAATAACATAAATTTGAATAGACTTTTAGGTTAGGTCAGGTTAGATCAATGACCAACCGCGTTGCTCAACATCCAAGTTGGTCGCGGTTACTTGGCTAATTAGTATTTTTAGGACCCTAAAATCGGAACTTTGAGGTTCACTAAAAGAGAGGCAACTATTATATTAGACTGTCCAAATTTTTTAGGAGCGTTATATGGAAATTATTAGAGGGTCGATTACATGCCATAAAAACCTCAGGTTGTTACATCAAAAAATACTATAAGATGGTACTCTAAAGGTCTTGCCATTAATTAACCATATCCAATACCTAAATACTTACTTTAAATTAATCTTTGTAAGTACATAATTACTTAGGAACCCTTAATAATCTATTAATTAACTCCAAAACCTATCTAATCTTCGTCCAGTCTCTTAGTTGAATAAATTATTCAATTGCAAAAGGAAGATTCGAATGGCAGGACCCTGTTCTCTCTAAATTAAATTTTAACACCATTAATCTATGTAAATTGAACGCCTAGTCCATCTGATTGAATGTGCGAACCCATATCAATGTTAGAAGGAAATGGATTCATTGAAGTTCCAATTAATTAAACTGTATTCACTCAAACGTTTCTTGCTTCTTTATCAGTAACTAGCTTCGTCCGCGCGAAATTTCTTGTTCCCTCGACCCTCGACCCAACCCGTCGCATTGCATCACCTGTCCGCGTTATCACGTCATTTTTGCTTTCATAGTGTGATGTTAAAACAGATAAACACATCATCTGTGAAAATTTTAACTGTCTAGCTATCACGGTTCATGAGATACAGCCTGGTGACAGACGGACAGATGGACAGTGGAGTCTTAGTAATAAGGTCCCGTTTTTACCCTTTGGGTACGGAACCCTAAAGAGGCAGTTCATTCTACGTGTCACTGTCTCATACTTAGCATCACTTAAACTTTAGTTGATATTAATTTCTTAATTTTTAGGTCTTGCCCACTGAACAACTCCCAACTATAATGGGAACGGTTCCATTAAATATTGCTTTTGTAAAAAAAAAACAAAAGCAATTCCCAGTTTTAAAAATTTGTATGAATTTGTTTTCTACTTAACTTCGGTCCTAACGATGAATGATCCGTTTTAAATTAAATTAGCCTCACTGATTCTGATAGCAAGTAAAAGAAACTTTTGGTTTGTCGCAATATCTTTTGTGATTCGCCGTTGTGGAGCAGTTATTTCTTAGTAGAGTTAATGCAATCGGTTTAGCGGAGGTTGGGGCCGGGTATTGTGGACTGTGTTTGTGGCTGCTTGGAGATAAAGCCGCAGACACACAAAAGCAGATGCCCCTCCGCCCCTCGTGCCTCCCCTTCTACCCTCCAGCTAGGGAGAACGTTTAAGGCAACGACGATTGCCCCTTACAAAAGGCAGTAGTGACACCCGCCCGTCCTCACCCCGCATTCGACTGCAGAATGGATTCGAAAGAAAACCAAATCTCATTCCGTACCGGCTCATTGTTTGAGAATCTTCCACAATTGCTTTTTGAATTTTACAATCCTCTTGAAATATTCCTTCTTAGTTTGGCGATTTGTCAACCGTCTCAATAATATCGTAGGTAACCCTGCGTAGTTATTCGAACTTTACCCATAATATCTACTAGTAGGTGTTTGTAGACTTCATTAAAATATTTGTCTCGTGCGTGTTTCGTGTTTTGGTGACGCTACTCACGCAATCGGCAGGATTTGTGAATCAGATTACCGTAGACTCGTCTACCGATTACATCATTTAAATTAAGGATGTTTTATTAGTGTAATGATAATATCATAACAACGAATCTGATATGATTTCTGCGCTATTGTTTCTATCCTACAAAGTCGCAGACGCTTCACAAAACACTGGCTGAAAACTGGCACACGCTAAAGAAACAATGTGTGTTTTCTTAACAGCTTCTCAAAACATAAAATTCGCAAGAGCGTTGACATTCACATCCTAATTACCGAAAAAGTATTTAAAGGCGTCGGAGTGAATGACTGGCACAATAAAGGCGGTGCGCGGTGGTCCATTTCCGCGGCTTGCGCTGAACATGTCGCCGTGTGTCCGCGCCAACGCATTTTGGCAACCGGCCGACAGTTTGATGAGTGCACGTTCCGGCTTGTGTATCAACGGAAGCGGGCGACAATGAAACAAACAATAATGAACATAAAGAAAACATTTAGGGCTCAAGGTATCCTCTGCAGAGTTGCAGACTTGTAGAGGAGATTTTTTACTTGAGTTATTAAATTACTTATACCAACGCTTCCCCCCTGCGTCGCATGGTTTTAACGACTTGACAAAGCATTGGGATTTCTTTATTATGTAATTTTAATATTTATTACACACATAAACCTTCCGGAATAAATTCTCTAAATTATACTGAAAACGTAGATTAGAAGAACGACGCGGTCACGCAGAGAGACACGAAATGCAACTTTAATTTAACATGGGAAATTGGGAATAGAAGAATAAGGTAAAAAAAAAACCTCCTCGAAAAAATACAGTTTTGATGTAGGTAGAGTCAACAAAAGAGATAAGTATGCAGGATCGTCAGATATTGTTGACAGTTTAGTAAGAAACCAATGGATGTTTTCGACTGAAATTTATAAATTTGATAAATGAGCTGTTTGTTTTCTATTAATATAAATCCTGACCCTGATCCTGATTTCTTTTGTTGCCTGTACACTCTTAGAGGCTTTTGACGTATTAATTTTGGAAAGACCGTTAAATGTCCTAAAAGGATGTGGTCCTGTCGTACCCTTCCACTATCGTTAGCTAGCACGTGGCATTCCTTTACAGCGGTACACCCATAGAAATGCTTTCATATATCTATGGATACACCCCATTCTTTGATACGGAACCCACGGTTGAATGGCGAAACTAAATATTATGTACAACGTGTTTCTTATTATTTAATTGGATGTAAACTATTTCCTGTTGAAAGTTGCGTTTGCTTTAAACATAACAAAAGACGGTGTTTCTTTAGCAATTTATAATAAACAAAAAATAAAACCAGTATGTTTGACTTTGTTTTGAGAATAATATATCCCACCAAAAACGTTTTCATGTGAAATGTTGCCAAGACGATGGCTCGCACAGTCAAAATGTTATCTGATCTCATGTAGAGCCAAGCTTCTAACTCTACACGCCCTAATTCTACAAGCCCTAACTTCACAAACTCTATACTTACCTTAGTCAAATTAAGTGGCTTGGCCGTTTCGCTACCGTCACATGGGTGTAAGGTGAAAAATTTATTCACTGTTCATTACTTTCCTGATAAACAATAGTTCTTGTAGTAACGAAACCAAAAAAATCGGAGATATTTGACATCCCACCAACCCGCACTGGGCCCGCGTAGTGGATTACGGCCCACTCCCTCTCACCAAGAGGAGGCCTGTGTCCCAGCAGTGGGAACTTTATAGGCTGATTATGATGAGAAAAGCATGTTTTCTTAAATTGCGAAAAACATATTTTGAAAACATAATTTTTTTTGGTACCCTAAGGTAAGGTGCATTGAGGCAATTACGATAATGGGTATACATATTTCGATTGATGTTTATTATTTTCTACCAAACGCATTGGCATTTTATATTGGCAACATAATTATTAGACGCCATTTTATCGTCTGTTATTTAAACTATATAAATATTCATTTTGAGAAAAGCTTATTTTGAGGATAACAATTATTATGAGAACGAAGGTAAAATCAAAGTATCTTCCCACTCTCGCAGACTATCGTGAACACAAAGAAGCAGCTCCGAGTCTACACGAAACCACAGCGAAGTATTTCGATTAATGTAAACAGTCCGCATGCGACACCAGACCGATAAATACCAACGTAACAAAACTTGGGACACATCACACACTCGAATTTTTCTCACCACCAACTCGCATAAATCTTCTACACGTCTTCACAAATAGTTTTCAGTCAACCCATTAGGATTACTCCCAAATGTTTCCATACATTTGTCTCAAAGAATTTGCCATTACCGAAGTATTCCTTTATTGCTAATGAAACACTTTAAATAATTAAAGGATGAAATATATTGCCATTTAATTAATGGAAATTTTCTAATGCATTATCTTGCAGAGGCATTTTATTAATCAAATGCCATTACCAAATCTACAGACAAAGGGACATTAAACCAAATATCAAAGTGACCAGTAAAAGCTTCCGTCATACAAAGTTTATTTACTTAGGTTGTCAAGCATATGTAGGTGAATAAGTACACAAAGATATTTGGAGTATTTTACAGCGGTTGTAAGACGCAAATTGTAGCACACGATGATAAACATACATACGTATGTACACAGAGTCTGTCTGTCGCATCTCGTCTGCCAGCTGAACAATGCAACACGGCAGCATCAGAGATGTGTGATTCTATCAGATATTCCGATTCTAGAAAATATTATTTGGATGGAACCCACTGTTGAGTAAAATAATAAGAATTGAAAATAATAGGACTTAATTTCGCCAAGGAAATGTAAATGGTCAAAACAACAGTTGATGTTATGTAAAGATAATAAAGAAAAACTTGTTTATTAGAAGCTAAGTATAAGTTAAGCAGCAATAAAATATAATTTAGTTCAAATGATTTTAGTAACTGTACTAAAATCATTCGTTATCTAGAATGTGTTACATTAAATTTGTTTACACTGGTTATTCTAGATAACGCTAAGAAAATAAAGCTATTAATCAATATGTCGGTACTTTTCTGCACCTTGTTTGCGTATATGTGATAAACCTATAAATAAATCATAACGTATTATAAAACTTTACGATGAAGTTCACCTTTGTGTTAAAACATAAGAAAGTATCTTTATCGACGAGTATTTCTCAGAAAGCTGTAAATAAAGCAGTAACTTCTTTATGCAGAACACGGTTTATTATGCACAATGGACGAAAATATAATCATTAAATTACCACAATGGTTACTAGTCCAATATCGGAACACAATAGGGCATAAGTACAAATAAAGAAAAGTAATAAAATACATGATTTCATATATTGCCTCCCGAAACTGCTTAGTGCTTTGGTTATATTTTTATGATAAACGATGTCCCAAATCTTACGTATAAGGCACATGAACTCGCTAACGATCTCCGCTTGATCGCCCAAGCAAGGCAGGCCAAACAAAGATCAACATCCTGCACTCACATGGTGCTTTATTACAGAAAATTCGGCAGACGTTATTGTTAAGTATAAGACCCATTTTCGCGAACATTGTATGACGTCCGATGTGCCAGTATTGTATCTATGAACGTGTGACGTCACCCAGGTCTGGCACCAACGACAGCATTTTGTTATCGGATACATGGAAGCGATGGCTCGAGTGACAGCCCCCTTTTGTCCTCAGCTCAGTGTGCCTCAAAGCTCCTATTCTTCCCTCTGGCATCGCACAAACGTTGTGTTTCACTTACAATAATACTAGGACAGTATTATCAGCCTTTTGTTAAGAATGTATTAAATAAATACCGGAGGTACAGACAAAACTTCAACAATCCAAAACAACGTATTTTAAGCCGCACCATCCTCTGAATTTCTCCAGAATTCTTCATAACAATTTAGGTACATAATTATATTGTAATTAGAGTGACGACTTATATGTGGCTTCTTCAATGTCCTGAGATATGTTACTTGGAGGAACAGCTCCAGCATATATATATAGACATCCATAAGTAGAAGAAATTCCAAATGAAGATGTCGCTTTAAATAAATAACTGTGCTCACTTAAATTTCCTGTTTATTTTTGTCCCCCCACTTCGCACGTGAGTGCTTTCTAAACGTGGAGTTGGATGTTTTAGGAGATTTAATATTTTTAAATTTAAAGAATCTCTTTGCATCTCGTTCAATAATTATCTTTAAGGGCATACAATTATAGAGATCAGTCGATTACTTGTAAGTATTGACTCATAAGGAATTTAGGTTCCAGTCCCAGACGATGATAGTGTCTTCTAAGACATCCACTATGATGTCCATCTGTTTTATTGTCAATTTCGGAGCTTATCACAGAAGTTAAAGCGTCTTTCATTTGTCGAGTCAAGGGAAGATACATTAAGAACAGAGTTCCAAAATGTATTCTCGTCCCAGGCATGCAAAATATTTGGATTTTGCACGTAGTTATATAACAATTAATCTGCATGTTTAAACAAAGTGTTTATGAAGATGTTGAAAGCTCGTGAATTGTGGCGAAGTGGGCGGTGATGTTAAATGGAACATTTCCTGAAATCTGTTGTTATAATATAACGCATGAGTTTGCAACATTTGCCTCGAAATAACACACTCATTTTATCTCAGTGCAGTGTTAACGATGCGGTTCACTTGTTACATGATCCGCAACTCACTTCTAGCAATTTGTTATGATCACCTTGCTAATAGTTTTAGCAAAATCCTGTCCAACTCCCATAAATAAATAATTGGATTTCGTGTTTCGCGATAAGATAGAAGATTAATGGAAAGGGTCAATGCCATATTCTGAATGGGTTTTATTGGCTATTGTAATTGTTCACACTATATAAGTACACGACGGCGCCCATACAAAACAATGCCTAATTTAAGAAGTTTGGTAAGTTTATTTACAATTCATTAATTAGGTACTCGGTCAATGTCAAAAAATTGTCATTAAGTAATTGACTCTAAACATCAGCGCGGATTTTATTGTTTTTAAAAACAATAGCAGAACACACCATTGATTTGGAATATGAAATGAACCACTCAAGGTTAGATCAGTAAACTCGTAACCTGGCAATGACCGTTTTAAACGGAGTACGGAATAGTGGGGCTCGAATCCGGTTCTGTTTCATTGACATGAAAACCCACACTTTATGTATTACCAATTATACCATTATTCTTACGCAGGGCAGACTTCCCATAATAGATAGATAGGAATTCAGCTGCATTTGGTTACATTAGAAGCTCACCCAAATTCTCATATTCTTGAAGAAAAGTTGGAATCATGATGACTATTAAAGGCCCAGTCAATAATGCATAGGTTTGTCTCAACTATTTCAAAATCCTCACTGCGTGGTGTAGCCCGAAAAATTAAATCTGCCGTCGAGTTAATGGGTTTCAGAATTAGACCAAGTGGACTAACGGCACCTTTCAAGTCAAAACCATAAACGAATGTACCATAGAAACAAGCGTAAAAAAATTGTTTCTATTTGTGGGTAAAACCACCCAAGTCCGGATTTCCTTGATTAGAATAGCAACAAATACTAACGAGGTGCTAAATGTCCTGGAATTTGAGTCTTTTGTATTCTTGCAAAAGCGAGTCTTGACCACGTCGAGAGGTTGCTATTGAAGAAAAGGATTAATGAGCTGAATATTTAATATTTGGTAAGTTTTAATGGAAATGACTAAACATATTATATATCAAAACTAGATAAAATGAAACAAAATAATGATGACATTTACTGTATAGTTACAGGAGCATCATGCAATAATTATACGAGTATCTTACCTCTCCTAAGTTGACGAATCCGTGGTCGTTGGCCACAGCATCGGCAGCGTTCTTCCCCCCCGGTATGTGGACGGCCCATGTAGGCGTATAGTGCGCAAACGTTGTCTCCAATAATGATAAAATCGATACCAAGATGGTCGATGATAACACGGCACACCGCGCCATCGCACGCACTCTCACACACTCACCGGCTAGTACTTGTCAGCATTTCACACACACTTTCCAAAGAGTTTCTTGTTTCAAACAAGTCTCGAATTTAATATACTATTATATACTTGTAATTGTAACGTAGGGATTGTTGCTATCTGCGATATTTGATCATACGGCTCCGCACATGGCTATCTACTGGAAATTAATGTGTTATTTAGTTGTTTGGGCTTCTTGGTCATGAGGAGACTTGCTAATGAAGCAAGATACATCTGTAGCCTCAAATTAAGCTGCAAAAGCGAATTCTGATTAGAATCTTCGACGTGGGCTACATTAAAAAAGTCCCAGCTGCAGGCCATAAGACGATAGACAAAACTTGATTGAACCCACAATCCACATCCATTAAAATCCGACATAAAACGAGGCAAGAGTACGTTTGCCAATCACAATGGTTAGATGGGTATTTATTTGATGACCTCATCTAGGGACTAGAATTTCCTAACATGTCCTGCAAGAAAATTAGCAATCAATCGGAAATCGGTTTCCGCCGAATTAAAAGTTGGACGAGCGTACGGCATTTGGCAATACTTCCCCAATAAGTGGGTCAAGTATATATATGAAGGACAAAAGTATAGGCTCCGACAGAGTTCTCTGTTATGCTGTTCTTTATTATCGTATCACCGGACAACCATTAATCACAGTGCGTTTCATCGGGTCTACTTCAACCTATTTTGGCGAGGGCATTGTAACGTCTGACGTTTGCCTTTTCTGGATAAACAAGACATGGATCATTTCCGCGAGTCTGGACGGGTTTCCTATTCTCTTTTTGAAAGTAATTTAGTATATAACTTGATTCATGTGCTGTTGGCCGTTTGTTTTTTTCTTTTGTAAGCCGTGCATGGAATGGTATCGTGGTTTATACCAGTGCTTTTGTTGGTCCATATCGTAGCTGCGTGTTGCGTTCCTTCCATACAAAGAGGATTGGTTAATTTGTTTTTGTTAACAACGCGTATAGTTCAAGAAGGTAGATATTTTGCAACCAACAGTAGTAAGCATTAAAAATTTATGAATTACTTCGTTTTCTAACATTATCCTGTTCGGTAATTTGGTAAGGTACCTAACTGACATTTTCTTTTATTTTACATTACACAACACGGATTTTAATTGGAAATAAAGCAGGAAAATATATTTCTTTAAAGGTATCTCTCCAAAAATGTATAAACGGCGACTAATTTGAAAAATGTCACGCATTTTTCCAGCATTGTTTCAAGTCTGTACATATCTATCAGTTTGTAACGCATAAACGAGAATTCATTAAATCACTTGTTATTAGGAAATGTTTATTAGTTACATTGGAAGATAACCTCCTTGAAGTACAATAGATATTTCATACTAATGCTTGTTATTGTATGCTTGTTGTGAGATGATGTCAGTTTTTTCTTGTTGGTTATTTGTGTTGTGTTTATCATATTATCTCTATGCATCTTGTCTATTATTTAATCCATTATGTTTACATCTTTGTTACTTGATAGGCTTACTATTTTTTATATTTTGTTGATAACTCTGGTCTTTACCAATATACAGGGTAATTAAATTCATAAATATTTAACCAGTAGGTATTCGGTACAAATGCCTTATCAGAAGAAAGGAACATAATAAAAGAATTACCGATTATATTGTTGGAAATAATTGTGGTGATAAATATAATAAAGATTATGCTACTAACCTAGCAAGTAAATAAACCAGAAAATGCCACAATCAAAAATAATCTATGTGTTGTTCAAAACACAGTAGGTAACACAAAAGTAGCTGAGCAACTATACGTACGTTTGTCGTCAATAATTACCTCGTTTTAATATTTGCATTTTTTTAAAGTAGGCCACTCATACCTTTAGCTTGCGCGTTTACCTGCCTGAGTTATTTACAGTTAGCATCGATAATAATTTAGCAAGCAAACTTATGCCAAACTAGCTCATCATTTCCTTAGTTATTTGGACACAAAAACATTCTGACCACTAAAGACTATCAAAAGACATGTTTTTATCTTATCTGTTTCCATTGGATCGCTATGTAAACATTCGGTTTTTGTGACTAATCGCCGACGTAAGTATTTCGCGTGCAGCCCACGTCGAAAGGCGGATGCTTCATCGATGGAATCCGATGGGAAGGACCAAGATTCCGTGGCACTTAGACAATAGTAGCCGGTGAGAGTCGGCGCCGCTGTGACGAGCGTTCACCTCTCGCATCCCGCCTCCCTATTATCACTTTACGCTTTTCTAAATGCGTTTTTATGACAAATTCCTCACATGTTTATTGGCAGCAACGATCACTACGTTACACTATGATGCACTATAGTCATTACAGGACACGGCATAACTGTCAAATGGCGCGTGAATAATCCTTCGGCTCGGCACAAAACACGGCCGTCACGTCCGCGCACGTGATGCTGACTGGTTGGTTTGCTACTTTGCTCTCGGGCGCTCGCCGCGATTGGAGCCCGAGACGATCGCTACCTTGCCACACTCGGGGAATTTACCCAGAAATGGGGAAAATGACTCTACAGCTGTTAAATGAGTGTAAATAATTTTAGTCGCCAAAATAGTTAGACGGGACGGGTTTTTGGAGTTGGCCTAATTAGCACTAATGCTATAATCGATATGACTGTTCGAGTGTCCGGTTCGGGGAACTGTGCTAAGTTTTTCTCTATAAAGGACGGTAAATAACACTCACCGACGAGGTAAATATAGAGTACAGTTATTGAGTCTCGTATTTATTTATCTCCGTCTATTCTGTAACTATACTATTTTTATAGGCGCTTTAAATGTCGATATATTTCTGAAATAAATCTTTATTTTATCTGTGTAGAGCCCCAGTGTTATATACCCATTGAACGCGAACTGAATAATTTATTGAAAGTACCTATTGGTCAAGGCCGCACTGTGGCACACAAAAAAATATGTGTTTTGTTATCTAGCTAAACTTTTTTTCATTCGACCGATAGAAAAAATATCTTGGTAGCTGCCTAGGTATTTGTCAAAAAAATTGAACTTGTAAATAAGTAATCCGAGATCTATTGATTTTGGATACAAAAGAGTAGGGAGGTGCTAAAAGGAATAGAGCTCCTTCAAAAATTGTGTTATTGTAGGGGTCCGAAAAGAAACATTGTGTGCACAAAAGCCGTATGTTTTAAATTCCTCTAACGTTGGGGACAAAATAGTAGGGTGAAATAATCAATAGCCGATGATCAATCTTAATTTGTGGCAAATTGGGTAATTTAAACTTCTATAGACTACTTACGAGTACAAGGAGACATGATTCTCTTTTTTAATACCTAATATATTTTTAGATGACTCTTTTATCTCAGAGAACCATAGATAAGTAACTAATATAATAAGCCATCAGAGTAAAGTAAAATGCGATACATATAGTGTCGATTTAAATTAGCTAGCGAAACTTCGCAGACGTGATGGGATTCAAGATTTACACATGAGGACATGGATTTGATGATATATTTTTGGGATCAACGACTGCAGGTAGTGTCGTTACTTGGAACATCAGTTGAAAAAATCAGTTATTTTTTGTGTAAACTGCACAGACGCACTGGTTATCGATATCTAACCACGATACAATACAACAAAAAAACTGATTTCCTCAATTCATATTTGAACTACAAGAGGTCGATGACACCAAAAAAATTCATCAATTTTTTTTTGTTTTCTACCTCATTATGTACGTGTACCTACCTAACTAGATTATCAGGTACATTATTTAACTAGACCTATTTAAATGGGGTCATCCGTCTAGACTAGATTAGGGCAGCCCATTATTAAACTTAAAAATAATTTTTAAAAATTAAACAGACTTCAAAAAAAAAGAAATACCCTCAAAATTATGAAATAACTTTAATTTCGGAAGTCGGTGTCTTGGGATCTGTATTCTAGTTTAAGTTTTATGCCACCGACTTCCGAAATTAAAGTTATTTCATAATTTTGAGTTATTTCTTTTTGAAGTCGGTTTAATTTTTTTTAATTATTTTTATTTCGTAATTTTTAGTTTTTGCACTAGAATTTGACCAAGGTTTTGAGATGTTTTCCCTTTGACACTACACTCGTAGCTCGTATCAATAAGCCAGGCCGTCACACTTTCACGTCTTAGTCCATATCTTGAAAATTACTGAATCGATCTTGATGAAACTTGCACTGTTCCCTAAGTTGAAGTAAATGTAAGCCAATAAAAAAAGAATGGTCACGATCCGATTAATAATTACGGAGATATGCGTGGACAAACATACATACATACATACATACGTCTATAAAATTTTGTATATTTGTTTGGAAGCCCTAATAGATTGTCATATGTGAATATAATGCAATTCCAATAATATTACATACATACGTATCGAATTGATAACCTCCTTTTTTTTGAAGTCGGTAAAAATATAATAAGTAAATTCTGAATTTTTACTTCTGCTAATATCATTTTAAGATTTTTACTTTTAATAATGAACCTAACCTACAAGCCCTAACTTAACAAACTCTACACCTTAGTTAAAATATGAGGTTTGGCCGTTTCGTTACTATAAGAACTATTGTTTAACAGAAAAGTAATGAACAGTGAATAAATTTTTCACCTTACGCCCATGTGACTGTAGCGAAACGGCCAAGCCACATAATATTTTGACTAAGGTGTAGAGTTTGTGAAGTTAGGGTTTGTAGAGAGAGTTAGAAGATTGACTCTACATGATATCTGATAACTTTTTGACAGTGCGAGCTATATTAAGGTCTCGTCTTGGCAGCATTTGATATGAAAATGTTTTTGGTGGGATTTCACTTATTTTAGTAAGTTGTTTATGACAATATTTTTTTTATTTTGTTTCCTTTTTTTTCTCTTTTTAGGGTTCCGTAGTACCTACAAGGAACCCTTATAGTTTCGTCATGTCCGTCTGTCTGTCCGAGGTTTTGCTAAGAGACCGTTAGTACTAGAAAGCTGTAATTTTGCAGGAGTGTGTATTGTATATAAATTACGCCGACAAAGTGGTAAAATAAAATTATGGAAAATATTTTTTTTTAGGGTAGTGAAGTGGGAATGAATATTTTTTTCGTCATCTACCCCATCGTGTGGGGTATCGTTGAATAGGTCTTCTAAAATGACTAGAGGGTTGTTAAAGATATTTTTCGATTTAATGCTCCATTTACGAAATATTAAACTTTAAATTGTAATTTTTTGTTCCAGTAGGGCGTCCCCCCCCCTCTAAAAGCTAAACTGCGGGCTTGAAAAATCTGGGAAAATTCAAGACAAGAACATGAACACAACAACATTGAACATTTCATGAACTTTAAATGAAAACTATAGGAATTATGATAACTTTATTAGTTTAGCAGTAATAGTCGTTGAACTTGGGTGTTGGATAATTTTGTACCAAATACAAAATCCTTAGTTACTTGTTTATGATGGGTAAAGACTTGCATTAAAAAACAAAATATGAAATAAAAAAACCATAATAAATTATCATAAGTTTCACAATACTGCCGCTAGATGGAATGATGGAATTACAATTTTGTGAATTGAAATAATAACTTGGCAGCAATCGTACTCTTAGTTTTTAGCTTTACAAGGTAGAAAGTGGTTCTTATTAGTTAATGTCTAATCTGTTTAATTATTTATTTTCGAAAATCAATATTTTGTTGTGTTTAGTATCGCTATTCGATCACGACGCCACGTCACTTTTGTAGATCGCGGTGTTAAGATTTTCTTGCAAGGTATGACCTCCGTGGTTACATTATGTATTAAAGTTTTGTTTTACTCTGGACGCCCTTGCATATATTGTTATTATAACCATTAACTCCTAATATCTTTACCATTACATAATTATATTCAGAATAAAGAACAACAGAATAGTACTATATAGTGATAATGGGGCTACTACGGAACCCTACATTGTGCGTGGCCCGACACGAACTTGGCCGGTTTTCTTTTTCCAAGTTTTAGAATATTTTTGTTGTTTGTGTGTATACTAGCTTACATAACTTTCAGCTTTCTAGGACTTCAGGAAGTACTCTGAGAATTTTGATGTTCATCAGTGAGTCAGTGACGAAATCGGGGTTTTTTAGATACCAATAAAATCTAAAGTATAAGAGGTATGCAATTGAAACTTGATACCATTGACATCTTACTTATCCCAAGAATTTTGTTTATCCAGATAAACAATATTCTCATGGGTTCATTCATTCATTTATTTATCCAATAACAATTTCCATTGTGTCTGAATTTTTACAAAGGTACAAATAAGCAAATAATAACAATTAATAACACAATTACATTTCTTCAACATAATCTCATTTCCTACCTACATTAATATTATTCATACAAGTTCAAAATTTAAGAAAAAAGTCAGTCAGTGGTTTAAGGAAAAAGTTTGGTCTGGTTTTGGTCCAAGTTATGCGGGTTCAAAAAAACGACGAAGTGTTTCGAGAAAAGGTAGGTAGTGAGTGCCCTAGCTGCGCTTCGCTTGGCTCGTCTTGGCCGGCACTACCGTGCCCCCAGATTTGCTGTGTTTGCATTTTCTTTTTCATACTTTAGTTCTATCCACGCATTATCAGCGCCCTAACTGCGTAAGTAACACACTTTAATCACAATCTGAATAATATTAGGATTATTATTTTGAAGGATATTACTAAACCATTGCTTCTTAATTTCGAAAAATGTGTCTGCTCAACAATGTAAATAACGCAATGAACATGGGAGAAATGTCAAAATGAAAGTCATTGCTACTGATTGTGTGTTACTCAATTACATCGCAGGGCCGTACTCGAGACGTGGATGGACCGTGGGGGGTTCAAAAATATATCCCTGTACGTACATTTTATAATACTTATAATAATATAAACTTTAGGATAGGCGTGGCCTTTATTCACTTGAAAATCCGACTCCGGATTGATTTGCTGCGTTTTCCAATGAACCTTATTAACATTCATTTACCCCACAATTAATTAAATTCAAACACCACCGTCTAAAGAAAAGAAGCTCATCTGGTGTATAACCCGTCAACCTTCAAAGCAAGAGTGAACAGCCATCTTCTGGGTTTGTTCGTTCCATCACAGACCTCAACCATCGCTTTCCACCAGGCGAGATCGAGGTCAAGAGCTGGTCCATCCATACTAATATTATAAATTCAAAATTAACTCTGTCTGTCTGCATTTTACCTTTTCACGCCTAAACCACTGAACGGATTCCGATAAAATTTGGCAGAGAGATAGATTGCATCCCGGGGAAGGACATAGAATAGTTTTTATCCCGATATACCCATGGGATCGACACTTAAGCAGATGAAACCGCGGGGCGCTGCTAGTTTTGCAATAAAAAAAAACATAAACTACCTATGTGGATTATCCAGCTCAACTACGGAGCCCAAAAATAAATAAAGGTCAGGTTAGATTTGTGAAATAGAATATTTCTGCCTAAGTTCCCCTCGAGAGCCTTAAAACGTTCTTACATAACGCAAAAAGGTTTGCCTAGCTCAGAACAAAAAAAAAAGTTAAAACCCTATTTTTGCCCTATAAATATTAAAACATTAGATATATTGCTCTGGGATCTGTATGAGAAGAACTCGTTAGTAAAAAAGTTGAAAAGAACATTTAATGTGACGAGTTTCAGTACCTATCTACTACGTAGTACAAATAACGTACGTCCGTATGTTAAAAAAAACTGGCCAAGTGCGAGTCGGACTCACATACGAAGGGTTCCGTACCACAAGGCAAAAAACACCGAAAAAAACACGTTTGTTGTATGGGAGCCCCCCTTAAATATTTATTTTATTTTGTGTTTAGTACCTACTTGTTGTTATAGCGGCAACAGAAATACATAATTTGTGAAAATTTCAACTGTCTAGCTATCGTAGTTCTTGAGATACAGCCTGGTGACAGACAGACGGACGGACGGACGGACAGACAGCGAAGTCTTAATAATAGGGTTCCGTTTTTACCCTTTGGGTACGGAACCCTAAAAAGAATTAGAAACGAAATTAATAAACGGTGAAGTATTGTTGGAACTTTGTGCCTTAGAATTGGCATTGTCTGCACGACATACGATGAAAAGACACTCTCAACAAGTTATACTGAAAAGAACGTCCTTCTGAGGAAATAGGAATTTGTTAACCGGGAATTGTAACTGAGGAGCCCAATATAGTAACATATTATAATACCTACCTGCCTGCCTGTCCCACTGCAGGACAAGGGCCTCTTCTCATAGGTACACAGAATGTTTTTTTTTTTTTTTCTCTGGGTGGAGCGGAAGGGAGTGTGAGACTCTTAGACTAAAACCCACCCATTTTCCTTCCTTAGCCCTTTATGTTCCGGGCAAGCGGTAACCCTTTCGGACAATCCCGCTGACCCGGCAGGCTTCGGCCCTAAGGGGCTCCTTCTCTGCTGCTGACATCTCTTTGAGGCGCGCGTGGAACACGTACGCGCCGTCCGGCACGGGCGTGTAACAGGAATTTGTTAACAGGGAATTGTAACTGAGGAGCCCTACATTCGTAACGTATTTTAATACCTATCAGCCTATTAGGTGTCCCACTGCAGGACAAGGGCCTCTTCTCATACACAGAAGGCATTAGAGGACCATTGATCACTATGCTTGATTAAGACGAGTTGGCGATTTCAGACTTATTTTAACTACTAGCTGCACCCCGCGGTTTCACCCGCATAAGTGTCGATCCCGTGGGAATAACGGGATAAAAGTATCATATGTGTTACTCTGATGTATAAGCTATATTACTGTAAAGTTTCATCAAAATCCGTTCAGTAGTTTTTACGTGAAAAGTAACAAACATCCATCCATCCTCACAAACTGTCGTAAGATTAGTCCAGGTGTCAGTGTCAGTAAGTAATGTCCAAGATAAACTTAGAAAGTACATATTTATGAATTAAACAAGTCGCATTGAAACTTGTCCGGATTTGAACCCACAATCTCATGCGTGATAAGGGTAGGCCCTAACCAAAGGGCCGTCACGTCATGACAATCGTTACATAGGTATTTATGAGAATAATTTTCATAATGTAAGCAACATTAGTTATTATTTTGCCAACACAAAGAAAACCGAAGATCCACCCACACATAAATAATAAATTCTAAACATGTATCGCGTTGAGCATATTGTAGTAGATAGTTTTATATCATACAGGGCGTGAATACAGACGCAATGTGGTTGAACTACGTGCCAAGTTGTGGCCACGGTGACCAAAGTTTAATTAAACACATACTTCTGAGCCCATTCAATACAATAGAAACCGACTATGTATAGAGCTCTTGCGGTTTATCAAACCTAATTAAATTATGAATCATGTTCGCGTCATCATGCTTGAAATTAGGTAGGTACTTAAAGTCTCTATAATGCGGGCCACTCACGATCAAGTTCACTTGTCAAGTTTGCAGCGGACTTGAAGCCGCGTCCAGTAAACTCGACGGTGAATGGCTACTTATCACGCATACCCATAGCCATACACCGTCAAGTTTACTGGACGCGGCTTCAAATCCGCTCCAAACTTGACGGTGAACTTGATCGTGAGTGGCCCGCATAAGGACTGTTCCTACAGGAGACCGTAGAACAAATAATAGCTTTCAGCCATAGCGGCCTATCGCTCAGCGGAGACTAGCCTTCGGCGCGGGAGTTAACAAGTGTGTGCGCAGACACAGGTGCACTCTCTCTTCCCTCACTCTCATTCAGTGCCGGATTAGCTCATAAGCAAATTAAGCAAATGCTTAGGGCATCACGTCTCGGGGGGCACTATAAGGCAGTAACAGTACCGAAACAGTATTTGCTAGCACATGAATGGCAAGGCCGTTTATCAGCAAGACCCAAAAGTCATTCTAGAGATGTGCACCAATCGTTACAAATTGCTCGTCGATGTTTTGGAAATATACGAGGCGGCTAGTGGATAGGAGGGCCTACAGGCGTGGATTGCTTAGGGCATCAAGTAGTCTTAATCCGGCACTTCTCTCATTGTCCGATGGAACGCCAATCCCACACGACCGGCACCTGAATTGCGTAACACACTATCAATCTCAATCTGAATAATTTTTGACGACGTTGCTAATCCATTGCTTCATATGTTCGAAAAAGATGTCTGCTCAACAACGTAAAGAACGCAATGAATGTTGTTGATCTGACAAAATGAAACCCATTGCTACTGATAGTGTGTAACGCAATTACCCCGCTGCTAGGGATCAAGCCCAGGACCCACGGCTTAACATGCTTTCCGAGGCACGGTGGTATCACACCACCCACTTCCAAGGTCCGGGCTGTTACTAAGAAATTCCTAATGAAAAAAACCCAATAACACTTTGCCCATCTGGGAATCGAACCCAAGACCCTACGCTCAGTGGTCGTAATTGCGAGGACCAAGAAACCAACGAGGCAGTACCAAAACAGCATCATAAAATTTAAAACATTACAGATACTCAGTTGTTAACAAATTCAGTACCTAGATACCTGCTACACGTATTTCACGATTTTCCGAAAATCGGTTAACAAATAGTTAAGAGCAGTGGTGGCCAAGTGGTAACGGCCGCGACTTACGAGTTGTAGGTCGTACGAACCCAAACAGGCGCTTTACTTTGTGTAAATTATTTCATCACCACTGCTCTCAAAACGGTGAAGGAAAACATCGTGAGGAAACCGGCATGTCCTAGAACCAAAAAATTCGAAGACATGTGACATCTACCAACCCGCACTGGGCCCGCGTGGTGGATTACGGCCCACTCCCTCTCACCGAGAGGAGGCCTGTGTCCCAGCAGTGGGAACATTATAGGCTGATTATGGTATGGTTATGGTTAACAAATCTTTAAAACCCACTGGATAACTTTCAGTTTCCCGGTTTTTCAATACAAAATGCATTTCCCGAACTTTCGGGAAATGCATTTTGTATTATACCACGTACCTACCTCCATGCAAAAAGCATATTAACATAGTTCTGTTATTCAGACGCCATGTAGGTAGACCCAGGTACATGCTTGCATACCACAAGGAGGCAACGACCTCAGCAGTTAATTCCTTCAAAAATGCTTGCAAAAAACGTAGATAATAAAAAACCAACCATACATAGTGGAGATACACAGCGATATATTATTTTTGTTTTACAAACCGCTAACACCGTTATCTAGACCACTTATTTATTTATTTAAAAAAGCACAGCCACATCACGTACTTAAACTTATGGTAGAATAATCTTAATAACTAAAGGACTAATGTACAGACGCCAGCACATCAAGCTACTACAATCTGTCAAATTTCTTCAATAGATTTTCAACTTTATCGCTAAAGATTAAGGTTCAAAGTTGATTGGGAAAATTTGACAGTTTCGGGTAGCTTTATGTGCTGGTGTCTGTACATCATAGCATTGATTACATATCTTGCTGCCTTGAAAAGTATATTATGCTAAAGTAAAACATATAAAACTTGAGGCAAGTGTTAGGTTACTTACCTACACAAGTAGGATATTTCAAGTCTATTTTAGGGTTCCGTACCCAAAGGGTACAACGGGACCCTATTATTAAGACTCCGCGGCCCGTCTGTCCGTCTGTCACCAGGCTGTCTCATGAACCATGATACTTAGACAGTTGAAATTTTCACAGATGATGTATTTCTGTTGCCGCTATAACAACAAATACTAAAAACAGCATAAAATAAATATTTAAGGGGGCTCCCATACAATAAACGTGTTTTTTTCGGCGTTTTTGCCTTATGGTACGGAACCCTTCGTGTGCGAGTCCGACTCGCACTTGGCTGGTTTTTTTTTATTTTTTTTTACCAAGTCAAGACCACCAGCAGCACACCTAGAGCTTGATACTCAACAACATAAAAAGGAGTGAAAATGTGAGTGGACTAATATTAATTAAGGTTTTCATTCAAATTCAAATTATTAGACTAACCAGTAAATTCCGATCTACCATTGACTTATCGCTCTAGACCACTGTAGTGTTGTCTTTTATATCGTACAGTGGGAACCATATACAATTCTTTTTTTTTTTCTTTTTTTTTTTTAAACGTTGCCCCACACTAGGAATTTCTCCTGTATTGTGGGTGCGTTTACAAACATTTAAACTCACATACACAAACAGCCAGACCCGGAACAACTACTTATAGGTCATACAAATATTTGTTCCGTGCGGCAATCGAACCCGCGACAAGCAGCGCAGCAGTCAATCGCTTAACCACTGCGCCAACCGTGTCGCCAAACACAACCGAAACCGAAAACCGCACAATTAGTTTGATTTGCCACAAATTCCATCGTATGGTTATAACCACACAAGGTTTTTTTTTATTCTTCAGTTCTTTTGTCTTATCTCGGTATTTCGGGTATATTAGTAGATAATTTACAAAAGCATTTTCATTTTTCCGGTATACATGGTAACATGGCACTGTAACCCATTTTACTTTGTCTCTAGGATATTCTCAACATTTTCCAGAACACTTCTATCATTTCTGAACACTTTTATCACATAGACACTGTGTCCAAGCTTTTGATCCGCAAACGGAACAAAATGTAAGTGTGCAAGATGAGTGCGCATTTCAATGTTTAGTTTTCAGATGCATAGAAGTTTTCTTGTTTTGTTTGAGTGCGCTCTTTTCAACCATTTATTATTCAACACTGAATTGGGCGTTGGGTTTTGAGCTTCAATATTCTTCTTGCGTTATAATAATAATACCAGCCTATATTATTTTCCAACTTCAGGGCAAAGGCCTCTTATTCTCACATAAATAATGCACAAGCATTTTCCTCTTGCGTTTGTATATTCAAAAATATGTAACTATACACAAACATTATGACCATAAAGCATAGAATACTTACGATTTACTTTATCAAAAGTCATAACGCAACCCCATTATGTATGCTAGGTATGATAATATTTCTTCTATATCTAATTTGGTTTGGCATCGCAAGATTCAATAGGTACTCTGCCCACTATCGACCTCCGATCTCCGGAGGGGAGTGATGTAGTGGTATGTATCTCTTTTTTTTTTTCTTTTTTTTTTATAAAACGTTGCAGAACACTAAGAATTTCTCCTGTATTGTGGGTGCGTTTACAAACATTTAAATTCACGTACACAAACAGCCAGACCCGGAACAACTACTTGTAGGTCATACAAATATTTGTTCCGTGCAGGAATCGAACCCGCGACACGCAGCGCAGCAGTCAATCGCTTAACCACTGCGCCAACCGTGCCGTCAAACAGTCAAGCGTACAACGAGTCATATTGACGTCACGCAAAATCCTGCATCTCGCAAGCAGAGTTTACCGCGCAACTAGCATAGATACAACGGCTCGATATGAATCATCTAGCAGTTGCTCGCCAGACACAACACCCGTCTGGTCGGAGGATCCTCCCTTTTCTATGGAGGTTGACTGAACTTTACACCCTATTCCTCATACCTCTATAGATGATAATGGTAAAGATGGGCACCCATCCGCGATGGTCATGCGGATGGGTGCCCATCTTTACCATAGATATTTACATACCGAGACCCCTTCGTGCCCCGGAAAGCATGTTAAGCCATTGGTCCCGGCTGGCATTCGTAGATCATTGACAGTTGTTAAGGTATGTAGTCAGAAGTTCGAAAGTCTGTCAACCATTCTTGCCAAGGGGAATAGTGTGACCCAGTAACTGGGTTGTAGAGGTCAGATAAGCAGACTCTCCATGTAAAACACTGGTATGCAGCTGCATACGCCCCTCCAAGCATTTCTTCGACTCTGCTATAAAGCACCCCAATCGCCTGATTGCGGAGGCCGGTCGATACACCCTCCCGCATAAGTAAGCTTCGCCAACCGAGGCATACCTAATCTGACCAATTGACCATACCTACGTCCCGTTTTGAACGGGACTATCTCTTTCCTCAGTCATCTGTCCCTTTGTCCCCAAACAAAGCTTCGGGACGCAAAATAGTCCCGTTTTAAAAACAAATGGCAGAGAAAATTTGATTTAAAAAGAATGGTGAACTAACAACGGTTGATTTTTATTTTTCACAATTTGATCGAATTTATTTAAAAGATTTCTAATTCTAATGAAACCTTAACTATTTATTTTCAATTTAAACGCTGAATGACTATTTGTTAGAATAAAAATAATTATAATTAATCTGAATTATAGTATAGTGAGGAATTAATTGTAATAAGTTACACTTTTTCTAAATAAGAAGATTAAATTTAATGTTGTGTATATTTTCATTATATAATATGTAAAATACCAACCAAAACTTGAACCCTTCACAGCTTATTGCCACGTGCCACTCAATATAATTACTATGATATATTATAATTATTATTTTACACATAGCCCGATTTCTGTGTTTACAAACCTCACTTAAGAAAATGTACTTCGTCATACTGGTTTGCCCGGTCTATTGTCAGGGTTCGCATCCCATAAAGGAAACTGGTCGTATAGATAAACTTCTTATGCGAGTATAAAGTGTGCTACACTCAGGACTATCTTTTCATCGTGTCTCCCACTAATGGAACCTGTTACTGTGGCATAAAAGGACGCACAAAAGACTCCTTCAAGGTTTAGAGAAAAATTGGACCACTATCTCCTGCCCCTATTGCCTAAATTATCCAAAGATTTTTTTGTGGGGGTTAAAATAGCCAAAAATCGCAGGATTCTTTAATAGGTATTGAGGGAATAAAAACATTGTTGGCACTCGAAATACTTACATACCTCTATTAAACTTACATGTTAAAATAACGCTCGTTTGAGCTGGTTGAGCTGGATGGTCCTGAACTGCTGATCCACGTGTCATGTTCGCGAACGGGCGCCGTCGCGTCGGTTGAAACTGGTCATCTCATAACTGCCAGGGCTTATTTTCTAATCTTAAGTATATTTTGATTTTTCTTCCTTTTATTTTCTCATTGTTCTCACATAATTATGTATAGAAAGAAGCAAGAAGAATAATTTTCCCATGATTTTGCAAAGTCTTGATTTAAAAGAGTGTCTTTGGAGTTTCTTGCCCGTTCTTCTCCAAAGAGATCTACGTTTTGGAATTGGTAAAATTTAGCTTTTAACTTTCCGACTAATTGACTGACTCTTTGACAATTCAAAAGTGCCTGTAAATGGTTTAATTGAAATAAATGCTTCGAGTTTGAGTTTGCTCCTATCGTAAAAAGAAAACGGGAATCGGAAAGAAAGGTGACGTTCAGATAAAGTACAAAAGTAACTAAGTTTTTAAGGCGAAAGCGCCAGGGTAGCCCGCGAAATTCTTTTTTTTTTTGGTTTTTTGCAATTTGCTGGTCAGTATTAAGTTGTACGTTGATTAATATGATTCGCGACCGTAACAAATATCTATTTACATACCTAATTATAATCATTAGACTAAAATCGTGTTGTTATTCATTCTTAGTTAGGACACCAAACCAATCATATTAGGTATGTCTGTAAGTGATACGGGAAGAAACGCCCGTAACTTCGACTGAAACTACGGATTTCGTGCTTGGGTAGTAATCCCCCAGGGCCAGGGTAAAATTGGCCGGGCAAGGACCACATTCCCTTCCGACGCGAAGTAGGGGTGAGTCGATGCGTCTTCGACACCGATAACACGTACTCCACGTGGCCGTGGCGGGCAGTGTGACGCAACTCTCTAATAAAAAAAGGAACTATCGCAACTGTCTAATAAAAAAATAAACTATGAAACGTGCGCTAATCACAGATAAAATATGACAAATTTAGCGCACGTTTCATACAAACGACGTGTTTCAACTTTTTCTATGGGAGTTCCGTGTGTGACGCAACTCTCTAATAAAAAAAGGAACTATCGCAACTGTCTAATAAAAAAATAAACTATGAAACGTGCGCTAATCACAGATAAAATATGACAAATTTAGCGCACGTTTCATACAAACGACGTGTTTCAACTTTTTCTATGGGAGTTCCGTCTCTTATATATGTTTATACATGTTTACTTACTCTATGGTGGCGGGCGTGGGTGTGAAGCTATCCTATAACTTACCGACACCTGTGTTCATCCGGGAACATTCGCCTGAAGCAAAAGATTATGTAGGTAAAGGATTTTAGCAGGTGGCATTCTGTAGTTCTTGCCCACCCCCATCATGGGAAGAAAGCGTGCGTTTAAATGTATACAGGGTGACATCCCGAAATCGACGCGCAACTATAACCATGAAACATATGCTGAATTCATATTCAACGTCATGATTCTAGAGCCTAGGCCTAGACACAGAAATGTTTGTTCGTTTAAAATGAAAATATACATTTGCTGTTCTATACATTTTGACCGTGTAGGTATTGCGTGCATTATCAGCAGATTTTTTTTTAATAACCGCCGAAAAGATTTTACGAGAAGAAGAAGAAAGTTTTTACGAAAAGATGAGCTGAATTCATGGTTACAGTTTGCGCGTCGATGCCTGCCACCCTGTATTATTATGCCTGAAATACGAAATCGATGAGTGATAACAACTAACAACTTGTGTAGTTTCATTTTCGAGTCTTTTAAGTTTCACTTTTCATTCATACGGTTCATACATATAACGTAACGGCTACGTCCTGAATTTTTTAATCTCATCAATTAGCAAAACTATTCATGGAAAACGAAACTTATTGATAAATCATGGGCAGGTGTAGGTATGGTACTTGACGATAGACGGCGCCACCAAGGCCGGCCCAGAATGAGGTGGCGAATCGACCTAGAAGCGTAGGTACCGCGTGGGCTGGTTCGAGGTGGCGATGGAGGCGCGGGAAAAGCGTTTGTGAAAAGAAATCACTGAAAACCGCATCAAAATCTGCCTAGTATAGTAGTAGATTTTGGAGATAAATGGCTACATTACTGTCGTGAGTAAAAACTATCATAATTATGCAATGATCATAATGTCCTTTCCCGGGATTCAAACTATCTCTATACCAAATTTTATCTAAATTGGATCAACGGTTTAAGCGTGAAGAAGTAACATACAGACAGACAGACACACTTTCGCATTTTTAATATTAGTAATAATATGGTTGGATGGATTATAATAATGTCATAAAATATTTTAACTCCACGCGTAATTTACACATTTGACATTTCATTTTGCATTTGCCGCTCTGTTTTGTATCAAAACGTTATGTTATTCATCGATGACAATAAATTAAGCTTTTTATTCTTTTGTCACAATGGGAAAAACAACATTTTGTATTCCTTTTAACCTAAATAGTAACATAACTTTATTTCTTTTGGCTGTCTAAGAAATTCAAAAGTGATAATTTAACCATACAAGAATAAATCAATAAATACGAACGTTGCGTGTAAGAGCAGAAAACTAAACGTATCACTAGTGCTATCATTGTCTAATAGATGGTGCTGTACGCTATGTGTACTGTTTTATCATAGGAGCGACCAATCAAATATTGATAAGTGTCCCACTTTCATGACGTCATTATTTCCACGTTGGAAGTTGGGAGGAAATGTCATGTCGCTTTATATTTTGTAAACTGATGTTTGTAAATTAAAAAATTAACAAAATGTTGTAAATCCAAAACATAACTTATCAATTCCACAGTGTGTAATGAACTAAATAAATTTAAGCAGGTAATAGCTGCAGTTCGTAACGATGACCTCAATGTGGAACTTGTCAGATCAAAATGACTCTCCACAATGACGAAGTGAACAGGATTCTGGATTATCTTACTAGAAATGACCACGAGCTTGACGAAGTGAAGAAGAAGTCAAATAAAATGGATAACTTTCAGCAGGACGGTCTAATGGTGCGTATCTTACACATTTAGTCGGTAATCTATATGCTGAAAACTGATAAGCTATCACTCCGTTCAGATATTGTGACGAACCGGGTCGCTAGAATGTACGCGCGGTGTCGTAGACATGCAGTGAAGTAATAGTGATCGGTCGGCGATTGTCGAACCTCGTTGAGCAGCTTTCGTGAACTCACGCTCCCACTTTTACCGTTATACGTTCATTTGGTTTCGTGAACGGACGTAGCTCACTCGCGGTCTCACCAACTTAACATTCCCGTGTCTTCCTTATCTAATTAGTTAATTCCCGCTAATTTGAGCGAGGGTTTCCCCTAACGAGCGCGTTGTGTTGTGGTAATCTTTAGTTAGGGCAGTGCGTCACGGAGTTGCGACGCGCCGGTCGTACGCCGCGTAAACAAGTTGTAATTTGCCAGCTAGGCACCATGCGGTTGCTATCACTTC
Source organism: Oligia latruncula (assembly GCA_948474745.1). NCBI lineage: Eukaryota > Metazoa > Arthropoda > Insecta > Lepidoptera > Noctuidae > Oligia > Oligia latruncula. Next base: position 7,029,651 of record OX419699.1, read on the forward strand.
CATATGCCGCCTAAGTTTTAATAAATATTCACTGGTGGACATCCCAGCTTCATGGTTACCAACTACAGGAATAAAATTGTGTATTATTTAAAGTGCTCCGCAACATTCTTCAGTGATATTTTTCCTCAAAAGAACATTTTTGTGTGAATCACCAATGTTCATAGTGTTGATGTAACATCCATGCAAACGAGAAGTGTTTAAAATGGATAGAAAACTAGATTTAATGTCTCTTTTTGAGGTAATTTTAATTTTTAATATTTCTTCACATACAATTGTGATTTGTTTTGAGGGTAGTTTTTCATATTTATTTTTATTTGACAAGGCCATTGGGTAACAATTATCTGTCCTGGCGATGCAAATCACCTTCCTTATCATTATTAACTACCAGCGCTAATATCTAAATAAAATAAAAGATAATGGTTATACAGGAACTGAATGTACAGTACTTACTTAAAGACCTGATAAGAAGCACTTGTTTTTTTCATTTCTACAAGCCATGTGAAAAGATAAAAAGTATGTTACAATATATGAAACTTTTGAATGAGAAATGAAATTCCTTTCACTAAAGAAGGCTTCAGTGAATCGAGAAAATGAAAGTCGTATTATCAAGTTAAATGCAAAGTGCGGAACTGACTCACACGTCTTTATGTATTTATCTTGTTGGGCCTTGGGGATTCTTGTATGACTAATTCTTTGGGATAATAAGATTTATGTACTGAAATCTTTCTAAAAAAATAAAAAAAATAATGCGGGCCAATATTCAGTTGTGTATTGGTTGATAGCTTAAAAATATTGTTGGGCTTCAGGGATTCTTACATGACCAATTCTTTAGGGTTGATTTGACCAAAGTCAGATATCTTTTATCCATGGAATAAAATTCATGTCTATCAGTTCTAGTATGGAGAAACTAAAAAAAAAACAAAATTTATTCTCAGTATAAGACACGTTCTAGTTATAAAAGTTTCGTGAAATTCGCCCTTAGAATTATAATGAGAAAATACTGAAATCTTTCTAATATGAACTCAAGTATTTTGTTGGGTTTAGAATGATAGTGTAAAAAAGTATACTAGGAGGCAGAATGTTTCTTAAACATTGCATAAATAGCTAATTTAGAAATTATGCAAAATGAAACTATGTTAACTGTTACCTATGACATTAAAAGAAATTAGTAATTTATTATCACAGAAATACACTCAAATTAAATCACCATTAATTTCAGTAATATTTGCATGGATTGCATCAGTCAATAGGTAGTCAGTTTGTCATTGCACAATGATATCTTTGGATTACAAACATACACATATCCTGCAAAGTTTTTGTTTATGTTGTGCTATCTCTGGACTTGAGAAAACCTCATGAAGGTTCTGATTTAAAGATATTCTGTTAAATTTTATGATAACTAGCTTTGGTTAATCAGAATAAGAACAACTAATTAAATAGACATCAGATTTGACAACAGATTCAATAGCTTCATCTTTCTTGCTGACCGTGTCCTTGACAAATTCAAAAGTGTCTGTAATTAGTTTAATTGAAATAGCTTTGAGTTTGTGAGAAACCATCACTTTATAAACATCTTACAGAACTTAATAATATGAAAGGCACATGCATTATCTGATATAAGATTTTTTTTCAGTTTCCAATAATTAATACTTGCTTGAGATATCCTAACATTTATTAAGTTTATGAATTATTGCATTTTGTGATATAAAATTGCAGTTGTGAAGTCTTTGTTTATCTAATGTAGAATGTAGGCTTCCATTACACAACATTTCTGATCCAGATTTTCAGTTATTTTAGAAATGTCATCAGCCCACTGTATAAATTTTAGATAAGAACTCAATAGAAAGTTGAATGAATTTTACCTTCTTACCTTCAGTATTGTCCCTTCTCCTCCCTTAATCCATCCCAGGGTTGTCTTTTAGCGATAAGACCGCCCATTGTGTCACCTCTTGTAAAATTTCTTCATTTATATCTGTCATTTTTATGGTGTACTTACATAATAAAGAGTAATTCTATCTATCTATATTTTGAATAATATAAGTATTCACCTGAATCATACAACTAATTAGTAAATTAAACTTAAATTGGTTCACTAATAAATACATTCCAGTTATAACTGACCCCTATTGATACCATGAAATTATAACTAGTATATGCGCCAATGAGAAATCATTACCATTAACTAATGAATATGACATGCACAATTATTACTAGTTACTTAATAATGTTTCTAGTAATAAGTTCGGCCCCTGTTATATAAAACTTTATTTCAGACTAAGGTCCATATTTTTTTAGTTTTACCACAGATTCAGTACATGATTCTGAATCCCCTTTTTTTTTGCGGATTGGAAATCGTCAAATGACCCCTCCCGCTCTTGGTGGAGCGGAAGGGAGTGTCAGACTTACTGACTAAAACCCACCTGTGTTCCTTCCTTAGCCCTTTATGTTCCGGGCCAGCGGTAACCCTTTCGGACAATCCCGCTGACCCGGCAGGCTTCGACCCTATGGGGGCCCCAAGGGTCGAAGCCTGCCGGGTACACCCCTGCCTAACCCTTTGGGGAATACCAGGTGTGATGTTATGTTTATGGGTTCTAGTAATATATATACAAATGTGCATAATACTGGAAGAGTAAATAATTAGTGGACTAACTTTAATAGGTTCCTTTACTTGCGTTTGCTGGCTCTTAAGTTTCACCCCTTTCTCAGTCTTCCTTGTAAAATTAAAATAGTTTGGTAACTTCCAATTTTCTTACGTAAGCCATTCATAATAGACAACAATGAATCGGTGAATTAGTCACAATGTTTCAACACAGGTAGGCGCTTTCGTCACCTGCATCCGTCAAGGAGGTGATATTACCCGTCATGCTAAACAACTTTCGCTATGAAACTCATATTATGCGACTTAGGGAAAAAATAACAAATTCATACTTCTACAATTCTCCTTCCGACTTAGGGAAAAAAGAACAAACTCCTATTTCGATGCATGTATGTTTTTTATCAAGTCTTGTGTGTTTTATAGCGAAAGTTGTTCAGTATGATCCCCTGAGGTAGAATCACCCCCTTGACTGGTCATGACAGGGTGACGATTTAGTCACCTGCATCCGGCCGGTGACTAAATCGTCACCAAGTACAAATAATTGATAAATTAATTCAAAATTTGTGTTAAATTAAAATTATTTGGCGAAACTTCACAACCCCTAATTATGTAAGTACCCGGCCACCGTAAGCGCGGTCCTGCGGACGGAGAGTAATGGGTAGCTCACCGTCATCAGGACCAGGCCCGTGCCGGACGGCGCGTATGTGTTCCACGCGCGCCTCAAAGAGATGTCAGCATGATCAGAAGGAGGTCCCTTGGTTTCATTATATAATCACGGTTCTGATGAACGTCTTTCTTTACAGTCGGACTCCTGGCCGACATCAGACGACCTGCTGGAGAATATATTCTCCTTGGAGCAAGGTTCCCTCAACTTCCTCGAGGATGCTATGCCCGACTTCAATCTCTGCGAAAACGTGTCGCAACCCTCGGAAGCTATCAGCAGCTCTTGCTCTGACAGTGGACTGTCAAGCGACCAGGCTGAATTGTAAGTAATTTGTTTTTTTTTTGTTTTTTTTTTGAGTATTTTTTTTTTGTGTTTTGTTATTGGGCGGAATATTAGAAAGGGCTGACTACTGAGATGACGGCAAATAGAGACGTATGGATGAAGAAGATATGCCAAAAATAAAAAATATGATAATAAATGATTTTATTTCTGTAAGTAGGTTTGTACAAACGATTTTACAAGTCAATCATATTTTAAAAATTAGATGAGGCCTATCGGTCTCTCTTCTCAGAATAGTCACTCTGAGAAGAGATGCCGAAACAAACTCAGAGGTCACAGTCCAGACATAGTCCTGGTCAGATCATGTGAAGACCATGTAGATTGATTTGAATAAATCAGGTTAACAGCAGGGCGATTCTTGTGACGGGTGGTAAACTAGCCAGCAGCCTACCTGAAACGAGTCACCGCCACTTATAGACATTGACAATGCGTTGCCATTTCAGAGAGCTAAAATGTCTTATGTTCTTTTAATTACACCAGCAACCTTGGCCTTCAATCTACCACGTTACCACGTTCATGTTACTTTTACTAAGCTATTGGGGTCGCCGAGTCGTCTCGTACTTAGCAACAATTGCATAAAACCACTCAACATAACAACTATGTTGGGGTCGGCTTCCAGTCTAACCGGATGCAGCAAAATACGAATATTTTACATGGAGCGACTGCCTTTCTGACCTTCACAAACTTTATTTTTTTTATTGCTCTTGACCTCGAGCATGCCTGATGTAAAGCGATGGATGAGGTCTATGACGGAACGAGCATGATCTAGAACTCCCACGCATCGATGAAACAAAGCAGGCTGCTTGACGCCGGACTCCGGTGTGAGGGTGGTCGCAAACCAGGCGGGCGTTAGCCCTACCACCGCAAGGGAAGATTTGACCAGTCAAACAAGGTGTTGAGTGACCTATTGACTAGGTAACAGGATTCCCCTTAATAAGACTGCGACTGCGGCAGCGGCGGCGACCTCTCGGGGTCCGGCCCTGGTGCAAGCCATGGTCCGGGGCGAGAGGGGAGAGTGGGAGGCAGTCACCTCCTTCTGCGAAGCAGTCATGCTAGCAAAGGAGGTGGCGGGACGGCTCAGGGAGAGAGCCTCCCGTCCCAGCCGCCGCGGGAGACGTCATTTGATGATTTCCCCTCCGCAAAAAAAAAAAAAAGACCAACGACTGACTAACGGCTTAAGGCAACGGCGTGCTTTCCGAGGCATGGAATAATGAATCAGCATCTGTATAATCAATGTTCGTTGCTGCCTTTCAAATTGGTTATACAGATGGTTTTGATTAGTGTTTACTGCCAAGGACTCGTTATCGTACGAATTGTTGGAATTCGAAAATAATTTAATTTAACATGTATGTTGCTTGATAACTTGAGGGGCCCGTGGTTAAATAATAACAGCCGCACAGGTCGATCGATCAGGTTAAGCTACACTTGCCGCGGTTGGTCTGTGGATGGGTGACCATCTTTACATACCGAGACCCCTCCGTGCCTCGGAAAGCACGTTAAGCCGTTGGTCCCGGCTGTCATTCGTGGATCTATGACAGTCGTTACGGGTAGTCAGAAGCCCGAAAGTCTGACAACCAGTCTTACAAAGGGGTATCGTATTACCCAGTAACTGGGTTGTGGAGGTCAAATAGGCAGTCGCTCCATGTAAAATACTGGTATTCAGCTGCATACGGTTAGACTGGAAGCCGACCCCAACATAGATGGGAAAAGGCTAGGCAGATAATACTTGATAACTTGATGCTCGTACACGATGTTACGTAACATCATTAAGTTGCTTGCAGAGAGAATTTTATCTAGAGTATCTTACGTAATAAACCGGCATACAGTTTCTGCAGTTGTTGTACCTTGGACTCTGCCATTGAACATTGATCTCTATAAATAAAATTGTTAGGAATTATCTTGCAACATGGGCCTACTACTAACATCAGGTTCAGGGCTTTATCTAGTACGTAAAATAATAAGTTACAGTTAAATTGTCTAATACGCTAGATTGTGATCTTAAGAACTTTAGTTCTGATTCCTCCTCGTAAGTTTTCTGCAGCTTGGTCTTCTGACGTATAAAATCCTGACCTAAGACAGGTAAGAGCGGGAGGGGTCATTTGATGATTTCCCATCCGCAAAAAAAAAAAAGACTGGTTGATGATGTTACTGCGGCGTATATCAACTGCAGTGTGGATGCTCCCCACCAAACCTCGTATATAAATCGTGGAATAGTGATTTCTCCTGGCTTGAAATAGGGTTCGCCATTTTATTGCATTCAGTGTGTAGACTAGCATAAAAAATACTATTACGAAATTAAACCTCGCGTGCGAAAGAAATTAGTTGACTTAAACAACGGGTTTTTAATGCAATTACTTGGTGGTGTTTCTGGAAAAACTAGCCTTGCGGACTGTTGAAAACAATGATACATAACCAGCTAGAATTATCCTTGTACATAAATGCAGGCTTCGAACACGTTACGACCATGACAAATAACTGACTTGGTACCAGAAACTTCCTCTAGTACAATACTCGTTATAAGAAATTACATAGCTATTTTAGAGCAGTGGTAGCCCAGTGGCACTTTACTTTGTGTAAATTATTTCATCACCACTGCTCTCAAAACGTGAGTAAACCGGCATGTCCTTGAACCAAAATTCGAAGACATTTGACAACCGCCAACCCGCACTGGGCCCGCGTGGTAGATTATGGCACACTCCATCTCACAGAGTGGAGGCTTGTGTCCCAGCAGTGGGATCATTTTAGGCTGAACGCTACATTGCTATTTAAATTGGGCGACATTTCGGCGCTACAATGTCGCACAACAACAGTTTTTCTCCTGTATCGTGTAACTAGGGTGTACCTTAGTTAGACACTAGACAGAAGTGTACAGACGCCAGCACATCAAGTTACTACAATTGTCAAATTTCTTTAATAGTATTTTGACTTTATTGCTAAAGCATAAGGTTCAAGGTTGATTGGGAAAATCTGACAGTTTCGGGTAGGTTGACCTGCTGGCGTCTGTACATCTACCTAACCCTTTGGAGAATACAGTCGTGATGTTATATTCTGTCATCGTATCATCGAGCATGCGCACTTTAATCTATCTCTGAACTATTCTGCGGCTCTACCGTTGCAGTTGCCTTAGCCCGGATTTGGCCCACGCATAAGGTCAAAGGCGTGGCAGGATTCGAATTGGGTCAAGTTAAAAATTCAATTAGTGTAACGCGCTTAAAACTATCCACTTGATTGGATTATTACAAAATATTTGTAATAGTCACGTAGCCCCATGATATAAGAAAGACGTGGTAATACATGTGAATCTCGGCAAACACATTAATATTCGTCGTAAGTGCCGCTAAGTCAAGTTCAAGGACCTTTATTGCTGTATAATAAAGGCCATTTTAGCGCGACGCTAATGACTATTATCAAATCGTGAAGTCGTCGGACGAGTCCACCCTATTCTCAGGTTAATGAACAAGGTTTTGAATACCTGTAAGACAACTTTGCTTTTGGTAAACATGTTAGTTTTGAGTTTTTTTATATTGCAAAAGATGTCATCATTGTGGCGGGCAGCCTGTTGCGTTTGAGAAACCTTTTCGTATGACTCAAATTTTTCTCTAATTTCTTTGAAAGCCTTTTGATATGTCTTCGATATTTCTCTAATTTCTTTTAACGCGTTTTTAAGGCTCCGTGCACGACAAAAACACCCTCTTTTGTCAATTTCTTATCTAATAGGTAGTGAGAAAGATTAAAATAATTGAAACATGTATGTCTGTGTGACTATAGAAAGTACAGTTTTCGTGGCGCTAAGCCATTCGTGTCATTCACAGCATTTGTAAACAGTTTCATTGCTTTAGCGCTCTCGAAAATATTATTTATTTCGCTTTTGATTTACTTGATTTTTTGATTTACATTTACTTGATGAAGAGTTTTTTTGGAAAATTAGTTTTTTTCTACAATCATGATTTTTGTGGTATATTTTGTATGAGACTCGGATATTTCTCTAATTTCTTTTAAAGCCTTCTGGTATGACTCAACTATTTCTCTAAATTCTTTTAAAGGAATGTCGCTACAACGCAGAACTCAATGATATGACTAATCAGCATAGGAATTCGGCATAACATTCATAAAAGGTCCTTAACCATAACCTCAAGATCTTGTTATATTACAATAAGATTGTACTGCGTCTAATAGTTGTTTAGCCGGCCATGTTGTTTTATTGGCATAATTTTCATGAAGCAAGAAACGTTAACGAAAGTACAGACGCCAGCACATCAAGCTACCCGAAACTGTCAAATTTTCCCAATCAACTTTGAACCTTATGCTTTAGCGATAAAGTTGAAAATCTATTAAATAAATTTGACAGACTAGTAGCTTGATGCTGGCGTCTGTACATTTTATCTATTACTTCCAATCATAGGTCCGTTAAGAAGGCAATGACTTACGCGTTGTTGCAATGGGAACGCGTGTGACTAATTTATTTTTGTAAAGTGTAAAATGTTAGTGACACTGTTTAGTATTCTAATCAGTGCCGACGGCGAAACGGCACGCGATAAGATTTTTTTTTAATAGGCAGAGGGTATACAGATCATATTGTGTGAGGATGCACGCCGATAAAATTGTGTAGCAGGTTCTTGTAGTTTAAAAAAAAATTGTTGTTACCAGCCAGAATTTTTTTTATGTCTTCATGGAGTATTCATAATTGCATTCGTGTATAATTAAAGTAGGGTTTGTTGCTTAGTTTATGGATTTGTGTAATTTAATTTTGCAGAATCTTGCATGTCTGTTCACTGAATGTTTAGTTTGCAATTCATTCGTTTAGGTGACTTTTCTTTTTAAAGGTTAATTAATTATTCGTATTCATTTTTTTCATTCCATATGGTACAAAAGATGTTGCAAGGGGCTTAAAGCTAGATACTAACAAATATATGGACCCTGTTAGGGTAATTTTATCCTGCACAGCAAAAGGATAAAATTATCCTAGCAGCTGTGTCCATTACACGTTATAGTTATTATGATTAATTAACTCCAACCCATTAAATAAGTAAACTGAGGATGTATAAAAGAATGTACAGACGCCAGCAGGTCAACCTACCCGAAACTGTCAGATTTTCCCAATCAACCTTGAACCTTATGCTTTAGCAATAAAGTCGAAAATCTATTAAAGAAATCTGACAGATTGTAGTAACTTGATGTGCTGGCGTCTGTACTTAAGTAGTAGGTTCTTTAAAAGTTTTACTGTTTCTATCATCTATATTGACATCCATTTGATGATAAATTTAGACAAATCCGTTTACATCCAATTTAATCGATCAAATAATTCCAAAAATGACATTAAACTCAATATTAATAAAATCAATGAAGTAACGCGTACTAAATTTGTAGGTGTTATAATAGATAAAGACATTAACTGGAAAGAGCACATACCTAGACAATGTTAGCACTAAAATTAATTAATTTGTTTATGCATTAAAACAAGTAAAAAAAAAATGGTTGCCTGTAAAGTCGGTTTTACGGGCGAAGATTTTACGTGACAACGTCTTTTTCTCGGTAGAATAGTTGAGTGGGAGAGAGACGCAAGGCATTCGGCGGGCCTCTCTCTCGTTCGGTGACTCATCGTAACGTTACCGAGCGTTACACTTTTTCATAAGTGACTCCCAGCCGCAACCTAATTTAAGACGTTGTCACGTCAAAATGTAACTAGTATAAAAACTGCCGTAATGTCATACCACGCGTACGTCGAATCGTTGTTACGTTATGGACTAATAGTGTGGGGTAACAGCACTGACTTCCAAAGAGCATTTATCGCTCAAAAAAAGTGCATGAGAGCAATTTGTGGACTTAAGCCCGACGACTCATGTCGACCAATATTTAAAAAACTTGGTTTGTTACCGTTAGCGTCGCTTTACATTTACGAAATATGTGTGTTTGTTATGAAAAATAAGCAACTATTTAAGACTGCAAATGATGTCAATCCTCGGAACCGACGAGATCCATATAAACTGGTGTTAAATGATTTGCCTAGACTGTCTAAATACAATCGTAACTGCTTGGCAATGTGTGTGTGCATTTATAATAAAATACCTAGGCATTTCAAAGCATTAAATACAAAATTATTTAAAATTAAATTTCATAAGTGGTTACTCGAGTGTAGTTTTTATAGTTTAAAAGAATTTATAGATAAAAAATGTTGATGTTTGTTAAAAAAAAAACGGTTGTTGTTGCTTAATTTAATTTATTTATTCAGTTTCGGACAACTAAACAGTCCATCTTAACTTGCCTTTAAAATTTTGCATGCTATTTTTTATCCTAGCTAAACATGCTTGTGCCTCAATTTGTATTTAACACCCTTGTATACCATGTTTTACGCAAATAAATATTCTATTCAGCATTTGTTTAATGTCTTAATTTATCGGTCTTTTTAATGGTCATCATGTATTGAACATAAATTATACCGGTAAAATGGGGTTACATTGATTAATTTTGAAATAAAACTGACTGTAACTTCTTCAGTTATTTATAAAAAAATACAAAAAAAATACTGTAATGGCGACTCATGGTTTTTTATTGATAAAATTATTTATTTAATTTTTACGCCCTGTAGGTTCCGAGAAAAAAAACATTAAGTGGCTTATCATCTATAAACTTGATATGGGGTCGCTTTGATTGCCCCCGTTTTTTGTATGTAATAAGAAAGTAGCCCCTAACAGGAAATCATCATCATCTGCCTAGCCTTTTCCCAACCATGTTGGGGTCGGCTTCCAGTCTAACCGGATGCAGCTGAATACCAGTATTTTACATGGAGCGACTGCCTATCTTTCCCCTAACAGGAAATAGAAACAAAAATTAAAAAAATTGTTCACTCATTAGTTTTTGAATTAAAACACTCCATCAGTAATCATCAAAGACACCCCGCTATTCAAATGTCACCCCATTTTACGGTACTTAGTGGGGTTTATTGCTGATAGCCAATTATGTACCTAATGATTATGCCAATTATTAATAAATAATATATTTTCCTGTTCGCATTTTATGTTTATTATTATTATTATTTATTTATTAGTCAGATAACATGATCCATTATGGTTAGTAACAACAGGAGTTTATAAACTATGTTAGTAGGTACAGAATTTAATTAAAAATAACATTACAATTAAACATTTTATATTTGGGTGTTTATGTCTGGGTGTTTTCCAGGTTGGATTATTCTGTTAGGTTCCTTATTTCCGTAAAACACTCATCTGAATCATTTTGAAGGATATTGCTAATCCATTGCATCATATGTTTGAAAAATTTGTCTGTTTACAACGTAAATAACGAAATGAATGTTGTTGAACTATCAAAATGAGAACCATTGCTACTGATAGTGTGTTACGCAATAACAGCGAAATAAAATATAATAATTAAATGAAATATGGAGTATTGTCGTAAAGTTAATAGGAAAATGTGCAATTTTTTTTTTATAGTTTTTTCTTATTTTGTATTCTGCTACTGTCATAGCCTGTTCGAATGAACCGTACACCTTATCAGTATCTTATCAATATAAACAGTTACACACGTTTATAATAAACTGATAAGTACTAGTAATCACTTGCTCTCATATACTTATTACCTATCAAATAGAAAACAAAGTAAAAAGGTTGGACTACATTGGAAGCATTGAGGTCAACACGTGTGGCAACATAGCTACGTAAATAAGTAAATAGATAGATGTACTATTTCAATAACTTATATACAATGGCCCGTGTAAGCGGTTCAAGACACGCCATTGAAATACGCCGTGGTGCTTAAAGAACGGTAAAGGTTGACGAAGGGCACTTCTAGGTTATTTATCAATTTATATTTGTGTTAAAATGACGCATATTTCCTGTGATCGTGAAAGTGATGAGTTTTAGTTTAAATTTGCAGGTTGTTATGAGGAAAAAGTTCTCTTTGTGAATAATAAACTTTTTTTTTTACTCTTTCTGCAATTGTCATTCTATACATTTTATCCGTGTAAGTATTGCACTTTTCTATGGCACAGCTGATTTTTTTTTTTTTGATAATCGACGAAAACTTTCTGAGCTAAGGGGTCTAGAATCATGTGCTGAATTCATGGTTTCAGTTTGCGCGTCGATGTGAGATGCCACCCTGTATATATTGACGAGGTGGCCATTAACAGTAAAGTAAAATGTTTGTACAAAATATTACTCGCATAAATGAAATCGAATCGATATAAAACCAAGGCTCACTTTTACGTGGGGTCACCATAAGTAACGACCTATTTTAATTCGTTTTATAGTAGCAACAACATAGTGTAAGATTTACTGCGACACTTATCATTTAGGTACCTACTCGTTGAGATAAAATCCATGATTGTTTGCGCACTCTAAAGATGGTATGAAGAAAAAAGTTGTATTGCTCTTTACTTGACCTTTGCATGGGTTGATGTCCTTTACTCAGGGTTGGTTAACCAATATATTACTAAAAGGAGATAGTAATCATGGGTGAGATTACTTACCGTTTTTTATTACTTCCGCGGGCAAACCTTGGATAAAGATAGCAATATGTTTCTTTATTGCGTTGTAACTGATATTCAGAAAGTATCAACATACTACAGATTAAATATTAAATCGTAGCAGATTACCTAAACTTATATCATTGTATATCGTTAATTATAAAACCGGCACAAAGCGAAAATAACAGCTATCGACGCAATACTTTTGATAACCTAAATACAGGAAAGTGCATTCGATTGTTCCAAATTATCGCGTTATATACATACGAGTACTACGTAAATACGTAAGCAAGAAGTGGGTACATAAATACCAGGGGCGTAGCTACCGCCGTATCAATGTTACGTGGCCCCCGGGCTACAGAGGTAACGTGTGTAAGAAAAATTAGTAAAATGTGATCCACAATGTCACTTAATCTCGTGCTTCCCGGGAACAAAAAACATTAAAAAAACTGTCATACGTGCCTATAGAGGCAGAAATTTTGAAAAACTGAAATCGTCTTCAGCTATAGATGATTTAATAAATCAATTTGCCGAAAAAAAGGCAAGAAAAGTGTATATTATTTCATTTGAATTGTTTGGCTAGCTCAATTTCTAGGAGGAAGCGATAACTTATAATCAATAAATATTTATTTTAATTTAATGCAAGCATTTTTGTTTCTTTTGTGAGAAATCTTTACCCTTCATTTTTGAGCCCCCCAACTAATTTTGATACAGGGCCCCCTCCAAGGCACGCTACGCCACTGATAAATACAGATATATCTATACTAATACTAGCTGACCCGGCAAACGTTGTTTTGCTCCTACACTACTCCTACCCAACTCCTACCCTACTCCCACACTACTCCTACCCTACTCCTACACTACTCCTACTTTACTTCTACCCTACCCCTACCCTACCCTACTCCTACCCTACTCCTACACTACTCCTACCCTACTCCTACCCTACTCCTACCCTACTTCTACCCTACCCCTACCCTACCCTACTCCTACCCTACTCCTACACTACTCCTACCCTACTCCTACCCTACTCCTACACTACTCCTACCCTACTTCTACCCTACTCCTACCCTACTCCTACTATAAAAAAAAAAATAAAAAAAAAGTATCCTATGTCCGTCTTCTGGTCCTAAGCTACCTCCCCACCAATTTTCAGCCAAATCGGTTCAGCCGTTCTCGAGTTATAAGTGGTGTAACTAACAGACTTTCTTTTATATATATATATATAGATTATAAAGCTGCAGTTTGTTTGTTTGTTTGAACGCGCTAATCTCTGGAACTACTGGTCCGATTTGAATGATTCTTTTAGTGTTGGGTAGTCCATTTATCGAGGAAGGCTATATAACATCACGCTACGACCCTTAGGAGCCGCGCAGCGTGTGACACCGCGGGGAACAGCTAGTATTATATATAGCTGATTCACATTGTCGTGAGCATTCTGAAAGGCCACTGTAGCCTGTGAACGATGCCTACGTGTACCTTAATTGTTATATTTGCCTTTCACTTACCGACATGCCTGTCAAAATTCGAGAGCAGCTCCGCGAAGCTGACTAACGATTAAGTATCAAGTTTTTGGGTTATAGTGAATGGTGAATGGATATCTCACTTAATTTGAATATTAGATTCTAAAACCAGTAGTTACCTCCTTAGTACATTATTGATTGCGTTCGATTATTACCCAGCTCAATGCCGTGAGTAATTCGATGATAAGCAAGAAAAAATGTTATTGAAACACGCACATTTTTCATCATTAGTCACGGTATATTGTAGTAAATTTTTCTTATTAGAGTAAGTTTAGAAACTTCATGGTTAGAAAGAAGCATAAAGCATAGTTACTTTGTACCCATCATTATTTCCTGGAGAAAAGAAAAACTAGTTAAAGTAGGTAATTTCTTTTTAGGGTTCCGTACCTCAAAAGGAAAACGAAACCCTTATAGGATCACTTTGTTGTCCGTCCGTCCGTCTGTGTGTCAAGACCCTTTATCTCGGGAAAGCGTGGAGGTATCGAGTTGAAATTAAAACCATATACTCAGGTCTGCGGTCCTTTGAAGCTGTGAAAAAATCAAACTTCTAAGTTTACGTAAAAAAAAGATACGGCCGTAGCCGCAAAAAACGTAGGTACATTTCCACACTCAAGGGAATCAAAATGTATAGGGTACTTCCCGTTGACCTAGAATCATGAAATTTGGCAAGAAGCAAGATCATGTACTTAGCACAACTAAAGGAAAAATCCGAAACCGTAAAACCGTAAAATCCGACTCGCTCTTGACTGTTTTTTTTTTTAATAAGAAACAACCAGGTTTTCGTCTCGTATTCTTCCAGACTAAAAGTTATACATAATTCTTATGCCATTAAAATACTACGAGTATCATAATCATCTATGTAGTATTTTAGTAGGTACATTTTGACCCCAACAATAGTTTGTTACATCGCGCATCGGCCGTAGGCCACACCCCTTGACATCCCCATTTACCCCATTTGAAGGAGACGTCGTAATCGTAACCTACATCTTTCTATCGATACTTATCTCACAAGTGGGGTGAAATTCATCTGTTATTTCCGTTTATTTTCTTACTTTCTCCTCTCGAATGAGATGCCTGATTTTAATACCTGGCAATCTTCCAGCTCGTATACAGGAAGATTTTTTTATCACCATCCAAATTTTTACAGGGTGTTCTACCTATGAATATGAACTACTTTCACTATGGGACCAACTCTGAAATCACGAAAAAAAATCAGCTGTTTCATACATTTTGGTCAAGTAGGTATTGAACTTTTGTATGAAACAGCAGATTTTTTTAAAACTAAAACTAAGATTACAGACGTTACCCAAAAAGCCGCTAAACTTAAGTGGGACTGGGCCGGACATGTTTGCCGCATGTCAGATGACAATTGGGCTAAGAGAACCACCGATTGGGTCCCACTAAACGCACGACGACATCGCGGCAGGCCAAGACGAAGATGGCGGGACGAGCTTGACTCCTACCGTAGGGACTGGCCGGCACTAGCAAGAGACAGAATTGTGTGGAAAAGGAAGAGGGAGGCCTTTGCCCTGCAGTGGGACAGTACAGGCTAGTTAGATTAGATTAGATACCTAAGGCTGGTTGTGTCGAACAGCATTCTGAATAAATGTTATGACCGTTTTGGCTAAAACTAGGTCGCTAAATCCTCTTCAAAAGTGTCAATAAAGGGATTACAAACGGGATTATGTTAGATTAATAAGCAGAAATCCACCTGTACACAGTTTTGGTCAATTCGATTGTTTGTCCGAGTTAATAATTAACGAAATACAGCCTATTATCAACGACCAAACTCACCATCTCATTGATTTTCATCAATTAACAGGAATCTAACTTTTTGGCACAAAGGGTGCGACAACCCGAAATGTATGTCAAGTACATAGGGAAATCGATAGCCATCATAAACAACTTATCCATTTATTGAAGACGGAAACACCCAGCACAGTCAACAGCAAAAGTAGATGATTAAAATCAGAAATTCAATACTAATGAACGGAGTTCGCGTCAGAACTGTGTGGCGTCGAAGTACTACTACTTAGAATACTTACTACGTAGAATACTTTTGAATCACTTCGACGCCACACAGTTCTGACGGGAACTCCGTTCATTAGTATTGAATTTCTGATTTTCATCATCTACTTTTGCTGTTGACTGTACCTATCGGTAGCCAAATCAAATGCTACCAAAATATTTTCTGGTTTTGCCATACTATCTTTTTTCTAGTGAATGAAGATATGATAAGACACAGCCGTGTTTATGCGTAATTAATACGTTCATGTAGGTGTTACATGTTCCATGTCATAGGTCCCCGTGATATTTTCCACGTAAACCGATACGTAGAATTATCTACCGTTTCAAAATAATTCTCTAGGATTTAGCGTGTGTTTGATCATTATTTTCATGCGTGGAAATTCTAGGAAAAGGCCTACTTTGGTAATTGTTTTTTATGTAATAACCCGGTATAACGTGCTATGAAAAAAAACCCTTTTTTGCACCTGTTTATTATGTGTATTTGTACTTCGTTCGAACTAATCTTCCTAACTATGCTATCGATTCAGAATTGTGTTGATACGGTATTTAATTTGTGACCTTGCGGCAAAAAGCAAGGTCTTGGGCGACTGTAATGCGTATTGAACTAGTGTGACCGATACGATAACATAGCTTTCCTTTATAATATTATTTGTTCTAAAAATTAAAATTATTCTTTTACCGGTAGTAGGTACTTTATCTTCTTGTTGATTGAGAACTTCTTTGTGATCAGTGGTCGCCCAGTGGTATCGGCTCGAAGACATGTGACACCAGCACTGGACCCGCGTGGTGGATTGCGGCCCACGCCCTCTCAAAGAGAGGAGGCCTATGTCCCAGCAGTGGGAACGTTATAGGCTGATTATAGAACTTCTTGGGAACGTGCCCATAGAGATTAACAACACCGGTTCCGGTCACCACCAGCCTATTTCGCAGTCACCAAAATTTTAAGAATCGTCTAGCAACACAACTAATTCTCATCTCTCTTTACAGCGACTTCGAGCAGCAACTTTCCCCATTCCTGATCCAGAACTCTTGCGATGAAGACGCCGGCGCTTCCCCCGTGGGTCTGGAGCCGACTAGCCCCGGAAACGTGCAGGACGTCATCATCCAAGACCACAGTGATGGCTCCGACTCCTCGAGCGAAGTCGTCGATGATACTTTTGACATGTTGAACTTCGAGCAGAATGTTGTCCCTGGATTCCTCAACAAAAATACATTCCAAAGCCCTGGTGAGTTTTTTTTTAAATAACATAGCGTAGCATTCATACAACAACATATTTTTTTTTGGTGATCTATAGTATGGGTTACAGTTACAGTTACATGTAAATGTTCGTATGGTTTTTTGCTGCTGGTCAAAAAAAAGTATTTATTAGATGTTATAAAAACCCACGTTAAAAAACCTTTAAATGTGTTATCAATATCATTCATGATCATGATGCGATGGGCCTCTAATTAGTCTTAACATAATCATTTTACTTGACGGGTGACATTGAATTAAACATTATGTGGCGTTTCCAAAACGTAAATTATTAAATATTTGTACACTTTACAAATGGTTTTCACGGTTAGCAACACGTGAACACATACTGAAAGAATTTATAAAGCCTTCAACCGGCGTAGCCAATGTAGGTATGTTAATTCGTACTAGCATGTCGGTACAAAGGTACTTAAATGTTTTATAGCAGTCGGAAAAAAGACTTATTGTAGGTGACCATTTTGTATAAAAAACTTCACATAAGAAACTTTCTTTGATATGAATTTATCTATAGGTACCTACATACTACATACAAATAAATAAAAGTAAAGTGTCTGTTTGCAATGTCAAAATAACTGCTTTTTACTAAATGGATATGAAAGTATATACGGCACTAATAACTTTCACTGGCAGTTAGCAAATTTTTTATGGAATAACTACTAGGCTACTTTTATTTTAGAAAAAGAATTAGGGATCCGCGCATAAAAATTAAAACCCTTGAAATCCAATATGTTTTCCGACATGAAAGCAAACAATCGCTGGCACAGTCAGTTGCGAATAATACTCAAATTGCTTTCAAAAAATACCCAGCGTAAATACCAGTTTATTACGCAGATGTACTCCGTATGAAGTGAGCTCGACTAGTATGTAAATATATTCAATAACACGTGGCCCGGCCACTTCTCGCGAATCGGAATAACAAGCCTATTATACAAGAACTAGGCACTCTTTATCTAAGACTTCACATCAAGCTTTTTACATAATTTCAATATAAAAGATACTTAGGTATATTACATTATCCGTTTTTCGTTTATCGAATTTCAACTACGACCTTCAGATATCAAAAAAATATTTGATTACTTTTGTTCTCCCCAATTTGACAGTTGAGTCAATATATTAATAACACGAAGAATTTATCGTAATTGTATCACAAATGGAAATACCATTTCTTGAATTCAAATTCCGATGTTCGATTTTCTATAGTAAACAATGGTCAATGCTCTCAATCTGCGCACATAATTATCTCTAGACCGCTGAGTCACGTGACTGATGCAATTAGTTCTATTGATACAGACAGTACTTATCATAAATAAACACTACGGCTATTTCAACAGCTACTATTTCAAAAACGATAACAAGAATCTTCTTCCTAGGTAAAGGCAATAGAAAACGGCGTCTATCGCAAACGCAAAAAGTGGCTGTGCAACCAAAAGTACAGAAACCTACAATCAAGATTGCAGCAACTACAACTAGCACCCCGAAACCGCAGCTGGTTGTAAAGGCACAGCCCCAGAAACCCGTCAAAGTGGCTAATATACAAGTGTTGAACCCGCAAACCAAGGTCTATTCCAAGCCGGTTGAAAGCGTAGCCCCACAAAGGCGAGTGATCCGTGTAGCCCCCATGGCTGGCAACCCTCGGTCCATCCTCCTTCCAGTTACGATAAAAGACATGAAAGATCTCAAATCTATAAAGATCATCAATGCGGCGGATTTGAAAAATGCTTCGAACATTAAGTTGGCTGCCGCCAACTTGTTGTCGCAGAGCAAACTGCATGATTTGAAGGTGGAAGCTAGGGACTACGATTATGATCACAGCGGAAATAACGGTGAGCGGCGTTTGATTATTTATATCTAATTGTAGTGTTCATACATTAGGAAACCACTTTAACGATGGTAGAACATCTCTAATGGTGTTGTATATATAGTGCTTAATGATGGTAGCAAATATGCCAAGGAAGGCATCCTGTTAATGCGTTGAATTCGAAGTTCCGTGCTGTTCCCTTGTTTTACAGACCTTGTGTATTGTATCTTTTTTTAATCAATGTTTAATTTAGCACGTGGCAATATACTTTCTACCTATCCACAGCGGACGGGATGTTCTATCATATTTAAATCAGCAAATCTGTCGAAATTATTGTTTGTCAACGATTTCATAAAATTGCCTCTTTTGAAATTCAGCATCATTTCCGAAGATGTCGCAAATGAAATTGCGACCAAATATCGTTCATTTTAATGTTCAGTAAATTTTCGGTCACCTCGTTGCGGTTGATTGGTAGCAATTCTACGGACTTAGTGACATAACGAAACCAACCGGTTGGCCTGGTCATTGGAGTCGTTAAATATTTATTTTGTTTAATGCTGTCGTACGGACTATCAAATGTGTCTCAAACGAAAGCTAGAATTATCGCCTTAACAAATAGATAGTCTATTCAATAACTTGAACGTTTATTTTCCAAAGGTTTAGACAAACTTAACTTTGGAATGAGGCCAAGGCTATTTCCAAATGAGATCCATTCATGGACTTACATTGTTTAAGCCTCGTTCACGTAAAAACTCATTGCTGGTATGATTGGTTTGTGTTATTTTTTACTACATATTAAATGGCCGTAGCGTCGCCTTTTAGTATTGTAAATTTGTAATTAAAACCAACATATATCGTCATTATGGGAATATACTTTGAAGATATAAATTTAAAAGCATCCTGTTAGGATAGCCTACTTCAAAAGATCACTTTCCTCTAATTAATTTAACCTTTTATAACCCTATACGATAAAAACCTAACTTTATTCCCCCATACAGATGACTCAGGCAGTGAACGCAGTGATGACGACGATGATCACAAAGACGTGGTTCCCGACGGCAAGAACGGATATCCCCGTCTCGTACTAACAGCCGAGGAAAGGCGACTGTTGGCGAAGGAAGGCATCACACTACCCACCAGCTATCCTCTCACTAAGCACGAAGAGAGAGAACTGAAGAGGATCCGGCGCAAAATCAGAAATAAGATCTCAGCGCAAGATTCCCGTAAGAGGAAGAAGGAGTACGTTGACGGGCTTGAGGACAGGTAATTAATAAATCTATTTATTTTGCTAAATATAACAACCGCACAGGTCGATCGATCAGGTTAAACTACGCTTGCCGCGGTTGGTCTGTGGATGAGTGATCACCTTCACATACCGTGACCCCTCCGTGCCTCTGAAAGCACGTTAAGCAGTTGGTCCCGGCTGTCACTCGTGAATCTTTGACTATCGTTACGGGTAGTCAGAAGCCCGAAAGTCTGACAACCAGTCTTACCAAGGGGTATCGTATTACCCAGTAACTGGGTTGTGGAGGTCACATAGGCAGTCGCTCCATGTAGAATATTGGTATTCAGCTGCATCCGGTTAGACTGGAAGCCGACCCCAGCATAGTTGGGAAAAGGCTAGGCAGATGATGATGACAGGACACGTTCTAAGTAGTTGCAGGTAGGCTCGCCTCCTTTTGCATGGGACTTAAACATAACTGGGGAAATGTGGGTGTACTATAGGTACAGCTCTGCTTAGCCCTTCGAGAAATACAGGCGTGATGTTATGTTATGTTTAGTTCTAAGTTAAGACATTAAAAACTACATTGCATCACTTATTATTATTTTATCTCCCGTATAGAGGCTCGGTCAGGGTTCGATATAACTTAAGATACTGTTGAGGAGTTCGAGATCACGCAGGAAAAAAGTACCTGCCGGTCGATTCTGTAAAAATCTCACCGTGAAAACTTAGGTGAAGTGAGTTTGTTTTTGCTACGAATTGACACTATTGACAGCTCACTCCACGCTCACTTCACCTAAGTTTTCACGGTGAGATTTTTACAGAATCGACCGGCAGGTACTTTTTTCCTGCGTAATCTAAACCTATGCCCAGCAGTGGGGCGGTATAGACAAAATAAAAATAAGCTAGGTATCTAAAAAATTCGCGCAATTTAACTACAAATATTTGTTTTCGGTAGTAATTCAGTATCTTTCCTAGTAGTCTACACGACAAAGCAATTACTAATTTATCTGATTAGATTACATATAGTTTCAAGGTCTATTTATTAAGTCTCATAAACAATTTTTTATGCGTGCAAAAGATGTCCGTGGGAGATACAAATCTATAAATAAAAAATATCGAATCAATTTTAATTTCTGTGAAGCAATGTGCCGTACCTGCCTGTAGAAGGCTGCAACGGAAAATTGCGAAAAATCATGCAACTCTGCTACACGGAAGGTAGTAGTTACCAGATACCTAAAGTATTTAAAAATACTTTTTAGGCTGCTAGCAATGAACATTGAACAGTATTACAAATGTCCTTGAGGCAAATACATTCTGAATAACACACTCATTGCTTATTCAGATGCAAAATTTACAATACATTACTGAATATTACAATACGTCTGTCTAAGTTTGAATTATGTATTAACCTAGCAACAATAAATCCCTGTATAAATAAAAACTTGACATTTACAGACGCTTTGAAAATTATACCTATCTTTATCATTTTGATACCAGTAAAGTGAGAGAGCAATAGACATCACTTCGTTCTAACCCCGCGTTTGCAACAACAAATTTCCATTTATATAAAAACTTGACATTTATAGACGCTTTAAAAATATACCTGTCCTTGTTATATTGATAGCAAGACAGTGAGCGAGCAATAACTCCGAGTTTACACCAAGGCATGGAACACGTTGTCTACTGTTTTCGTTTACACCTAAAATTAGTATTAAAACCTAAACTTGTCAAAAAGGTGAACAACATAGTAAAGGCGAAAGCACCAGGGTAGCCCGCGATATTAATTTTTTTTTTTACGTTTTTTGCAATTTGCTGGTCAGTATTAAGTTGTACGTTGATTAAAATATGATTCGCGGCCGTAACAAATATGTAAGTATTTACATAATTATAAGTAATGAAAAAAGTTAATTAAAATATGATTCGCGGTCGTAACAAATATGTATTTACATAATTATAATAATCATTACAATCAGTAATACAACTTGTTAAGTTAGTATAATCCCCAAATGTCAAGATTTCATGAAATAGTCATTGTGCCATCACTTAAGCCGGATTCACATTACTGTGTTGTGTCGTGTCGTGACGCCTGCTGACGCAGTGTTAGCCAATCAAAACTCGCTGTGATTTGACGTAGTCCAGAACAGATTAGTATGATTAGTGTATCCCGAGTCACGACACAACACAACACAGTAATGTGCCGGTGGCTTTAGTGAGATAAAAATACCGTATCAAAACTTGTATATGGATGTAATCATTGGGTAACAAAACAGCTATAAGGAATATTTACAACAAACCACGTCATTCACCTTTGTCGCGGAAATAACACAATATTATTCATTATTACAGAGTGAAACAGTGCACAGCGGAAAACCAGACTCTTATAAGGAGGATAAAGATTCTGCAATCACAGAACCAATCTCTAACTGCTCAACTGAAGAGATTACAGGTAATTGTTGTTATTTATTTATAGCTATTATGTAACTTTATTTATAGTTTATAGCGACCCGCCCCTGCTTGTCTCTTGTCTTTGTCAAAACATTTAGATTTCTGAGCTATATTTAAGTTACATATTAATATGTATCATACAGGGGCCTGTGGCTAAACTGTGTGTGTGGTCTTATGAAGTGGTATCGTATTACCCAGTAACAGGGTTGTGGAGGTCAGATAGGCAGTCGCTCCATGTAAAATACTGGTATTCAGCTGCATCTGGTTAGACTGGAAGCCGACCCCAACATAGTTGGGAAAAGGCTGAGCAGATGATGAATAATATGTATCATACACATGAACCTTCCGGAATAAATTCTCTAAATGATAGTGAAAACCTTACCAAATCCATTGTTAAGTATAGAAGATGTAGTCGGTCACACAGACAGACATGAAAACGACTTTGTTATATACTATTAATAGATATACATAGTTGTAGCCATTGTTGATGATAATGGTGTCGTGTCTAGCCAAAACCTTTGCTATTAGTCTTGTTCAGTAGGTGCTCGCCAATAAATGAAGTATTTCTTCCCTGACTATGTCGTAAAAGTTGACGTTGTAGCAACGTCAAGAGGATAACTGCAGGATTTTCGTGTCTGCTAATAAACAGGCCACTCGTGTGCGGTTATTATGGCAATTTACGATGTGTCTGCTATTAAATAAAGCCGTAATTGGCCTGTAAGCAGAGAACATTATTATATTATCATGAAGAGATCTTCTAGTATGCGAGTTGAAAATACTGAATTTCAGTAAAGAGAACGTAGCGAAAGCAAAACGTCTAATTGTTGCGAATTTCAGACAATAGCCTGACGACAAAGTCGTAAGCCAATGTATTTAGAAATTGACAGTATTCGCCTTTCACTTTCATATCACGTGAGAGAGTGAGAGGCAAATATCGATAACAATAGTCGCACCGCCATTTTTAATCTTGAATCTCGTTGACCGATTACTATTTATATTGCATAACTAGTTCGCCGAAAGTTCTAGCTATGATTGTCGTTTGTCAATCTAAGTGACAAAGTAAAATGTTGCTCTTGTGAAATACTGTAGATCTTAGAGGTCAGCTTAAACTGGTTTCTAATGTGATGTCGACTTTTATGTTGCTAATTTCACTTTAATTGCAGTGGTAATTAAAATCGCCTTGGCATTATTATGCGCGAAATAATGTAGTATTTGGAGAGTTACTTATTTTTTCCGTTATAATTTTTTTTATGTTTTTTTTTTTTTACGAAAACCTGTTTTAAGTGTTATAAACTTAACTCTCTAAATACTCGCACGTTCTCTGTAGGTACTGTTGCCTGCAATGAGTCATAAGTTTCACACCAAAAATAAAAGTCGTTTCCCAGCAATTTAATTTTTGCACAAAGTTCGTGAAGGGTCTTTTTACACCCTGTATAGTTTTGTCTTCAGCACAAACACTCGCGAATTTGACGAGTATATAATCATCCAGTACTATATTGGCAAGTCAACAAGGTGATAAATAAAGCTAATTGTCCAGAATTCGCCAGACTTAGATTTAAGCATCGCCTCACGTGTACACTATTTAAATTAATAGTTTGTAAAGCAATATCGTAATCAAGACTCTTTGAAACTACCAGTTAATTTTAATAGATGAACTAATTAGTTATATTTAGGTTAGGTATTTCAACACTGTGGATCTAATATCAGTACTTAGATCAACAATAACTATTAAGAGCCAATTGCCTGCAATCATGATCTTGTTCTACTAATGATAGCAATATTGACAATCAATGGCTCGCTGTAAAATTTGTTTGTTTGTATGTAGGAGGTAATCTCCGGAACTACCAGTCGGATTTGAAAAAAATGTTTTTGCATTTGATAGCCCAATTTTTGAGGAAGGTTATAGGCTATTAACATCACGATACGACCTTTAGGAACCGAGCAAAATGAAAAAGTTAGAAAGAACGCTAAGCGAAAAGGAAATAGTAGAAGTTGCGAGTATTACCGCACCCGACCTTTCTGAAGAACATCCATACTGATATTATAAATTCGAAAGTATCTCTGTCTGTCTGTATGTTACCTTTTCACGCCTAAACCACAGAACGGATTTCAATAAAATTTGGCAGAGAGATAGATTGCATCCCGGGGAAGGACATAGGATTGATTTTATCCCAATATTCCCACGGGATCGACACTTATGCGGGTGAAACCGCGGGGCGCCAGTCACCAATAAGTTCACTGTATATTCTCCTAGGCCGTCCCCTTCCGGCGTTTCCATTCAGCCTTGTAAATACCTTTTGTTAGTCGCTTTTCATTCATCCTCTAGTCACTCTTTATAAAAAACTAATTTACAGTATCATTGACCGTTCTTCATAACTTCCAAACGTTGTAAAAAAGTGCCAAGCGGCTGATAATGACTAATTATTATTTCGCCGTCAATATTTTTTATAGTTCCTTCCTATAACAATTTATTATCTTCGATAGTTCATTGGCTGCTCTCTCAGTTATATAGTATGAAATCATTACTCCTAATAAACTCATTCTTCTATGTTGTAAGCGATGCTTTACTGCTGAGATGGTAACTTGGTTAGATATATTGTCTATAAAATACAAATAAATAAAATTGTTCTCTTTTGTATCGTACTACATAGGGTACGCGCGGAATTTGAGTTAGGTATAAATTCATCTCAACTACGGAAAAGGGTTCCGTAGTTGAGATGAATTTATACCTTAAACTAATGTATGTAAGTATAGCTAAGTAATTTTGAGTCGGCGCCAAACAATCAAAGTGTCTGTAATGTTAAAATAACTGCTTTTTACTATATGCAGATGAAATTATGTATATTCGGTACTTGTACAAAAAAAAACATCCATACGTTTTTTTTTACTGTCTTTTTGTTCGGCTAATCTCCAAAACGGCAGAACCGATTTTAACGGGACTTTCACTGTCAGATAGCTGATGTTATAAGGAGTAACTTAGGCTACGTGAAGACAAGTAGCGTCAGCACAACACACACACACGCATCCGACTTCGTCGACTTCCATTGTCTCGGATGGTACCGAGAGCTCCTTCGCTTACACACACATACACAGCGTGTTTGTACACTTAGTAACCACAAGTAAAGCGCGCGTAGATTCGTGAGATAAAAAAATACTATAATAATAGAGATTTTCATGTTGTTTGGTGTAATGGGAGTTATCCCACCCTAATTTTATAATGTTTGTGTTTTCTTGTCCTCTGTTAGGTTCTGGTGTATAAAATATTTATCGATCTACCTGACAGTCAACTTTGAAGCTGTCTTTTATTTGCAGATTGATACCTCAATATAGTTTCACATTTGGTCTCTTAAAACACATCTTTTCACTCTCTGTTACATGTATTTTAACCTCGTTTAAACCTATAAAATTTTTGATCTTACCTAAAATAACCTTTTCTATCTTTTTTACAGAACGTCCTAACAGGCGTCTCAGGCGGCTCCACAAACAAGTCAGCGCAGCCCGCCACTTGCCTGCTGGTCCTACTGCTGTCGGTCGCGTTGGTGGCGCTCCCGTCTATGCGCGAGGAGATCAGGCCCCGAGCGTCCGATACGCCGGCTAACTCGCCCGCTGTTACTAGAGCACTGCTCTCAGCTTCCAATAGTGAGTATACTTACTTATTTATTTAGTATCTCAACAATAGATATGAGAAGCAATTCCCATAATTTTAAGAACGTTCACAGTCGGTTCTCAGTCGCAATCTGTCAAAATTACCTCTAATTTCCCTACATTTTTTAAAAGTTTTTGACATTGATTGTCCCCGAGATGAGATTGCTACTAGATTTTGAACGTTTTTATTAATTACAAGAATTGGTCTTCAGGTATTAAGTAGATGTACTTCTCTACTTACAGGCAGGGACTCAAACTGTAACCGTAATACGTGTTTTTAACACTATTTTTTTAAACTGTTTTTAAAGAAAACACTTCTAAATGTAACAGAATCAAAGTGTAACCTTTTATGTGTTAATATGTGTAACAGAAATAAGCAAAAACGCGCAGCGGAGAGACAGACGCGGCGATGGCAAACTAGCCTCAATCCAGTCGGGATTCGGCTATTTTGGCGACGTCGCGTTTACCGGTTACACTTATTAACACTGTTACCTCTTTCATATCTGTTACAGATATATTACGGTTACACTTTTGTAAGTGTTTTGGGTTAACACATAAAAAAGTGTTACATATTTGATTCTGTTATCAATTCATTAAGTAACACTTCATTTCTGTAACTTTTAATATGGCGTTCTTAAGTCCGTGCTTAGGCAGGCACAATAAAGTTAACAACTAACCTAACAAAGTATAGGACTAACTATAAATTAAATAGAAACATGTTCAAAATTATATACATTTATATAGTTTAGTCTGTATGCTACCTTTTCACGCTTAAACCACTGAACGGATTTCGATAAAATTTGGCAGAGATATAGATTACATCCCGGGGAAGGACATAGGATAGTTTTTATCCCGATATTCCCACGGGATCGGCACTTACGCGGATGAAACCGCGGGGCGCAGGTAGTATTATATAAGAAGTAATACAATAATATTATAAGTCGGTCAGTAAGCAGATCTTCGTAGGGGTAAGACTAAGAAAATGTCAGCTATTGTTTAGTCAGTCCTTGACTTATAAACTCAAATTATTTGGTTAGTTGCATAGTTAGAAGTGGATTAATAAATGTCTGTATTCAATTTCAAACTCAAATGTCAGTACTCGTTAGTTGCAAAACACGTTTAAAGAAACGTGAAACCATGTCAAAATAACCCAGTATTTTTGAACTACCCGAAAGATAGATGCACATACACGGTCGTGAACTTCGTTATACATAGTGATAGCTCATTAATTCTGATTATATAATAAAGTATTTCGTTTTTTTTTACCGAACTCAATACGCAATGATCTCGTTTATCTCAAACCTCATTAGCAGGTCAAATTGTGTAACAAACAAGTTTCATGGTTACAAATTACAGGATTCAAGAACATCTATAATTTCTATACAATTCAAATCTTTATAATTTGTAATTTCAAAATAACATGTTTTTACCAAATGCTTATGGATAGTACATAGGTACATAATTAGAGAATTGACTCTGTTTCGGCTAATCTCCGACTCTGCAAATAATATGCTACGTGTCTATAAAAAGAAATTAAGCACCTTGTTTTTATAATTGGACCGCGACCGAAAGATAACAAATTATCGCTTCTACGCTGTATAGATAACAGAATAAAACATCTCAATCGTGAATCGTGAGGTCAAATAATATGATACGTGCGTTTTTCCGCGCATAACAACTGTCTATTACAATTTAAAAGTTATGTAACATTTCTATCTTCAATTTATTTTACGTAAATTTCTGATGTTCGTTATGGTCGAATTCACGAATCAACTTTCTCATTACATCGTTTCGAAATCCATGTAAAACGGCTGCACTACTTTTGGGTTAAAATTAAATTTTTATGTAACACGATGCACTTTTGAAAGTGACATAGCAAAAAATTCTTTCAACTTCTTGCATTGAATAAGTAATCGTTTTACAGATTTATTTTCACTTTTTTGCAACAGTTTCTAAATGTATTAGTTTTTTTTTCAACAGAAATGGCGCTCGACGAGACAGTAATAGACGATGGGGAGTTCAATATGGATGAACTGATCACGTTCAACCGCCCACACTCCGACCATGACTACCAGGTCGTTAAGAGCACGGAGACACACAAAGTGCTCGCCGGCGGCTACGTGGACCTGCCCATCGATGAGGACTGGCCCCCCAACCTTAAGAAACGCATGAAAAAGCACGAGCTGGACTACAATGACGGCGCATACATGCCGCCCGTCGTCAAAGAGGAGAACTACGAACACTTCTACAAAAAGTTCAAAACAGAAGACAACAGCGACATGAACATCAACGACAAAGGCTTCCTCACCAACACACTGATATCTACCGGCCGCAAACTCGGAGAGCTACTCGATCTACTACCCCCTATACCCGTGAAGACCGACGACTTAGTCATTGAAGAGATATCCGACTATGACTCCAGAAATACTACTGAAGTAAAGAGTTTCGTAGTCAACGGCACCCTAACGGAGTACTAGTTTAGCACAGATTCTATATTTACTATTCCTTTATAATTCCTTGTTTGTTTCCTTTCAGATAACTATTTTACTATTATTTTACACAGAATGTATTTTTTACGATTATATGGTTTCAATGAAATTATTCCTTGCGCGTAGTTGGTACGGAATTTGACTGTGTATGTTTATTTCGACTATTTGTCGTGATGTGCTGACTCAATGTTTGGAGTCACGCTAACTACCCTTGGAATTAGCCTCTAGTTTATACATAATAATTACGTTTATGTTAGTGAGAACGCTATGAATGATTTTATTTAGTTTTAAGTATTATTCAAACAAGTACGGTAATATGTCACGTTTCTGGGAATGAAAGTTGTTAAATATTTATTTGAGAAAATCAAAATTAATATATTATTAAATCAAGATATATTTTTATTTACAAATCATACTGTAGGACTTGAGTATAAGTTATTTACTAAGCATTTTCTCTGTTACGACTTGGTGCAATTATATTAGTAACTGACGTATCAGTTTTAGCTAGAATTTGATTTTAAGTACTTCATTTGCGTTAGTTATAGCTCGTTTTACCTACTTACCATATAAGAGTTTAAACAAAATGGACTACAATGAGAATGCTGGTTCGAATAAATTGTGTAAGAATACTTATTCGTTTTTTAATTAATAACCCCACTGAACTTCTGAGTGCTTTCCGATGCAGCATGGCGCGCTGCTGTACGTATAGTGTCACCGACTCTGGCAGAGCCACCATCATTGAAATTAATTTTGATAACAAAAAAGTTGTCGAAATTTGTTGGTCACTGGTTCAAAGATATAAGGGTTTATAGGTGGCCGATCTGGAGTCTCCCCAGCAGGGCCACATTTATATCTCAAAAACTAGAGCACTTAGCGAAGATCTGTTTTCAATATTTTGTCGCCAATTAAGCGCAGGCCACACCGCCAGCTAGCGGGCGGGCGGGCTAGGCGGGCGAACATCGTTTCACCTCTTTACATAGTTAGTCGGTAGCTCGCGGTGTGAACCGAAGTATCTCAAAAACTAGGGCACCTAGCGAAGATCTGATTTCTCCCATATTTAGTCGCCAATTAGTCGGGATCAGTCGCCAAGTCACAGATTTAATCGGGTCTTAGTTTGGGAGATATAATGAGTTCAATTAGTAAGGTATAGTCCAAGAGCTAGTCGAAGTTTTTTCGTGAACTATTCGATCTAGCTCTTGGACTATACCTACACATATAAACCCTAATATCTTTTGAACCAGTGACCGACAAATTCTGATATTTGGCGACTGATTCCGAATAATTGGCGACTAAATAGGGGAGAAAACAGATCTTCGCTAGGTGCCCTAGTTTTTGAGATATAAATGTGACCCTGCTGGGGAAACTCTACAGATCGGCCACCTATAAACCCTTATAACTTTTGAACCAGTGACCGACAAATTCTGATATTTGGCGACAAAAATTTTTTGTGCTATCAAAATTAAAATCCCTGATGGTGGCTCTGCCAGAGTCAGTGACACCGTGCCGGGTACCTGTGTGACTACGAGTCAGTCATGGGAATTTGGTACCGGTACTTGTTAGGTGGAGTACCGATACGTCTGGAACTACCGAAATGGTTAGAACAGCTAAGCACCGGTACAGAACCTGTACTTTTGGTACCGGTTTCAAGCCCTGCATGCCACTAGTAAGAGGGCAATAAAATGTATGCACGGTGTGCATTTTCAATAGACCAGAAACGGTTAACAGAAAAAAATAAAACGATTATCTTATAATAAGCTTTATTTAATTATGAATTAACAAATATTTTCGTAATTTCGAACAAGGTTTGTGACATTAACTGAATACATATCCCATATTTACCATCTTACAGAAAAATAAACACAGAATTGTTTCTATGAATATGATTTTTATTTTTTATACTTACTTTTACAGTCAATTCTGTTGGAAAAGCATGTATAATACATAAAAGTTATTAACTACAATTCATATATCTTTCCTCGTGCGTCCACAAGCCGACTGAACATGACTTACTTAGTAAGCGAAATTTTAAAATTAAATGAACTACAGTGATTATCCACGAGAGCTGAAGGACGAGGCGCGCACGGCTCGGATCGCGTCGCTGACACTCCTACTAACGTTTTTGGTGCAGCCTTCATAATAAATAATCATGTTGTTTATTTTTTACATAGCAGAAATTTAAGTCGAAGAATGCAATAAAATAAAAATAAATGTGCATTATAACTTAGTTATTTATTATTTTCGAATACATTTTAGTCACGAAAGTAGTTGTGAATTTTCAAGCAGTCGACAGTTCACACTTCACAGCTCGACGTACCAATACGATAATTTACAATGCTCCCAGCAATGATACGGCGACATGAAGCGTCGTCCGCTACTGTCCACCTCGTGGTGCACTAACAAACCTCTGTTTATTTAACAATTTAGTTACTTATAACATTCACTATACACACACGAAGAGCTCGTTCGTTCACCTCTGCAGATCACACATCTCCGCTTCGATTTTAATACCCAATCTAATTTGATTATTCTATCTAGCAAATAGAAAGTAACAATTAGGTACAATTATGGTATTAATCATGTATTTAAGACTTAAAAGGTTTAGTACACTCGATTATACTGCAATGGTTGTACGATAAGTATTAACGATCCATTTAACGAGAAGAATTCTTCAATTTGTTTACAATAATTTATCAAAAACCATTATTTAAAGAATTGATTTAAAAATTTCCTTTTATATATCGACAATATTCGCATTAACTATACTTTTCTAAAAAATATGAAAACGACACAACAAGATGTTTATTTTTTTTTATGTTATAAAACACTTCAAACGTACTTAGCCAAATGAATAACTTCTACTGCATTGGATACAATTTTGTGATGACTACATATCCGTGACTAATTCAAAATACCTTACGACGATGTCAGTGTGAGCAGCGCAACGCCATAACTTACTTTTGTTATAAAATATGTACCTATAGTAGTATCAGAACATACGATCACATGAAAACAATTCGGTATATTTCTGCGGCGTTGCGCTGATGACAGTGACACCTACAATATCTTACTCCTATGCAAATCACGCTTGTCGAAACCTTGCCGCTTCCAGTCCAAGCAAAAATATACATTTTTTTTTTAAAGCTGTACAATTTATACACCATCATCTTAGCGACCGCCCTAGTCGTGTGGCCACATATCTCGTGACGTAGACATCGTATATAATATTTAACAAGTGATCGTCTGTCGGCTCCACGTGGCGGCGGTAAGGACGCGCGCTACCCATTGATCTCAGTCTCGTCGCAATTCGACTCCTAAAAATAAATCACCGTGTGATCGGTACAGTGAACCTGGCCTGCAGCCCCGGCCGCCGTGCGCGAACTACAACAAATGACTAAACATACCCCACATGTGTGTTGTGTACCGAACCGACGAATACTTTGGAATGCCACCCGCGACCGCGGCTGCAGCCTCATGACCAATAACTCTCCCACTGACTATTCATTACAAGTATCAATTAGTCTATTCAAAAATGATATACTTCCGTCGTAAGACTAACAATCAAACAAAAGTGAATCGCAATAATACAAATTGACATGAGCCCAGAGCCACGTGTGTTTGTACACAAGGTGAAATGTTTCATTCAGTCTTGTAGGAATATAGAGCCAGTTCACTCGGGACTCGACGGGGTACACCGATTGAAACAAATTACGTTTTAACACTATTGTATTGATTTTCTATATAAATTATTGCACACTTAATCATAACATTTATCGAATTAACCAATCGTCAATAGGGTCATGTTTGTCACAAAAGCATGTATTGAAAAAGTAAATAGTTACTTACATTTTTATCTTATTTTAATAAATTTCTGGTTATCTCTTAAAAAACTATAATAATAGATATAAATAAAGATGAATGATGTGGCGTCACTATAGGAACGGAGCCAATTTAAATATTATTATATTCGTTTCCATACAAATCGAACTTAGGTAAACAATGACTAAATAAAGTTATAACCTAAAGTACTCATACAAGCAGCAGGTTGAATGAACCCCACTCAGGCCTTCCATGACGGATGAGACAGTTCAACAGCCCTTAGCTGTAGCAATAGATAAAATTAAACCTAGGAAGAAATTATTGTATTTCAAGAAAAACTAACGGTTCCGAACCAGTTCCTTGCACGATTAGTATCACTCTGCAACGTAGCCGTAACATTTAATACTTCATCAATACACACTTATTGATCATCTAGTCAAGAATCACAACCTGCGCGGGACGGAAGGCCGAGAGTGCGCAACATTCAACCCACAGCGGACGAAAGACGAACTTCATCAACACACAAACTTATTATAAAGTCACAATATTGGCTGTTTATCTACTACGCATGTATCAAGACAACCACAATAGTAATGAACGCAAACAACGTACAAAAATAATATTTCACTGCTTCATTAATAACGGAACAAAGCGATATACAACTACTCGGTAAGTATTTGTTAATCTACGGGTGTCGATGGATCATGAACGAACGACCTAATGCACAAATCTGTGATTTGTTCGAACTATGTGCTGGAATGGACATCATCGATGCTAGTGAGTGGCCATGAACATAATGCAAGTGATGTCGATGAGGTAAAGTAAATCTCAAGTCTCAGAGAGACAACATACAATTTACAAGTTTTGGTGAAAATTAAACGTAATTCACTACGGACGGGAACACAAAAATAAACGTTCTGCCAACCGCACAAGGCTCAGAATTCAAACTTATTTATTGCTAATATTAAACGCCCGTTTCAACGTTTCATCTGTATGAATAACTTGGGACCTTATGTTGTAAGGTATGAACCGTGGATCAATAACTATTAAATTGACATCAGTTTTAACAACCTGACAGAAAGGCGCTCGAATGTCTTAGTTCGAAACTACAGAAAGAACACAACATCAAAAATTCAGCGACAGCTCAACAGAATACCCAACTCGGACATCCGTTAGAATGTATGATTTATCTAAATTCCAGAATAACTAACACAAACTATCCATTTCCTAGTAATGTCCTTTGACCGCATTTAGTTTTAACTGTTGACGAGTACTATTTCTTATAAAGGGTTTTTGAACAAGAACTTTGTTTTATAAAATAAAATAAAACAAAGAATTTAGATGGGTATGATTCAACTTTTTATTTTATTAGAAAGATTAAGATTTGGCAATTATGAATGAAAAATAACATCGGACAAATGTCACCTATAACTATTCACTTAAATAGGTACCGTCGAACATCTGAGCTAAATTGATATCTTCGATTTTTTCCCAGCGTAACGTCCCGCTGTGGATTTTCTAAAAAAAACTGCAACGCGCTCCAATAAATGGAAGATTTATTCTGTAAGATTTTTTGTGGGGCTATGTTAAAGACAGAGCCTATACGGAGCCACTCGAATCTATTGCATTGCAGGCTCAAAATTTAGCCAAAAAGTGATTGACAATTTTGATGAAAGAATCGACAACAGATCAAAATTTTCAATCACTATCGGACAAATGTCCATCACGAGGGTGGTTGTGGTGGACATTTGTCCGATATCATTTTTCATTCATAACTGCCAAACCTTACTCTTCCTAATACAATAAAAATTTAATTCATACCCATCTAAATTCTTTGTTTTATTTTGTTTTAAAAAACCAAGTTCTTGTTGAAAAACCCTTTACAATGTCAATAGTAGTGACAACAGAAAATTGTAATGTTTGTTATACAATGCATCAAGTATCTAAATGGAAGTGTTCTCTATTTATTAACAATTAACGTAATAAAGGTATATAACTGGTACATACGGCTATAACGTTTTGTATAGGTACTATATTCTGAAATATATGATTGCCAACCACTCATTTTTTATGCACCTTTGTTACGCGTAAGGTCAAAATGAAACTAAAACTTATGATAGCTTCGTATAATGAGTTAGCATTATGGATTACTCAAAATTACAAAATCTAAAATTATATTGAATAAAAATTCTGATAATTGAGGATTGGGTAGCTTACGTTCGTTAAAAAAAAATCGGCAATATATTGTTCATACATTTAAACCCAGTTGCTCGATATATTTCGGTTAAATTATAGTGCGACGCAAGTATATACCTATTAACTTTACAACTAATAACAACGCATCAACGATCTCTCTTTTTTATTGCCTTAAAACTTCTGTTAACAATTACACTATATAACAAAAATATGTCAATCACCAAAGAATGTTCTAGATTATTTTAATCGCTCTCTTCGCATCGTCACTATAATTTGAACCATCAATAACACGAGTCTTAATCTCATTTTTATGGCTTATTTATTATTTAGCCTTTAAAAGTTTTCCCTTGAAAATTCAATAACTTATCTTAGTCTAGCGTGTTACTTACCGCGTTAGAAGAAATACGCCTAGCGTGTACCGGCCGCACACGCTAAGCGTATTCTAGGCATTCAACGTAACGTATTTAGGAGTTAAATTTAACTGTCACTAAATTCCATACCATCAAAAAACGGTCCTGAAACGAATGACCTAGCCACCTAGGTATATAGGTAAGTACATTGCTGTATAATACAGGTACGTATAGACAATGTATGTGGGAGCAACTGGGTGTAATGTGTGGAGGGACATGCGGCTATATGCGGGCGTATGTTCTTTGCGTGCGGGCTGCGGGCGGGCGTGCGGCGGGCGGGGAGGGGGCGGGTCACGTGCACTCGCGTCACTTGCCGGCCCGGGCCGCACACTTCTTCTTTTTGCGCTTGAAGAAACAACAGCATCTGGAATACACAGATTGCCTGCATGACGATTTACAGAGTCTGTCAGGTAACTAGCTGATATGGTGGGACACATTCGCTGCGAGAAGGACGCTCAGGACCGTTTCTACCAGGGCGCGATTATACAGGCTCACATTCAATTAGCGAAACTTCAAATAAGTTATGGGTATCGATATCTTAAGACGATAAAATGAGAGAAAAAAATTTCCCAACTCATACTTCAAGTGACTACGAGGTCGACGGCCGCGGGTAGTTTAGTTAAGAGTTACTTGAAATTATGAGTTTAGAAAAGTTTTTTTTAAACAAATTTTTTGGGTACAAAATATATCCATCACATCATTAGTCATTGCTTCATTAATAATAAATTGTATCTGAATTTACATAAAATAAAAAGCCTCTCATCTCTGAAGTTTCGCCAGCATTTCATTTGGCCCTGTTTTTTTTTTTTTCATAATCGCCGGTTTGAAGAATCGTTTATGGTTGGAAAACCATATAAACGGTTCGGTAGTCGGCTAGGCACCCTTACCATACTTTCTATTAAAGTATGCGAGTATTTCGTCTTTGAAAGTACCCTGAGCATGTTAGCATAAGAATTGGTTATTTTAGTCCCTATCGCAGCGGAAGTGTAAAGATGACTGAATATGATGATGCGAAATGATTTGAAATACAATATTACAACATCGAAAGTGAGGATCACAATAAATGGGACGTGATTGTAACAGTGAACAATTAATGGAGCCATTCAGGGTGAAATGTTTCATGGTGATGAAAATGTATGAAGACGGGCTGAAATATGCCATCTTTTCCAAATATTATTGATTGACGTCGAAACACTAATGGACCTCGTTGCTGTCATATATCCACCCCTTCTATCTTTAGCGAGCCCACGCGTCCTTCTTCCAGTTTTGACGGGAAGTACAAATATTTAATCCGTGCGGGAATCGAACCACCAAAACGTAGCGTAGCAGCCAATCGGTTAACCACAGCAACAACAGTGCCGTTATATTTTTGTAATGATGACGATATGATGACACAAAAATGTATCGGTGATTGATTGACAAGGATCTTTTGACGCTTAGATGACATTGACAGGGAGGCGTTGTTGGTAAAACAAGATGGCGACGTTAAAAGTTGCCAATTCTTCTCCATTCAAAACTGCCTTTTGGAACTGGCAACTAGAATCAATTCTATGTTCTTGTAAATGTAAATTTTGCCGTTCAAAACTTCCTTTAATGTGTCTAAGAGCAAATTGTTAAATACTCAAATAATTTTTATACGAAGAATAAATGACAGCTTGACGTATTTCCTATACTAAAGCTGTCAAACAACCATATTTATTCTTCAGTTAAAAGTTATCTGATTATTGAAAAATCTGCCATTATTGAAATAAATGGTTTGGCTTTGACTCGACTTCGAGTTCCGATATTGGACGCGCCTAAAGATCCTTGTACAACTTTAGATGATGATGTAATGCCAACCACCAAGCATGTTAAACTAAAAATAGGTAAAAATAAAATAAAAAGGAATGCATACAGTTGGAACACTGACTTGGTGTCGTCAACCACGTCAACCTCGTGATGTGGCTGTGTTATAGGCGTGTTGCTGTGCCCGGCCGTCGGGTCGTCCGCCCCTAACTCGCCGTTCGTTGAACTAACCACCTGGAGAGTAATATGGATAATTGCTTGATAAGTTATAATTGTATTTATGTTTATATCATAACCGTATTTACTGCAAATTAGTAGGTATTAATAATTATCAAGTTTAGGTTTCTATTTTGAGAGAATAGTCTACAAGGTATATGCATGTAGTCTCTATGTAGTCCTGTTTGATGATGGTGTAAGACTTCCCCTCTCTGACTAGGGGGCCTAAAAAGGCCGCTTTGGCAGAATCATAAAAGAACATAATGGACAGTTAACTGTTAAGTTAATCGTATCAAATCCCATTGGTGAAGCATTTTTCAGTATTTTTTTTTGTCTGTGCTAAAATACCAATCAATCCAATCCCAATCTCTTTGATTGTACCTACGTAGTGCAGCGAAAAAAAAGAAAAACACGGACTGTCTTCGCCATATTAAAATTCATAATGTTATGCTTTTATGATTCTCCAAAGTGGCCTTTTTAGGCTCCCAGATCCTCCAAAGGTCTTTAGGATCATCATTAACAAGATCCTTTTAACTCGATTAATTTAAGCTTTTATTTTATTGTATTTTAGGGGGATTATTGTTCTTCTATCCAAAATAATAATTATAATTGTGTTGCATTCAAATTTAGAATGACGTACGTTGTCCAAAGTCTCACCTCTACAACCCAACTTTATGCCAATTATGTTCATTTAATATAAGTAATAATAAAGTACTTAAATATACCATCAATGGGTATTTACAATCTTACACCTTTCCCACAACATAGATCATGTTCCTATCTACAATAGCCCTTTTCTAACATTTAGTCCTAAGTAATATGGGGTGTGTGCTTAATTAACTATAGTTTAAATGGTTTGAGAAGAGTGTATGAGTTCCAAATTCACAAATAATAAAATCAAACATTGATTTATATTGGATTAAGTAAGAAGCTATCAGTCGCCTGATAATGCAATTTTACAGTAAAAGCAAATAGGAAGATAAAAAATATTTTAAAATTCTATTACAATTTTCTGGGACAACTTTTTTTTATACTTAACTTTTTTTTCTAAATGGAAGAGCGGTAAGCAAAATCCAAACCTCAAGGGAGCCCGACTCAAGGAGCCAAACCGACTAAAACGTGAGTACATTTAGGATATCTCATCAACCAAATCAAAATTTGAAGAATCTTACATTATCCAGGGGATAGAATATGTACAAGAAAAAAAGCAACAAAACTTCTGTGAAACGAAAAATTATTGGTTGCAAAGAAATGCGTGCAATAAAATAAAATTAGCGTCCTAAATAGAAGCTCAATCGTGTACAATACTTTATGAATGAATATTGGCAGTGCTTGGTTTAAAGCTTTTACAGTTTGGCCAGGCTACATGGAGTAAAATATTTCCTTCTTAGTTTTCAGCTCACTTATAAAATTAAAAAGGCATTTGTTTACTCAGAAAAAAAGATGTTTTAGAGATACATGTGTTTAATTTTTTAAATATTTATATTCAAAATGGAAAAAGAAAATAAAAATTCAAGTAACATTAGGTTGACTTTCCTTCTCAAGAAGCTTAAAAATTCGTTTCCTTTGTATATTTACGAGTAAGAACTTTTCTTATTTTATTTATTACCAACCCTCTTCTACTTAACATAAGAGGAAAATATTCAATTATTGTAGCGGCCTCACTCAGCACATTATAAGCGACATGCAGACATTCACACAAGGATTGCCGCAAATATGTATCAAAACTGACCGTGGAAACCGATCCGGGAAATTTCACATACCGAAAATGTTTATTCTTCAATAGCTAAAAAATAAATACACCAATATACATTCACAATTCACGTTTAAAATAATAATAATAATAATGCAAAAATAATATAGTAAGGACATGCAATAGTGTGTTTGTGTATTTTATTGAAGTGCCTACAGTTATTGGACTTTAGTGGGTACTAAATACATTGTGAATACTTGGATGGGCACTATAGAAATCCTTAAATGTCTAAAAATTATT
The DNA here is from genome assembly GCA_948474745.1 of Oligia latruncula. Lineage (NCBI taxonomy): Eukaryota > Metazoa > Arthropoda > Insecta > Lepidoptera > Noctuidae > Oligia > Oligia latruncula. The sequence goes on from OX419699.1 coordinate 7,068,550, forward strand.
AAAATATTTCTGTCATAAAATAATAAAGTACTTAAATAGAAAATAATATATGAAAATAGCCCTGTGACCTCTTGATATTTGTCAAGTTTCCATTTCTCTTCTGTCACAAGAGACCAGGGAGGGATTAAGTATATCTATAAATGTTGCAGCATATTTTCTATAGAAACTCCAGATAGATAGATTATTGATTTTCTCCATTGCTACTTCACAGTGGTTAAATTCCACCGATCAATTTGAAAGCTGCTAACTTCCCTATGGTGGCTCTAATAATGAGTTATTTATTCGTCATACAGCGAAAAACAACTAATTAAATCTTCCCACACTTTAGCATAATCAGTCTCCCACTGCTGCGACACAGGCCTCCTATCTGTGAGAGGGAGTGGGCCATGATCCTCCACGCGGGTCGGTAGACGTCACATGTCTTCGAATTTTGGTTCTACGACATGCCGGTTTCCTCACGATGTTTTCCTTCACCGTTTTGAGAGCAGTGGTGATGAAATGAATTACTCAGTAAAGGGCCTGCCTGGGTTCATACCCACGACCTATAACTCGTAAGTCGGGACTGCTACCACTGGGCCACCACTGCTCCTTAATTCAAATGATATTGTGGAACAAAACACATTATCCAGGGGACAGAATATGTAGAGAAAAAAATCATTAAAACAAGCCGCCATAATCCAATTTTTTCCATATCTGACCTGCACAGATCCATGTCTGTCCGCGGGTGTAAGGTGTCCGGTATTAAGCGGCGTAGCCTTCCCGCTGTGAGGCCAATTACCGCCCGTGTTCGCCGTTCCGCCGGTACCGAAATCCTTCGTCTTTGCCAACGCTGCCATCTAGGGAGATAGGCGGAAAAGGAGCTTAGAAACTACGTGGGTAAGTCACATTTTAGGTTGTTTGACAGATACTTGACTGCGAACTGCAGTCTAAGTACGCGCCAGCCTGCAATGTTGCAGGCCTGCGCGTACTTAGGCTGCAGTTTAGCTCGTGGAAATGGGGCAAGGGTGTAATCCTCCTTGGATTACGGATACTTACTACATAAGTCAATGTAGCTTACATTGACTTATGTCTAGATCAGTGTGTTATTGGAACTGGGTTTTGACAAATATTTACATGTCAAAAACAACTGACTTGAGCGAGGGCCAAAGGACGTTAGGTAAAGTCAAATATCTGTTCAAAATGTAATCTGTGATATTGATGTTTTCAAAAACCATAGGTTATAAAAAGTAGTTTTGTCTATTATCTCAGTAAGATAAACAAAAATGTTTAGCCGTTTGAACGGACTTTTAAAACAGTACTATATATAAAAATATTGTTAAAATTAAAATCAATCAACAAATCCTATAATATCCTGTATTGTAAGCTATCAGTCGATTTTAGCCAAACTTTGGGATCACAAACAAACACATGAAAAGTCACAAGTTTCAGGTCAAACGAAAAATGAGATATCACTCGTTTCAAACGGTGCACATAAAACAAAGAATGAGTTCAGGAGACTACCACAAAGACACTGGTATCAAACAATTATTTATCTTTTCTCTGAAAAACCATAGGTTCAAAGACTCGCCACCGGTTACTGAAAGCGCAGTGGCGAATTTCAGAAGCCGGGTAGCACTAATGTTATTAATTTTGAATTCGAAAAATTCTTATTATAACGCCGATATCGATACGATTTTATGTAATTTTGTATTTAGAGAAGTATCGGTGCTGTCAATATAATGAAGATATTGTAGCAATATCGGTACTATAATGTGAATTCGTTTCTCAATCAATAAGACGGTTGTAGTAGGCCTCCTGAAAAGGGTAAAAGACAGTTACAATTCTAACAGTTGTCGTATAAAACCATTTGGAATGATAGCATTCTCGAAAATCCACACGAAAACACAGTTTTGTTTGTTAGAAGAAATCTAGCAATGAAAATCTAAGCAAATGATATACCGGGAAAATGTACAACGAATTGACTTTTATTTCTACATTTATTTTGAGCTCAATCCTTGATTATCATGACCATAACAAAAAACAATCATGATTTGAATTTAAACAGTACACAGAAATAAAAAAACAAACAGGGGCCATACTAAAGTGTCAAGGCCCGTCTTTGGTCCCTTGCGAAAAAGATATGGCACTGCCATGTTTAATTCCATCTCCCTTACGCACTGGAACCAAGATGGCTTTAATACTTCATAGCACGGCTCCTATGAGAACAAAATATGTAAAAACAAAACATTTAATGGAAGAAAAAACAGCACAGGGTCACAATAAAATCAATACTTTTCAGAGCAACACTGAAACACAATTGGACTTAGGTAACTGAAAAATTAAACAAAACATTTTATGGGGAGGAATTGAGGGGAGCGTCAAGGGCAGTGGGTATTAAGAAAAACGATTGTGAAAGCGGATCAAACCTCTCCAGATATAAGCGCCGCCTCATCGTCCTCAACCAAACCAACCATATAATCACACAAATCATCCTGCACCGACAAAAAAGCTGTATCAGAGGCCGTACAGCGAAGTGTTAAAGCCAACATTGCTATGTGAAAAAGGGATAGCGATATTCGTCCTGCCGGGCTAACATGCGAAAGGCGAAAAATGACAATGGGCAAAAGTGGTCAAAACAGCCACCACTAACGAGACATATCTAACTAAATAGTGTATTAAATAAAGAGTTACTTTTGTTGAGGCACCAATAAGCTACACACAATTACACACACAGGTACACAATTAGAACCAAATAAAATTAAAGATATTGTTTTTTTTTTCTTGACACCGTGTGTCAATTGGCTGTATGGATTTTGAATGAAAAAACTAACATGGCGGATTTTAGCCACCATAAATAATTATGTATTCATTATTTAATGGAACTCGGTAGTGGTGGACATTTCGACGAAGCCCCTTAGATTTTTTCATTTTATCTTTTTGACGTTTTGCTCGCGCTGAAACGAGACATGACTATGCGTAAACATGAATATCGTTTCAGCGAAAGAATTTCGTCGCCCTGTACATGTTAGCCGGGCTAGTAGTAGATTCATTTCTTTCTCGTACTAAATAAAAAATGGCTCTAACACTTAGTAAGGCCATGGTTAGACCAATGAGCACTGCTCATGCAACCCAATGCACAAGAATATTTATCCCGTTATTTCAAAAATGAGATTAAAAGAGGCGCTCGCACACAATGCCAGAAACAAATAGTAGTCCCAATAGTAGTCTAATCCCATTATATTAATTAACATTTTAAAAATAATTAATTATTTGTAAAATTTTAAATTTAAGTATTTCAATTTTAAATAAGTAGCTCATTTTAAGATTTCAGTTAGGATAGATAGGAATTATATTACATAGTACCTACATTATTTTATAACATAAAAGTGTTTGAGATATGCAACGATGCTTGTGATAAAAATAAACATTTCGAAATGTAACTGAAATAAAACAAAAGTTTAACATAAAAAATATTAGCATTCAGTTGGCAGTAGCTTCTCGTTTTAGAATTCCCATGTTTTTTAGTTTATATTTGAACACAGACAAGAATGAACAAGTATCTCTCCTACCCCGATTATGATACATTTTGGAATCGTCTGAACACGACATGATTGTTAATTTGATTGTTGCTTTTATTCATATTACACGAAAATTATCTTTCACTTCAGCAGGTTTTCGCCAATAGCACGAAACACTGCTGTGACATTTCTTAACTTGCAACGGCGGTCCCTTGGTATATTTTGTGAATGAATAGAACCAAGCAATTTTCATTCAGTATTTTTAACTCAAAGCTATCAAAGAAATACCTCGTTTGATCGTGCTTGTGTTCAAATATTTTTAACTCAAAGCTATCAAAGAAATACCTCGTTTGATCGTGCTTGTGTTCAAATATAAACACTGCTAAACTATATAAAAAATAAAATGCTGTTCGTTGGTAAGCGCATCACTTGAACGGCTGGACAGAGTCCAAATTAGGCTATTATGGAAAGAAAAATGAGAAATTTTTCCCGGGAAAAACTGAAGTTCTTTTTTTTTCTATGAACTTTTGGTAACAAGCCAACGTCTTGTTGGGTCAGCAAGTATTACAATATAAAGAAACTTGAAAGTATGTACTATTTACCTTGTGGAAGGGTTGATGGCTGTCGCGATTGGGTGAGACAACGATTTCCTGTCCGGTCTGGATCGAACCCACCGGGGTAGACTGAAATCATACCGACATCACATTCAAAATAATATGTTAATGACTACATAGCCTCCATTTTTTCTAACTAATGTTACAACGAGATACAGTTTAATACAGATACAGAATACGAAGACACCGCGAGTCCATTAGACAGCCGCGACCATAGTCGCTGCAACCATGCGACCAGTATTTTACACTATATTAATCACCGCGACCAACTGGTCGTGGCTCGCAATCGTGATATATGCAGTATTTAATACAATATAGAAATACAGGGTTATTTGTAAAACACCAGCAACCTCTTAAGAGGTCATTGTACTCATCATTATGAACAACTTTTACTATGGGACCAAACCTGAAATCGCGAAAAAAAAATCAGCTGTTCCCTACATTTATGTTCGTATAACTCGTCAAAATGTAGGGAACAGCAGATTTTTTTTTTCGTGATTTCAGGTTTGGTCCCATAGTAAAAGTTGTTCATAATGATGAGTACAGTCACGAGCACTAATATGTCAACACTTGGCAACTTTCAATTGCGATTTTTTCACGAAATAACGAATGCAAAGTTGAAATACGACACTTTACATAAACCTATAGTTTCGAAAATACTATGTTCGTAATACAATTTAATTCAAAAATAAAGGAGAAAATCGCCTTTGAATAAAGCCAAGTGTATACATACTTATGCTCGTGACTGTACAATGACCTCTTAAGAGGTTGCTGGTGTTTTACAAATAACCCTGTATAACCAGGTTAAAGCGACCATAGTCGCAGTCGCTAAATGGGTTTTATAGTTTCACAGTAGTCAGACTTCCGAAGATATTATGTCAAGTGCATTCGTGTTAGTACAAAATGGAGAATATTAAACAAAGAAGTGTGACAAAAATATTTGCATTCCAAAAGCAATGACACACTCATGCACATAATATAACATGCCAATACTTTGCAATTTTAAAACAGTTCAAAAGTGGGGTAAGTATCATTTATTTTCCTAATATTTCACCATAATAGTAAGCCGTCACCACTAACCTTGTCGGACTTATTCCTAACCACATTGGAGGGCGGTGCGTTGCGCAAGATTCGCATCACGTGAATGTTCGTAGGCTGTCCACCAGCAACGAACAAAAGCGGTAAGCATGCATGCAACACCAACGTTAATGAACGAATGACCACAGACCACGCTAATGTAGGAAGAACTTCTATTTTGGCTTCATCGAGTGTTTAAAGAGATTTCAACTTAGTTACAAAGAGCTAAAGCCCAAAATAAGAAGTTCTTCATGACATTTGTAGATGTGGCGAGGAGTTGCAACAAAAAAAGTAGTTTGAGAATAAGTCTCTCAACCATGCTTAAATTAAGCAAGATATCAATGAGAAAATCTATACAATCTCTACACAAAAACACACTAATACGGGCATAAATTTTTTATTTTATTAAACAAATATAATAAATTATGCAACTTCTACCATTAGCGATGTTATCTAAGGAAATATAATTCAAACAATTATTTTAATTCATTAATTATTTAGACCATCATCCGTTAAGGTACGATAGAAAAAGAAAAAAATATTAACAAAAATTAATGTCCAAACAACAAATTGTGAATAAATATGATGCCTTTTGATGTCGAGGCACGTTACGATAATAAACACAGTTCAAGAAATTAGGCAGACAAAGAGAAAGCAGTACAAAAACTTAGAGAACTAAAAATCTGTAAAAAAAAATGAGCAAAAGTTGACATGTACAAAACCATGATTTTACATCGCACTTCTTTGGCAGTAAATGAAGATCACAATTGGCGCATGCGTTTTGACTTCTCCGAAACACTTGCAGGTTTAAATGGCGAAACGAAGTGTACGTCAACTTTTGCAGGGGGATAAAGCCAGTGAATACAAAACATTCAAGTGAGTGTTAAGATAAATACAGTTTTGTGCGTTGTGACGTAGAAGGATATCAAGGAAACTGTTGAATCACAAGTGTATCATGCCCTATCGCGCACCAGGATATTGTCAAAACTTTAACATTTATAGGGCTCAAAACAAAGTGCTTATACAACTTGAAGAAACGTTTCTAAAGGGCGCGATAGGGCAAATAGGTTTAACTTAGGCTTTTATCTGGCATGATAAGTGTAATATGCCACGTAAAACACCAAGTCATTGAAAACATTGAAAAGTCAGGACAACTAGAAATGCAAAAATGGTATCAAAAATAATAGAATTCATATTTTTGTTAGTTACTAAAAATAAGAAGTACATAGTGCAGTTCCTTTCATGCATTTTGTGCGTGCACGCATTTTGTGCATGCATGTATTTTGTGCGTGCATGAAATGAAATATTACTGAATAAGTACAGATGGACGCGAGTCAGTGGTAAAACTCCACCTTGAGCTGGCCTATCGTAGTACGGGATTTCAATGTCTATTGAAATCCCGTAAGGTCAGCTTTTACTGGTTTTGTTACCACTACTGTGAGACCTTCTGTCTCGTAACTATTGCATCTCAAATTTCAGCCAATTATGCTTGGAATTAGTCTTAAATAAGCATTGTCATTACGCCAATTATTGATGGAGAAATTCTACAAAACGGCTTGGATTTTAAAATAATTATGTTGATTTTACAGTAATTTTATTCAAAAAAAGCTTATATTTAAGAAGCCATTAAGTAGAATGTTCTGCATTTGGTGGTTTTAAACAGTGTAGTACATACAGAGGCTCGTATAAGCATAGCTCGTGCAAGGCCAGCCTTTGAAGGAATTCGACGAGTATGAACTAAGTTTCTGGATAGATTAACATCACGATACATTTTCGAATCTCGTGATGAAAGCAATATTATTTTTGCTATCAAGAATCTTAGTTGGAAGCTGAATATTGTTACAAGCTAGGATTCACCAGACTGGGCACAGTTAATGAAGCGATACACACATTACAAATAATAAAACATAACCCGTCCTTCTTAGAAGTCGGGTATGAAAATAACTCATACAGGCGATTCTTGTGTGCGGTGTAATTTCAAAAATTCTAATTTCAAAATCTAAACAGCTCCCAAATTGCGAATTGCGAAAACATCCCTATTGTATCGATATTGCGCGTAGCAGCGGTGAGATGGGAAGATGATATTGTTGCCATCGCGGGCAAAACGTAAATGAGGCTGGTACAAAAGCGTGGGGATTTTTCGACTACACTGAAGTGGCCTAGAATTTTCGACCAATAAAAACAGTCTGTGATCATAGTGATTAAGGAAAAAAATAAGAGTTGGAAAAATTTCCGTCTCAGTAACTAAAAAATGATGGGCGTTTTGGCCGGTATGTCCAATAAAAACCACATATTAATGAAATTTTATATCAGCATCAATTTTTATTATGAGCAAAAGGTTGTGAAATACCAGTACCATGTAAACGTATTAGTTTAGGACGATAATGTTCACTGCAGTTCTCAATAATGTTAGTTATTGACTTATAACATTGAGGGGGCTTATGGCTAAGTAATAACAGCCGCACGGGTCGATCGATCAGGCTAGGCAGCGCTTGCCGCGGTTGGTCCCTGGATGGCTGCCCATTTTTACATAAAAAGACCCCTCTGTGCCTTGGAGATAAAATGTGTTGTTACAGTAATTCCTGGTTGTAAGCAATAAGTTGACATGCATTAGAACTCTATTGGTTATCAGGCCAGGCTCCATACAAAAATGCCCATCGTCCTTTGGAATGTATGTCAAACAAACGATATCAGTTTCAAGTCGAATGAGATTTATACCGATACGTCTTGATATCAAGATAACATTGCAATTGTGGTCAGATTATGTCGACACGAAGAAAGACTTACTTTTATAATAAAGAGCCTAAATGGTGATTTTGCTATCTGGGTATCAGTAGGTAAGCTACTACTGTACAAAGGAGTTTCTAATTCTGCAAGACTTTGAAGAAAAAGACAGTGAAAAAAGTCTTTGAATCCAGAACAAAAGCATGGGAGGTATTTAATGGAAAGAGGTGAGTTGACTCTGATTTGCAGGTGGAGGGAAATGCGAAGTTTTTTTTAAATCAACTCCTAAATTTATTTTACGACTCATTTATTGTGTAATGTACCAGATACAAGAATGTTCTTGTATCGTTATCAAAACTGTCAAATTACTTATCTTTTAGACTGACAGGAACTGTTTTTTTTATTTTACCATACACGATGAAATCGCTTCTTACGATTTAATTATATCATTTCAGATACCAAGAATCGCGTGTATGATTGTCATGGAGTGCGTCCACTTATCGGCAAGAATGCAAATACTTCACATATCGGTATTATCAAGGACGCGGCATGAGTGTGACTTTCAAGAGCCACGGTTTTTGCCTATAAGTGAACGAAACGATATATAAAAACTATAAAATCAAGTCAAGACTAAGTTGACAGGACTTTTTCTTCGTCATGGCAGGTTATAACGCTTTGGTTGCTAACGTTAACAATTGCGACGGTCCCGGACTTGCCTGTGAAAATTGCTTATTATTGTAATACTAACGGCTATATTCTCCATCCAGATTCCGAGTTAGCAACCCTAGCCTCTACGCCCAAGAACGTATAATATAATGAAATGAGCATACAAGTGAGGGTTGTCATGCTACGGAATTGTTTACCATGGTCTTGCCGGTCCAGTCGAACTCGCCGTCGTCTACGTAGCCGCGTCGCTCGAACAGGTCGCGGAACATCCGCCGCAGCTGGTCGTAGTCGGGCGTCTCGAAGAAATCGAGCCGGCGAACGTAGCGTAAGTATGTCGCTAGCTCTTCGGGGTGGCCTTCGCATAGCACCTGAGGATAAACAGAACTTTAGAAAGAGAAGAATAGAATAAGTAGAATACTCTTTATTATGTACACCATATAAATTACAGACATAAAAATAATAATAATAATAATAGCCACCCCGATCGTTTTCGGTCACGGTGGCCAATCTCAATGGAGATTAGCCAGGTACGCAGGAGATATTATAGTGCACAAGTGTGTGCGCAAACACAGGTGCACTCTCTGTTCCTTTACTCTCATAGTCCGATGGGACGGCAATCCGACACGACCGGGGAGAGTTCAGGCGCAGGACCGACGGCTTTACGTGCTTTCCGAGGCACGGGGGTATTATACCGCCAACTTCCAAACTTCGGACTGTTACTAAGAAATTCCTAATGGAAAACCCAATAACACTTTGCCCGACCCGGGAATCGAACCCAGGACCCCACACTCAGCAGTCGCGCTTGCAACCACGAGACCAACGGGGCAGTCAGACATAAAAATAGAAACTGTACAAAGGGTGACAGAAGAAATATCATCTTTATCTTGTCCTTATGACAATTTATGTGGGGTTGGTGCAACATGTCTTTTTCTTTCATACTTTTCTAAAAGTCGTCATCTCGGTAGTCACCCTCTTTCTAACCATATCATCTTTCAAACAGTCCATCCATCGTTTCTTTGGTCATCCCCAGTCTTATAACCATCCACATTTAAACTCAAAAGTTTCCTCAAGACATTTTCATTATTCCTCCGCTTTATATGCCCATACCATGACAACTGAATAACCGACGAGAGATCGGTTGGTCTTTATTAAGCTTATGGGTTAATGCTGTGTATGTATTTAGTTGGCAAGCCTGTATATACATAATAAATAAGCTTCTCGAGGAGGACATTGAAAGTGATAATCTGCCGGTCGATTCTGTAAAAATCTCACTGTAAAAACTTAGGTGAAGTGAGTTTGTTGTTGCTAGGAATGGATTGATTGGTATTTTAGCACAGACAAAAAAAAACTGAAAAATCCTTCACCAATGGGATTTGATACGATTAACTTAACAGTTAACTGTCCATTATGATTCATAATGTTATCCTATTATCATTCTGCCAAAGTGGTCTTTTTAGGCCTCCTGGTATTGCAAGAACCGAACTTACATCCTTCAGAATGTACTTTGTAGAACAAGTCTTTCGGTAGACATTGATTACGTCAATAAAAACAAAACAATTCTTACTCATCAATGCTGATAATTTTATGCATATCTTTCTGTATGTATTAATGATTAAATAAATGGTTTTTTACAGTTCTAATCTCCGATTAGATTGGCTACTTAAATATATTACTGCAGAAAGTCCGACTTCGTCATTATAATCGTCATTTTAGCCCTTGAAACACTTAAATATATATTATTATTATTTATTTCGCGATACTTGGAGTGCTACATACCTATTTGTTCGTTTCGGCAGTATTTGTTGAACAATAACGCCGGCACAAAGCAATTACTGGAATTACTATACTTAATCGGCTTTCGTTCGGGTTGTACCGATCGGCTAAACAGACTTAGCCGGCCTCAACCCTCACTGAATCGTGTTTCGGGTGGGCTCGGCACAATTCGAGATTTTTCCGGAACATAAATATCTAGCTGCAGATATTCGATTTTGGCGCACGGCTGTACCGAATCATGCCGACCTAGGCCATTCCGTAGCACACCTTAGAAATAGGCGTCCCAGTCCTATTACCGCCATGTTTATTGTAGGTAATATTTTTACTACGCCTGAGCTATTCTATTGAGATATATTACATAGAAGAATGCTGCTTCTTTATACTCCTACTTTCTATTCAGACACTTTAAAAAAATCATATTCTGCACTCAAAGAAGGATAATGATCTAATTTTCCTCATTCGATGAAGGAAAGTAGCACACAACTAGATTATAACTGTCTTAACATTTCTAAGACCGAGCAAGGACGGAGCGACGGAGCGCCCTAAAAACCTAATCTTGACCTCAATGCAATAACAATGTAAATAAATGAATTCGCCTCAATAATTTTGTGACGTTTCATTTTGCTACCGTTAGTGGGTGTTCCCGCTTTATTATATTGTGACGTAGTTTTGTAAGTGGCATGACTTGTATAAAACACATGGCGGCCAAATCTACTAATTTAGAAATGAATTCAATGGTCTCTCCATCGTGGTTTGATAGATTTGCCATATAAAATCTGTCAAAAACTCAAAATGAGGAGACCTTTTTGTAACGTTTGTAAATTAAAAGATTTTGACCCTGTTCACGTTTACTCTCGACGGAAGAAAGATTAAGCAATTCTCCAAAACATTTCTTCAAAATGTTGGCACTACGTAGTTAGAAACATATCCACACACATACAGTGCAAGTATAAACAGACCTAAAGGTCCTTAACCTGTTCATTCCTGGAATGTAAGACGGCACAATAAACCATCGTCTGCGATATGTACAGATTTTTTTTTAATTTTCCTTATTATTTTCTGAAGATGGCTTCTTCAGAAAAAAGCGGGAAAAGCTAGGAACGAAGGTCGATCAACGATACGTTATGAATTTATGATACGTTTATATTATACTGTTGTTTTTATTTCATTTTATTTTTCTATGTTTCATCATTCTTCTACCCTCATTCAGTTTCATTTAGAGTCAGCGCAACAAGTCTTAATTCTTCCATACTTCTCTATTAGTCGTTATCTCGGTAGTCACCAGCCAGTTTATTTTTCAATGTTTGTGTTTATTTTTTTAATATTTAGTCTGTGTTCTTCCTATGAGAGTCCCAATAAATACTTTTTATTTCTTTATACAAAATCATTACGACCCAACGGTGCAGTTTATGGTAAGCTTAGGTACTATGTGTAGATCAATCAAAATGTAATTGGTATTACCTATCGTGTGATCGTGATGATAAACTGCGATAAGTTCGCGCCACCGGCACCGATAGCCCAATATCGTCATCAGTGAACTATGGATGTATAATAATAATACCCCCACAGCGCCGCCATATGTCTACGTTGACGTCGTGGTGGGGTTTGCGCGCTCCTGAACTCTGGGTCTGTGCCGGTGAAGTATACTTTGACGTAAGGGTAAGGAGCCAGACCAAGAGAGATACAGAAACCGGGATAAGTTTTGTTCCTCATCTCTGGCTTGCCTTTATTGATCGGCCAGAGTTAACCCTGACGAGAAACCGAGTACCTCTTTCTTGCCTTTATTGGCCTCCTTGAGTGGAGATTCGCAAGAGCAAACGTGCTCAGAGGAAGGAAGTATTCCAGTAAGATGCTGGTAAGGATCTTGACCGTACTTTCGAGATTGTCCTGATAGCCGTGGAATTACCTCTTCACTTCTTAAGCACTTCAGGAAGTGTTGCCTCCGTGTCGCTACGTCACTATGTGCTAGCGACGGTTTTCGGGGGCCCATTATTGAGTGTGCAAGTCACCCTCTGCCATTTTATCCGTGTATATATAACCTTGATCAGGCAGGGGACATAGTCCTTTCATAGTTCTAGGTAACCAATCCAATATAGCCACCCAAACCCATAGTCCAATGTGTTTTGTTTCCATGCTCTGCAATAGTCCTGCACCAACCGGCGTTGTCCTTGGGTGCATCTGCATAGTGCATATTTCCTAATCGTCGCGTCGGTTGGTGCCTCAACCCTCAACACTTATAATTGTCTAACGGGCCTCTGCGAGTTGGCTTTGGCCCCTCCCTACGCCTTCCAAAGGTCCGGAACCCCAAGGTGCCGAGATATGTCAGACAATTAATAATAATATCTTAGTCTTTCCTCGTATTTATACTGAGACAGAGATATTTTAATAATATCAAATGTATTTATCGGTGCGTGACAGGTCAATAGATTGAGGGAGTTTTTCTATCGATATCGAGATACCAGCTTCTGCCCGCGACTCTGCCTGAAATGGCAACTGACCTCGGCCAGCACCCACAGAGTCCCGTCGCCCTCGCTATTACTTCGTTTTCACTTAGCGTTCTTTCAGACTTATTTTCCTTTCACTCGGTCGGTCGGTCTTGACATGTCACATGACATTAAATAGCGTACCTATTAAGTTCCTCAAGAACTGGACTGTTAAATACAAATATGCTTTGTAATCCGACTGGTAGTTCCAGAGATTACTGCTCAAACCAATAAACTCTTCAGCTTGATTACATTAGTAGTATAAAGCCAGCACACACTTTTCCCGATAGTGTTGTAGTGAATCACCTACTAGAATCCGTATTTTCGATAACGAACCGAATCGATTAACCATGGTAAGATAATTATTCATACTTTACCATGGCATTGATTCGTAATCTTATGGCATGACGTCAAAGTCGATTCGTCGCTAATTAAACTTCGTCGAGTCGACAGCAGCTGAAACTATAGTAAAAGCACGGTACCGAATCGAACAATACAACAAGATATAAAATCCGTGATACCATTTTCTCATATTTATTAATTACCTACTTTCTTACTTTAGTTAATAAGTTTAGTTTATTACTTAGTTACCTTAATGTATACTATTTTCTTTGTTTATGTTATTGCTAGAGATTTAATACTGTTACTAAACAGTAATCAATAATTTTATAAGACTTGTCACTAAGATTGTTACGTATCAGCAATCTATTATTATATAGGCCTACCTGTACATCCATTACTGTGTTAGCAATATTTGTACGCCTTGCAAGGCAGCACATAGTGACACAACTTTTTATTTTATCCATCATGTATGTACAGTCAACAAAGGAGTTAAGTATACAGGACCGTCGGATATTGTTGAAGTTTACTAAGAAACCGATGGATATTCTCGAATAAAATTTTAGTTTATTAATAGAAAACAAACAGCTCATTTATTAAATTAAATTTCAGTCCAGAACATCCATCGGTTTCTTAGTAAACTTCAACTATATCCGACGCTCCTGTATACTTAACTCCTTTATTGACTGTACATTTCACCTATGTGTACAAATAAATATATTTGAAGTTCAGTAGATGGCTAGGTATCTTACAAAGGCATAATCAGTCTATAATGTTGCCGCTGCTGGGACACATGCCTCCACTGTGAGAGGGAGTGAGTCGTAATCCACCACGCGGGTCCAGTTGAGTGTGGGTTGGTAGATGTCCCATGTCTTGTTTGTTACAGAGGGCTAGTCTTACCGTCGCTCGCATGGCTAAAAGTCCTATCTCATTCTTTAGCCTATTTGGGTTGGGACGGCTACACTCCTCTATTCGTGATTCTTTACATTTTGTTGCCTTTCAAAATGGTTATATTTTGAGATCATGATAACATAGAGGCACGACGGTTAGTCAAAAGTGTAAAGAATCACGAATAGAAGAGCGTAGTCGTCCTGACTCAGATCAGCCAAAAAATGTGAAAAATGAGATAGGACTTTTAGTCATGCGAGCGACGTTATAAGTACTAGGAAGTGGTTAAGGGCGGGCGTTTTGGGGCACTATCTTATGTAATTTTGACGTTCAAAAAGGGCTGATTCTCAACCTAATTTGAATAAATGACTTTTGATTTTGATTGTCAGTATCTGTAATCTTCACCAACGTCGTTCTTTTGCCCATCATCATCATCTGCCTAGAGCGGATGCAGCTCGATACCGGTATTTTACATGGAGCGACTGCCTATCTGACCTCCTCAACACAGTTACTGGGTAATACGACGAATGACAGCCGGGATCAACGACTTAACGTGCTTTCCAAGACACGGAGGGGGTCTTGGTATGTAAAGATGGTCACCCATCCACGGATCACCTGTGGCACGCGTAGCTTAACGTGATTGATCGACTCATGCAGCTGTTATTACATAGCCACAAGCCCCTCTAATTCTCTTGCCTATATCCCAATGTATTTGGAGTCGACGTAAGGCTTTTTCTTCCATACATCTCTATTGGTCCTCATCGGTAGTCACCCTTCTCTAGCCATATTATCTTTCACACAGTCCATCCATAGTTTGTTTGGTCTTCCACTACAGTACTCTTATAGCCATACACATCAACAACCACAGCAACAACATGTAACTGTAATGTCGACAACAATCAACTCAGTGGATCACAGTCCAGTGCTGAATATAGGCCTCTCCCAAGTTGCGTCAACACCCGATTTTCGGCATTCCGAATCCAGTCTGTGCTAGCTGTCTTTTTAAGCCAGTCACAATAACGCAACTTGAGAATGCGGGTGGAGTCGGTGTAGCCTTCTAGTTATTATCATAAACTAGTTATTGCCGGCGACGTCTGTGTTTATTTTGTATTTCTTCACTTTTTATTAATACTAGTAACCAGGATGAAGCCCAGGCTACCTATTTGTTGAATTTCACAACGAACGGTTCAGTGGTTTAGGCGAGAAAGGGAACAAACAAACAGTTACTTTCGCATCTTTACTAATAATAAAACTAAAGAATTTATTTGTTCGAACGCACTAATCTCTGGAACTACTAAAAAAAAACCTGTTGCATTTGATTGCCCAAATCTTGAGGAAGGTATTACATCACGCTACGACCCTTAGAGCCGAGCAAAAAGAAAAAGAATCAGAAAGAACACTAAGCAAAAACGAAGTAACGGGGCTCAGCTATAGGATATATTTTATGTTAAAACAAGAAATTTTTCGCGGCCAGAAGTTAGTTTATAATATTAGTGTGAATGTATGAATACGTACCTCTATAGGCGTCGCTCGTTTGGTGTCACCAATTTTTTGGTATCGCTCTTTAAGTGTATCAGCTTTTAAACCCTGCCAGGGTAAGGAACCACGTAAAAAATACATAAACATATGCCCAAGAGCCTCTAGGTCGTCGCGTCTAGATTGTTCTGAAAAATATAAACAGACATGTTAGTTTAAGTATGAATTATTGTATGAAGTTGCATGTTGAATACAAATTAGAGCATATTCCACGAACTATTTGAATGTACAGAATGTACTATACAATGTTTAAATGTCATTAAACTTTGCCAAGGTTAAAAGGGTGATTTACACATCCTTGTATCCATATATAATATTACGGGTTTTACTCAGTATATAATGTTTCCACTGCTGGACCACAGGCCTCTTCTCTATGTGGGAGAGCGGGCCTATCGACCACGCGGGTCCTGTGCGGGTTGGTAGATGAATGTCACATGTCTTCGAGTTTTTAGTTCTAGGACATATCGGTTTCCTCTCGATATTTAAGAATCTTCACCGTTTTGATAGTATACAGTATAAGATAATACATTACCTTTTCCTAAATGTGTGTTTATTGACATGTATCTTGCAGTCCCGGTAAGTGACTTGTGTTCCCGATATGGAATATGTTTGTTTGTCTCTAAGTCTATATATTCTTTGGCCAAACCAAAATCTGAAATACAACAGACATATCGATTAACTTAATTATTTATCGACAGAAAAAGATATAGGTACAAAGCATGAACGGACGGCTACGCAAAAAGGTGGCTATAAATAATTGCCACTACTGCAAAGACCGCTAAATTCATTGACCTCGTAATGACGTTCATTTTATCAGTTTAAGAATATGTATTCAATACATCAACGGTTCGATCGATGACTGTTCAGACTTCAGTGTTCATTGTAAGATTTGTAATCAAATCACACGATTTAAACTTAGTACTGACTGACATACTTCTGAAAATTGATTCATAAATATTTAAATCCAGAAATATTATACATGGAAAAAGAAGCGAATGCCATCTAGGGAAAGTAGATATCTTAAATAATGCAGACAGCTCTTTTAATTCAAGGTCGCCTTCATTTTTATTTTTTGTGAGTCGACACAAATCTTTCTTTGCTTTTTTGGTCTACCTAGCTTGAAATGTGAGTCGAAATACAGTAGTTCCTCTTTGATGCTGGTTTATTCCAACGCAATGCATATATGAACCTACATGTTGCGTAGAAAAAACCAGTACAATTCTTACTAGAACACGAGTAGTAAACCACAGACCTCGTCCTAAGATTGTGTTACTTCACTATTGTTATATCTCATTACCTAATCGCTGTGACGTGATCATGAATGACACCTTATCACTTATAGCAGAACGGGCCGATGTCTCTGGTAATGCTTCATTACACAAATGACTCTCGTTGACACTGCCCATTATAATTGGCGTGACTTCTGTATTAACACCAGCGTGGGTTTTACTACCGGCCATCGTTATTTTTGTGTGTAATAAAATTAGCTTCTAGTTTATGAGGAGTTTGAGGTCAAGTTATGTATACAGTTATTTGTGGTCTAGATTCAAGATTCACTGTGGTTCAGATTAAAAGGAAACCTAAAAATCACTGATTTCCTATTCTTCTCTCTAACAAACTACCTTTTGGAAAAGGCAACTAGAATCTTATTTTCTTGTAAATTTTGACGTTCAAAAGAGTCTTTTTATGTGTGTCTCTAGATGAAAGACGGGCTAAATGCATAGATAAAGACTTTTTAATCTCTTCAAAGATCATATCGGTACGTGAACACACAGTAATGTAGTCAGCCAGTATCTACAATTATCGTGTTATCAACAGCCATAATCACGCTTTGAACGAACTAATTATAAGCACTGAATGGTCTACTAGTATAATATTGTCGTTCCAAGAACTGCTAATATTTTAACTAACGACTACCCACTAGCTATTAGTGAAATTGCACACATTAAAAAATAATTGAAGTTTCAATGGCAGAATTCAAGTACTTCGCTTCATTTTTTTTTTTGTCAGGGCTATTCTGTGGCAGACGTCTGAGGATAGAAAAATGTTGCGTATAGTAATAACAACATACAACATACTCAGCCTATAATGTTCCCACTGCTGGGACACAGGCCTCCTTTCGGTGAGAGGGAGCGGGCCGTAATCCACCACGCGGGCCCAGAGCGGGTTGGCAGATGCCACATGTCTTCGAATTTTTGGTTCTAGGACATGCCGGTTTCCTCACGATGTTTTCCTTCACCGTTTTGAGAGCAGTGGTGATGAAATAATTTACACAAAGTAAAGCGCCTGTCTGGGTTCGAACCTACGACCTACAACTCGTAAGTCGCGGCCGTTACCACTGGGCCACCACTGCTCTATGTATAGTTATAAATATTAGGAAAATCGAGCAATGGACTATTGTAGATTTTATTATGCATTTCGATCTCATATCGAAAGCAAAACAAGGAAATCGTCGGGGTAATTAAACGGGCCAGTTAACAAACGACCGTTGTACGCAAACTTTCATTTTTAAATACTCATGACTCAATCCGATAATCATGACAACGTAATTTGAATAATCAATTAAGCGTATAATTACACGAAACAAAATTATGACAAATATGGTACAGTTGCGAATGTAAACATTGGCAAAGTCTCAATTTTCTAATAGAGCCGTGATAAAATGTGACATGTACATTTTTCAGGCCTCATAAAATTCAAAGTCTGACTGATATATCAACGGTCAACCAAAACCGCTGGTCCTAGAGACAGGAAATTTCTAGGGGGTGTGTTCTTTGTGAAGAGTAGGTGTAGGTATCCACTAAGTTCCACTCCTAAGATGGTGAATGGGGGGAGGGTGAAATTTCACGCGGACGAAGTCTTGGGCAGAAGCTAGTCCTCATCTAACTCTGTCAGGCTTAGAGCGCTCGCACACGGTATACTTTTAGTAGGTCATACAATCGGTCAGTTTTTTTTTGCATGATCTGTGTTTTTAGGGTTCCGTACCCAAAGGATGCCAACGGAACCCTAATACTAAGCCTTCGCTATCGGTTCGACCGTCTTGACTGTCAGCGGGCTGTATCTCATGAACCGATGTCCGACTAGCACTTAGCCGGTTTTTTAGGACGTGTGCGTACATTTGATCTGTTTCATTTAGCTCCTATATAAGATCGGCCACCGATTGTATGCTGTCTGCGAACGCTTATAACGCATAGGCAACCGGATACAATCGTAAATAAAAAATAAACATTTAAAAAAATAAAAAAAAAAAAGCAAAATACACATCCCTAGTAGAGCCGTATCTGGTGTGTTAGCTAAAGAACTCATAACTGAGGATCAAAAGCCTTCAAATATAACATATTTGTGGCTTTACGCCCAATTTTTGTGCAAAAAATAATAACACATAACTGTGCTAAATAAAGCTGTAATAACAGTAAATATTTACTACGGGTGAGTCATTGACCTCTTTACAACATACATTGATGAGTAATAAAGATTTTCAGTCTGAGGTATTTTCTTAGATTCCTCTTTTACTGAAGTGCTAGGTTTGACCTGATTTGACCAGAAAGCAAGGTTCGCTGTTATTATATATTATATCAGTGGATATAATATAATATCATGAATATTTTATATTTATGTGGATATTTATTGACCAAATTTGCGTTTTTCCTAATTATGTTAATATAATTGTAGGTATCCGATATGTATCGGATATATTATATGTATAAATCAAATTATATCGAATATTGTGATATTTATTAGAAATGTCGGATTTTTACAAACCCTGCTACATAGTCAGCTCTAAGTATCTAGGTATAAAATGACGCATTTTTCCTACAATACATTATGAATGGGAAATTCCTATTTTGGGCACACACAAGTTAGCGCAAAAACATTAATATTAGTAAATCGTGACTTACCAATGATGTGAATGATTTTTTCCCTTTTAGTTGCAGTTCTACCTATTAAAAAATTCTCCGGTTTAACATCTCTGTATATTAGGTGTCTCGTATGGACATACTCGATACGATGTAACTGAAACAGACATGGAACAAGATTAGTTTATGCCATCGCTTGTCACTATCAATTGACGACGGCACAAATCATTTCATTCAAGGGCATATCATTATTAACTGAATATTGAATATTGATGCATCAAATCAGTTTAGTATCAATATGTGGTCAATATGTCAATCGATACTCGAGGTAAATGTTTTTAAATCGTTCAGTATTGACTTGAATATGGATTTCTTTTTTTTTTTAATTTTGTCGGTTATGTTTCTCCGTTCATGTATCAACCATAAAATTTACACGAACAGTCCTTCAGTCGACTGACTTAAATATCGAGATTTAATCAATAGATATACGCTTTTCTTGACAATTATGATGTAGAGTATTTTCCCGCCAAGTAACTTTAGTACTTCTGCGATATGAATCTACTCGTCCCACTTTTACAATCTCTCCTTACCCCAAGGATCGAGTTACAGGACCGCTTGAAGAGCTCACATTTCATTAAAAGCGTAGGCCCGGAACATTTTCCTCAATTTGCGTAGGTACGATACTGCCAATTTAATCATATAAATCTCTAAACTCTAATTTGCCCATTACTGATTTGCTTATCAATGCAAGCGTTTGTTCGTCGCATTGCATCAGTTACGTCACAATAGTCTGCTAGTTAAAGCGCTCTCTACAATCATATTTCTTGAACGCTCTTGAGTCCGTGCTGTTATTTAAGTTCAATGACTTATTTAAATTTATTTCAGCTAAAGTAATGGTTGAGAGATAAAAAAGATATAATAACACGTACGAAAATCTGAGATTTGATTTCAATATTATGCTTGAGTGTGCAAAATAATATAGAACAGAAAACGCATATTGACTTACCAACTGCATAGCGATCATTAATACAGTCTTTAGAGAGAATCGACGGCCACAGAGATCGAACAGATCCTCCAGTGATGGGCCCAGTAGTTCCATCACCAGTGCGTTGTATTTACCGCAAGGTCCGAAGTAATACACCTCCGGTATGCCCTCCGCAGTCGACGGCGCTACAGGAGCCACGGGAATTAAGGGGAAGGAAGGGGAGGAGACAGACCGAACAGTATTAAGTACTTACTCACATTTCAATACACGAGCATTGCTCTCGCACGCACCTGTACGACACAACACTGTAGCCGATATTTACAAATTACATCATCAAACACGACAGGACACGCGAGAGCATTGCTACGTGTTTAGCCTAATACAGTAACATAATAAAATAAAAATAAAACACATTTCGACGGGCCTTTACAGCGACCATGATCACGGCGTGCGAACCCTCGGATGAATGACAAAGATTTGGATATCGGTTACGGTGCTGTGTCAAGAGACAATCACCTATCTACCGGAGAATTGACACGGGACTTACGAGCTGCATAGCAATCATAAGGACCGTCTTCAGTCTGAACCTCCGGCCACAATGTACGAACAGGTCTTCCAGCGAGGGCCCTAACAACTCCATGACCATGGCGTTGTAGCGGCCGCCACATGTTCCCAAGTAGTACACTTTTGGTACGCCCTCTGGGTAAATTTTATATCGTGTCAGCTAGATTATTGACTAACTAATCTACGAATGATGCTAGTATTTATTAAGTTAATGAGACAATGATCGTATGGGGATAGCTTACTATTGGTGCCGACAGTTTTTTAGGTAGTCCCGCTATTTATTTCCATATACCAGACATAATACAGATAACATTCTACTTGGTATCTACATACAAGGCTCATGTTTATAAAAGCCATTTTGAGAACAAAACTAAGGCTACAATAATTGGTGCACATAATATTGCTCGTAGGTTAGTCACATCTCTTCGTTTTGCAATGTCCGTGATTCACCATTTAAAAATTGCTGGTAGCCCGATATTAAGCTTAAATCAAGTACTATCGCTGTATATGACTCTGTAAAGAATTTTCGTAACATCATGTTGTATATAATTATTCATACAATTAGGGTAAAACTCACCATGCGTGCCTAATAACTTGTAAAATCGGTATTCTAGATGCAATTGTGGAGCCTTTGACTTCATAGGCTCCATCTTAATCGCTACATGTTCATTGTTGTAGAGATTTTTTCCTGCAAGAGAAAATTTAATTTTAGTAAAAATATGACCCAAAACAAAGTGTAATGAATGTCGACTGTCGTCCGTGTTTCGTAAGTCTTATTTTTCTGACACAGTTACGTTTGGACAGTCTTTTGTAAACATTTTAAAAATAAACACAACACTGATTTTATTTAATACATTCTACTCTGAAAAATCTGCTCATTAAAATAATTCAAAATTATTGTCAACGTCACCAACTTGAGTTATCGGTATTATCATCGATCATAAACATGGTCATAGTTTCGTATCAACATAGAATTAGATCTCAATAATCTATATCTTATCAAGCGTACAAATTAAATGGAACAACAATGTTCGCTGTTGTTCTAAAGCCTGAGTGAGGTGGTGACACAGAAATTAAATTAGGTAACGCAAATGACGCTACCTCACGTTTCGTAATAACAAAGTCGGGAGCCGACTAATGACATCTTGAAAACTGAAATCCTGATTATGTTCGATACATTATCTTCCATTAATGCTGTTCATTATGAGCAGGTAGTTCGATACAATGCAATCCATGCATCACTCATGAACGTTCTCAGTTCTATCAAAATTATTTAGTAACAAACGACTCCCAAATTTTTGATGATACACACTGCAACAACAACGATTACCCCGAAAATAGAAAAATGTAGTAAAATCTGTCGACTCGACAAACAAAATCAATGAAGATTTGCAATACATTTTTGAAAATCTTCGGGAAAAACCAGTAGCTACTTAAAACAATCGATTCTGTAATGAGTACGAATGTGATATAAGCACTAATGGCTTAACAAGATGCTATTAATTCTAATTGCTCTTTAGATTACAATCGTTACGGTAAAATGTTAAATGGAGGAAACAATTAAATAACCCACACAGGAAACTAACCAGGAGTAGCCAGTTAGTTTTTATTCGTGGGATTTTTAGCTTGATTAATTCTACCATGAGTGTTACATTTTTAAAAACACCGTTCGGAAAGTAAATAATGTATGTATCGGCTTAATCACCACACGCACGTGTCCGCAATAATGTTATTTTCAGTGACGCGAGGTTGAATCCAATTCTCATCCGCACGCAGCCATATAATCTCCCAGACAACACCCATATTTTATGAAACCTTACTGCCTAGAAAATAAGGCTCACGAACTCACGTGTTAAGCCCTGACATTTAAAAAAAAGTGTGCTATTCTGCCTAACTATTTTGTTTAAAAGATTTCGTGGTCGTCGTAAAGTGATCGTATTGTATGGCACGTGTGAACGGTGGCTGAGGCTCATTTTAAAAAGCGTTTTCGAATACTGACAGCGAAAGAATGAGTCATGTCTTCCATTATTACAGAGGTCCTTTGTTACGTTCCTTTGCCTTCTACCTGCTGGATGAATATTTTAAGTTAACAGACTGTGTGAGAAATAACGTTATTCTGACGAATATAATATAGCATAACAATTACAGCAATTTCAATGCTTAGACGTATAAAAACAGTTTTTTTTTTCTTTTCAAAACATTAATTGAACGGGTAACATTATCTTATTGAACTAAAATACAACATAAATTAAGTTTGCCACTAAATGCAAGTCTCAAAACATTGATCGAGGGTTTTACTTTTGCCTCAGTTCCTAAGACATCGCAAAATATTTCCGTAAGTAATATACTAACAAACACTTTGCAAACATTAGTTTCGCTTTCTCCGTCTAAAAATAACGGATCTCCAGACACCATCAAAATAAAAATGTTTTTGTATCGCATAAAGCAACGTGCAACAATAACATTTATGCTTATGCTGATGGAAAGCTTGCTAGCCTTTCGAATACAGAGAGCATAGTGACCTATTTTCCCTCAGCTGACTCTTACAATAGGGACATTTACATTCGATTCACTCTGTTTCCTATCAGTTAAAGATCTTCATGACAATGATAAGTTGACCTCACTAAAAGTATTTTGCCGATGTCGTTCAAAGATTTGTATCCACTATCAATGACACTCGCAAAATGATATCAATCTAACAATATTATTTCTTACAGAAAAATCTAATTTCCGTCGTCTCCACGCAATCAGTTCAATAAATGAGCAGTCAGGTACTTATTACAGTCAGGGCTGGCCATAATAAATATCGCATCTTTACGCATGACGAAATTTTATACGGAGAAAATGTACAGCAAAATGTGCCGGTTGTAAAATCCAGATGTTTAACTTCCACATAAATCTAACAAACTTTTCGGAAAGAGACCATTACGTCTTGCTAAAAATGAGTGCAATAGCGAAAGGAATGTATTTGTTTTCATTATGGCAGTTCTGAAGACTGACAAGGGCATTACTGGACTCTTAGTTGGAATTGGAACATAGGGTGTGTCTAAAATAGTTACTATTAATAGCTTTACATATTTCAGTAAGCGTGCAAGGTCGGCAAGACGCGTTGTTATGAGCATGTCATTGAGTGACTTAAGTACATTAGCTGTGTAGTCAATGTTAACATGAGAAGGATAATGTAAAAAAAAGGCATGGCGTCTCCTTTTGAACATAACTACTTATTACTAACTGCCAACAGGATAAGCTGCTTCGTTTTTTTGTGGTCCGAACTCTCATTCTATGCGTCATTACTCAACTGAATTTCGAAGGAGTAGAAAACCAATCACTTGTGATTCATCGTATCAAAGTTCGTTGATTAGAATCACTTTGTGAGTTCTTGTTCTTATAATTTGGTGTTAAAAATAGATTGTTATCCAAACCTAGTGATAGACACGTGCCAATTTGAACGAAAACCCTTTAGATACCGATCTACCTGTAGGGTTATCCACTGACCGACTAACACAAAAACCCTTCTCGATTCGAGATTAGAAATTGTTTTCATAAATATTACATTCAAAATATTTCCATTGAACCCACTCGAGGTATTCACAAGCAGATCTCGAAAAGGGCAACATTCCCAGAAAGCAGAAAACCTTTTTCGCAAACGTACTAAAAATAGGAAAATCCTTTGTTTGTAGATTACTGTATGATCGAGGACGTTAATTTCAAAAGAAGATTTCATAAAGACCAGCGGGGTAATGGGGTAATTGCGTACCACACTACCAGTAGGAACGGCTTTCATTTTGACAGTTCAACAACGTTATTTACGTTATTGAGGAGACAAATTTTTCGAACATATAAAGCAATGGATTTTAGCAATAGCCTTCAAAATGATCGAGACTGATGCGTGTTACGCAATAAGGGTGAAGTTGCCAGACTGTTCTTCGACGAATAGTAAAGATATGCATTCACTTACCGAGCCTAAGTTCACCGAAGTTACCGCAGCCGATCTTCTTGCCGACGCGGAAGTTAGGCCCCACCATCAGAACGCCCGAAGACGAGGTGACGGAGTGCCTCGAGGTATGCATCGCGCTGCTGCCGCCCACACCACGCCCCCCCACCGCACCGGCTGCGCTGCAATAGTGTACACACAGCTTTAGATCATGTAGGAACAGGATAACAGGAGACAAGAAGGATATTGTTTTCTAAATCAGATTTTTTTCTGTCTGAACTTTATGTGAGTAAAATGTGGTAGGTAGAGGTACTACGAACGTTCGCATTGTAATCAACCTCAATCTGTCAAAATACATTTTCAATAAGTTTTTGTCATTGATTGGTGCTGCGATGAAATTGCGACCAAATTTTGAACGTTTCTAATTAGGGAAAGTGGGCTTCAGCTTAAATCCGTCAACAACGGTTCTATATATATATAATAATTATGACAAATTATACTCCAGTTTAAAGACACCCGGATTCATGGACAAAATTATCAGTACCTAAGGTTAGCGATATTTGTGTAGCAATGCAGTATCGACGTTCATTGATTATCTATATATATAAAAGAAAGTCTGTTAGTTACACCACTTATAACTCGAGAACGGCTGAACCGATTTGGCTGAAAATTGGTGGGGAGGTAGCTTAGGACCAGGAGACGGACATAGGATACTTTTTTTTTTATTTATTTATTTATTTTTTCTTTTTTTTTATAGTAGGAGTAGGGTAGAAGTAGGGTAGGAGTAGTGTAGGAGTAGTGTAGGAGTAGGGTAGGAGTAGTGTAGGAGTAGGGTAGGAGTAGGGTAGGAGTAGTGTAGGAGTAGGGTAGGAGAAGGGTAGGGTAGGGGTAGGGTAGAAGTAGGGTAGGAGTAGTGTAGGAGTAGTGTAGGAGTAGGGTAGGAGTAGGGTAGGAGTAGGGTAGGAGTAGGGTAGGAGTAGGGTAGGAGTAGGGTAGAAGTAGGGTAGGAGTAGTGTAGGAGTAGGGTAGGAGTAGTGTGGGAGTAGGGTAGGAGTAGGGTAGGAGTAGTGTAGGAGTAGGGTAGGAGTAGTGTAGGAGTAGGGTAGGAGTAGGGTAGGAGTAGGGTAGAAGTAGGGTAGGAGTAGTGTAGGAGTAGGGTACGAGTAGTGTGGGAGTAGGGTAGGAGTAGTGTAGGAGCAAAACAACGTTTGCCGGGTCAGCCAGTTTATTATAAGAATGACAATGTTATCTCTTGTATTGACACAACTTTTACCATTTTATCCGATATCTTCGTACTAAGTTTAGATAAGGATGGTTTACTTAAATTATGCAAAAAATATATATCTACGTATCATTTTCATTCGAAAATCTTCATTTATGTTGTAAAATTACCTGTAAGTACCTACATATCGATCGACGGTTATGATCTTGGTAAAAATCATTAGCCCAAGTGTCGTGAGAGGATTTTTTCACGACCTTTTAATGCAGCAAGTAAGCAGGGTGTTAAGATTAAGATTGGTTGGGACATGTTCAACAGCCAGCTTAACAATTTATATTATTTTGATAAACAGTGTAGGTAAGCAGTGCATAAACATGGATGGACTGTGTAAAAGATGATATGTCTAGAAAGGGAGTGACTACCGAGACGACGACTAATAGAGTAACTTATGTATGGAAGAAAAAGACATGTTGCGTCGACCTCAAATACAACAGGATAAGGCAGGAGATTGATGAAGCAGTGTATAACCAAATTTGAATAGATGCGGCCCTTCTGTATTACAGTTATAGTGTCTTCCTACGGTTATTAAGTAATAAGTACCTATCAACGGAAAATTTATTTCGAACATGTTATTTGAACAATGAATGACGTAGAATTTTGGCCGAGTTTAAAGTCTCGTTCAGGAAGCAATTTGAAATTGCCTGTTGAATGAATTAAGTAGAAGTCGAGTGTTTTAAGAGTTTCAATAAATATAGGTGTATATTAACAAAGCGATAAAATATCACGGCTATCTGCAGGACCGTCTTTAACCTATTGGAGGCCCTGGGCACATAAGGATCACGGGGATCACGCGTAGATAGGAAATAATAAGATACAACATACTAATATCTACTATTCATACTAATATTATAAATTCGAAAGTAAACTCTGTCTGTCTGTATGTTACCTTTTCACGCCTAAACCACTGAACGGATTTCGATAAAATTTGGTAGAGAGATAGATTGCATCACGGCGAAGGCCATAGGATAGTTTTTATCGGCATACCTTGCGGGCGAAGCCGCCGCCGGAAGCTAGTATTTAATATTAGGTATAAATGCGAAATACAAAAAACAAAATATATAAGTACAAAAAAAATTGAAATTTTGTATAGAGATAGTTTGAGTTCTGGGAAAGGACATAGGACAATTTTTATCCCGATATTCCCACGTGATCGACACTTATGCAGGTGAAACCGCAGGCCCTGCTAGTATTTCATAACTGGGGGGCTAGAAAGTTATTGTAAATCGCACTGCAAATAACTTATTTTGTCATTGAATCCGGTACTAATAATGCGTAGAATGGAACGGTGGCTGGAAAGAATGTTTTTTTTATGAGAGCAGACCGGGGCCCCCAAAGATCGCAGGGGCCTGGATACTTGCCCAGAGTGCCCAATGGAAAAGAGGGGCCTCTTTTTCATTGGGCACGGTTGTTACTATTATTCACTAGCTTATCAGATTAGGTAATTATAAATGATTAACCCTCATTCTAGAAATTACAATTATTAAAGCTACATTATTACATTTACCGGCGTTTTATACAAATGGGTTAGTGGATGCAATAAAAATCAGTTCATCACGCGACTACTGTAAACACTGAAAGGTACTCGATTACGCGGAAAATATTCAAATTTTAAGGGTTAATTCAGTCACCTTCTATTTTTGTAGTATTGGGTGAAGTACCACCGTTTGGTTGGGTCCCATTGAACGCTAGGCAACTTCGTGGTAGACCAAGGTGAAGATGGCAGAACGACTCCTACCAAGAGGATCAGCTTAAAACAGACTGAGGGAATCTAAATAGTAGCTGAAGAAGCATCCAACTTTAATAGCGAACATAACTGGAAAATGGAGAGTGAGGCCTATGAAGTGGCACAATACGGGGTAGATAGGTAGATTAAAAGGAACGTTTTACGTCCTTTGCGCCCGGAACGGATTTTGTATCATGTGTTTATCTGGATTTTAGAATTTTCTATGACGTTCATGCACGTTAGCCATATTTAGTAGAGAACAATTATGCCACATGCCTTACTCTTCAAAACAAAATACAGCGAAATACACGCCGATGTGTAAGTACTGCTACATGAAAACCTTCAAACCCATCGAAACTTCACATCTTTTCGACGTAGCAGATGATTCCTTTATGACGAAAACAATAATCTTGATCGTTTACGATAGGGACCGAGTGTTGTGACGTATTTTGGGACACAGCTTCAGCATTTTGTTGTGATTGAATGAGTACATCCTTGCATCTTCATCTTGCTTGCTTTTTCGAGTACTTTATGGAAAACTGCAAAACCTTTATTGGACTAGACAAATAATTTTGTCCAATGCACAAATGGTGCTGAAACCAGTCAACAATGAAGCGTCCGAGACAAAGAAGTCTGACAAGAATATGTCAGAACATTTTTTATTAATTGGTGGGTCAGCTCTTGACCTCGATTTCGGCTGGTAGAAAAGGCAGGAGGGGATGTAAGAAGGATTTAGTTTAGTAGGTGCAACTTTAAGAACGACACCGATAGAAATGGAAAGTTCTTCAATTAATAAGATCCGTGAAGAGATAATTCGAAAAAATCGACATTTTTAGTGACAAAACTCTTTGCATAGTTCGAGCAGGTGAACAAAAACGTTTACGGTTTTATAGTAGATAGAGATAATATAAAACAATAGATACTACACAACACATTGCATTATTTAGCTCTGCAAGCCTACAACAATGCTATAGGAAAATCAGATTTGCATTTATGTTATGAAATATGTAAGTAATGACAAAAAGATAAACATCGTATTTTATTTAAAATATTGTTTGTCATAAAGGTGTCACAAAACACTGTTATTATGGGAAGTTATCGAGAGCAACGGGTTTTTGTGAAGTTTGAAATAAACAGTACACAGATTTTGCTTTTCTTCACAAATTGCGTAAAGGATATTTTCGGGCGTTTGTCTTTAATTTCGTAATAAGCAACTGCTTATTATGAAGTTGTCGGGGAACCGGGTGCTGTAGTACGAACGCGACAGATGGCAAGGCCAAACTCCTGCAGGACTGCATTCTTTTCATAAAAATGATTACTATCGAAAAGCATCTGCCCTGTGATGTGACACACAATACGCAGGTTTGGATGGGATTTAGCTGTTAATAAGTTTTACTGTAGAGTTGCAACAGAGGGCTAGGACCATAAAGGAACAGTTACTTCATTTCTAGGTCTTATCATAGCCAGTATGGGCCATACTGTCTATAATAAGTCTGTAGCGGTATCTACAACGCCACATGCGAAGAACGCGTCATACTGACGTCACGCAAATCCTGCATCGCGCAAGCAGAGTTTACCGCGCAACTAGCATGGATACAACGGCCCGACATGGATCATCGGGCAGTTGCCCGCCAGACACAACACCCGTCTGGTCGGAGGATCCTCCCTTTTCTATAGAGTATGAGTGAACTTTACACCCTGTTCCTCATACCTCTATATGTCGTCTCTTGTTTATTTTCGCATGAAACTACTCACTCGCGCGGATAGAAACGATTATAGGGAGATAATTTGTGAACTTGGATGAAACTTCCTTTTACATAAAATGTAAATTGAATACCTAGTAATTGTTAAAACAAAAACACAAATGATATCAACATCTATTCCAGCATTTCCAGCTAGGTATTGAGGAAATAGGATGAAGGAATGTATGAGTGTTATTAGTTAGTTGTGTATAATTTTAATTAGGTACTTCCTAAGTTTAATTTTTTTATGAAGTATTTTATTAACTAGGAAACCATTTACAATGTTTACAAAATACATATGTTTTAATAATACTAAGTATAGTCGTTTAGTATTTCCTAATGTATGGAATCCATTCAAGAGAAGCCCCTAGATGAAACTAGCACAATATAAGGTCAAGGTAGCCAAAAGTTGATGCCAAAAAAGTCACCTTGTGTCTTGAACTAGTCGATAATTACTAGAAAAATATTGCACCCATATCCAGCCAAACAAATCTTAGTAAATTGACTGAAGAAGCTCACCAATTCTTAAGCTCTTTAAAGGTACTTGAGGAGTTAAATACTTAATCTGAACTATAATCCTATTAGTTTTTCACATGTTACAGCTGTATTACATTAGTAGTTTGTGTGTACTGAAAAATATGATAATATTTTGTATGGGTATCTATTTATTTTATGAAAAGAAAGTTTAAAAGGTACTTAGGTGATGGGTTACTTTCCCATGGTTTTCAAAACTGGTAAAAGTTGGTAACAATACCTTGAATGAAAAATCCTTAATTGGATGTTCCAATAACTACACATTGAAGTGATTCTCTGCTGGTAGGTAAATCTAAATACCTAATACAATTTCGATACGTTTGACCGGACGGCGATTAGATGGCGCCGGCATTTCCTGACCAACAATCTCTGAGAAGAATTGCAGAAAAATAAAACTTGATCTCTTTTGAAGTCCACAGAGGTGGCTGTATTCTATTCCCATGATAATTCTTTGGCCAAACTGTCCCAGTACAACAATAGCCACCCCACCCCACCCCATCCTACCCCATGGGAATGTATGATCATATTGATCATACTTAAAATAGTTGGGACCACAGTCTACACAGAATAAAAGATCAATGTTTCTAATTTCTTGTTTGTTTCTTTAATGTTCAACTTAAAATGATAATTAAGTATTATCTGGTTGTAAGTGATAACTAAATAACCTGCATAATTACTATTATTAAGTATATATTATAGTAAAGAGTATGTATGTGTATATAACCTATTTATGTATTTGTGTACCTACCTAGTTTTAATAGTTTTTTTTTTAATTTTTATCATTGTTCCTCTCAACCAAAGCACCTGCCATCCAATCTCTTCACCACCCTTGGTTGACTGGTAGAGAATGCCTAAGGCATTAAGTCCGCCTTTGTACCTTTTTGTACGAAAAGTTTAAATAAATAAATAAATTACTAATTATGCAGGTCATCAATTGATAGATAGATAGATAACAACTAGATACTTGTGATTAAAAAGAAACATTGATTACCATTAAATTCTAACGATTAAGTTTTAATGATCATTAAATTCTTAATTGTTTTAATAAGAAATGAAAAGTCAGTGTTTCTGTATCAATAATTCAAATATTTTAGATTTGAATGAACAAGTAACATGAATGCATATTTTTTTATATTTATTCTACAAACAAACTAATATTTGGCCTCCATATTTTTTTAAGCACATAACTTTAAATCCATTCACAAAGTAAACATTTAAAACGTTTTTATTTCCTTAAAGTTGAAAAATAAATCAATTAACAATTTTATAAGATGCTTCATATTCTACATCAAAATGTACAGCAGCTATAGTGAATCATACCAACCGTTATTGGCATTGAGTCTAAAAGTGAAAGTTACAATGCACTTCAAACCACCGAAAGCATGGAAGGAGACAATTATCTAGCCGTGCAAGCCACCACTGGGTAACATGCAGACACTTTTTATTAATCCAAAAATGCATTTTCAATTCAAATTGGTCCATAATTTGCATACAATTTATGTCAAACCTGTTTTAAGTACAATCACTTTGCAGTTTTATTGGCATTAAATGTTACAAGATAATAGGTAGAAATCTGTGTTTTATAGCCAGTGGATAGAGCCATAAATATAATGTGAACCTCTGGAATACACTAGATGCAATATTATTGTTGATTTATTCTTCAATTTGTTACTATGCTCAAACAACCATATAATTGATTCATCAATACCGATTCATATAAAAACCAAATAGCATTTTTATTTTTACATTTATTCAGTTTTCTCAGTAACAAATTATGTTATTTTATAATTTGAACATAGCTTCCTGCATACTCACTATTTCCTATGCATTGTGGCATGTATTTAAATGAATACAATAACAGTCACTTTGAATAATCATAATTAATATAAAAAATATTAGTCACTATACCGCAGACAGTTCACTTGTCAATTTTGAGTGACATACCACAGCACTCTTGATTTCTATTGAAAACTGACTAAGTTGGTCAAGTCAGTAGTTAGTTACGAAATGTCACTGTTTTAACAATGCTAGTTAGTGTAACAAATAAAATAAATGTTCTTCAAGAAAACAGCACAGGACTTGCATATTTTTTATGAAACCTAAATGAAGGTTTTATTGAATCAATTCAAACAATAAACAATGCATAACTGGACACAGATTGTGGCCATTATGTTTGATAAGTTAATGTTTTTATTAAGAACATGTTATCAACTGTGAGTATTGTGCGAGATATACCTACTAAGATGTTTACGGCTCATGATTCATCAGTACTGCAGCAATACTTATGTATTGTGATAACCAATGTTTGTGACATAATAGAGCTCAGTTACTTAAGCATTTCATTTCCTAACAAACAGGTTATCTTTTATATAATATGTATTAATGCAAATTAATTTATGTAAGATTTTGCCTATGGCTACAACCTATGAAAAACTCTTGACATCTGTGTCCTATTAACCTTGTTTTTGGTTAATATTTTAGTTTAGAAACATGTTTTGTTTACTTAAAACTCAATTGCATATTATCTGAACTCTGTGTATTTTTCACTTTTCTAGCCTAATGGTCTTTGAATTCAAGTCATCATGGTGACTGAACATCAAACTGTATTTAAAGTATCTATCACTCTGAATCTTGATTGTTTTCAAGGAGACAAGATAATACTATGGATGGCCTTTACAACACAATAGAAATTTGCTAAAGTATTTTATGTAATGTTGCCTATTTAGTTTCCTGTAACGAAGAACTCCTGCAGTTCAATTTAAATCTGGTTAAAGAATTTTAGATTAAAAGTATGCAGTAATTTAACTAATTATTTAATTTAGCAACTATGGGCTGAATCAGATGATTACTAAACAATTATTTTAAGATAAGATCAAGATTATAACACTGTTAAAAAAACTAAAATTCTTTATCCAGAAGTCCAGTTTATTTACTAAAACACCAGTCAATTTCAATGATAATTGATATTTATTTCTGTAAATTAGTTGTAACAAACACTTTTACTCATCAAAATAATTATACTTTCAAAAATTAGATGAGATTTGTAACATGCTTCCATCTAAGTCAAATTGAAGCATTTGGTGTAAATTATAATTCTCTTTGCATGGGTAAATGAATGCTACAACACCCAGCATTAGAAACATGTGACTAAACTACAAAAATTGTGTTTACATTCACATAGGTACCTACAATCTGTTAGATCATTGACTTAGTATTAGCAATTGAGTTTTTCTCCATTTACTTGAGTTTTTGAAGGTACTGTAATGAGTTAAAACTACATTTTCTATTCTACAAGCAGTTATACTGATAGTAAATTATCTTGTTAAGGTTATATGACATTATTTTGTTTGAAATTATCTTCCTTGTGAGTCATCATTTTATTGACTGTGTAAATCACCTAAATATCTAGTCATACAGTAAGTATATTTAAGTTAACATAAATATAAGGATTGCCACAAGTTTAAACATGTAGGATTGTAAGCATATGAATATTGGCTGAGTTCATTGAGGAATGTTTATTTAGAGAAGTTTATTAATATTAATTAATTTAGGTAACTATGTGGTGAGACAGAAAGATTCATTAGCTTTTAAACTTAATTCATTGAACTGCAACCTAAGAAATGACATCATGTTCAAATAAGTTGGGTTAAATGTTAATAAACTTGTGCAATATGCTGAGAAGTTACTAGCCTATTATAATTATTGTTATTATAAACCCTTTATACCCTAGTGCAGGAGCATTCCCACCTTAACCTCGTCACTTTTCTGAATGTATGGCATTACATGACCTGGGCTTACCAGAACACATTCATATTTTAATCTCTGCTAAGTTTGCAAACTATGTGCAACCTTAAATGCTGAGTTTAAGACTTGATTTTCTTTATTTTATAGTCCAGTTGTTAATGATTCAAGCATGACTCCAATATATGGATGAAAAGACTGTGGAGGCTGA
The DNA here is from genome assembly GCA_948474745.1 of Oligia latruncula. NCBI lineage: Eukaryota > Metazoa > Arthropoda > Insecta > Lepidoptera > Noctuidae > Oligia > Oligia latruncula. The sequence goes on from OX419699.1 coordinate 7,102,717, forward strand.
TACTAATGTACAAATGGGAGGATTGTGGAACTACAACCGACAGCATGGCACCGTGGCATGAAACACGGGTACCAAAATTGTACCATACTGATTGATGGTGTTGGTAGCTTGAAGAGCAAGAAGAATAGTAAATTAAGGTGCTTACGAAGTTCTTTTTTCTTCACTCTGTCGTTCTTTGTCCTTGCTATTATCACGCTTATTCATAATACAAGACTTGTTGTGCAGGCACAATGCCCAGCACTCAGCTCACTCCCTGTGTCCAGCGTCTGTCGGGGCCGCAGTGCAGCCCATGTCACCACAGCTTCCACGACACCAGCCAGCGACGCGTCGCCATAACACAATCCAACACAACAACACTTTTGTCACTCCTTTTTAATATTATTATTGCTATTTTTTTCTTCACTGCGATACTATTACCACTGCACTATTATACAATTTATCTCAAAATCATTTTTGTTACACTGCAAACACAATTTGAACGTGAAGACGGAATGTTTCGGCGACACCTGACGAATCGTATCGGAAATCTCAAAATGATAACTGTCCTTTCTCTAGCAGTGTTATTTGATTATTTTATGAGATTTTAGTCGGAAAGGGAGCGAGAATGAATAGAGGTCGCCGTGCCAATGTTATGTTCATTGAAGAGTAACAACAAGCGATGTGGGTGTCCAACTTATTCAAATTACCAAAATCACCACGCAGTCACCAAATCTTCTAGCAATCAACGTTAAATGTGTAGAGCTAATTAATATTTATTGATAAAAGAAATGAATGTATCGAAAAAATGTAACAATTGACAGTTCCTTGTGAGAAGTCAACCCCAATAATTGTCGGTCGGCACAAAACGTTTTGAAATAATTTACTACAAGGATTCTCAATACTGGAGGTCAGAGAGCACTGTGAGAAACTTAACCGTAAGAAATAGAAGCACAATTCGTGATTTTTAGTTAGCTTTCCGTAGGATTAGTCACAACGTCGCCGAAACATCAAATGGACATTTGTTCTGATAAAAAAGTTTAGGTTTTGTAATGGCCACCAATGTTACACTTTTATCACTTCATAAATTGCGATAAAAGAGATGTATTACTAAAAGTTTTAATCTAAATTAATTTATAAATTACACGTTTACATAAATATATTACCAACTAACGATAAAATTTCTTATTTATAAAATATTTAACTCAAAGAATAGTCACTGATTCGCCATTCGGCGCATGCGCAAACTTGCAGCAGTTTGTGTTGTCAGAGTAGATAAATGTTTTTTGTTATTCAAAGTCATAGTCAAGAGTGGTTGTTATTTTTTTATTTTAGTTCAATTTAATCACATCACTGAAATTATCTGTCATTGAGTATATTTTAAATAATATACTCAAGCCTAAGTCGCTACGCAATCCAAAAGTCAGTTCTGTAAGTACCATTTTTTCTTTGGCAACTTAGATATTAAAAATAAAAATATAGATTGCGTTCGTTTAGAATGGTTTTTGGTCAAACGTGCTCTAGTGCAAAATAAATTTTTGAATAAAAAAAAAGAAATTGATGATTGATTGCTGATTCTTGCAATATATGATTTTATGTTGTGCATTTTTCTAAATCCTTTCGTTTATTAGTCTTTTCTTATTGGTCATAATTTTGAAATATATGACGCATTTTAATTGGTTAATATTTGACGTTTGAAACATGTGTGATATTGGCGCCAGTTTTAAATGATTGAATTTGTGTAGTGAAAACGAGTGAGACGGGTGTTGTATGAAGATAGCGAAAAAACTCAGGTAAATATACTTACATTTATAATTTTATTATGAAGACGAAGAAGAACACATACAGGTGAGAAAAAATAGATGCCAGTAAAATGGGTAAGTAGGTACTTAAGTAAAATGTAAACAACCTCGACATTATTACGTATGTAGCTTTATCATATTGTAGTCTTTGTTTCTGTCTGTCTGTTCTGTGGTTGTTTCTGGTACTAGACCTAAGTATTTTTGGGACACGACAAGCAGTTTGAGATAGAAGTTATGATGTATGCTATGACGTAATAATGAACTAATGAACATGTTATCCCTTTTTTGGGAAACTTAAAATTTCCTTTATATGATAAATGATTTTATTTATGGTAGGTTTGCACAAACACTTTTACACGTCAATCATATTTTTTTTAAACTAGATGAGGTCGGCGTTTCCTATCTGACTAGGTACTCTGAGAAAAAAGGCCGAAACAAACTCAGAGGTCAACTTTAAAATGGTTCGAACTGTAATTTTATTGCAACTGAAGTGAACTGTAATTTTTTTAGGGAAACTTCTCACGTGGTTTTGATTGCAGTTAGGGTTACCATCCGTCCGGATTTGTTCGGACATGTCCAGTTTTAAGGCCGGACTTTCCTACGGAGGACTTTTTTGAAAAATGACTGTTCAATGACTATATAGGTACTGATGAAAAACGAAGGTTAAAAAAATGAATCTCCGGGTATTTATGCAAATGTCCAGCTTATTGTCAGGTCTTTTCAATTTCGACATACTTACACCACCTAGCTGCAGTAGCATAAAATACGTAGATAAAATACGAATTTAAGTACCTACCTAGTTTTGTATTATCAAGTATTATATGTACTGAAATAAAACCTTTTTAGTTTTGAGTAAATTACGTTAGGGCGTCACATGTTTTTTTATTACTTTTATGTAGCAAAACATACAAGTAATACCTAATACCTGTAGAAATCCATGACGAATCTTGTTGACCTTGCGCTTCCATGTTAAAAAAATAGATAAAGGTAGTGCCGGATCTAGTTTCATGAGGCGAAAAAAAAATGCAAGACACAGAAACCAGCTTTTTCAAGCGTCACACAACACTCGGCCTTCACCTGTAAAAAACTCAGCTTGTTCACCGACCATCATGTTGCTACTTTATTTAGCCAAGCAAAGAATTCAAACCTTTACCCAAATTTATAATTCCCTTGCTATGAGAAGGGGGTACCTACCTTGTCCATGGAAAAAATAATGATCAAAAAAACTGTACAAATGGGACAGATGTATTTAGGTCTGATTTTGATTATTATTTTTTGAATAAGTAGGTAGTTGGGTTTTTACCCGAACTGAACTCGTGTCCTGCGCTACTTCTAACCAGCCATCATGGGTACGTGTCCAGGTTATTTCGCCACTTCTTTCTGGGCTGGCCTCGGCGGCGCCGTCCATCTTAGGCACCCATTGTGTGGAGACTTTTGCCCAGTAGGTAGTACCAGTAGTCAGCGTGCGATTGACGGAATGACGGAATTCCCTGAGGTTTTTTTTACAATAAATAAAATATCATCTTGAGTCGGGTCACTAAGCTTTCATTGTGACTTTATAAAGAGAATGCAAGAGCAAGAGAAGCGAGCTAGAAGTTTGGAGCATCCTGATCCTGACTCAGATAAGTACGTTGAGCAGAGCGCGGCGATCTCGAAGTATTCTGGACTGGGATTGGTTAAGTTTTCATTGTAATTTAACTAAGAGAATGCAAAAGCGAGCAAAGCGAGCTAGAAAGTTGGAGCATCCTTATTCCGACAAGTAAAGGTGTTATTGTTGAGAATTCAAGAGCGAAGCGAGCTCGAACATTTGAGCACCCTGACTCGGTTAGAGTAGATTTTCAGTGTGATTTTACTAAATGTTTGCAATTCTGTAAGAGCTTGAGAATTGGACCGCACCTGTAGCTTGAAGCCTTAGTAAGATATAAAAAAAGTTAAGTAATTAGAGTATTTTAATTATGTATTCATTCATTATGGGCCTCTTATGATTAACAATTTATTTAAGGATTTGGGGCACCGCACCTAAGCTTTAGCTTTTATTCAAATGCCATTGCTCAATTTAACTTCTTGTTGGAATCATAACATCAGCAGGAATGTGTAAAGGATCTGTACAGTGGAAATCGTGTAACTGTAGTTCTATTTAATTGTGTACCTACTGTACAGTAATAGGTATTTTAATAAGAATAGATCATTCACAATTCACAACTGTTTTGATAAAGATCGTCTGTTGACCTATGAGAGTTGGCAGTGCCTAATCTGTCTCGATAGTAATAAATGTGCTATTATGACTTCCTCCTTGATAAATTTGTTGGTCAAGGCCCTCTTCGAAGTTTGTGGCTTTGGTTTGTGGGGGGGTCCATAAAGACCAAAACCAAATACCTAACGTACCTAATTCTGTTATGAATTTGAGGCTGAACCAATGTCATTCTAACTTAGGAATCATACAAAATCAGTTTTAGTGCCCCATTTTATGTTGCAGTGCCACATTATACACTAACGAAAAGACATGGACCGTGCTATCTATATTTAACCAGGCAATGACCAGTAAGTGAAGCCAGTGAAGTTTTAATGGATTGGCTAAATTCAAGAGCAGGTTTTATATTGATCAAATAACTATTTATTAGCATTGATGATGCTGTTCTCCTTGACATATCCAAAGAACCTTGTCAACTCCGGAAATAAGAGTAACGATGGCATAACCAAATTGCACATGCTCGATTGACAGTTGCGGGAGTCGTCGGTCTGCACTGCACCTCGTGTGCATTATGCTCTTGCGCCGGCTGTGAAGGTGATCGTTCATTTGACAGTTCGCATTTCGCGTATCAACGCTCATGGTTGTTTCGTTTCTAAAGGCCAACACTTCTCAGCTCTCCAGTGTATAAGCGTGCGCGCTGCTATCGCGACGTGTTTTTAGCCAGTCTGCTATTATTATACGGTGACAAACTGATATTAATCCTTGGGAGTTGACAGCCGAGTGATAAAAAGTAAGTTTTATTCGCTTATTATTTTCAAGGGTCGTGTTGGCTCGTTTTCTGGCGAACAGTTTTGGGCCAATCGGGCCAAATTTAGTCTTGTTTTTGACTATCTTTGTTCTCTTTAGTACCTACATCGATTTATGGGTTCTTCGTTTCTTCGTTGTTGAAGTTTCGTTTGAAAACATTTCGATACTTGAAATTGTGTTATGATTTGTTTTGAGTTTACTATCGCGTCATCGTCATAAGTATTGGACTGACTGTTTTTTTTTTTTTGTGGAAACTCTTCACACCTTTTAATACCTAATATTTAGATAGGATCCAAACTTTTGGTATCTTAAAAAAAATATTCATGTAGGTGTGGGTACTTATGAATGTACGTCGTGTATTAAAGTGCCTTTGAATAATAAATTAAGTATTAATAAGTACCTATTAAAGGAAAGAAAAAACTAGGAAGATTGGCACAAGCAGAGAGATGCAGTGGGTAACATCAGGATCTACTTAGTTGATGATGATGGTTGATAGTACCTATAAACGGCTGCAATAATTTGGCTCCCAAGTTTATTTATAAAATAACTTACGTGCATAATTGGTTATCATCACTACGACAACTTCAAAATGTGTTTAGCTATTAGAAGTTTCTTACTTGTACCACTAAGGGGAATTTCCCAATTCGTGAGTTTTTTTCCCTGTAGTCTAATGGATTAGGTAAACAAAGAAACATAACATTAAGAAAACAAATTAACATTTTCTATAACACTCTATTATACAGGTTCAAATTAAATTACTTAGCGAAACTCCAGACGTATCGGTATCAAAACACGATACTAAAAAAAACAAAAAAGATTTTTTTGGGGGGTCAGCAATTTGTGTACTTGAAGTATGAGTTAAGCACACACCACTATTTTTAAATTAGTACAAAAAAAATGAGTCTCTATCCGTACCCGTTACTGACCATATTTGTGCAGTCAAAAGCAAAAAAAACGAAATCCCAAAATTGTCCACGAAAATTTGTCATAATTGGTAAATTCATAACAGAATCAATCATTCATAACAATTGCTACTGGAAAATACTACGCGCAGTGCTTTTCCATTTCGGTCGCCATTCATAGTCCCGACAAACTCGCGTCAAAGTTTAAGCCACGCCCCTTTTTCTGCGCCAGCGATCCTTTATCGAGTGAGCAACAAATTTTGTTTTATCGTGTTTAGATATCAGTTTTTTTTTTAAACTGATATTTCAAGATGACTACTTACCTACCTACAGTAACTGCGGTCGATGACCCCACAAAAAACATTATCTAATTAATTTCTTTTATCATGTTTAGATAACGATTCCCATCACGTCTGTGAAGTTTCGCAAGCTAATGTAATTTGACCCTGTATGAACTTTAAAGGATTTTGAACAAAAAAGATTTAGCTGTAATTATAATAAATTAACATAATAATAAAACCCGTTTGCTAAGGTAAGGCCGTGAAGTTAGGACTTCCCGAACTTACCAAAAAAAACAGAATAAGGTCCTACTTTATTCTGTTTTTTTTTTTCCTTTTTTTTTAAAGACAATACTCACACCCACTGACCTCTATAATACAGTATTATAGAGTAGAGGTCAGTGCCTACACCGAAGAATCATAGCCTGTATGAACATAGGCTCTTCGAACTTCTGCGCATGTCCTGTCACTCACCTCATGTCAACATTATGTTCCTAAAACTTTGCTACACACCATTAGCAAAGTTTGGACCAGCCATAGAAATGTAAACTTTCATATATCTATGGGACCACCCATGATTCATCTCATCAGCCGTGTTGTAGAGACGCCAGCACATCAAACTACCCGAAACTGTCAAATTTTCCCAATCAACTTTGAACCTTATAATTTAACAATAAAGTTGAAAATTTATTAAAGAAATTTGACAGATTGTAGTAGCTTGATGTGCTGGCGTCTGTACAAACAAGCCCAAAAAATTGCCTAGGTACTTAGGTTAGTAGCTACATAGACTATACAAGGTCAAATTAAATTAGCTAGCAAAACTCTGCAGACGTGTATCTAACATGATGAAATAAAAAAAAACTAATTTTATTAACAAGTAGTAACAAAATCAACAGCTGTCACTGATTCCAAAAAAAAAATCTATTTTTTTATTTTGATTTCCATATAACGTCTGCGAAGTTTCTCTAGCTAATTAAATTTGACCCTGTATTTTTAGCTTGTTTTGTTTGCTGTCTCCGGTACACAGCCCAGTACCAACCTACCACCGTAGGTTTTAAACAAAAAATCCAAAAATGTTTGTCTAGTCGCATACTGACTGTGGTACGTTTCCCCCCGACAACAAAAAAGAAAAAAAAAAGTACATGATAATGGTTGTGCCTTAACTGATAAGCTGATGCTAGAAGTTGACAAAACAAGTGTTGCATACCATACCACCATAATCAGCCTATAATGTTCCCACTGCTGGAACACTGGCCTCCTCTCGGTGAGAGGGAGTGGGCCGTAATCCGCCACGCGCGGGCCCAGTGCGGATTGGCAGACGTCACATGTCTTCGAATTTTTGGTTCTAGGACATGCCGGTTTCCTCACGATGTTTTCCTTCACCGTTTTGAGAGCAGTGGTGATGAAATAATTTACACAAAGTAAAGCGCCTGTCTGGGTTCGAACCTACGACCTACAACTCGTAAGTCGCGGCCGTTACTACTTGGCCACCACTGCTGTTAAAGCAAAATGCGAAGCATTGAGGAGAGTGCTTTATGATCGAATAAAAGTTTTTGCCTCCTTTCTGCATCTGTTTATTGTTATACTCCTATACGCAGAACTTACCTATTTAATTTATATAAGTCTGCGTGAGATTTCTTCTTCCCCCGACCCAGACCGTCGCGACGCATCGCCTGCCCGCGCTATTACTTCGTTTTCGTTTAGCGTTCTTTTTTTTCATTTTGCTCGGCTCCTAAGGGTCCTAGCGTGATGTTCAATAGCCTATAGCCTTCCTTAATAATTGGGCTTTGAAATACAAAAATAATTTTTCAAATCCGACCGGCAGTTCCAGAGATTAGCGCGTTCAAACAAACAAACTATTAGTATATAGCTATATAGATGATGATTGGCAGGTACCAACCATAGATAATTATACCTACTGACTACGTACGACTACTACGTAGAGAGGTACCTATAATACGTAAGAAATCTCTGTCTTTTTAAAATTCTGAATTAATTGTCTTTCTAAGTTATAATTTTTCCAACTAAGTTGCACATAAGCAATTAAGCCCACAAACGGTATAGTCACGTCCGCAACACCTTGATCTGTAGTATAGTAAAGCATTATAATTTGAGATGAAGGTCGCTGAATGCAGTTTCTTTATTTAATAACTAGGTTACTTGCAACTTTAAGTACCTACTTAGCAAGAGGAAAAACGCAACGGAAAAATCATGCGATCTCTAAGGAATCGGAGATTTTTCCGTTCTTAGAAGTGTTATAAATGGCACACGGGTAGATCAGACCTGGGTGGAAATAGTATACCTGCGGGATTATTTCCATCTTCCAACCGGACGCAACCGCAGGAAAAAGTAAGTTGATCATTATATAACAAGTTAGTCAATCAATAGTTCTAAAATAAGTAACTGGCGAAATCAAGTGAAGTGAAGTGAGTTCAAGTGTAGTCAAGTGTGTGTGTGGATGCTTATAAGCTCTTCTTCTTCTTCGTGTCGCTGGCACGACTGTATTTTAAATCTTGTTTTCCCAAAACTTTGCCACTTCCACGGCGTTGTCGGTGGCAGCGCAGAGGTCACTTTGACTGCATGTTTTAAAACATGCTTATAAGCTTAAGAGCGTTTACGCCGTACGGCATTTCATACAAACTTTCAAGCCCTTAATTTTCGAAATTAATGAACCGATTTTATTGAAACTTCATACACATAAGCAGGATACAAAGGTCTAAAAAGTTTGTAGAGAAAAAAAAAAAAAACGGTTTATTCATTTCGAAAAATAAGGGCTTGAAAGTTTGTACGAAATGCCGTACGGCGCGGCGTAAACGCTCATAAGTACTTAGCCTACAAAGACATTAAATATTATTTACAATCTTAAATCTCTTTGTTAGCCTAGCCTTTTCCCAGCTATATTGGGGTCGGCTTCCAGTCTAACCAGATGCAGCTGAATACTATAATTATACTACTAGACTATACATGGAGCGACTGCCTATCTGACCTCCACAGCTCAGTTAACTGGGTAACACGATACCCCTTGGTAAGACTGGTTGTCAGATTTTCGGGCTTCTGACGACCCGTAGCGACTGTCTAAGGATCCACGAATGACAGTCGGGACCAACGGCTTAACGTACTCTAACGTCTTGGTATGTAAAGATGGTGACCCATCCACAGACCAACCACGGCAAGCGCAGCTTAACCTGATCGATCGACCCGTGCGGCTGTTATTAAGTACTTAGCCACAAGCTCCTATCTAGAATCATGATTTCTAATTAAATTGTTAATTAGGTACGAACTATAAAGTGGTCAGCTCTATACTTAAATCATGCGATCATTTTCTGATCTGAGTTTATTGAAAGGTGTAAAAATACTCTTTAGTTCAATTCTAACATAACAGTTTTGTTAATTTACGGGGTCAAATAAAATAAGCTAGCGAAACTCTGTGAAGTGAAGGGTATCGCTATCGATATCTATGTATAGGTACCTACCTGGATGGATGGATGGATGGATACAGCCTATAATGTTCCCACTGCTGGGACACAGGCCTCCTCTCGGTGAGAGGGAGTGGGCCGTAATCCACCACGCGGGCCCAGTGCGGATTGTACCTACCTACTTTTTTTTTTTTTTTTTCGGATGTGAAATCATCAAATGACCCCTCCCGCTCTGGGTGGAGCGGAAGGGAGTGTCAGACTCTTACTGACTAAAACCCACCCGTGTTCCTTCCTTAGCCCTTTATGTTCGGGCCAGCGGTAACCCTTTCGGACAATCCCGCTGACATAGGTACCTACTTACACGATAAAATAAAATGATTTGTTTTTTTTTTGGTGTCATCGGATCGACCGCACATCATCAATACAACAATTGACGATTTGAATTATTATAATTCTGTAAAAGCTTACTTGTTACGCTCGCGAATCATATTTTTTTAAACATAGGCAACCTGACCCTGACCTGCAAATTGCAAAATACATAAGTAAGAAGAATTTCGCCTGACCTAACAAGCCTTTGGCCGCGCCTCGGAAAAATATCCCCCGGGATAAAAAGTTTCCTATGTCCTAGCGCCAAAGTCAAGGTCTACCAAAACGCCCAAAGTTCATCCAAATCCGTTACTAAATAGTAGGTATTTACAATATTAAGTAGTAGGTATGGATTCAAGTTATCTCTATAATCTTTGACCGCGGAAGGCTCGGTAATAATAATCTCTGATCAGTTATTCTAACATTATCATTTAGCGGGTCTTTTGCATATTTTACTAGTAAACAAATTACTCACGATTTACAACGTAGTTAAGTACCTTCATAGTGGTGTTTTATTTTATAGCTGGAAAAATTTGATGTTTACGACATCGACACCTGACTGAAGATTGTTTGGTCAATATTATCGTAAAAAATTGCATCAATATGATAAACACAACTGAAATTAAAAACGTCAGTTCCTATCTACAACGCCATGCGAACTACGCGTCATACTGACGTCACGCAAAACCTTGCATCTCGCAAGCAGAGTTTACCACGCAAGTAGCATATATATCGGGCAGTTGCCCGCCAGACACAACATCCGTCTGGTAGGGCGATCCTCGCTTTTCTATGGAGGATGAGTGAACTTTCAACTCATCCTATCGCAGTCCACTGATGGACACAGGCCTCTCCCTTGCTGCGCCACAACACCCTGTCCTCCGCCTTCCGCATCCAGTCTGCCCCAGCCACATTTTTGTGGTCGTCTGTTCATCTAGCTGGTATCTAGTATTTTATTGATACAACGTAAACATAACATCACGCTTACGGCTTATCTATTTCCAAGGTAGGCAAAGAATGGTAAGCATTTAAGAGTCTCATTGCTACAAATCCACGATACGCATAGGTATATTTCATGAAGGATTTATCAGTTTTTTGTAGTATTCTAAGACAGATTGATCAATTGTAACCTGTATTTATATCGTTGACAGTAAGGGGGTTGTTTCACGTTCACTTGACGCACGCGTATACGTCAAAAATGGCGCTAACTATTACTCAGGTATCGTCAAACCACAAAAAGCGTTGTTTCAAATTACAATTACAAAATTATGGCCTTGACTTACGTGAAATAATTACGATTACGTACTCGTTATTGTACGTTACGTTAACCAACCGTTTGAAGCAATCGACCCTAAGAATCATACTTTTGCAGATAGCGACAAAGAGCAATTTCAGATGGCAACATTACAAACTAACAACTCATTTCCTTCGACTGAGTTCACTATACATACGGAAATACATAACGTAGCTAGTTGAATTACGAGTAGGTAGGTACAGAAGACTGATACCACAGTATAAAAACCATACAGTAGGTCGACGCCTTTGATCTCGTGGTAAATGCCGACAACGTCTAGACATTATCGCGACAGCAAGGGTTGTCACTTGTCTCAAGTAAACAATATTAATTTATTAATTAATTTATTTGAGATCAACATCGTCATCAACATTACTATTATCATAAACAATAATTAACAATTATCAAAATATCGTCTTTTTAACCCCCCACGCAAAAACGACGGGGTGTTACAAGTTTGACGTGTCTGTGTGTTGTGTGTCTGTCTGTGGCATCGTAGCTCCCGAACGGATGAACCGATTTTGAACCGATGGTGAATTAGTCTGAAGTGTTCTTAGCTATGTTTGATAAAAATCGGTTCAAGATGGCCCCCACCACAAAATGGCGGATTACATAATTTTTCACAACTCCCTCAATATGGGTATCAAATGAAAGGGCTTGACTAGTGGAATACTATACACTATGATAAATTTCAAATCCAAGATGGCCGCCACCACAAAATGGCGAATTACATTTTTTTTTTTCACAACTCCTTCAATATAGGTAAGTATCAAATGCAAGCGCTTGACAAGTAGAATAATGTACACTATATTGAAAGGGAATGAGGAATATTAAGTAAAACTTGAAAATTATTTTTTTCCTAGATTGATGAGGAAACTGGAGTGATGAGTGTACCTACGACCGCTGAGTTTGACCATTTTTACGAATGGAATTATTCTACTTAACATACGTTTTTCTACATCGGATAGTGTCGCAGTCCCATTTTCAAACAACAGGTCAAACGACATCTATGATGAAAAATAACATTATTTCGCAGCCGCCATCTTGAATTTTGATTTTGACCTCATATTCGCTGTCAGCACCCTCGAAATCTTTGGAAACGACACCCATGACGAAATTTGAAAATTTTCGCTGCCGCCATCTTGAATTTTGATTATGACCTCATATTCGATGTCAGCACCCTCGAAATCCTTGGAAACGACACCCATGATGAAAAAAAATTAAATTTTCGCAGCCGCCAAATTGAATTTTGATTATGACCTCATATTCGTTGTCAGCACCCTTGAAATCCTTGGAAACGACACCCATGATGAAATTTGAAAATTTTCGAAGCCGCCATCTTGAATTTTGATTATGACCTCATATTCGATGTCAGCACCCTCGAAATCCTTGGAAACGACACCCATGATGAAACATTTGAAAATTTTTGTAGCCGCCATTTTGGATTTCCGTTTTGACTGCACTATCGGCTTTAGCGTCCTCGAAAGCCATGGAAATGTCAAGTAAAAAAAAATAAACTGAAAAGAAAAATAATAAGTAAAATAATTAGAAAAAAAAAACTTAACAAATAAGCAAGCACTCAAATGTTACATGTCGTATCTTGTCTTCATAAATTAAAAATTAAATAAATTGTGTACCATTACATTTTTGAAAATAGTATCCCAATAATAAAATCAATACCGAAAAGTCGAAATCATCAACCCTGAAAGTTATGTCCCGAACTACTAACATGGTGGCAGTATGCAGTTCGGTCTCGCACCTCCCGCGTCTCACCCCTCACACCCCGCACGATTGCCCTGTCTAGACGGCTTCGTCGAACGACTGTATGATGTATAGACTGTGCTGATACCATCCATTCTCGTGGTTATGTTTGTTACAACTAAGTATTCTACCACGTGTATAAAAATCTGCAGTTTATTAATAGTTTTAATGAGTGTAGGTACTTCTAACTTGCGGACAATTAAAATAATAATCTAGCCACTTATGAATAATATATGATTATGATTAACATTAAGCATTGTGAAGGAAAATACAGATATTTGGATAATACTAAAATTGGTACTTGTTAAGAGGTAAATTACATAATAACAGTTAAAATCATAATGATTAGATAATATTAATAGTTTTGGCTGTTACGTGGGAAAACGTTGAATTTTATTCTAGGTAATGTAACATTATGTAAAATATTCGTTTTACATAATTCTAAAAAGCAGAAACGGGAGAAACTTATTTTAAAAAGATGAAAATAAACACGATTAACGCAAATAAATGTTCAGACTTCATAAATATGTATTTAGATTACGGAATGTGCAAAAGTGCAAATTGACACTATTCTATAAGTAGTAGTAGGTATTATACATAAGTATAAGTATCTAGAATCACGTAAAATGATAGTTACAGTTGAATTGCTTACTAGGGTACTAGGCTAGATTGTAATATAAAAACAGGAGAAAAAATCGTCGAAACACCTTGCATGACCTTGCCCTCATGCCCCATAATAACAATGACCCTTGGCTCATTAGTTTTTCGGTACAATGACTGCTCCAATTTAGCTGGGCCTCTCCTCTGTTCCTACCTATAGTAATATCTTCTGTAACGGGAAATAATCATGAAAGGCGTATTTAATGATATCATTTACATGCCATCATGGCAACTTATAAAATACGTACTAGCTGTTCTCCGCGATTTCGTCTGCGATCCAAGGTGAAAAGTATCCTTTAACCTAACCCAGGTCATGGTCTACCCTTATGCTACGTAGGGGCTTGTGTTAGGTAGGGTGTCGATCGTTCAGGTTAAGCTACGCTTGCCGCGATTTGCGCGTGAATGGGTGACCATCTCTACATACCAAGACTCTTCCGTGGCTTGGAAAGCACGTTAAGCCGTTGGTTCCGGCTTTCATTCGTGGATCTTTGTCAGTTGTCATCAGAAGCCCGAAAGTCTGACAACCAGTCTTACCAAGGGGTATCGTATTACCCAGTAATTGGGTTGTAGAGGTCAGATAGGCAGTCGCTCCTTGTAAAATACCTGTAGTCAGCTGCATCCGGTTAGACTACAAGCCGATCCCAAAATAGTTGGGAAAAGGGCATCTGGTATACCCATGTACCAAATTTTATCCAAATCTGTTCAGCCGTTTTAGCATGTAAGCGTAACAAACTAACTCACTTTCGCATTTATAATATTAGTTAGGATTTATGAAGGTCGGTTGTCAAAGCCAACCGGACAGAACCTCTACAGTAGGTACGCTATACCTTTAAAACCTGAATCGCAGTACCTACCTAATGTAGTGACCAAAATTTCGGTAACGTCTTGTGAGTCAACTAACAGTCGGATTTGATTTGATAGCTCATTCTTGAGGAAGGCTACAGGCTATATAACATCACGCTAGGACCCATAGGAGCCGAGTAAAAAAGTCAAACAGAACGAAGTAATAGCTCGGGCAGGCGATGCGATGCGGCGGGGTGGGTGGTAACCAGAAATGTCATGCGGATGAAGTCGCGGGCAGAAGTAGTACAGCTTGGCAAAAATATCTGATTCATGATCCATCCATTGGTATCTGTCGTAAAGATGACGGCAAATATATGTGATCATTTGTGGAAGGCATTTAAACAAGTGGCAGCACAAATATGTGATATCGAAGGAACACCCAAACTAGGTATCTGATAAGCCAAAACATAGGATGCTGCATCGGGTTCAAATAAATGTGTTACGTTGCCAGTGGAATGATAAACATTTGCCGTCATCTTGACGCCAGACATTAATGGATGAATAATGAAATCAGATATTATTGCCGAGCAACACCCTATTTGCGTAACACTCTATCAATCTCAATCTGAATAATTTTGAAGGATATTGTTAATCCATTGCTGTATGTGTTAGAAAACATTATCTGCTCAACAACGTAAATGACGCAATGAATGTTGTTGAACTTGACTGTCCATATGAAACCCATTGCTACTGATAGTGTGTTACGCAATTACCCCGCTGTTAATAGTAATAATAATGCTCGTGACTGTACGCCATTGCATAATTTATCCATGTAACATGCAAATTGTAAACCAGAGAACATAATAGAATGACACTATAGTACCTACTACGATAGGCTGGGATGTGGTAAAGAATGAGCGCGGACTCATGACGTCACCGTGTCGTCACTCATGCCAACATTTGTGTCGATGCTCTCGTTGGGCACACGACAGACGATATCTAGTGACGGGCTAGCGTTAATGTCTTGAAATTTTTTCTAAAGGAAAATATTCTGACGATAAATTGGAAACTAGCTTCTGAAATCGGCGATAGGGTCGTTTTCATAGCAGTTTATATCACTCATGTGTGTAACTGTCCCACTGGAGGACAAAGACCTTGTCATACATACAAGGCTTCCTCAAGGCGTATTAACGATCAGCTATATGTTAGTTATTAGTCCAGGTTTCCTCAGGAAGGGCTTTTTTAACCCTTGATTAATAAAAAAATATAAACTTTACTAATAAAATATTCACATAATTTCAGGTGATCCTCATCATGGATACCAAGATATCACAAGAGGCACAAAAGCAGGTGCAGCAGCTTCGGGACTGGATAAACAAGCAGCCTCATTTGCCCAAAGATTTAGGTAAGCAAGTCTTTATATACACCTAAGTATTTCTTCGACAAAACGTCCTCTTTGACTTAGGAGAATGGAGGGTTATGTCGGACTCCTAGCGACTAAAACTTCATAGTTCTTCTACTAACTTGAAAGTCCCGGATATGCTCGCATAATCATGTTCCACACGATATCGTCAATTTATAATCCTATCTCGCGAGATTATAAACTATCCAAAAGTTGTGAAGTGCAAGAAACCATTTAATTACAATTTATCGCATTATTTTTCGATATTCAAAATCTGTCCATCCGACAAATTGTGAACTGCCGATCGATTCTGTAAAAATCTCACCGTGAAAACTTAGGTGAAGTGAGCTTGTATTTGCTAGGAATTGACACTATTGACAGCTCACTCCACGCTCACTTCACCTAAGTTTTCACGGTGAGATTTTTACAGAATAGCACCGCTGGTATCAAACTTGCATGCGACGCAAAATTTGCTCTTTTCTTTAGTTTCCCGTATGTCATTACTTCCCAGAATTCGATCCTTATCAGCGACACTATCGAATGGTGTAATAATAGTGTTTTTTTTTTCAAAATTAACTGGTTCGATTGCTGACTAGAAATATTGATTTTTCAAAAATCCGATGATGCAGCGACTCCTTTGAGTACCTACTTTTCGCTATTTCTCATAGCTTCGGATTTGGCCATCCACGCCCACTTGAAAAAATCACCCTGTATACTAAATACCTTCAGATTCACGAAGTTAGTGAAGCAACATACGAAGTCTGACAGTGACAAGGATAATATCTATACCTGTTCAAATTCTCATAGACAAAGCATCCAAATTATTTATTTCTTGTTTGTTTCTTGTTGTTTATACTTGTCTGCTCTTACATAACACACGAGTACACGACCAAAAGACATAATCAAGTTAATTAATTGGATATTAAAATTTAGTGAGAACTTCCTATTCCAAGTTTGACAACTTCAATAAGTGGATGGCATTGAAACGCATAAAGCATAGTAAAAATTTTAATAAGAAGAATTGTATCCGGATTCTTTATTCAGGAAACATCCGGTACATACACTTTTGAATTGTCAAGGGGTCGGTTAAACAGAAAGATAAAGTATAATTCTATAATAGCCCATTCCAAAGCGTAGTAGATTCCTATGATAATGGAGAAGAACGGGCAAGAAACACGACGGCCGGCGCGGCGGCCACTTTTTTTAATCAAAATCAGTCTTCAGAAGCATAGGTATATTTGAATTTGAACGATAAAGTAATAAACTCTCAAAGTAATATTATTGCCTGTTGATATCTAATGCTAAACCGGTTATCTCAGTTTCGTGCTTCTGACTTGTTCGCATGACCGATGACGGGTTATCAAGCTTTCTGAGGCATGAAAAGTTAACAAATATCAGTAGCTACGGCTACGTTATCAGTAGTCACATATTCCCAGGTCCCTGTTATTGATTCATCCGAATCGCACAAATAATAATTGCCACCCGATAGGCTATTCAGCGAGCATCGTTGAACGTACAATGAATGGGAATCCGTTGTTACATGCCTACATACAACTTGTACACTAGGTTTTCCACAATATTGTTAAACATTTTGATTCAAATTTTAACTTTATCTCTTTTGTAATAAGGTGCAGATTCTAACTTATGTTCCTTTGAACTGTTTTCAAGTGGACGTCCCATAGAATCTTATGTGTCCTGCTATCTCAAAACAGTAACCTATCTTTGTACCTAACTACTTCACTTCAACCGTGGTGTAAGCATCAATATCGTATCTAAGAAAAACACCTTTATTGTAGCGTTTATTTGTAAAAAAGGTACTTTGACCTAATCACATCGTCAATGTCATTGTCAACTTGTCAAGGAGTTAGATGACTTGCTAACAGCTCAAGATCATGTTCAATTACACGTAGAATGATAGGTTTCCTCGATGTTTCCTACATTTTAAAAACTCAATTTGTGACGCTGTTTCATTGGTCATTTCAACTAACAATGGTCTATGTGATATAAACAAAACGCGTGTTTAACATATTTCCTGTTCAATAGCAGGCGTGGGTGACACAAACCAAACAACTTGTATTAAAATAACCATTGTGTGTTGTCTACAAGTTAGTAGACAAGTTTAATTCCGTATAGTTACTCAGAACTGCGCTTGAGAACTAAGATTCTAATTCGTCTCACAACACACCATTTTTTTATTTAATAAAACTGTATGCACAAGTAAATAAATACTGCACAAAGGCGGACTTGATGCCCGAGACATTTTCATTTGCAGAGACAAAACATGACAGGTGCAACATACCATACGGGATAAATAGGTCAGAAATAACTATACATATAATACAAGAATACATAGATACTAATATATATAAACAAAATAAACTTTTTTGAAGGCTCTTTATTCGTTCCCAACGTGTACAATGTGCATTCCAAGCTACATATACGGAAAGGTTCAAAAGCAATAGTTTGTGACTATCCGAGCCTATACGTATGTAATCCGCGATAATTCCGCGGAATTATGTAAACTATGTTGACAAACCAACAGTCTAGATATGAAGCCAAGCGGTGACGGTGACAGCAAGATTGGCATGTACTTAGGAGAAGTATTTGTTACATCATGGTATTACATACCCTGATACCCTGCGCGATTTTTGATGGATTACCTATATTATTATCGGAAGAAGAAGAAGAACAAGAAGCTGCAAGTTGCACGTGACACTGATGGACATTAATGATGGCGCCAAACACATAGCTGAATTCTGGGGGTATTCCTCAAAATGCACCAACTTTGAAACGCACCAGAATCAAACGTAGAGAAGAGCATGAAGGATTCGTAATAAATTATGTCGATAGACGTTTCATTTAGTGCGTTTCAAAGTTGGTGCGTTTCGAGGAATACCCCGAATTCTAGGGCTAGTCCATTTAGATTGACACGCTAAGAAGTAGATGGGAAGGCGACAATATTATGTTTTAAATCATAAAACCTCCAGCTCCAGGCTCCCTTAGCCTTTCCACTCGTCCCTGTGGTTTGTTCTCTAGCCGCGTACTTTGCGTTCTCCCATATTGATCGTCTCCAAGTCATCACGTTAGTATTTCCTAGGTCTCCCTCGGCGACAGCATCCGTCTTCTACACCCACCGCTGAACGACTTTACCATCTGTCCCGTTGCATTATTTCTATACATATGTATATACAAATAAATCACTAAATGCTTAAGGAAGTATTCATTGTTTAACACATTTTTTTTATTGTCGGTCTGTTTGTTCCGGGTTCAGGTGATCAAAACGGAATAATTCTATTTAACTAGTCTCGTAATTTTCAAATATTCTTCCTAAGTGCTCACTTTTGTTATAAAATGTTTATTGTTAAAAATATGACCCGCCAAATACCTACTGCCGTCATAAAGAAAAAGGAAACAATTAACATTTTTTCAAAATTGAGTTATATACATATTTGGAATCAGAAAAAAAGGCGCATATTCAGTTTTTTTACTTAATTTTTGATAAAAATATTAGTTGTGCCCTTTTTCTTTATGACGGTAGAATACCACTTCGGCGTACCAGACTATTTATTGATCTTTATTTAATGGCACACAGCGTTCTCATTTTTGGAGGCAATAGCATAATCAGTCTAAAATGTTTCCACTGCTGGGACACAGGACTCTTCTCTGTGAGGGGGAGTGGGCCGTAGTCCACCTCGCGGGCGCAGCAAATCAAGCAAAAACATTTGAAGCAAGTATCAATTAATCGTTCTCGTGTTTCAGAGGACAGAATCATCCTGAGGTTTCTACACAGCTGCTACTATGACGTGGAGAAGACTAAACAAACCATAGAGCTGTTCTTCAAAATCAGAGACAATTCACCTGAGCTGGTCAACCACAGGGATCCACTGTCACCTGCTATGCAGAAGGCTTTGAAAATCTCGTGAGTATAAGTGCCTATGCACATTTATGGTCATGATCATTCAAAATCCTGGGACAATCCATCGATTGGTTCAACTGCAGTAGATTCCGACAGTTAGTTTATTGAGAGTTAAGGGCCTTACTCTCGTTTAGTAGCGTAACACGGTCACTTTATGAAGCCTACTTCTCATTAACGGCTTGGTTAGAAGATCTGTAAAAAATATATGTTTGCTATAGATTCATGTACAGCATTTCTGAAGCAGGATTTTTTCGTATGGCTAATACTTTTGCCATAAAAAATATTTACCAAAACGCTATTTTTCCCTACTACTTCTAAACGGCTTTGATGTTTGAAAATATTTTTACACTGAAAAATAGTATATGGAGTAATTCGTATATTTATCAGTTGCTTGTTTTGCGTAAACATTTTCTATTACTAACTCGGCTCGACTCTTACCCGGCTTGCTTGGGTGCGTTTTCAAATCGTGTTTGAAAGGAAAGTCTTCAATCAATGAACTCAGCCTATTGCGGTCCAGTCCAATCCTGGACATCGGTCTCTCTCAGGCTGCGTCACAACACCCTATCAGTCTTCCGCCTTCTGGATCAAGTCTGTCTCAGCCACCCTTTAAGATCGTCGGTCTCCAGTCAAGGACTTGTCTGCTCCATCGGCTGTTGGTCCTTCGACAAATATGGCTAACCCACTGACACTTCAGCTTGCTTACTTAACAAGCTATGTCGGCAACTCCGATACTTTCGGTTTGAAAGGAAAGTCTTAAACTTTAATTAAACTTAACTTAAAAAACTTAATAAAATTATTCTGCAACAACAACACTTTGCGGATGGTCATGATCGTTACTACACTAATCGAGGCCAAGCTTATGGCTGTTAGTAATTCGTACTAATCTCGGCTATATATTGCAGAACCAACTATAACACAGTAGAATTAAAACTGTGTATTTATGTGCAGTATCTTTACGATAGTAGGTGGATAGATAGGTTCTCTCTATGAATATGAACTCCACTTGGAAACTAAAAAGTTCCATAGGCGTTCTCGGGTCTCTATGGATCAACAACAACTTGAAAAGAGAAAGGAAAGAGAAACTCCACTCCCTAATTGCATCACTTTAAATCACAATCTGAATGATTTTGAAGGATATCCATTGCTTCATAATTATGTTCGAAAAATTTGTCTGCTCAACAACGTAAATAACGCAATGAATGTTGTTGAACAGTCAAAATTAAAGCCATTGCTACTGTTAGTGTGTTACGCAATTCCACGTGAGGTATAAAGTTTAAAGGCCTAAAACATAAAAATAATGATAAGTCAAAGAAAAAGTTTTTATGCAGTTTTGATGCTGGCTATCATTTTATTTAAAAAGTTATAAGACTTCTTGTTCCTTAATTTATGAGCCCGGGAGTGTATTTTAAAGAGTATTTAATCATATATTTATTCAGCTGCATCCGGTTAGACTGGAAGCCGACCTCAACATAGTTGGGAAAAGGCTAGGAAGATGATGATTTATATAAAATCTACGTTCACACGAAATCAGAAAGACTGTGTGAAGTTTTGGAATGGTACCGATAGAAATAAAAAATAATGACACAATGCTAACCATGAGAGCGGAAGATGGCTCATTAGGTACTAAAAGACTGTCATTAAGATAATGTCAGTATCGTCTAATTACTCCATAAAACGTACGTCATACCAGTAAATAATCAACAGCAATTAATAAAAAGAAATCATTATCACACAAGACGGAGGAAACGAATGTTTCACTACACCGCTTAATAGGGCAATCGGCACTAATTATAATAAAACAGGTCACGCTCCATTGCACTGTCCTCTGTTTCACTAATTAGTTATTTCTTAGACAAGTTTACTATGGTTATGCCTAGGAATCTAACCGACAACACTTTATTGTGACCTAGGTCTAGTTTTAGCCTCCAAGTACCGTGTAATTAAATGGCTAAAAACCGTAGACAGAGTAATCTATAGACTCATGGTATCCGTGTCACCGAAAGGGACAACAAATTCCGGCAATCTTCATCATACTATCATTTTTACAGCTTATTACACTACACCTCAGTTGCGCAAATGTACTATTATTGAATTATGCACGAAAAAGATCTTATTTTCCGTTTAATCGCAGTGTAGTTTTTATTAGTTCATTCATAATTTTTATGGGTATCATTTAAGCTATCACCAATTTAATTAGTTTTGTGTTTCTTAAATAATAGGGTTTGTCCTCCAAATAGTAGATCTGTCACCAAAATGTAGTCACCAAACAATGCAAAATCAGTTCCACAATAAATCACCTAAAATCCTGAGATATAAGGTCTAGTACCAAATAAATGTTTTTGTATGTATTATAATAGGTGTGTCCTAATAAGTATTTAAGCAAACTAATTTAAAGAGATCACCAATAAATCATATTATGTTACTAGAAAATTGCAATAAGTTCAAATATCCTTTTTCCATATCCTTCAAGTATCCTTTTTCCATATTTTTTTTCTTTAAAATTTAGTCGTTTCTGGCACTCGCCGGCCGCTGCCGCGGCACCGCTCGCTTCGCTCGCTCGGCTCGTGCGTAGGAGGTCACAGTTTTAACCTAACCTAACCTAAGCATTTTTTTTTAAATAATTAACCTCGTAACTAATTCGGTTCTCGATAATGTCCGATCTCTTATTTTACACATATATTAACATTAATTTGATAATTCATACCTGGGAACAATTTTTGTTTATCTGAGAACGAAAATATTTCGTGGCGATAGATCTATTTATTAGGTGATACAACTTGATGACAAATATAAATTTTGGTGATAGAAAATATAGTTCCCAATTTTTATTATTTCATTCATAAACGTCAAACTTGTTGTGCACATTGATGTGCTTAGCCGACACGCAGTAAGGGACAGAAATATTCTTACTCTGTCTCTTTTCTTTGCTAGTGACGATAGTATATTTCTCTTTTTCTTGTGCGAATGAAAAAGAAGATATGCAGCAGTCTATAGTTTACTCTGTCTACGCTAAAAACTGATATTTTAAGTAAAAAGAGGTAGATAGGTTACAGTCCGTTCAAATTTATTCTACCTCTGACAGCAGCAACCTAACAAAAACCTTATTGTAACAAGTATAAAGATCACAATGATTTTGACAGACTTGTCGGTAGCAGTAACCTTCCTTATTAATGATTTGGACAGTGCTGCAAAATCAGAGGTGAATTATTTGTGAAAGGACTGTACCTACCATACATTCGATTTTCAAAAACGGCACAAAGTCAAAGCCATCAGTCGAATATCATTATCATATCATATTTTTATATTTATGTATCTATGGGTCTTTGTTACCTGATAATAAATGGTTTATTATTGGTGTATGGGAGACCGCGCACTAAGCAGCCACGAACTAGCATAGACCGTCATATAAAAATAAAATAAAAATAAAAATAAAATAAAATAAAATTTTATTCAAGTATAAAACAAAGTACAAATAGGATTTATAGTAATTACAATCTAGGAAAAATTAAATTCTAACTCGACTGGCTGCCGCTGCCAGGCTGCCTAGTGCGCGGGGGCCCTTACATGACAAGTGGAAGTAGGGCCGCATGTCGTAATTATCGGGAGTGAAAAAGAGACAAGGCGACACGTATCTAAGCAAATTAGCCAAGTTTTGACGTGCCACTTGCGGAGTATAATAAAAAAACCTATCTCTTTTTTGTTATAATTTATAATATCATTGGCTAGAATGGCGATGATTATCGTGATGACGGCTAGAAGACATGCTGACCATGACCCAAAATAAATTGGAATAAGGGCTGGAGGATGATTCCAATATTTGTACGACATATAAAACGTGTAAGTAATTGAAATAACTCGAACTGAACTGCCCTTTGAGCTTGGGTCGCTTAGTAAAAAAAAATCATAATGATGAGTAAATTAGCCTCTAAAGAAGTTTTCAGTTATTTAAATTACACCTTGTACCTATAGATTCAAATGCAAATTCCACCTAGGTATTTTGTGCAAGCGGCATTTGCGTTTATCGATCAAGTTTTTGGAACAAGTCTCATCGCATCATTTTGTAAAAAAATTCGAGTTCTTAATAATATTTGAATTTGTTCAGATCCTCACCGGTTTTTGTTTTAAATATTTTAGTAATACCAGGGCTCTGAACCGGTTTAAAAAGAGCGGTTAATTTCGATTAAGTACCGGTAAGTATATCGTTCCTTCATTAACCGGTTAAACAAGTGAACTGTTCTTATGAAACCCAAATGATAAAGGTTACCGGTTACTTAAGCACAAACGGTTTTGACACCCAAATTAACCGGTTAATTCCGTAATAAAATTTTGTAACTAAATGATATCGCAACGTCCAGCCCGTGCTCGCGAGAGTGGCGGGGGCCAGGGGGGGTTCAAACTTGGTTTTAACCGGTTAATTTCCACTATCAAAACCAAAATTCATGAGTTTCCCGCATAAACCGGTAAAAACCGGTAAAGTGCAAACCACAACCTAAATTGATTTCGGTTTGGGGTCAATGACCGTAACCGGTTAAGAATTTCATCCGGTTTCCGAGCCCTGAGTAAAACCGACATAAGTAGCTGCATATTGCACAACATCACGCTTTTAATCTCCCGAGGATTAGTCAGAGGTGTACAAGACCTATGGTACACCCACATTTCGCCAGTTATGTTTAAGTCCCATGTAATAGGAGGCAAGCCTATTGCCATTAACCGACCACAAATCCAGGCTCCGTGCTGAGAAATTCCAGATGGAAAAATCTAATATCACTTTGGCCGACCTGGGCACCCAGGACCAACGAGGCAGTTGCATATTATTATTATACCAAAGTTGCGAAAAGGCCGAAAGCGAAGTTCTGAAAAAGCCAAAAGTTTCCAGATGCGGGCCGATGACCTACCAATAAACTGATACTAATAATATACCGCATTTTGTTTGTCAATGCCAAGAGCAATGACCTCTCCGTAGCGTAAGTATGTACCTATGTATGTGAGATTCTTGTCTCAACAAATAAGAGTATTATTTTGCCAAGAGCAGTGCTTTCCAAACCACCAGAGTAAGCACGATAAGTAAATAAACAAGTATTTTTCAAAATGGAAGTAAATACCTATCTACATGACCATTCCTTAAACTACATCCTAATCCCCTTACTAATAAATGTATTATATCAGATGAATAGTTACACACCGATTTCTCTCTTTCAGTCGTCAGTAATTTGACTCTAGAAAGAAAAAGACAAAGCGTTGTGTAACTATACAGACGCTAATACAACGTTTATTAGTAAGGGGGTAATTGTGCAACACACTTTCAATCACAATCTGAATAATTTTGAAAGATATTGCCAATCCATTGCTTCATATGTTCGAAACATTTATTTCCTCAAGAACGTAAATAACGCAATGAATGTTGTTGAACTGTCAAAATGAAACCCATTGCTACTGAATGGTGTGTTATGCAACTACCCCGCTGGCGTAGGCAAACCAGCACCCTAATTGCGTAATACACTATCAGTCCGAATTTGAATAATTTTGAAGCAAATTGCTAATCCATTGCTTCATAAGTTCTAAAAATGTGTCTGCTCAACACGTAAATGCCGCAATGAATGTTGTTGAACTGTCAAAATGAAAAAGATTCCGATTGACAATGTGTTACGCTGTTTTTGGTAAAAATAAACAATAATAGCAAATATCAATATCCAGGCCCTAGTTCAATTATAATCGCAAAACTTTCCATTTGCGCTTTTATTATTTCTGGATGCAGGCCAAAACTGCGAAACTACTTTTCAGTAATAAAAATACTTCATAATCAAGTAATCCATTTTTCCCATATTTTCAGAAAAATGGCGCAGTACCAAATAGCGGGGGATAGGAATATCTGGTTCTGGCAACTGAACGACCCGGGTCTAGAGCAGTATGACTATGTCCAAGATGCTAGAATGTTCTTCATGTCTTGCGACGCGTGGATGCTGGCCAATAACTTTTTAGCTGAAGAAGACATCGTCGTCATGGACGCTAAGGATATCACGCTCAAGTTTATCACGAAGTTCAATATCTCTGTTGCGAGGAAGCTGTCTAAATATCAAGAGGTGAGTGGCATATCTATTCTTTAACCGACGAAAAAAGAAGGAGTTGGAATGACACATCAATTCAGATTGATTGGTCTCATTTGAGTTGATGGATTCGATTGTCGCAGTGGCTATTGGCACGTTTTAGTAGAAAACCTAGTAGCCTAAACATTGCTAAAACCAGGATATAATTAAGACAATCAACAAAGACCTCATAGTTTGCACAATGTTTGACTTCAGTGTTAGCACTTAATCTGCGACTCTGCGTTCGCGATTTATTTGTCAAAAATGTAAACAAATATGAATTAATGGAAAAATAACTTTAATTCCTACACAATAAAGTTGAGTTTACGCTATTATTTTTTATAACTTTTTCAATAGTGCTAGTCATTTTGAAATCAAATTAACCTCTCGAATGTCTTATGTTACACAGTCCGACATAAGCAATTGTCTTTCTATTGTGTCTCTAATTACGACAATCAAAGAGTTAATTGTCATTGAAATAAAGTTGATATTTGTTTAACATGAAATAGGGTGGGGGTGTGTAGCACTGCGCACTTCTACTATAGGTGCAGCGCTAACACTGAAGTCATCCATTCTGTACATCCACTCTGATTAATAGAAACAGATACAATTCTTCTGATATTTCTAAATGTCTTCCTATAACTGGATGCTTTTAACGCGTACGTCTTTTTTATATCGTTCTCACATATAATTATAAATTCAACATCAATGATGTAACTAATATTTTTGTAAAAATATAATTTAAAAGAGTGTCCATTGAGTTTCTTGCCCGTTCTTCTCCATAGGTACCTACGCTTTGGAATGGGCAACTAGCTTCATATTTTCTGACTGACCGACTTCTTGACAATTCAAAAGTGCCTGTAAATGGTTTAATTGAAATAAATGCTTTGAGTTTGAGTTTACAATTGATTTTTCCTGTACGCTCTCTGCCCGATACCAGCTGTGTTAATAAAACCTCTATTTGCATTGCAAATAACGTTTATTATTTAAATAATTCTTCAATACAAAGGATTCGTTACACACTTTTTTTTTATTGTACAGTGAGTGCAAAGACAGTCTTTGCCCATCTGTCAGGTTTAATTCGTACCACGTGCCCACTTTTTTCTTTCTAAAATCCACTACTTGTATTATTGAGCACAGCGTGGTCTTAAACGCGATCGTCTAGTTTGTGTAGCGCCTAGTAAGTAGGTAGGTACGCTGCGCTACGGTGAAGGAAATCATCGTTGGGAAACCAGCATGTCTAAGAACCAAGAATTTCAAGACATGTGACGTCCACCAACCCGCACTGGGCCCGCGTGGTCGATTATGGCTCAATCCCTCTCACAGAGAGAAGGCCTATTTCCCTGCAGTGGGAACGTTATAGGCTGATTATATTATGTATGCTACGCTCGATTGCGTGTTGGCAAATCTTGATTTTATCACTGTTGAATATTCTCTTCTTCTTAATCCCCAGGACGCCATGCCGATCAGAATAAAGCAGATCCACGTGATAAACGCGCCGCCCTTCATAGACAAGCTCTTTGGGCTGATGAAGCCGTTCCTTAAACAAGAAATCACTGATATGGTAGGTACTTTTCTCTACATTAAAAAAAAATGTATAAAGATCGCCGTACCAAAATCTCTTAGGGCGGAAGACCGCTAAACTTGGATGGGATTGTATCGGACATGCATAATTTCGAAAAGCCTCTAACTTAGGTCTATGTACGGTCAGTACTCTGCATTATTTGACCCCCCTTACAAAGATGAAGAATGGGTGAGGGGTCGGGCTATGCAGAGTATACTGTCTCTGTCTGTACATACATAAAATTCTGTTGCATGTCAGATGAGCTTTTGTTTAAAAGAACAACCGAGTGGGTCCTATTGAACACTAGGTGCGTAACGTGGTAACAACGCGGTAGACTAAGGACAGATTTCACCAATTAACATCTAAACCGTGTTCAAGAGCTGTCAGTGTCATCATTATTGTGGAATATTGACACTGACAGCTCCTCAACGTAGTTTAGATGTGCTGATCGCGTTCAGTTACATTGGTGAAATTGGCACTAGGGCGGAGATGGAGGGAGGGGGCGAGCCTGACTCCTTTCAAAAAGACTGGCCCAGGTTAGCAGAACGAAAGTGCGTAGAAAAGTGTGAGGGAGGCCTTTAACCGCGTAAAAATTAGTAGAACTTGGTGCTGGAACTTGTCTTCATTATCGGGAAGACCGAAAGGTGTTTCTTCATGCATATCCGTAGTGCCAAACACAGCATCACCTATTCCCAACTTTGTTAAGGTCCACCACCAGTATTTTACAAGGAGCTACTGCCTGTCCGCCTTCCACAACCCAGTTACTCAGGAGCACGATACCTCTTGGTAAGACTTGTGCCAAACCCTTCATTCCAAAATTTTGTTGCCCCGAAATAACAAAATACAACAATCATGATTCATTACAGATCCATTTCCACGTGCCAAATTCCGAGACGATATACAAATATATCAGCAAGGAAGACTTGCCACAAGACTACGGCGGCAGCAGACCTTCTATGGACGAAATGAACGAGAAGGCCTTACAAATTGTCATGGAACAACGGTAACTATAATACCTATATAGTATCACAACTTTTGCATTGAATACTAAGAGCAGCCGATCTATTCTGGAAATATCTCACGGTGATAACTCAGGTGAAGGGAGCTGTAGAAAAATGTGTCTGCTCAACAACGTAAATAACGCAATGAATGTTGTTGAACTGTCAAAATGAAATCAATTGCTACTGATAGTGTGTGACGCAATTACCCCGCGGGTTTGTCCATTCACGCATAGTTGGAAAATTCACGTTTTTTAATGCCATTTTCGTTTATTTCAGAGAAACATTTTTAAACGAAAACTTTTGGAAGACGTCGAAGAAGGGGAAGAAACCAAAAGAAGCCACTTTCAGATCTTTAGACATAGACTAATACTAGATAGTTTAAATACGAGTAGACATGACAATATTCTGCCTAACTATACGAATATTATACTTACAAGTTATAATAAACGTGCGTGATCTTATATTTTAAGGATTAAGCGTTAGTTACTTAAGTGAGTAAATAATCACTTATTTTTGTTTAGGTTACTTCGGATTTGTAGGTACAATCAGATAAAGCAATTAGCTGACCCACCTCTGCATAAATGGTTGACTTTTTAGAATACGAATCCATAGAATTTTATAGTTTATTTATTTGAGCAAATAAAATAAGTATAAAGGAATTATAAAATATATATATTTTTTTAAGAATTTTATAATTCTTTGTAGATTTTATTTATTTGAGCAAAGTAAATAAAATATAAAAGAATTATAAAATCTATCGATTCGTATTCTAAAAAGTCTTAACCATTTATGCAAAGGTGGTTCAGCTAATAGCTGTAACTGACTAGGACTGTACTATCGGTAGTTACAATCTGTCCTTGCTTAGTTTGCCACTGACGCATGACGTGACGACAGTCAAGGGGTAGCGAGAAAAAACTCAAATATCGAGAAAAATTAAAAAATACTAAGGTGCCGAATGTGTACCTAATATCACACGCGCTTGCGATGACGTTGTTTACGGTACTGGCTGGGCGACTCAGCGATGCGGCAAGCGGTTGGGGGGGGGGGGGGAAAGCATTTTACGGAGCTGCAAACTTAGCGCGAACGGGTTGTATAGTCAGCATCACAAGTGATTGGGTTTTGAAATAGTAAAAACAAAAACATCATATACGAGGAGTTGCATTATTGTAATTACATACATAACTAATACTGTAAAAATACTACTAACACTCCGATTTTTATTGGTTAGACTAAAATTACTTTTTTTTTTCAACATGACATTATTTAGTATGACGGAGAAGGTATAGTGTGTCTCGTTATTATCAGCCATATTTAAACTACTGTGGGCGTACTGTGGGGAGTGTTGGTTATTGCGCAATAGAAAAACCGTTTGCAGTTCAAATCAGATTATAATTTCACGAACTGATTAATCATACTAGCGAATCACACACTGTAGTTAAACGACACAACCAGATACGGAACGCGGGACAGTTTCTGAGCACATGTTGTCCGTACGATGTCCAATGTCCAAGAGAGCTCCACATCGTTCTGTCGCGCTGTCGTCGAGTCCCACGAACTCAGGCTAGACTCTGTCAAGCGCCACCAGATGGCGCTAGCGTTCCGAATAGTCAAACAACCGGACCGACCTGACCGGATGCGACAAGTATATATTAGCTGTCATTTTGGTCTGACGAATTAAAAATCAGACTTATTTTCATTGTGATAATTAATTCTCGTTGCGCGGTAAACTCTGCTTGCGCGATGCAGGATTTTGTGTGACGTCAGTGTGAGGCGTAGTTCGCAAGTAGATGCACAATACAATTAATAAAAAAAAAGTATTTTTTAATTATTTAAAAGTACCCGATCACTTACTCATGATGCTGATTTATATTAAAAAAAATAAAATATAAAATGCACAATTTTTCTATGTGAGCATACAAATAGCTGGCTGTGTTATTATGTTTGTGCCTTATTCCTTATATATTTATTTGGTATATAATTAAATTAGTTAATACTGCGTGCCTCGCAATTTGCCAGAATCTTGCGAATTTAAGATATTATAAATAAAAGTTTAAGGTGTGGTTTTACTCTAGATATCTATGAGACACAGATATAGATAGACCTAGATAACGCAAGTATCACGATCTGTATGAAAACCAAGCGTGCCGTTTTTTGACTACCTACTATGACGTCACAACTTGACTAGCACTATTTAGTGATGGGAAAATCAAATCGATTCAAAGACGCTGCCGCGTGCGGAACCCGTTTCGCCCCACCCCCGGGGCCTAGCGCCAGCGCTCACGCTCACCCAGCCAGCAGCCGGTCGATTCTGTAAAAATCTCCCCGTGAAAATTTAGGTGAAGTGAGTTTGTTTTTGCTAGGAATTGACACTATTGACAACTCACTCCACGCTCACTTCACCTAAGTTTTCACGGTGAGATTTTTACAGAATAGCACCGCAGTAATGCTATTCTGTAAAAATCTGACCGTGAAAACTTAGGTGAAGCGAGCTTAAAGTGAGCTGTCAATAGTGTCAATCCCTAGCATCAGGTGCATGGAATGACAGGTCACTTTAAGCTCACTTCACCTAAGTTATCACGGTGTCTTTTTACAGAATAGCACCGCTCTACTCAGGGACTGAGCGCGAAAGTGGCGGCTTATGATTTTTGTACGTAAGCTGGGCACGCGAAGTAATTGCTCTTGCGATATCTAGGTGTGTCTATATCTGTGCTATGGGAAGTTTAATAATTAAGGAACATGGGTTCAGTCACGTGAAAAAGATGCAAGAAAGGTAGTATAAGGAGCGCGGCCCTTCCTCTTTAGTTTTTATTTTACAACTTTAACATGCTGTAACTTTAGATTCCGTTTTGGGTGCGGTGGGTGATTCTGACATTCATGATTATTGAATATTAAACAACTACTAGAAGTAAAATTTATTATGTATAAAATTGGTCGACTCTTTTAGTACTTAACAAACTGAGTCCCGTTGGCACGCTTTGGGAACGGAACCCTAAAAAAAAATTGCATGGTCATAATTTGTGGATTTTTCTTACGTGACTGTACCAGGTACCTACCTACATAATTCTTTTTCTGTGAATTTCTCTGTAACAAAAATACAACTGATATTTTATTAATCTTTTTGGGTATTATAATGTATTAGGATACCACTAAGCAGGTATTTTATAGGTACCAGACGCCAGCACATCAAGCTACCCGAAACTGTCAAATTTTCCCAATAAACTTTGAACCTTAAGCTTTAGCGATAAAGTTGAAAATCTATTAAAGACATTTAACAGATTGTACTTGTAGTAGCTTGATATGGTGGCGTCTGTAGGTACATAAATGTGAGTTATTAATGATATTATAAACAAAATTATATACTCATTGAAAATTAAAAATTATTCAAGAGAAATATTGTACCTGCTTATTATATTTTAAAAGTAAAACATTCCATTAGTTATGGGCGGAGTACTCTGTACAAAAATTGTGTTAAGTATATTTAAAAATACCAATAGTATTGAAATAAAAAAATAAAATATTTAAAAAGATTACTAACCGTGTTTTAATTATTAAAAATATGATATCCTAAAGGACTCATATACATGAGCGACACGTTGCCAAAGGTATAGGGGCAAGGACAGTTGTCAATATTCGGGTTAGGGGTCGTTCGGCCCACTAAGGAACTGGGACCGCGGACCAGTTGCCCCTTTTAAAAATTGATAATGGTTAACTGGGCCCACATCTGTTTTGCTTTCAATCAAGAGAAGGGTGCGAATCTCGGTTCATAGAAAGCACTGTTGACAGAGATCTCTGTTCATAGATAGCACTTCTTGCCGAAAACTTTGTTCATGGAAACCACTCTTTCACCTTGATTCACAGAAAGCGCCTTTGGTTCACGGAAACCAATTACCTAGATATTTCTGTGTAAAGGGTTTAAAGTAACCTAACCTCGGGATGCCCTTCGCTCGCTCTGGCATCTTACGTTGCGCTTTTTTAGCTAAGGTATCTGGAAACAGTGGTTTCTATGAACAAACTTTGCGAACCGAGATATACGATTCGCACCCTTCGCTTAATTGAAAGCAAAACAGATGTGGACCCAGTTAACCATTATCAATTTTTAAAAGGGGTAACTGGTCCGCGGTCCCAGTTCCATAGTGGGCCGAACGACCCCTAACCCCGATATTCATTGGCAGCAGACGTAGACGCGTCGACGGCAGCCAGCGACAGAGGCAACTGCAGCCGCTGCCGTCGACATAGTATTTTTTTTTATTTTAGGATGAGTTTACCACAACTCGTGACGACACAGAAGGTGATTACCGTGCGGTTTTGTCGAGGTTAGAGGTACTTATGTTTATTATACCCAGCGATTTAGGGTATGTATGAAGGTATTCTATAGGATAATAAATGATCAAAATGCCTCATAAAATTACGCTTATTGAGACACCATCAGGGATTTTAATTTTGATACCTACCTTACACAAAAAATTTGTCGTTTGTCGCCAAATATCAGAATTGGTCGGTCACTGGTTCAAAAGATATAAACCCTTATATCTTTTGAACCACTGACCGACAAATTCTGATAATAGGTGGCCGATCTGGGAGTCTCCCCAGCAGCGCCACATTTATATCTCAAAAACTAGGGCACCTAGCGAAGATCTGTTTTCTCCCATATTTTGTCGCCAATTAGTCGGAATCAGTCGCCAAGTCACGCATATAGCTGATAGTGTGTTACGCAATTACCCCGCCGATCGTTCGACTCGTGCGGCTGTTATTACTTTTTTACCTACCGAGAATAATTGTTAACAGAATTGTATTGATAGCTAACCTTCCCAAACCAATGTTCAAATGGGTTATGTAACTATTAAATAATCCAAATTAAGTATTACCAACAATTTTATTGTTATTGAACTTTGTTCCGCTGATCAATAACGGCAAAACATTTTCGCCAATTAGCTCATTTCCAAGCAGGACACAGTTCCTGAACAGTAATTATAATCCATACCTACAGTAACACGATGAATAATTTATTGACAACTAGCTGCTGCCCGCGACGTCGTCTGCGTGAAGGCTCTACAGCACCAAAAATACCTAAGATGCCAGTGTCGCTATAGCATTATAAAGTAAACAACTTTTAAAATAGCATTAAAATATAAGTTTTTTTTTTGCAAGCGAAGCAAGTGAAGAGAGTTATATGGGAATCCTGCTGAGTTCAGTCATAAGAGGTGACTGAAGGAAATAGAGAAAATAATGCAGGAATACATTCCAGGACACAAAAGAGCAAAAATACGTTCAAAGGTATCATATATACCTTACAACACTTCCCTATAAACTACGTTGGTAGTTATGCTGCCAGGAGCCAAAATGTGTGATGACGCGGGAGCAAGCGATGACGTACAGTTGCCCGTGTGAGAAGCAACTCGTCCTGACGTCGACACCCACTGCCCTCAGTGTCTGCCCCTGCGACTTATTGATGGCCATCGCGAAGCAAATACTCACGGGGAGCTGTACGCGCTTGAACTGGAACGGGAAGTTATGAGGTATGAGGGGAATGCGTGGTATAAATACTGCCTCGCCGACGCCATAACCCGTAAGAATTTCCGCCTCAATGGTGTGTCTGTGGAGCGAGATGACTTTAAGGCGGGTCCCGTTACACAACTTCGGAGGAGATAGGTTCCGAAGAAGCATAACCGGGACACCGCTTCAGCTTGATGGTATGCGCTGGAAGTCCACTTGCTGACAGGGAGTTCAGAAATTCCACGGGATAATGTGTGGCGTCATCTTGCTTGACAACAGTGTTTATCGAGGTGTAGACCACTTCATTCCCCTCAATTTCCGAGAGAATGCATTCGTTAATTGCTGCAGCCTGATCATTTTTGGGCGTCAAAATGGCCCGCTCATACACCCAAGAATTCTGCTGGTGCGGTATACGACTGAATGTCCCCGTACACACAGCGAATGAGTTCTTCTAAGCTGGAAACCACTCTACCGAGAGACTCTGGAAGCACCACCTATCTACCTCTCTCTTCTGGTAGAGTGCCTTCGCCAAGACTTAGAAGGACATCGGAGAATTCTTGAGCGCGTGCATTGCCGCCGAGCCGAGCTCTCATATTAATGGTCAAGCGCAGCGTACGAACTCGTGACCACAACGAAGATCGTTTCAACGAAGCATTCACCTCGTCAGCCCTCGATCCTCGGCCATCGTACACTCATCCCATACGATCAGAGAGCAATCCTTGAGCACGTGTCCCTTATCGCTGTTACGTGACACACCACAAACAGGCGTTTCGGCGCTCTCTAAATCGATGGGAATTTTAAACATGGCATGTGCTGTCTTGCAGTCCCGGAAGCAGTGTGGCAGCGATTCCCGACGACGCTACAGCAATAGCAATTTTGCCTTGCCTCCTGACCTCTGCAAGTATGCCAGTGGTAACAAATGTTTTTCCTGTACCACCAGGAGCATCCAAGAAAAACATTTTACCCTGGTTTTGCCAAACGCTTTCAAGGACGGTGTCATAAATTTGTTTTTGCTCTGAAGAGAACAAAGCGACATGGTCATTTCGTATGGTGGTCATTTCGCCGTCTCCTACTTCGTCTCCAGTAGCACGCCTCAAAGGTCGTAGAAAATCTTCAGACAGATGATGGCGATACTTCTCCCACAAAGCTACCGGGTTCGCGACTCCACAAAACACGAAGATGACGGCAAACAGATGACGCATGCGGCTGGGACTGTCACTGACACTCGCCTCCGCGAGGGTGTCAGCCCAATTTTGGTCACCGTCGAGAAGGTGACGTGCTACGCAGGCTGCGCGGTAAGTGGGAAACTCCACGCCATCGAATGTCCTCAGAAAGGCGAAAGACTTTGCCTCGGACAGTGTGAAGTAACAACCGCAGAAAATCGCATTCGCCATTATTCGGATGCACGGTATAATTTAAGTTTATAATTAGGTATACGACATGAAAAATCACACAGATAAATACCGAACAAAAGTATTAACAGTCAATGTTTATTTTGTACTAACAACATGAAATTGATGAAGAAATGATCATCATCAATGAACATAACTTTTTTGTAATACTTAACACCGCATTTTTTTTAAATTGTCTTCCTCAACTCTGCTCAAGATTTTGAGGGTTTTGTTGGAACTTGAATTTGTCAAAACGAACTATACGATACAACTTTTATGAAGAAAATGCACATTACCATCTATGAATTTTAAGAATAACTAACTACTAACCTCACCAACATGATCAAATTTAAATTATTAATTTCCAAAAAGTGTTGACATGTAACTTGATTTGATTTTTATGAAATCTCATAGATGGCGCTGCTTCAAAATTGTCTTATACTACTAACATTCATTAAACTATGTTTCTCTGCCCAAGTTACTTAAGTGTCGTAAAAGTTTTTATAGTGTAAAGCTAGATAATAGCATGACTTACTCAAAAACAACATTTAAATATGCGTCGTTAGATTACACGCTGTCACAGAATGCGTAAGAAAAATAAAGATTCACAGCTCCTCCTCGTAGGTGATAGCGTGATAATATGTAGCCTATATATTGACCCGACCTCTTAGTAATATTCATGCAAAATTTGAAGTAAATCCATGCAGTACTTTTTGAGTTTAGCCCGGACATATATACAGACAAACAGACAAAAATTCTAAAAACTATATTTTTGGCTTCGATATCGATTGTAGATCACGCCCCAAGTATTTTTTTTATATATTCTATGTACAGTTTTGCCTTTCCTACGATTTTATTATATACGATTTTATTATATATGTTTATATTATTTATTTAAACATTATCATTATTTATTTTTTTAAATAACACAGACATAAGGACCAGAATTATTTCGTCATAAAGGCAAGCCTTTACGACGTGATTAAACACATAATAATGTTTTAAAGATCACAATATGATTTCGTTAGTACTATATCGCGCCAATAGATGTCGTTACATGTTTCCACTTATTGCAATAAAAATTGTTATAGAATGCTTTAAATTGATTATATCTTTTGATAGACTGAAGCGATTGCGATGAAACAAAGACTAATCACTGCTCCGAGTTCTACACTATATTTGAGTATAAATATGAACCATATTGGTTTGGTACTTTTTACGTTGAGCCTGTTCAAAATCTGTCACATCCAAACAGACAAACAGACAAAAATTCCAAAAATTGAAGAAATGGCATCTGTTGGTTATCCTATAACAGCCCAACTATTTTTTTTATTTTTATTTTCAATGTACAGAAACGCCTCGTCTACAGATTTATTATATGTATAGATAGATGTATGTATGACGTTATAGGTTCCCACCTATTTCAATGAAGTGTTTTATAATTTGTTTTGAACCGATGAACGTTGGTGTATGTCATGTGTGTGTAAGAGCAGTGGTGGCCAAGTGGTGACGGCCGCGACTTACGAGTTGTAGGTCGTAGGTTCGAAGACATGTGACATCTACCAACCCGCACTGGGCCCGCGTGGTGGATTACGGCCCACTCCCTCTCACAGAGAGGAGGCCCGTGTCCCAGCAGTGGGAACATTATAGGCTGATTATGTATACCTATGTGTAGGTATAGTTATCCAGGTAAAATGTTCTTCAGAGGAGATCGAATCAGAAATATTTTATTTCACATAAACCTTCATGGGCACTGAGGAAACGTCAGAAGCTAGGTGCACGGTTCCAACTGGTCGTTTCCTATGGAGAAGAGCCGGCAAGAAACTTCACGGATACTCTTTTAAAAATAATTGGCCTGTCAACAAGTACCCTTAGTAGAATAGAAAATGGTTTACAAATCTACTGGTACAAGGCCAGGCAAGGGTGTTCTCAGCCTCAAGCTAGGTGTCACGACGATTTACAAAGGGTGGTAGCAGCGGGATGAGAGTAGCCGAAGTAGGTAGGAGATGCTTAAGTCCAGCAGGCAGCAATGGTTTAGCTGACGACGAGGATTATTCTACTCAATAATCTATGTGTACCTATTCCTATCCTAAAACTTCCCTATTTTATGTTGACAAACCATAGTTACAATAAACAAGCTAATACTAAATTGAATATAATTATTATTTACAAGTTTTTTTTGTTGCTAACCACCTATTTGAAAAATAAAAAGCTGTAGAAATAAGTTTTTTTTGCGCATGACACATGAACGTTAAAATTAAATAAACGTAAGAAAATTTGAATTTCGCGGGCTACCTTACCTTCCCGCTTAAGTATGAAACTCTATATTATTGACGATACATTGCAAAAGTTAATTGCTATTATTAATTCGGTTTATAGCAGCTAATTATACCTACAGGTGAAAAACTTCTTTATTTCTTGTACGTAATCTGTTAAAAACTTGGATATAACAATGTTGCAATATGGCAATAAATACCTACCTATATATAAATATAGGTAGGTATTTATTAACAACAATGTTTGTTTGTAGTGGTTTTAATAACAATGTTGAGGAACAGGTTGCCCCATAGGTAAATTCATACAACTAATGTCTGTGATTAATTGGAAAAAAAAAATGCATTCTGCACTACCACGGGGAGATAGTGCAGTTATGTGAGACTCTAACCCACTAAAATTCCACGGTGTCCTCCTCTGCCGCTTACGGCAGGAACACGGCGGGCACGCGTTAGCACTAACCCGTGAACCTGCCGCGGCTGTCCGTCACCGGACCCTCCTCTGGGGAGTACCTACTCCCCATCACCGGCGCACCAGAACACATAGCACGCCGTGACCACCCCAGGGACCAAACCAGCACATGGGCGCCAGACGACCCCGTGTCTGGGCACCCTTGGTCCCCCTGCGACGGGTCAGGTCATTGGTAATTTCGGCTGCAGGGGATAGGAGGAGCGGCCAACGTCATACCAACACTACTCCTCCCCTGCGGCCCCACCGCGTCCCGCCATCAGACGGTGGCGACTACTACTCAGTAACTGGGTTGTGGAGGTCAGACAGGCAGTCGCTCCATGTAAAATACAGGTACACGTTGCTGCATCCGGTTAAACTGGAAGCCGACTCCAACATAGTTGGAAAAAGACAGACAGATGATGATTGGCAGATCTCTTTCCTTGTCATGAGGTAAGCTTCTATCTCCTTCTTAGCGTGTCGATGGCAATCTAAATGAACTCGGCCCGAATTCGGCTACGTGTTTGGCGCCATCACTAAGCGTCCGTCAATTAGACATTTCTGTGGAATCCAGATAACCGAAAATGCCATCAGTAAAATGACTTCAGGCAGTAACCCCCCATTGAGATACACACAATTTGAATATCTAGCATATCAAAAAAACAAAAAAATTGGTTTTATTATCGATTCGATTCGGTCAGTTAATTTGTAAAATTTATTTTATTTGAAGGCGCATTCTATTATTTTGTCATGCTCCGAAAAACAATTGCCTGAACCACCAAATATAGGAATATGAAGTAGTCTTCTCCCATCTTATCCTATAAAATTGGCGAAATCTGGGTAGAATAGAATAACGTTTATTGTCTCCAGTTTTACAGCTAGTAGTAGTACCTAAGTACAGACGCCAGCACATCATTTACCAGAAACTGTCTAATTTACCCAATCTACTTTGAGCCTTATACTTTTAACGATAAAGTTGAAAATCTATTAAAGAAATTTGACAGATTGTAGTAGCTTGATGTGCTGGCGTCTTTACATTTAGCAACATCGGATTTAAATACTTCTAGCTTTTGAACACGGCTTCACCCGCGTGGATGTCGAGTATCTTCCCAGGGGGACGTACTACAGGGATAAAAATATCCGATGTCCTTGTCCTAACCCAAATAATGGCCTTTCATGCAAATCCATTCAGCCGTTAAGGAGTGACAAGGTGTAACAAATAGATACCTAATAAAAAAATCTTCTCGTCTGACATACCTACCGCAGTCTCAGTTACTGAAACTATGGCACTGAAACGTCGTCGCTCACAATGGGCCTTATTAAAAGGCCTAAAGGGCAATGGAGAGAGGCTATGCTTAGAGTTTCCCTACGTGATCGAATCAGAAATAAAGAGGTCCGCAGGGGAACCAAGATAACCAACATAGCCCGAAGAATTGCCAAACTTAAGTGTTAGTGAGCAGGGCACATTGCTCGCAGCACAGATGGCCGATGGGGCCGAAAGGTTCTGGACGGACGAACGCATGCCGGAAGACGTAGGCATCGACGTAAGGAAGGCCTCCCTCAAAGTGGATCGATGACCTTGCGAAGGCCGCAGGAATCCGCTGGATTCGGGAAGCACCGAACCGGTCGAAGTGGCGGTGCTTGGGGGAGGCCTATGTAAAGCAGTAGATGTCTTTCGGCTGAAATTATGATAATGTGTGGTGCAGTAAGAAAGGATTCCACGTCTGAGATGGTCAGATGTGATGCTGAAGTTTATGAGTGTTACAAGAATGCTGGCTATTGCTTGCTGTATTCTACATAAATTGTTACAATACAGCATAGCAACAGATATAGTTGAAACCAGGATTCTTACATTCTTGTAACACAGCAACGTGAAACTAGTTTATTTTTAGCTTACAATAAGAATATTTTTTATGTAGTGTTAGGTAGGTATATAGGTATTTATTCGTTGAACCACAGGTTGAACTCTGAATAATAATGGTGAACTTGCCTCTGCTTATTTATCTATCATAGGTAGTTCTAGGCTTCTAAAATAAGCTCAAGTAGGTAGGTACATGCACAATGATATCGCAGCATGTGGAAGATTTTAAGATGACTACAACATTATATTTTTAATACGCTCTTTATTAAAAACGTGTTTAGGTAGGTACTTAATTGTAACTAACTAACGAACAAACAATGTAATAAAATCTTAGAAGTAAATTTTAACCTACTTCTAATTGTTGTATCGAGACGAAACTTTGTATGTCTATGTAGTTCGGATGACAAAACTATAATTTGGTATATTGGAGCTGATCTGATGATGGAGCCAGGAAGTGAATAGTGGAACTCTTTACTAGTAAGCTACTTGTAAACGAGTGTACTAATAGCCCCTAATCATCATAGCTAACTAACTACAAAACGCACAAAATTATTATATTATATATTTTTTGTATATTATATTAAATATTTTATTTAATTAAAATAATTGAGTTGACTTAAATCGAAATAAAAAACCGTGGAGCGCTTTTAAAATTTAAAAAACAAATTAAAATAATTAAAATAATAATTGTTTAATTAAAATAATTAAACAAAACCGTGGAGCGCGCTCCACGGTTTTGTTTAATTATTTTAAAAATTTTAGTGCGTTATAAAATCGTCTTTTTTAGTTTTTTTTTAAATTTACCTACATTATTTTTTAAGGACCGATGACAGATACAATGTTACAAAATAGTCCGTCTTGTCTGCCGACTTGTAACCTTGGGATGGCAATAGCGGTCTAATATCGTATTCGTAACCATCACCAACTCACATTCGTTTAGAGTCTAAAAAAACATTACCTCGTTTCTAGTTGTATTTTTCTTGCTTACATAATCAGCCTATAATGTTCCCACTGCTGCTACACAAGCCTCCTCTCTGTGAGAGGGAGTGGGCCATAATCCACCACGCGGGCCCAGTGCGGATTGGTAGATGTCACATGTCTTCGAATTTTTGGGATCTAGGACATGCCGGTTTCCTCACGATGTTTTCCTTCACCGTTTTCTCTTGGTTGCAGTAGGTTAATTGGAGAGTGGTAAGCACATACATGTCCAAGTATACATAGGTACTTCATTTACCTACTATGATAGCAGAGTATCGCAATTTACAATTGCGGTTGCAACAAACTATGGCCAAATTTTGGCCTACCTACTTCATTTCAATGGCCTTATGGATTGGTGTTGACTGTTGCGACCCTCTATAGTTACTTTACTCTTTGGTTGCGACAATGGATGGCATTACCACAGAATCCGCTATGCGTGTCGTTCGCAATTTGATTCGCATTCACAAAGTCGTCTAGTGTTCGCTCGGCCTTAGCAATTTTAAAAATTGAATCGCGCAGATAATTTTTTATTTATTTATTTAGTAACGGTTGAAACGCCATTCAGTGAAGTCGGATTTATCGTCGGACGTGCTTCAGCGGGAACTATTTACGATTTTCGTATTGTTGCAATTAATTCAAGGTAAACTGTTTGTTATTATTTACGTTGTCCAGTTATATGCTCTAATTGAAATCATTTTATGTATAAAAAACCTGAGTGAATATTTTTGTAGCAATATAAAATTCGACGTACTCAGGTACCTACTTAGTCTAATTTTTTCAAAAATGTTTCTTCAGCAGGTATATGTAAACGATCATGATACTATTTTTAATAATTACTTTTATTAAGGCTTTATTTGATTTTTTCATAACAGACCCCATTCATTATTTTCTATTTTATTTTAGTTTCCGATCGTAATTTAATGAGTCTTTATTACAATTTACTTTAATAACGAAATTAACGTCGGGAATTAAGGAAACTAATTATGATTTTATGGATTTGTTTTTTAATTTAATTATTTAGGCGCAAATAGCGACTTTAATATACAGGGTGGCATGACGTCGACGCGTAAACTGTGACCATGAATTCAGCACATGTAGACACCCTAGCGGAGAAATTTTTCGCCGGTTACAAAAAAACAGCTTTTTCTTAGATGTATGTATAATGTATGGGACTGCAACATTTCAACCCAGGGGGGTTCAGAATCATTGTACCTACTGAATCCATGGTAACAGGCTGTGTTTCGATTTCCCTGCCACCCTATAAGTATGGAGCATCGTCTCCACTTTTTATAATAAACTTCTCTGTGGTCGACGTAAACAATAATGATTTTGGATATTTTACGTCGGATGTTTTTTTACATAAGAGGAAGTCTGCAAGGTAACTGAAAGTTGTGCGGAAGTCGGCTGTCACAGTGTCATGGTATGGTCAAGGTCACCTTGGTTTGTAGACTATTTTCAAACTGTGTAGATCGTGTTTAAGAGTAGGGGAAGATCAAAGAAACGATGGTTGGACTGTGTGAATGATGATTTATGGTTAGAAAGGAGGTGACTACCGAAATGACGACTAATAGAGAAGTATGGAAAAAAAAATACATGTTGCGTGGACCCCAAATAAATTGGAATAAGAGCAGGAGAATGATGATGATAAAGAAAGAAAGAAAGTTATTTTTTTTTTATTTTGGACACGCACAGGAAATACAGATACTTAGTAAAAACATTTTTACAAAAAAAACACTTCAATTTCGAAAGGCGGTGGTGTTGGTTCCGCATTTTCGTTTTTTAACCGACTTCAAAAAGGAGGAGGTTCTCAATTCGTCGGAACCTTTTTTTTTTTTTTTTTTTTTTTTTTTTTTTTTTTTTTATGTATGTTCCCCGATTACTCGAAGATGGCTGGACCGATTTCAAAAAATATTTTTTTGTTTGAAAGGGTATACTTTCCAGGTGGTCCCATTGTCATCAAATCAGGATCTGATGATGGGATCCTGGAGAAATCGAAGGAACTCTTCAAATATTATAGGCACACCTATAGCGATTTGGGTATTTTTTATAGTAACTCTTGCATTTGCTTATGCTCATCACAATGCGAATGGTGAAATGGAGCTGATGGTGAAATACCAGGAGAACTCTCAACAATGAATTTCCCTGCATCGGGAAAAGCAATATTTTGGTAAAGGCGATGGGCAAGTTGACATTAGGCTATTGTAACTTAGATAAATTATAAACAGACCCACTAAAAAGCGGGAAATAAAAACTTTTTAACAAAAAAGAAAAAAAAAAAAAATAAAATACAGATCCAAAGACACCGACTTCCGAAATTAAAGTTATTTTTCACTGTGTAGTGTTTTTTTTGGAAGTCGGTTTTTCTTTTTTTGACCCCGACTTCCGGAATTAAAGTTATTTTTTTATTTATTCTCCTCGTTTTTTTAAATCGGTTCATAAAGGACTATTTAAAACTAACAAAGTTACATTAAAAATAACCAAAAAAAAAAAACGAAGTCCTCTGTGAGGCCAAAAAGGCTCCTATCTCAGCGTAAGGCTGCCTTTCCACCAGAGATAAGTGAGGATACGTAGCGAGGGATGTGTGTGAAACTAACCAATACCATCGCTAACTTAGTTCAAGCTACAAAAATGAAGCGATGTTATTGGTTGGTTTCACACACATCCCTCGCAACGCATCCTCGCTCATCTCTGGTGGAAAGGCAGCCTTAGGCGCTTTTCACACGTCCCGGCAACCGGGTCGCCGGTGCCGGGTACCCGGCGGCGAAGTGTATAGCCATGTACGTTAGCTTTCACACGTACCGGCGTAGTTTGCCTGGCAATGTTACCGGATAGTCGGCACCGGCTACCTGGTTGCCGGGACGTGTGAAAAGGCACTTATGCTATATTTAAAAAATAAATACCGCAGCGCTGATATTCTGATAGAGCCCGGTGCTGATGATGATGTATCAACTTAAAATTTCAAGTAACATTTGCAAATGCACCTACCTGCAAATTTTATACCTAATTAAAATCTTTACGACTGCCATTAAAACTGTAGCTGTAACCAGTCTATCATTCATGACTTCATGAGTCGTACGTACCTACTCATGACACATTGTCATGGGTGTCAAAGATGATTATCATTTTAATTTATCTAACAACGTAGGTTAACATTAACATGGGGTAAAAACAAAGAGAATAGATAAGTATCGTCGTTGGGTAAAAATGATTGGAATCGATTCAGTTATACTTATTCTAAACAAACTTCAGGTTTCGCATATAGGTACAGTCAACAGCAAAAGTAGATGATCAAAGTCAGAAATTCAATACTAATGAACAGAGTTCGCGTCAGAACTGTGTGGCGTCGAAGTGATTCAAAAGTATTCTACGTAGTAAGTATTCTAAGTAGTAGTACGTAGTAAG
Source organism: Oligia latruncula (assembly GCA_948474745.1). Classification (NCBI taxonomy): domain Eukaryota; kingdom Metazoa; phylum Arthropoda; class Insecta; order Lepidoptera; family Noctuidae; genus Oligia; species Oligia latruncula. The sequence goes on from OX419699.1 coordinate 7,146,762, forward strand.
TAGTAGTATTTTGATCATCTACTTTTGCTGTTGACTGTACTAAAAATAACGTTGTATATTTTTGTGCGCTTACATTGCAAACGCTGGCTAAACCTTACGAGAGAGATCAAATTAATGTACTACGGAATTGTATATCTTAAAAAGATCGATAAAAAAGTCCGCGATGGTAATGTTTATTTCGTAATCCACAGTAACCATTTTTATCTTATACATATTACAAAAAATTGTGGGTTATTTACAAAGCTATTTCAAACAGTACAGTATTATTCCGTATCCAATTAAATACATTAGATACATTGTGCATTTCATGTAGATCAAAATTGCCCTTTACAGCATATAATTAAAATGAATATCTTAGAAGATATCAGAGATTTAAAAACCGCAGACCGGCTGGCGGGGCGGTACGAAGTTCGCCGTAGACAGAGTAAACTATAGACTGCTGCATATCTTTTTTTTAGAAAAAGAGAAAAATATTAACGTGACTAGCAAAGAAAAGAGACAGAGTAAGAATATTTCTGTCCCTAACTGCGTATCGGCTAAGCACATCAATGTGCACAACAAGTTTGACGTTTATGAATGAAATATTAAAAATTATGAATGAATTAGTAAAAACTACATCGCGATTAAACGGAAAATAAGATCTTTTTTGTGCATAATTAAATAATAGTACATTTGCGCAACTATCAAAATCGTTAGGTGCTGTGTAATAAGCTGTAAAAATGATAGTATGATGAAGATTGCCGGAATTTTTTGTCCCTTTCGGTGACACGGATACCATGAGTCTATAGATTACTCTGTCTACGAAGTTCGCCGAGTCAGCTAGACTACTGTATATAACATAAAATTTAATTACCTATTATAAGTACCTATACCTTTAGGTAGTATAACTATATTTATAGTACCTATAATTATTTTGTACGTAACTTCTTGGATAGGTAAGTTAGTGCGAGTTTACCAAGCTCGAGTGTATAATTTTCAGTCGAAAGAGTTTTTGGGGTCCGATGGTTACAAAATGAGGATGGGACAAAACTACAAAAAAATGTAATACAAATTTTTATACTGGATTATGTTCCCGAATAGGGGAAACCATGGCACAATCTTGATAAATATCGAATTTGAACAATGTATTTTCAGATGACCCAAGTTAACGAAAAAGATGTGGCTGCCATCAAAGACTGGCTGGCTAAGGAACCGACTCTACCCAAAAATTTTGGTAAGTACCTACACAGTTACCTAACACCCAATTTTTAGCAATCACAACTGTAATTAGCATGATTTTGAAAGTCTGTCAGGTAAGGCTGATATCAAACGCTTCACTCAAGTGTTCACTCAAGTTCAACTCTAGTGAATGTTCATTTTTGTTTCATTATACGTTCACTCGACACCGACCAATGCATTACATAGGAATGAACGTTTATCTGCTCATTTTTTTTCATTTTCTTAGGATTCCGTACCAAAATGGTAAAACGGAACCTTTATGGTGAGACTCAGTCTCGGTCTGTCTGTCTGTCACAGCTAGATATCTTAAGAACTACTAATGCTATCAACTTGAAATTTGGAATAGTTTTAGATGACGTTTGCCCAAGTATTTTGCAAATAAGAAAGAAATAAAAATATATGTATATTTTTTGCAACAGGGACTGAAAGGGGGTCTGAAAAATTCGAAGTGGGGCTACTAGGGCATGTGAAAGAGCGCAGTTTGCACATTCTCAAACATTTTTTTTAGGCCGTGTAGTTTTTGAATTTTGATGAAAAATGTAAAAAAATACCCCCCCCCTTATCTCCGAAGTTTGCAAACAGACAAATCTGAAATGATTCTATGTGATAGAAGTTTATGTAAAGATTACAAGAAAAATAAAATTAAGCCTTTAATAGCACACTTTTTCAAAAATAATCAACAAAAGTTGCATTAGTTCCACTATCGGTCAAGGGATGGCGCTGACATAAAACTGCAATATTCTACACCGCAGTACAGTGTTAAAATTCTCTGATGAATATAAACCTCGCCGATGAAAAATTAAAAACATGATGGTACGGAACCCTCGGTGCGCGAGCCCGACTAGCTCTTGCCCGGTTTTTTTTGGTCTGAGATCTGTCAAGCTATTCCGCAAAAATCTCACCGTATTAACTTATGTGAAGTAAGCTGTCATTCCATCTGTTAATAGGGATTGACACTATTGACAGTAGTTCATTTCAGTTACCTAAGTTTTCACGGTGAGTTTTTTACGGAATAAACCGGCTGATCTGTAGGCGAGTGAAAGATTTTCACTTTTCATTAATTTTGTATTCAGACATTTCACTCCGAGTGAAAGATACCGAATGAAAGACAAAAAATAACAAAAAGCGAAACTATGCTTCGATTGTCCTATCAGAATCCCGGTGGAAACCATGTATCATGCTAAAGTAGGTAGATACAGTTAAGTAAGTAATACTTAGCATGTATTTGACCTCGATGACGATTTACCTAGTAGTTCGAGTATGTCAATATTTACAAAACTGCGTCTTTCATTCTCAACAATTTCGCTGTTTTTGTAATTTTGGGGTATTGGATCGTGTATTCGTTTTTAGGGTTCCGTACCAAAATGGTAAAACGGAACCCTATTATGGTGAGACTCAGTCTGTCTGTCTGTCTGTCTGTCACAGTTGGATACAGGATATCTCAAGAACTACTAATGCTATCAACTTGAAATTTGGAACAGTTTTAGATGACATTTGCCCAACTGTTTTGCAAATAAGACAAAAATATATATGTATATTTTTAGCAACAGGGACTGAAAAGGGGTCTGAAAAATTCGAAGTGAAACTCTAAATAGCACACTTTTTTAGAAATCATCAACAAAATTTACATTAGTTCCACTATCAGTCTAGAGATGGCCCTGACATAAAACTGCAATATTCTACACGCGCAGTACACAGTGTTAAAATTCTCTGACGAATATATGCCTCGTCGATGACAAATTAACTCGAAATCAAGTCAGAATCTGTGGTCTGAATAGTCCAATTACCTGTCGCTTGCTTTTCCTCATTTTCTTCCAATTGACCAATAGCCGTTAGATATTGAAATATGAATAAACAGTACTAGTACTAGTTGAATACTAAATACCAAGATATTTATTATTCTTATGCCGTAAGCTACAATGCTGATTCATACGTCAAACACGTAAACGGTTGTCAAGTTGCCAACTATAAATACTTGGTCATGGCAGCTATATTATCTAACGGCAAAATAGTAGACATTTATCTCAGCTATTAGATCCTCACTTTTAGCCTCTTTCTCTCTAGTGATAATCAACGAAAGCCTTTTTCACCCACTATTGAGGTCTTCCATTTGTGCCATGCTTCCCTAGTCTGTGCGAGTCTCACCCAGGGGCCCAAGTCTGCTATTTTTTTATAAATTCATCATTCCAACACGATCCCATTGTCATTTTGCTAAAAGTTCGTAATGGAACTGTAGCTTCCATTTACAGCATTATTCGTTTCACGCTTGGCTAGATAAGTAAGGCCCCTTATTTTCTGCATCAGTTAAGTATAATACATCCTAATCCTAACTAATATTATAAATACGAAAGAAAAGAATTGCCAAACTTAAATGGCATGGGGCGGGCATATTTTTTTTGTTGCTAAATGGGCCCGCTCTTGACCCCAATCACGCCTGATGGATAGCGATGGATGAGGTCTATGATGAAGAGAGTGCTTAGAAGATGCCTGTTCACTCTTGATTTGAAGGCAGACGGGTTAAATGTGGGAGGTAACACCGATAATAAAAGTGGAATAGAAGCGCTGAGTACGACTCGTCGGGATATCAACCAAGTGTGGATGGTACGCTGCAGTACGTCTGGTTGTCCTTTGGTAAAAGGGCGATGGTGGGATCAGGTCGTGGAGCTCCTGCGCATACTCTCCGAAGTACAGTCTAGAAGACCGACAGGCAAGCAAAATTACGCCAATGAGCCATACCACATCAATTAGGTAGGTAGGAAAAATCATTATTTATATCTATATGTAGGTACATTAAATTATGACAACTAAGTACTTGCCAACTTGATTGACCTGAGTACCTAACAGCACAATGTTTGTTCGTGCTGTTGCATTAATTAATGACAATCACAAAGTCAGTTTGAGGTCTCCTCTGTGACCAGAATTGTTAATGTGTTTTAACAGTTCAAACGTTCTACTGCGCTTATATACCTAGGTGTACATGTAGGTAGGGGTGTATATATGTATAGTGTGATAATTAGTTGGGAACTCAAATCAAACGTTCCGAGGATTGATTTATATAGGGTGAACTGTAATTCGATGTATTCCTTTCAGGACGTGATATGTAGACCTTTGCAACATTTCCTAAAAATCCGTGGATTTCGAGGAAATAGAAAATATTTTCTGAAAAACCCCATTAAATATCATTTTTCTCTAAAATCTCAAATTGAACGGCAAAATACGTTCACAAAGCTTTCGACGTAACCAAGTGTTCTGAAACAACAAACAGTTAAAAGTTTAAAACAAAAGTTAAATAACGATTTTCAAAATCATCTACGTACTTACATGAACTTGGACACCATTTATCTATACATATAATAAATTTGTAGAAAAGTGGTGTCTGTACAATGGAAATATATAAAAAAAAAGTAGCAGGGGTTGTTATTATATCGATGCCGAACCCGAAATCTATACATATAATAAATTTGTAGAAAAGTGGTGTCTGTACAATGGAAATATATAAAAAAAAAGTAGCAGGGGTTGTTATTATATCGATGCCGAACCCGAAATTGTAATTATTTTTTTTTTTGTCTGTTTGTCTGTTTGTCGGTTTGTCTGTTTGTCTGTTTGTCTGTTTGTTTGTGCACGCTAATATCAGAAACGGCTTATTCGATTTAGATGCGGTTTTCACTAATATATTGTAGAAGGCTTCACTTAACATTTAGTGTTTATTTCATGTCAATCGGTTCATAAATAAAAAAGTTATGTCAATTTAAAGAATCACGGCGAACATTTGTTAAGGTATTCTATCAGAGTACGTACACGCCTCGGGCCTGCGCGTCCGATCTTCGGAACTACTGGACGGATTTGAATGATTTTTTTTTTTTGTTGTATAGTTATTATGGCTGGACAACATTCAGGCTATAATGTTTAGTTCTTGGAAACTTGAACACCTGATGCAGAACCGAAACAGACCAGCTTAACTATAAGAGATACAAAAATGGTACCATAGCAAAAATTGTTCCACGTGATGAGGATTTTCTGCTGAGAGAATAAATTTGAAGATCTGGAACACCTGATGGGGAACTCCAAGAGCCCAGCTACACCATAACACATATAGGAATGACGTCTTAGTAAAAGTTATTCGGTCTGATGGGCATTTCCTGTTGACTTATAAAAATCGAAGATCAGAAACATCTGATGTGGAAATCTAAGCTATCACTAATTTCACCTCCACGCGGTGAAGGCGGTAACAGTTTAGGACTGATTTTCGATGACGATGGTATATTATTGAAAATTTGACTCTACTGGCCAAAACTCCCATTTTTTTTTTTTTTACGTGAAGAAATGCTCATGCATTCTGCACTACCACGGGGAGATAGTGCAGTTATGTGGGACTCTAACCCACTAAAACTCCACTGTGTCCTCCTCTGCCGCTTACGGCGGGAACATGGGCACGCGTTAGCACTCATCCGTGAACCCGCCGCGGCTGTCCGTCACCGGACCCTCCGCTGGGGAGTACTCCCCATCACCGGCGCACCAGAACACATAGCACGCCGTGATCACCCCAGGGACCAAACCAGCACATGGGCCAGACGATCTCGTGTCTGGGCACCCTTGGTAGGGGAGCAGTCACTTAGATTGTAATTGATCAGGTACCTTCATAATAAAACTATAACCATGCCTAGAAAGAGGTCAAATCTTTCCCAATGTTCCAAAGGAGCTAAAAGATTGAGGATCATAAGATCCCAAGAATCTACCGAAGAGCGTCAGGAGAGACTTGATGCTGTTTGAGAACATCAGGCTGCAACTCGCTCCGTGGAAACCTCTTCGGATCGCGAAGCACGCCTGCGTTCTCTGCGTATTTACGCATCTACATCCAGATCTCTAGAGACCAGTGAAGAATATGATGCGCGACTGACCGCTGATACGGTGAGATTATCATACATTGTTCCGAACACGCACACAACAAAATATTCATAATCAGAAAGTGAGAAAGAAAGAATTGCTGGAGTACGGCATGAAGAGACAGATTAAGAAGAGCGCAACGAACGTTTGAATTCTGATCGACTTCGACATTCTCTGAACAGAATGTCGATATCATCTGAAGAATCGGATGTGTCTCAAGATATAGCCGTAGGGCATGGCGACCTTCCTTGGGTTGATAAGGAACGGAGTGCATTTACGTATACTCCTATGATTGACTACGCCACATATTCCGCCATCGGAGGTATGGTTAAAATTTTTACTTTTTGTGAAGCTGTTAAATAGCAAAAAGAAACAAACGGTATGTCTTGCTCAGGTGGGAAAGTACATATTGAAATATTACAAAATCCTCCAGAAATATTAAGATCACTGCTAATCGGTGACCATTACAGTCAAAACATTTCTTGGACAACATACATTCGTACAATAATGCCTTTCAAATGACATCTTTTGTTGCGAAACAGATTTCAGAAGGCCCATTTATGCCAACATTCAAAGTGCAAGGCCAAGTTTACCACCCTATTGGTTCATTATTGCCTGAAAATGACGTCTCGAATCGTCTCGCGCATCCCGTTGTTATCCAGTCCCCGGGTTCTTAGAATTCGACATCAGACGTTTCAGATCTTCGATTTTGACTACCCCGTTGTCGCTGGCATAACCAACAGGATCCGCGTACGAAGTCGCGGGCAGAAGCTAGTTGTAATTAATATTTTTTTTGTCTGTTTGTCGGTTTGTCTGTTTGTCTGTTTGTCTGTTTGTTTGTGCACGCTAATATCAGAAACGGCTTATTCGATTTTACTTTACTTTTCACTAATATATTGTAGTAGGCTTCACTTAACATTTAGTGTTTATTTCATGTCAATCGGTTCATAAATAAAAAAGTTATGTCAATTTAAAGAATCACGGCGAACATTTGTATCAGAGTACGTACACGCCTCGGGCCTGCGCGTCCGATCTTCGGAACTACTGGACGGATTTGAATGATTTTTTTTTTTTGTTGTATAGTTATTATGGCTGGACAACATTCAGGCTATAATGTTTCTTGGAAACTTGAACACCTGATGCAGAACCGAAACAGACCAGCTTAACTATAAGAGATACAAAAATGGTACCATAGCAAAAATTGTTCCACGTGATGAGGATTTTCTGCTGAGAGAATAAATTTGAAGATCTGGAACACCTGATGGGGAACTCCAAGAGCCCAGCTACACCATAACACATATAGGAATGACGTCTTAGTAAAAGTTATTCGGTCTGATGGGCATTTCCTGTTGACTTATAAAAATCGAAGATCAGAAACATGTGATGTGGAAATCTAAGCTATCACTAATTTCACCTCCACGCGGTGAAGGCGGTAACAGTTTAGGACTGATTTTCGATGACGATGGTATATCATTGAAAATTCTTACTAAAAAAAAAACTCCCATTTATTTTTTTTTAACGTGAAGAAATGCTCATGCATTCTGCACTACCACGGGGAAATAGTGCAGTTATGTGGGACTCTAACCCACTAAAACTCCACTGTGTCCTCCTCTGCCGCTTACGGCGGGAACATGGGCACGCGTTAGCACTCATCCGTGAACCCGCCGCGGCTGTCCGTCACCGGACCCTCCGCTGGGGAGTACTCCCCATCACCGGCGCACCAGAACACATAGCACGCCGTGACCACCCCAGGGACCAAACCAGCACATGGGCCAGACGATCCCGTGTCTGGGCACCCTTGGTACCCCGGGGAGCAGTCACTTAGATTTTAATTGATCAGGTATCTTCATAATAAAACTATAACCATGCCTAGAAAGAGGTCAAATCTTTCCCAATGTTCCAAAGGAGCTAAAAGATTGAGGATCATAAGATCCCAAGAATCTGCCGAAGAGCGTCAGGAGAGACTTGATGCTGTTTGAGAACATCAGGCTGCAACTCGCTCCGTGGAAACCTCTTCGGATCGCGAAGCACGCCTGCGTTCTCAGCGTATTTACGCATCTACATCCAGATCTCTAGAGACCAGTGAAGAATATGATGCGCGACTGACCGCTGATACGGTGAGATTATCATACATTGTTCCGAACACGCACACAACAAAATATTCATAATCAGAAAGTGAGAAAGAAAGAATTGCTGGAGTACGGCATGAAGAGACAGATTAAGAAGAGCGCAACGAACGTTTGAATTCTGATCGACTTCGACATTCTCTGAACAGAATGTCGATATCATCTGAAGAATCGGATGTGTCTCAAGATATAGCCGTAGGGCATGGCGACCTTCCTTGGGTTGATAAGGAACGGAGTGCATTTACGTATACTCCTATGATTGACTACGCCACATATTCCGCCATCGGAGGTATGGTTAAAAATTTTACTTTTTGTGAAGCTGTTAAATAGCAAAAAGAAACAAACGGTATGTGTTGCTTAGGTGGGAAAGTACATATTGAAATATTACAAAATCCTCCAGAAATATTAAGATCACTGCTAATCGGTGACCATCACAGTCAAAACATTTCTTGGACAACATACGTTCGTACAATAATGCCTTTCAAATGACATCTTTTGTTGCGAAACAGATTTCAGAAGGCCCATTTATGCCAACATTCAAAGTGCAAGGCCAAGTTTACCACCCTATTGGTTCATTATTGCCTGAAAATGACGTCTCGAATCAGTCCCCGGGTTCTTAGAATTCGACATCAGACGTTTCAGATCTTCGATTTTGACTACCCCGTTGTCGCTGGCATAACCAACAGGATCCGCGTACGAAGTCGCGGGCAGAAGCTAGTCTCAAATAAGCGTACAAATGACAGTGATATATCTTCAATTAATCAGCTATCGAACGAGGAACAAATGTTGAAAAAATGTTTAGAGATGAAATATGAAACAGTCGATAATGTTGCAATTTAAAGATATGCAGATTATTGATATATAGACTGGTTTATTTTATTTTTACCGGTTCCAAATTTTTACAGGAAGTTCTACCCATTCAAAAAAAATCAGCTGTTTCATACAAAAGTTACCTACTTGACCAAAATTTATGAAACAGCAGTTTTTTTTCGTGATTTCAGATTTGGTCCCTTAGTGAAAGTTGTTCATATTCATGGGTGTCAAACACCCTGTAAAAATTTAGAACCGGTAAAAAAAAAAACGTCTTGTATAGAGGGGTGTTTTTTTTTTGTGGGTGGGAAATCATCAAATAACCCCTCCCGCTCTGGGTGGAGCGGAAGGGAGTGTCAGACTCTTACTGACTAAAACCCACCCGTGTTCCTTCCTTAGTCTTTATGTTCCGGGCCAGCGGTAACCCTTGCGGACAATCCGGGCCACTGACCCGGTGTATAGAGGGGCTTGTGGCTAAGAAATAACTGCCACACGGTTCGATCGATCAGGTTTAGCTACGCTTGCCGCGTAGATGGGTGTCCATCGGTGGAGCAGTGGTCGGCCCAGTGAGTGGAAACGACGACTTACGAGTTGTAGGTAGTACGTTCTAAATTATTGCATCACCACTGCTGTCAAAATGGTGAAGAAAAACATCGTGAGGAAACTGATGATCTAAAACCAAAAATTCGAAGACATGTGACATCTATCAACCCGCACTGGGCCCGCGTGGTGGATTACGGCGCACTCCCTCTCACAGAGAGGAGGCCCGTGTCCCAGCAGTGGGAACATTAGGCTGATTATACTATTATTACTTACAATTTCAAAAGTTATAGCGACGACTGTGATGAAGTGAAGAATGATTATGGGATCATGACTTTATAATTAAAATTGGGTAACATCACGCCTGTATATATCCCCAAAGGTTATATAGAGGTGTACACCCACATAGATATGTCCACAGTTATGTTTTTTTAAGCCCCATGTAATAGGGGGCGAGCCTATCTACCAAATCGAGACTCCGGGATGCTAACGCATCCGATATTATAGACCGATAATAACGCGGCTTTGGGAGAGAGCCTTTATATTTCTGTCCAAAATAACGTGACGTGCACGTACTTCCATACAATAAATGCATATTTTATTTATGTAACTAAGTAATTATATTAAATAATTGAATGAATTTCTTTGCTTTAGGTAGAACGTTACATTCTATTTTAATAATAATCTAAATATATTCACGCACAATGGTCCACTCGAAGGACTAAGTGCGGAAACCAAACCCGTAACAGAGAATCATCTAAATAATCTATTTGATGATGATAATTTAATTATCAATGATGATATTACAATGACAACAACAATCTATACATATAATAAATTTGTAGAAAAGTGGTGTCTGTACAATGGAAATATATAAAAAAAAAGTAGCAGGGGTTGTTATTATATCGATGCCGAACCCGAAATTGTAATTAATTTTTTTTTTGTCTGTTTGTCTGTTTGTCGGTTTGTCTGTTTGTCTGTTTGTCTGTTTGTCTGTTTGTTTGTGCACGCTAATATCAGAAACGGCTTATTCGATTTAGATGCGGTTTTCACTAATATATTGTAGTAGGCTTCACTTAACATTTAGTGTTTATTTCATGTCAATCGGTTCATAAATAAAAAAGTTATGTCAATTTAAAGAATCACGGCGAACATTTGTTAAGGTATTCTATCAGAGTACGTACACGCCTCAGGCCAGCGCGTCCGATCTTCGGAACTACTGGACGGATTTGAATGTTTTTTTTTTTATTGTATAGTTATTATATGGCTGGACAACATTCAGGCTATAATTTATCTTGGAAACTTGAACACCTGATGCAGAACCGAAACAGACCAGCTTAACTATAAGAGATACAAAAATGGTACCATAGCGAAAATTGTTCCACGTGATGAGGATTTTCTGCTGAGAGAATAAATTTGAAGATCTGGAAAACCTGATGGGGAACTCCAAGAGCCCAGCTACACCATAACACATATAGGAATGACGTCTTAGTAAAAGTTATTCGGTCTGATGGGCATTTCCTGTTGACTTATAAAAATCGAAGATCAGAAACATCTGATGTGGAAATCAAAGCTATCACTAATTTCACCTCCACGCGGTGAAGGCGGTAACAGTTTAGGACTGATTTTCGATGACGATGGTATATCATTGAAAATTTGACTCTACTGGCCAAAACTCCCATTTATTTTTTTTTACGTGAAGAAATACTCATGCATTCTGCACTACCACGGGGAGATAGTGCAGTTATGTAGGACTCTAACCCACTAAAACTCCACTGTGCCCTCCTCTGCCGCTTACGGCGGGAACATGGGCACGCGTTAGCACTCATCCGTGAACCCGCCGCGGCTGTCCGTCACCGGACCCTCCGCTGGGGAGTACTCCCCATCACCGGCGCACCAGAACACATAGCACGCCGTGACCACCCCAGGGACCAAACCAGCACATGGGCGCCAGACGATCCCGTGACTGGGCACCCTTGGTAGGGGAGCAGTCACTTAGATTTTATTTGATCAGGTATCTTCATAATAAAACTATAACCATGCCTAGAAAGAGGTCAAATCTTTCCCAATGTTCCAAAGGAGCTAAAAGATTGAGGATCATAAGATCCCAAGAATCTACCGAAGAGCGTCAGGAGAGACTTGATGCTGTTTGAGAACATCAGGCTGCAACTCGCTCCGTGGAAACCTCTTCGGATCGCGAAGCACGCCTGCGTTCTCAGCGTATTTACGCATCTACATCCAGGTCTCTAGAGACCAGTGCAGAATATGATGCGCGACTGACCGCTGATACGGTGAGATTATCATACATTGTTCCGAACACGCACACAACAAAATATTCATAATCAGAAAGTGAGAAAGAAAGAATTGCTGGAGTACGGCATGAAGAGACAGATTAAGAAGAGCGCAACGAACGTTTGAATTCTGATCGACTTCGACATTCTCTGAACAGAATGTCGATATCATCTGAAGAATCGGATGTGTCTCAAGATATAGCCGTAGGGCATGGCGACCTTCCTTGGGTTGATAAGGAACGGAGTGCATTTACGTATACTCCTATGATTGACTACGCCACATATTCCGCCATCGGAGGTATGGTTGAAAATTTTACTTTTTGTGAAGCTGTTAAATAGCAAAAAGAAACAGACGGTATGTGTTGCTCAGGTGGGAAAGTACATATTGAAATATTACAAAATCCTCCCGAAATATTAAGATCACTGCTAATCGGTGACCATCACAGTCAAAACATTTCTTGGACAATATACGTTCGTACAATAATGCCTTTCAAATGACATCTTTTGTTGCGAAACAGATTTCAGAAGGCCCATTTATGCCAACATTCAAAGTGCAAGGCCAAGTTTACCACCCTATTGGTTCATTATTGCCTGAAAATGACGTCTCGAATCGTCTCGCGCATCCCGTTGTTATCCAGTCCCCGGGTTCTTAGAATTCGACATCAGACGTTTCAGATCTTCGATTTTGACGACCCCGTTGTCACTGGCATAAGCAACAGGATCCGCGTACGAAGTCGCGGGCAGAAGCTAGTAATAAATAAAAATTAAAATATTAATAATTCAATAGAATCAATTGTCGACAGGGTCCATAATTATTGATTCTATTGATTTACACTTACCACCTGTTATGCAGTTAGCACCTATTATGTACATTATGGATGCAATAAAGATTGAATTAATAAAAACATGATATAAATTGTTTCAGAGGACAACCTACTAAAGAAATTCCTCTTCAGCTGCAACTGCAGTTTGGAGCGAACCAAGAGATGCATCGAAGACTTCTGTACTAGCCGGGCCAACATGAGCGAAATATTCACCAACAGAGACCCACAGTCAACTAGATTGAAAACAGCGTTTGATATCACGTAAGTGAACGATGATATTAACTCTGTTATAACCCAATGCAAACTTTGTGGCGGCTCCGAACATGAGGCGAGTCGATGTACAGCGGTGCTATTCTGTAAAAATCTCACCGTGAAAACTTAGGTGAAGTGACCGTGGAGTGAGCTGTCAATAGTGTCAATTCCTAGCAAAATCAAACTCACTTCACCTACGTTTTCACGGTGAGATTTTTACAGAATCGACCGGCTGTAACCAATTCATGTGTCAGCGGGGGTGAGGGGTGAGGTACTGCGCAGCCAATAGCACACTTCACAGCCGCCATAAAGTTTGACGCATACTATACCTACTTATTCCTACTGCAGCTCTTATTGTCCCATATTACTTTGTTGGAGTCGGCGCAGCAGGTTTTTTTCTTACATTATCCCCTGTCAAACGTAACGTCAAATTCACTCTTTTTTCTTTCATATTTTCCCTCACACAATCCATCCATCTTTTTATTGGTCTTCCTCTACCTCTTTTTCTATCATTTATTATTCATCACTCTTTTAAATGTGTTTCCACACTCTTCATCTCATGCCTAAACAAACGTTTTCCTTTCAACTTTTCCATCGCTGTTAATCTCCCTCAATTTACTAATTTCATGCTTTATCCATTCTCGTCACTTAAACCTAATCGATTCACTGGTTCCTTGTCTTGATGACTAGTAAAAATGCCAGACGTTTTAAAGTTATCAAAGTGATTTCTCCATTAGCTTAGGTACTGTGGGAGACTTGAAGAGTCTCTCTGGGATCGCCGTGCTCTAAGCTACTGGAATCCAACTCTGATCAATCATTATATGATTATTATTATTTGGTATCGAGTACCTACTTTTAAATAAAAAAATTGACTGGCTACTCTTTTTTTCTCCAATTCTTAACATGAAATACTGTTATATTCTTATAAGCGTATGCCATTATCTTATCAAACATTCGTGGAGGTCGGTTAGCAAAGCCATCCACACCAAACCTCTACAGTACCTAGTTACCCTTTCCATGAAATATCTTTTCAGAAATGTGGCAACATACAACGCCGGGGTCGATGAGCTCCTTATTCACCGCCTCAATGATGCAGAGAAGTTTGATTTCTACGACGTCCTCAAATCATTCATGTTGCAAGCTGACCATTGGCTGAGACTGGAAAAGGATGTACTTCCTGAGAACCATATCGTCATTATGGATATAGGAGTTTACACGCTCATGATGGTCGCAAAAGCTAATATATTTTTCTTCCAGAAGTTTGTTATCTTCTTATTGGTGAGTTCATTGAAGTATTTTTAACACGCTCATGTGTATAAGCACTAAATCAAAATTATTAATAAGTGTAATTTTTGGTTTAGTGCTTATACACACGAGCAACACGCATCACGGCTGAGGCAACTGCAGCTGTCGACAACATGCCGCTCGTGTATTTGAGCACTTACTCAAATACACGAGCAGGACGTTGTCGACGGCGACGGTTGTTGGAATAATCACCGACGGCCGCCATGGCCCACGCACAATAGTCCATTGAAGGACTAAGTGCGGAAACTAAACCCATAACATAGAACATAGATAATTTGTTGACTTTGCCAATTTAATCTGTAAGTAATAATGAAATTGTGTGTTGTGTTTTGTCTTATTTTTGATTATTTTGCTATATTTTATTTTTATTTAATGTATCTGATGCTATTGTATTGTATGATCCAACTGTTGATCGAAATAAAGGAATTGAATTGAATAGAACGTTGTGGACGGCAGCCCCCGACGCCTCAACGTCGGGCGACGGCAATGAACAAGCCGTTAAAAAAACAATGAAACAAGAATGCACGGTACATAATAAAGCTTTCATCCTAGCTAGATGTACGTCACCGTACCGAGAGATAAACGATGCAGGTTTTGTAATTACGCTATTTTGATCATCATTAATGAAAGATAATTTTATTTGATTTTCAGGAGGCCATGCCGGTACGTTTGTTGCAAGTCCACGTGGTCAACTGTCCTTCTTACTACGAATATATGTATGGCTTGGTCAAGGGAGCATTGCCACAGAAGACTCGGGACATAGTAAGTATTGGTAGTACTATCATACAGGATGAAATTGAATAGGTGCTCCAAATTAAAATATGTAATTTAGCTGCATTCGGTTAGACTGGAAGCCGACGCCAACATAGTTGGAAAAAAGTTGGGGAGATGGTGGATTTAGAGACTTTTTTAGACACAGAAACAAACTTGCTAAAATAATTGAAACCCTCAGGGGGTTTCAATTATTTTAGCAAGTTTGTTAAAAAATTATTCAACTAGATTACTTCGACCTCAGAAGCTAACTAAATGATTGTAGGATAATAACGTTAAGCGGTAAAACAACCAGTCCCAAGAACATTCATTTCTTCCAAAATACCACCAAATAAAGATCGATTTTAACATCTATTCCAGATTCATTTCCACACCGATCACATGGCGTTACACAAGTTTATAGACAAGAAGTACCTGCCTTTGGAATACGATGGTGATGCAGGTAGCATGGTTGAACAAGACCAACATTGGATCAAGGAAATCAATCAGAACAGGTAAACTTTAGAAGTTAATTTAGTTTAAAATAACCAAGCAATATATATATGGTTATTGGGGGAGACCCGAACACATATATCTCTTCCTCTCTTTTTTGAGTGTCTCTTGCCCGGTTTCGGCAGTCCTCACATTTTAAGTCCTCAGTCTCGAAACTTAGCTATTTATTGGAAAAATTTTAATAGCGAGTGTTCAGAAACATTACCTATGTTTCAAGATGAACCAGTAGCACTATCGATTAGATAAACTCTAGTTCTTATTCTTAGCGTGTGCAATCTATTACAGTCAGCCCTGAATTTGTCTACAAGCTTGGCACCTTCAGTAGCGTCCATCAACTAACTCCTGTAGCGTCCAGACAACAGGACACAATATTAAGTGCCCATTGTTTGTGGGACAGCACTACATTTACAATCTAGATAAGATTACTTTAGGAACTGGAAATAAACCTTTTACCGCCTTACTAATAAACTGTGGTATAGGTGAATAGTTATACACCGATTTCTCTCCTTCAGTCGTCAGTAATTTTACTTTCTAAAGAAGAAGACAAAGCGTAGTGTAGCTAACTATACAGACGTTATACAAGGTTTATTAGTAAAGGGGTTTAGCCACAAAATGAGCTTGATCATACAGATTCATAATCAGCATCATACTCATCATCATTTCAACTGAAAGACGCGGACGTCTTTCGGTTGTATAGACGTCGACGTACGTCGTCGTCGGTCAGACGGCATTGGACCTCTAGCGGTCTGGCCAGCCAGTCGATGTGGTGATGCTTGTTGAACCAAGCCGATCCTGTGTTCCTCGCATTTCTTGCAACCAGAGGATTCATAATGATATGCAGATTGATGACTACCTACTAATACTTGTTTTATCTATTTTCAGGAAATTCTTCTTAAACGACGATCTTTGGAAGGCAGATGTCAGTAAGAAAGTCAAAAATGGAGCAGTGGACACTAACATGAGCGGTTCCTTCAGAACTCTCGCTATAGATTAGATAATTATTGTGATATTTTGATACTTTTAATAATAATTAGGATTAATAAATTGGTTCTTAATCTGGAAATAATTAATTTTAGTTATTTAGTGGTTAATAAGCTAGTTAGACTGGCGTGATTCTTTGAAAGTATAATTTTATAAATTGTTTATTCAATAGGTATTTTTATTTTCTTTGATCTTCATCAACATGAAGATGGAATAATTTAAGTAAAGAAAATTCTATGCATAAAAAAACTGTTTCTATCCCAACCATATTAATTTGGTCCCCTTTACCCTCTTACAAACTTCTGCATTCCAAAATATAAATGGGATCAACTTATACAGACTATTTGAGTATTCGGATAGGTAACATAAACTGCAAGAGAAATGGGATGCAATCTAATACATAATTATTATATATCACTCTAAATGAGTAACTAACCATTTCAGTGATTTATCTATGTGATATCGTATGTCCAAAGGCGTGTCAAGACACCTGATATTCTAACACCCATATTCTATGCTTGAATTTTTTGACATCCATGCTAATATTATAAATTCGAAAGTAACTCTGACTGTCTGTCTATATGTTACCTTGTCACGCCTAAACCACTGAACGGATTTCGATAAAATTTGGCAGAGAGATAGATTGCATCCCGGGGAAGGACATAGTATAGTTTTATCCCGATACTTCCACGGGATCGACACTTATGCGGGTGAAACCGGGGCGCTGCTAGTTTGGAATAAATGAGATCACATAATGCATTTAAGTGACTCATGCATGCACGACGAATTCACATGCAAACTGAGCATTTAAGAACATTGTAAAGGTAGACGAACAACTATTAGTATAAATCACACATTTAGGTACTTCTGGAGTAATTATAAAAAAGTTTTTTTAGCAAATACCTAATAGGAAGTGACAAATACATCAAAAAAACACTTCTGTCTTATTTCAAAATAAAAATTTTATTTATCACATTAAATTAAGTAAAAATACCATATTACGAGGTATTTTAACAATATTTATCTTTTAATAACACGTCAACATTTTTTCATTCTGCTCAATGGCAAATATAAATTCTTATAAAATTTATTATGTTATGTTTTAAAACTTTCTTTACATCGTTAGGCATATCCAAATCTTACTCTTTGTGGTAACATATTATAAAGATAATAGTTTATATCTTAATTTAATAAAGTTAAATAAAAAATGTATCACCCAACGTTCAATTTCGTTATAATTGGAGCAGTCTTTCCCATTTTCAAAAGTTATAACATAACAACAAAAAAATATGGACTTTACCAAACCTTTTCAACTAGGTACGTATTTTCATTTTATTCCTCAAAAGTTAATCTCCTATAATAGGTATTATAAAATATATTTGTTATCTACCTACTTCATAGTTAGAAAGCAAAAATATCAATAAAGTGCGTACAATAGAGTACGAGTAAATACATTGAGCCGCATCATCTAACATTTAAATAAAAGAATGATGGATAACAGAATAAGAATTATGTAAATACTTACATGAAGGGCATATTTCACCAAAGTTTTATACTTAGATGTTTTATTCTGACAATAAATATTGAATTTTTGACAGTTTTTCCATAGCTACTAGAACTGTCAGACGTCAATTTTATTCCACGGATAAAAGTTGTTTGACTTTGGTAAAATCACCCCTAAGGGGGAAGTGCCAGAGTAACAAGAAAATAATTGAACTTAGCGGCTACCCCTGATGCTTCAGCCTTAAATCCTTACATTGTAAATATAACTAAATTATTAATATTCCACTGAGGTCGCATTACAAACATCAAGTTATCGGTACTTAAACAACTACTAGTATATCATCAATCTAAAGCTAGTGATCTGAACGAGCCAGGCAGCTCTTTGACTTTGTCCACCCTGTCGTCATGGTTTCCCGAAGGTCTCAGAGACTCGTCTACTGCCCACCGCTTGTCATTTGTTAGGAACCAATCCCTGTAACAGATAATATGCTAGATTAGTCAAGAATGATAATAAGCATAATAAGGCATTGGCATTTGATGATAAGCCTGACCTATGTCCGCTTGATATTGCGGATGATAGTGACGCGGAGGAATTTTTCGACTCCATATTTTTGTTTGTTAATAGTTTTGGTTAGGTTAGGTTAGAAAAACTGTGAAACGTCAATTTTATTAATCGAATAAAAAATATCTGGCGATGCAATAACCAGCCCTTATTATAAAGGTCTTACACGGGCAATTTTTTCAGAAATAATTGGTTGGCAACACTAATGGATCAATCTGGATAAATTAAGTGGAGCAATCTGGAGCAACAACAATAAAATGCGGCAATTGTTTCGGGAATATTGCTTCTAATTGCCCCATATATTTCACATTTCTCAATGTCGCCAATATGAGTTGCCGAATGGATTTTCGGCGACTCGGATCGGATGATCGGTATGGAAATTTTTAGCGTATTGACTTGTATTGCCTAGTTTTTTAACTTGCTTTATATTGCATGGTATTGTGTGGCCGTATCTCTGGCAACAGGTTGCTACATGTTGCCATCGCCCTAAATTGCTGGATGTAGTCGTGACGTCATAGTTGAAGAGAATTGACCAGGATTGAGCAATTTAAGTTGCCCGTGTAAGCGCACCTTTAGAAGTGTATACAATCTGTATATATTTTTATCCTCCTAAATATGTTCTTGATCAAAAATATTATTCAAAACAAGGAGACCTTTGCAGAAGACGTAAGTTACATGATGTACGAAAATTAATGAATTTTATAACACAAGTTTCTCTAAAATCAAGCACCACAGGAACTTCATATTTATTGTAATTGAACTGGTATTCCCAAGCAGTAAGTAAGTATGGTGGAGCAGTGGTGGCCGAGTGGTAAACGGACACGACTTACGAGTTGTAGATCGTAGGATTGAACCCAGACAGGTACTTTACTTTGTGTAAATTATTTCATCACCACTGCTCTCAAAACGGTGAAAGAAAACATCGTGAGGAAACCGGCATATCCTAGAAACAAAAATTCGATGACATGGGCCATCCACCAACCCGCACGGGCCCGCGTGGTGGATTACGGCCCACTCCCTCTCACTGAGAGGAGGCTTGCGTCCCAGCAGTGGGAACATTATAGGCTGATTATAAAGTAGGTAAGTATGAAAATTAAGGAATTGTTACATTAGAAGTCTCATAATTACCTCTTGGCCTCCATCTTTTTGATCCACTCCCTCTTAATTGTTTCAATGGAGCCAGCTTTGCCGCCAAACTCTGATGGTAGAAGGTCTTGTGGAATGTCCTTATACAACGTGTCAGTATTGGGCTCGTGGAATTTGATCTGAAATAGGTAGGTAGATAGATGTTTACAAATAAACTTTTAATTAAGAAAAAGTGAGTTGGGACATAAACCTGTCTGCTATTCTTTAAATTAGTTGAAACCTAAAAGAAGGTACTAAAGTATTTTTCTTCCACCAATATTCAACCAATATTCCGGACTGTTTCATATTTTCTACGTAGGTGAATGCGTACTCTGTCCAGTGTTGACAATACAGACGTGGTTCTGCGAATAAACTAACAGTTCATTCAACACAATGCACCTGACTATACAATCAGCCAGTTAACCATCACTCCTCGATGTTAAATTACAGTTAGCAACAAAAGTAACAAAGGTTGTAATTTATTACTATAAGCATGCGATCTGTACTTTTTAATGTTTTCCGAACTTAACTTTATTCCTTTTGTTTTCTTGAGAATCGTAGTGGAACCAGAAATACTCGATTAGTCAACACGAGTATCATCTTCACGACCATGAAGAGAACCTAGAATTGTGTTAGCAATATTCTTTGCTTGATGTACTTATTCCTTTCTCTAAACCCACTATTTGGGTGTTGGTATGGTTACTGCTTCAAATCAAGACCGATTAAGTGTATGGTAAAATACTAACCAGCTTGGAGACTTCTGCCTTCAAGAACGGCTTACAGATGCCGAAGATCTTGCCGATGTATGATGGAGCATTTATGACGTGCACTTGCTTTAGCCGGATTGGCATGGCCTCCTGGAATTAACAATAACACAGTTTTAATTATTTTGTAATAATAATTTAAAGGCTTTGTGGTACATGAATGACTTTCAAAGTATGCATTATTAATTACATGGTACACCATGACTACAGGAAGTACAGAAATTGTTGGGTGAAACTCTGCTTTCCTAGCTAGATCACTGAGTAATCTGTATTTAGAACAGACAATATTGCAAATCTAACATGTATCTGTATGATTATTATTCATCGTGAACCCTTATCTGGTAAGTATCTCGACAAGCCCCTATTTTTCGTCATTATAGCTTAAAGCTTTAACATTAATAAACTGGTAAGTCTCACACAAGAGTCGTGTAACTTTTTTTTTTGTTAGCCTACTCTTTCCCACCCATGGGCGAAGGTATCTCTCCATTCCTTTCATATTTCGCGAGCCCGCGCGTCCTCTTTACAGTTTTTACGGAACCTATCCACCTCGTCCCGCCATCTCCCACGTAATCTACCGCGACCCCGCCTCACTGTCTCAAGGCACCAGTTCTGTGCTATTTGGGCCCACAGTTTGTCAGGCATGCGGCAGATATGGCCTGCTAATCATGTAAATAATCAAATGTCAAACAATGTTCAAACTTCTACACTAGCTGAGCTGAAATCTTTAGGTTTCGTTGTATCATTTTCTATCTATAACAGACAACGATTAAATCGAATAATAACTACATCATTCCACTTAGGGTCACGTACAGCAATGGGTATTGAGATCAAAGATCGCAATTAGGTGGATAAGTACCGAGTAATTCGAGTTTAATAGACATGATAACTACTGCTCATGAGGTCTGTGCAAAGGATTTAATATGTAGTGGTTGTTGTGAAACTTAGAGAAGAAGTTACATACACTTTGAAACTACTAGAATATTTCTCAAACTGAATAGTTTGGCAGGTGTGCATGTGCATATTATTATTTGGTTCAAAACGAAAGCTCCTAATATACAGTTAAAATAGTTGCAATTTCAGAGTATAGTTCCATAGATGGTAAAGCTATTTGTTTGATGATTCATTTACAAATTCCTTAAACCTATAATACGTATATTATTAACCTTTTGACCGCCACACGTCAAAAAATCAAAAACGTGCCCTCGGCGTCAAAGTCTGTCATGTAGTCGAACCGTAGCGTGCTGCCGGTCGATTCTGTAAAAATCTCACCGTGAAAACTTAGGTGAAGTGGGTTTGTTTTTGCTAGGAATTGACACTATTGACAGCTCACTCCACGCTCACTTCACCTAAGTTTTCACGGTGAGATTTTTCCAGAATAGCACCGCTGGGCACATTTTGGTTTGTCATCTAGACGAACCCGAAATTTCGGTCATTTTTACGTCTGTTGCCGATCCCAAAAAGGTTAGCTAGGCAGACATTTGAGACATTGGTCCGAAGATGCTTTAGCTGACAACTGACATACCTATCTACCTAATCGCATATAATTTAACTTAATATTTTGTGTTTCTAAATGTTTATTACTTTGCAAATTATTGTATGATCTAATAGATTATAGTATGTGCTGCTGGGGAGTTTGTTGCGCCACTTCTTCCTCGCTAAAGGTCTGGGAAGTGGTTAGGGGTGGACGTTTTTGGGGACTGTCAGTAGTTTTGACGTTCAAAAAGTGCTGATTCTCAGTGAATTTTGATGTTGCTTCAACCTTCAAGGTCAACGACCAAAACGTTTAAGGGGCATAATAAGAACACAACAGGTTATTCGTGCTCAGCATTGGACAAAACCCAGCTGAATATTATTATATTGAGTAGGGATTTCACAAGACCCTTGAAGGTCACACCTTAATTTAAACTTGCTTATTACATAAGTTTTCAAAAGAAAAAAAGATTTATAATTGTTATCGTAAGTTTAATGTTTCGAAAGCTCCAAGAATACTTAAAGCGTTTACGAAATAAAGATGGCCTTGGTGACTTGCAACATTTTTATAGAAATATGACAAATTAATACGATTTTTGACGCGTGTCGTTGTGTAATACAGTAACTTTTTTCTTTTAACTTATTTCGTAAGAAAAGCTAGTAATAAATAGCTTTTGGCAGCGGATTCGCCCGCGTGGATGTCGGGTATTGTCCCACGGGGACGTATTACCGGGATAAAAGTACCTATCCGATGTCCTAACTAATCCAAATCATCGCCTCTCCGTAATGTCTTTCATCAAAAACCGTTCAGCCGTTACGCCGTACGGCATTTCATACAAACATTCAAGCCCTTGTTTTTCGAAATGAATGAACCGATTTTAATGAAACTTCAGACGCATATAAGCAGGATACAAAGATCTAAAAAGTTACTTAAAAACCTTTGAGAAATGTCTTATTAAAAAAAAAAAAACTGGAAATCTCTGTTTCTATGGAAAATTTAAAATCGGTCTAATTTGGCTGTAATACTATTTTTCAAAAATGTTCTTAAGTAACTTTTTAGACCTTTGTATCCTGCTTATGCGTATGAAGTTTCATTTAAATCGGTTCATTCATTTCGAAAAAAAATCTGTTATTGTTTGTATGTTTCCTAACTTGCGTGTGTCAATAAATTGATTATTATTTATAATATTAGTATGGATAGTGGCCCACCGGTATCGTTAACAGGGTTCAAGCTACCAGGGGTCAGGGCTCCAGAGAGAGGAACCTCCTGATAATGCGAGCAGTGTCCAGAAGTACCGCTTTCTGAATCAAGCCCTTGATCCGGCTGCCCAACGAGAGCCTCCTCAGGTATTATTATTAGTTATTATTATTTATTATTACACGAAAGAACATACCTGTGTGTACATCATATATTTTCTAAGCGCAGACAGGTTAACCTTCCCGATGAACTTAAGAGACACATTCGCTGCATCAAAGATCGGGATCTCCCCAGCAGGAATCTCATGATCCTCAGTCAGTCTGGTGTCCGCCAACATGAAGAAAGTCTTCACAGCATCCACGAAGTTGAACAGGTCCAGGTCAGGGTTGTTGAGACGGTAGATGAAGACTTTGTAGTTCTCTTTTGTTTTGTGTGGGAGAGGCAACATGTCACTGTAATGAGGAGATTGTTGGTGTGATTATGAAGACATGGTACACCGAAGAGTTTTTTGTTACTACTAAAAAAAAATGGTTTTTTAACAGGCACTTCTCGCCATCAAACTACAAAGTTTGTCGGGTAATATTGTAACGCGGGCCACTCACGATCAAGTTCACCGTCAAGTTTGCAGCGGACTTTAAGCTGCGTCCAGTAAACTTGACGGTGTATGGCTATGGGTATGCATGATAAGTAGCCATACACCGTCAAGTTTACTGGACGCGGCTTCAAGTCCGCTGCAAACTTGACGGTGAACTTGATCGTGAGTGGCCCGCATTAGAATTTCAAATTATGTCATCATCTGCCTAGCCTTTTCCCAACTATGTTGCCTATCTGACCTCCATAACCCAGTTACTGGGTAATACGATACCCCTTGGTAAGACTGGTTGTCAGACTTTCGGGCTTTTGACTACCCGTAACGACTGTCAAAGATCCACGAATGACAGCCGCTTTCCGAGACATGGAGGGGTCACGGTATGTAAAGATGTTCACCCATCTACAGACCTACCGCGGCAAGCGAAGCTTAACCTGATCGATCGACCTGTGCGGCTGTTGTTATTTAGCCACGGGCACCTCAGCTAAACCCGCCAATCTTGTGTTGATTTCGCGCGATTTCGTTCATTGTGTCAATTGTAGAGAATTGCGACCCAGGACCGTCTCGGTAATCGTGTCTCCAACCCACCTGCGTCCAGTACCAAACGTGGCAGTAGGCTATTAGGTAAAGGTTTGTTAAAATCTGTAATACAGGTTTTACCTACAACAGACACCAGTCTCTATTAAGTGTTACCTTGGCTTTGTACTGTGTTTGTGATAATGAGAGAACAATAAAGAATATTATTATTATTATTATATAATACAGTTTATCTGGGAATTTGCCTAAACCAACACAGCATAATGAAGCAAAGCATTCAAAGGACAGAATGCTTTAATGGCCATTGCATAGGTAGGTCCCATTGTTGATTGAGCAAATCTTTGCTCGTATGTCACCTCTGAACTTTACTTTGTAATTAGCACCTTTATTGCAACTTCAAGTGGTTTGTTTTCGTGTGATTTTTATCTAAAAATAAACAAAATCCAACATACATTAACCGGTCTTCCGAAGCACAAAGCGAAGAGAATTCGTCGAAAAAAGTTGTTGACACTCCTTGGAAATATGCTTAGATTAATCCATAGCGAAAGAAGTTGCAACCAATAAGTTTTGTACAATATCCTGTTCATCATACCTACTATTTACATACCTACTTATCTATACATACAAATAACTAAAATTGAAGTGTTTGTTTATAATGACAAAATAACAGCTTTTTACTACATGCTTTTGAAAGTAGGTAGGTATATACGGTACTTACGTATCTACTACATATATACCGTACTAACATAAAAACATTTTTTTTGTCTGTTTGTTCCGGCTAATCTCTCACTGGACCGTTCTGTTCTCGGCTGGACCGATTTTGATGATATTTTATATGGGGATACTTTGAATCCTGGGAAAGGACATAGACTTAATTACTTACTTTTTATCGATATACCACGCAGGTGAAACGACGGGAGGAAGCTAGTATGACTATAAAACTGTAGATTTTAGCGTCATAAGCAGGTACTCTTAGTTGTAGGTACATTTAAGACCAAGAACGTAACACTTATCTGCAGTACATGGTAAACACAAGCATTCTTTCGACCAGGGGAAATCCCATGGGCCCTAATTCACTCTAATATATATATACAATATCAGGGTATTCCTCGAAACGCACCAACTTTGAAACGCACTTATTGAAACGTCTTTCGATATCATTTATTAGGTACGAATCCTTCATGCTCTTCTCTATGTTTCATCGTTGATGCATTTCGAAGAATGAAGTTATAAAATTTTTATTAATATTTAATAATTTGTTTTTTTTTAGGATAACTTTAGGTGCGTTTCAAAGTTGGTGCGTTTCGAGGAATAACCCCCAATATCATGTCTAGTTATCGGCAAGGAATCGAAATGTCAATCGTACGGACAACATGTATTATGTTATGACAGTTCAAATAGCGCCATTGTGTCCTAGAGAATACGTTATTAACAGAAGGGCAATTCTCGTAATTTAAAACGTTCACAATCTAGTCGCACTTTCATCTCGGTGTCAAAAAAACTTGTCAAAATGTAGGGAAATTCGAGGTTTTTTTGACAGATTGAGACTGAGACCAGACTGTGAACGTTCTCAAAATAACGAGAATTGTCCCTCTGATGTCATGATTAGACCAAAGAATTGACGAGGTTTTGACGTAAGGAATCGTTAAAAGGTCATAATGAATCAGGGCCCTGGTTTATTTCTCTTAAGTTAAAATGAAGATGAAAATATATACATACATATAACTTTAACGCAACAATGCGTAAAAGGTGCGCTTCCCTGGTGCGCAGGGTGTGGGGCGGCTCCAATAGTGTCTTAAACATGGTGCCGAGTCGCCTTGACTGTGTGTACGTGGGTCACTGTTGTGCCGTCTCTCATGGGATGTCACAACGGTGACCAACCGTTATTTCTTGTGTTTTTGTTTAGTGTCTGTGCTTACTAACATAGTCGTAAGTTTTACTAACAATCTTGTTTGAGTTTGAGTCTTGGTCACTTTAATAAAGAAAAATTCTATTCTATAAGTTAAACCAAAAGTAACTCACGTAACTTCAAACACGCGTCTGATTTCCGGGGCACAGGGGTCGCGCTTGCAGAACAGCTCGGGGCCATTGGCACGAATGGTAAAGAACAGGTCGATGGTGCGCTTGGCTCGCTCCATACTAAAGCGGCAGCTCGTCAGGAAACGAAGGAGGAGGATTTCATCTGGAAGGATACAAATTATTTAGCTATTTACTTTACTGGCAGATTTTTTTGTAATCACAATAATGAATAACATTCCTTCTGCAAGGCTGTCATTCGTAGATCTTTGACAGTCGTAATGGGTAGTCAGAAGCCCGAAAGTCTGACACCCAGTCTAACCTGCAAGCAGTATCGAGTTACCCAGTAACTGGGTTGTGGATGTCAGAAAGGCAGTCGCTCCATTTTTGTTTTTTTTTAAAACGTTGCCCCACACTAGGAATTTCTCCTGTATTGTGGGTGCGTTTACAAACATTTAAATTCACATACACAAACAGCCAGACCCGGAACAACTACTTGTAGGTCATACAAATATTTGTTCCGTGCGGGAATCGAACCCGCGACACGCAGCGCAGAAGTCAATCGCTTAACCACTGCGCCAACCGTGCCGTCGCTCCATGTTTAATACAGGGAGTCAGCTGTATCCAGTTAGACTGGAACCCGACCTCAACATAGTTGGGAAAAGGCTGGGCAGAAGAATCCTGCATGTCAAAGTAGGTACTCTTAATTCTCATACAGAGAAAAACCGTGCATTGATCAACCACAAGAAACTAGCATACCTAATTATTTTAGATCATACGTAACCATGTTATTAGCCCGTTTTTGAACACGATTATCTTCTTGCTTGGAAAGATAATTGCAGAATGGAAAATGCCAATGGATTGTTTACGTCACGAAATACAGAGTCGGCTTCCATTTTTATTTCGTCTGAGCCGTTCGGGTTAGTGACTTTTTCATATTCACTCTTGTTTGCCTATAAAACAACCATTTATTTAAATGCTTAAATTCGCTTTTCCGGGAAACATCCTAACTTTGGTCAATATATTCTACTGGTGGAGTCTTAGAGTGCTAAATAACTTTAAGTCACAATATTCCAAATTCCTCAAGTTTATCGTCGACAAATTAGTGGTATGGTAATAAAAAATCGACTGCAGTGCAAAAGTAATTACCTATCTTAGACAGTCACACTTCGTCTATTCTAAGTAAATATTTATCAACGAAGTTAAGAGACTACGACTAAAGGTGTGAATTTTGTACGTACACATAGACTAGAAGAAGAAGGTCGACAATACATTATTGTCAATTTTATTATAACCACATTAGAGGTAGGTACAGTCAATAAAAGTCAACAATCTCACTCTGTCTTGTCTGAGTTTAGTAAGAAACCGATGGATGTTTTCGAATGAAATTTAATTTGATAAATTAACTGTTTGTTTTCTAATAACTAAATTAATTTTTATTCGAAAACATCCATCGGTTTCTTCGGTTTCTTCAACTATATCCGACGACTCTGGTTACTTATCTCCTTTGGTGACCGTAGACCACCCCTACATTTAGGACGTTTTTAAGCATGTCTGTTATGGTATGGGAATGGATATGTATGATGTACCAGTGGTATAATATAAGCAGACAATGTAGGTACCAGAATGGAGATCAGATACATTATTGCGCAAACACTGACATTTTCGAAAATATTACTATAAGTGGTCTTGTCTGTCTGGTTGCATAATTATAGGTATGGATGGGACCTTGAGGGTCTGGTTAAATGCCGAGTGAGAGAGTACCTACGTAAGTATACTATTTATATAAATAAATTGTTTGTTAATATATTTTAAATAAATTTTATTTTAATGTGCCAAGTAAAGCACTTCGTTTTAATCCACCCATACATCTTCGAATTATAGGCAGAACAGTTACATTGTGCGCGCAAGCAGTAGTTTCAATGACATATGCAAGG
The DNA here is from genome assembly GCA_948474745.1 of Oligia latruncula. Lineage (NCBI taxonomy): Eukaryota > Metazoa > Arthropoda > Insecta > Lepidoptera > Noctuidae > Oligia > Oligia latruncula. The sequence continues at coordinate 7,174,957 of OX419699.1, forward strand.
AATATGATGTTGATCCATTCACAATTAGTGTGAATTCGGCTAGAACAAATTTTTCAAGTAGCGGTAGGTTATATTATTTGATTTTGTTATTATATTATTTTCTCTATTATTTTGGGCATATAATTGCAAACTAAAGTAATTGCTTCTTACTTTAATTTAGGCGATGCGTTTTTTTGTTTTTGTGCTCACACGATCATTATTATTATAAGTCGACGTGTTGAATTGGCTTTCGGGTGACTATGATTTCCTTTTGTGTTTGTTTTTATTCTGTAAGTCCTCCATGTACTAAAATAAATAAAAATCAATTGCCGCATGTGTGAAATATCTAGACCGATTTGGCGATTTTTTTGTTGTGCCCGCGATTGTCAGGACAACATGTTTGTACGGAAATATTTTTTTTTTGGAAATCCACCGGAACAGACAAAGCACAGAGTTTTCGTCGGTTATTAAAACAAAAAATTTGCTGTTCCATACATTTTGACTGCGAAGGTAATTAGGTAGGTACTTTTCAATGAAACAGCAGATTTTTTTTTGATAACCGACGGCAAATTTTTACTCTGGGAGTGCTCAATACCTGATTACAGTTGATGTCTCTGCCATGTAATATCTAATTTTCTATTTTATTTATTTCATTTGCATGATCCGAGCAAATAAAAACTAACAGAATGATGTTCTATCGAAGCCATTCGCTAATACATTCATCTTGCGATAGTTTTGTGTTTGGAGTTCATGTCGACACGTTGTGCTTGAGAATACCGTTCTAAGAACCACTTACCCTACCATCATCATGGGAGAAAGCGTGAACCGTACACACACAACATTACATTTGATCTACGATACTAATGTCGGTATGTGTATTACAAGTAGGCGTCTCTAACAGTATATACGTTAATGGATAGTTCTTTATTATTTTTTATAAGACCGTAGTCCGACAGCAGGGCAAAGACCTTCCTTCTCTCTTCTTCTCCTTTTCTCCAACTACGGTCAACAGCTGGAAGTCTACTCTCAAAGCACGAAATTTGTAGTTTCAGCTGAAGTTACGGGCGTTTGCAACTTCGTATGACTAACGGACATAAAATTAGTTCGGTTTTCGAACTAAGAATGAATAACAACACGATTTGACAGTTGTCCCTAACGCCCGAAGTGTTTTTGCCCGTCCGAAAAATTTAATCCACTACTTTTGGACGTACCCGTATCTTCGTTGACGGTCTTAGAGTAGACCTCCTGCTAAGAGGGCATAGACAAGTAGAAATCGCTTTCAAAGCATTTCGTATTTCTCCAACGACATTCTATAGGATTGACTCGGGTACATATTTGAATATCTAAAATGAAAATATCTACGGTTAAAATGTCAATGTTCAAAACATCGAAAATTTAAATAGCGAACGACCATAAAACCGAAAATTAAAATAACGTGAGTTTATATTGTTGAATGCTTAGATATCCTACGTCCAATATATCTAAAATCTAATTATCGACAAACGTGACATAGAAATGCTTAAATATCGAAGTACAGAGTATCGAATGTCCTAAATATGTGCGAATGTCCTAAAATGTCGAATGTCCTATCGATATTTTAAATCATTAGATATTTTTATCACTCGGCATTTCAATGTTAGATATTTTAAGCTTAGGTATAACAATTTTCGATATTCCGATACAACCGAAATTTAAATTTTCGACGTTTTGACCGTAGGAATTTTAATGTTCGACATTCAAATATGTATGTAACCCATTGACTCATTTAAGCTTTTCTGTGCTATGTTAATTTAGTTTTATTTTATTTACATTTTTGAATTTTCTTTAATCATTATTACTGGGAGATTGTCACTTTGTCAGCCCTAAGCTCATCCTGCCATCTTCGTCTGGTTCTCACTCGATGTCGCGTGTCATTCAGTGTGACCCATTGGGTCCTGCGTGAGTTTGGCCCAAGTAATATAATTGGTCTAACAAAAACATTCCCGAGATTATATCATTAGACATGTTAGCGTAAACGATGCTATTTAGGTACCTACGAGTTTATGATAATCAATCAGCGGCTTCATATTAATGGGTTGTGAAGTGATTAAGATTAAATACAATGAGATGATTGACTATCAAAAACCGGTCAACACCAATTATTTTTAAATGTTGTTTTAATCATAGAGGACGAATGCTGTGCGTAGGTAGAGGTACATTCAAAATGCCATGTACCTATGGAATTTAGAAGCTCAAAATCTCGTTGCAGATTCGAAATAAAGACAATGAGTGCCCTTTTGCCTCATGCCAGCAAACCAAAAGACGCGTAACATTGAAGCCTACACAAAGTTAAATCAGTAACAAACGCTGACCTGCATTGACTACTAATAACCTGACAATAACGTCATATGTCTGACAAAGCATGCGTCTACGCAACATCGGAGTTGCCTCATTCGTGTTCACAACAATAATTTTGACTGGCAATCTTCACGCAGGGGTCAACGACACCGGTCTATTGAATTCAAAGCAACTTTTACTTTTATTGTTACGAAAAAAATTCAATGCTGCCGTGACAGCAGATAGTCCGTAGGTATATCAAGAAATATAGTATCATAGATTTATAAAGTTACAAGTAACTATGGTTAAATATTGTAATAAGACAGACGAGTGAAATTTTAAGATAAAAATAAAGAGACCATTTTTAGGCTCAACCGCCTGCCCATGAATACCATTCATTGTTCATACGCAATAGTCAATCAATCAATCAACTCAGCCTATCGCAGTCCACTACTGGACATAGCCCGCTCGCGGGCTGCGTTAAACACTCTGTTCTCCGCCTTCCGCATCCAACCTATCCCAGCCAAGTACATCTAGCTGGAGGGAATTGTCTGCTCTACCGGCGGGCCAACTGTTCATCTGTCCTTCGACAAACATGGCCAGCGGACTGCCACTTCAGTTAGCACGCAATACTATTAAAAGGCAAATAAATTCATTACTAACACTGTATATGTTTACCGGCCTTCCTCTCCTCGGTCCACAGTACCGATAAATTAACCAGGAACATTTTATCTTCCTCACTGGTCGATTTTGAAGTACCGTGTTTGACCGATGCGTTGAACGCTTGGAAAATGGCTTGTCCCAATACGGTTTTGCCCGACAACCTGTCCTCCCAGAGACGGTGGGACGTCCCGCTCTGCAGTATTATATGGTACCCAATACCCTTGTAAACACGTCACGTAATACTGTTCAGCCAGCAGACGGGCCTGAAAACCTTATGGGTAACTAAACTACAGCTTTGAGTCGTTTGGGTTCGCAACGCTCGGGTCATGGGGCCTGAGGGCGCGCCTCCTTTTTAAGAAAATTTCTCGCCAGCTGATCGACACGGGACCAGAGAGCCAGGCCGTTCTTTGCCCAAAGAATTAGCATTGCCATTCAACGTGGCAATTTTGCCAGTCTTCTGGGCACGTTTCCGGATGACAGCGATGCGGACGAGTACTTCGACGCCTAAATAACCTTTTGTTTTTATTTATATACTTAGGTAGTTCGTTAATCTTTTAATTACTAACATTATTTTTCTCCAAAAAAACTCATGCATATAATTTGTACGTATTAAACATACAATTATAAAATATTTTTTTAATTTCTTGAGTAACTCTTCCATTTCATCTGACCTGTCAGCTTAAAGGTCAATTAGTGAATTAGTATTAGTTACTTACTTGGCATTTAAATCAATTATTTACGCCACTAAAAATTAGTAAAAGAGAATTTAAAAAATTAAGAAAATAATAAACAATATGCTAAAGATTAATTGCCGTTTCGAAAGAAATTATACCGTTAAATCCGTTATTACAATACAAAAGTTTATGATTTACAAGCCCAAAGAGAAGAGGTACACCGTTCGACGCGGAGATTGGATAACCTACTTTTAGTGTAATTCCAAAGTAGGTCTATATTACTTTCTTTTGCAGTTGTAATAATATAGGAAACATTACGCATAATTAATTAAAGTAGTAATTTCTTGGCACTGGTAAAATCTAGATCCATTACTCAATGTACAGACGCCAGCACATCAAGCTACTACAATCTGTCAGATTTCTTTAATAGATTTTCAACTTTATTGCTACATCTTAAGGTTCAAGGTTGATTGCGAAAATGTGACAGTTTCGGGTAGCTTGACCTGCTGGCGTCTGTACATACCAATGTACAGACGCCAGCACATCAACAAGAAATAAATATGTTAAGCATATGGTTAATTTTTACTTGCACCTTATTATGTTTTCGAATACGTCATTGTCAACATTTTGAATGAAAATTACAGTCCGAAACACAAGCGCCCGAATATGTAAGAGAGGATTTTGATTTAAAATTGCTTAATGTTATAACATCTGTACCGTATATACAACGGTCTATCAATAACTTATAATTTACTAGCTTCTACCCGCGGCTTCGTCCATGTGGATATCGGCAATCGGGAACGTGCTACCGGGACAAAATGTAGCCCACGTCCTTCCCCAGGATGCCATCCTTGCCGAATTATATCGAAATCCGTTCAGTGATTTAGGCGTGAAAAGGTTACATACAGAGTTACTTCCGAATTTATAATATAAGTATGGATTAATACAATCAACGAAGTCAAAGGAGAAAATTCACCGAAAATAAATAAACCCAAGGTAACCGCTCTTAGCAACCACAACAAACGTGATGGGAAACTCATAATCGAAATAGTTACCTTTTAAGTACCTTAATCTACATAAATATGTAGAAAGAGGTCCTTCCTAAAAGGACCATGACGACACCGTTTTACATAAACTTTGTGTATTTAAACAAATTATCTCCTAAGAAGCGTTTACTTCGCTAGTGACTGTGGCCATGTCAGTTCGCGTAGATGTTAAAGTAGGTACTATTGCGCAGTGAGCCCTTTTTAGCTGTAGAACCTATGACAGTTGAAGTTGTGGCGGCACCTTCATCGCCACATGCGAACTACGCATCACACTGACGTCACACAAAATCCTGCATCGCGCAAGCAGAGTTTACCGCGCAACTTGCATACATACAACTTCATACATACAACTTCAACGACATCAATCGCTGGGCAGATGCCCATCATACCCGACATTCGTTTGGTCGGAGGATCCTCCCTTATCTATAGAGGATGAGTGAACTTTACACACTGTGCCTCATACGTCTATAAAGTAGTATTTTTGAGTGAAGACTCAGGCTAGGTAAAGCGACAATTTTCGTAGGGGGTGGTAACAGCTGAATGAGTTCGACCGAAAATCAAATACTGCTTACATCAGGAAAGATTTACACCGATAATCTTAGTTTGTTGGAGGAACTTCCTCGACTCCTACTCGAATCACTTTTGGAGGGCATTTTTGAGGCCGTTGCTATGGCGTCTCGAGTCAGGTACGAGTCAAGGAAGTTCCAAATATCAGTATGCCTTGCAATTGCAAACTTTAGGCTTATGAGTTTGCGAGCTTAATCAACATTTAAAATTATTTTTTTTATGATTTATTTATAATTAACTAAAAATAACAAAATTAAATTCTAACTTAACTAAAACTATACAGAAACTAAAAAATAGCGTCGAAAAATTCATCCGCATCGCTGTCGACTGGTAATGTACCCAAGAGACTGGCGGCATTACCACGTTGTATGGCGATGCTTAGCCTTATTTTTTTTTTTCTTATTTTTTTTTGGTATTCCAAAGAATTTTTGGCACATTCTCATCACTCAATAAGAGTCGGTAGCGAAGAGTCCTGGGAAGCGGTGGTTTCCTTCTGCGAAACAGTCGTCTCGCAGAAGGAGGCTTCGGCATGGGAGAGGGAGATCTCGTCCACTCACCCGCCCCGCAGCAGGCGCAGAGGGTGGACAACGCCCTCTTCCAGCCCCCTAAATGACTCGGGGACGTCCGTCGCCACACATCAGGACCCGAGGTGGCGGCGCCTATGATTCCACGCGCGCCCCTAAATAGACGTCGCGGGGGGAGTCAAACACCTCACTCCCCCCCTGACCCGAGTAGGGCCCGCATTAGCGGGCCAGTCGGTGGTTGCGGAAGGATCGTACGTTCCCGCGTCCCCCGGAGTAGGTGTGAGATGGAACACTGGGGTGGTTTTTAGTCAGTAAGAGCCTGACAGACCCCTCCACCCGCCCCAGGACGGAGGACATCCATGAGAATTTTCCATCACGAAAAAAAATTAACAACAGAATGGATTCTAGGGGTTCATTGCTGCGAATACTGGCGATGTGAACGCATGTCTATCTAAAGCTACGTATAAGTTAACGAGATGATAGATTATTGCTCCAATAACACTTTGGCAATTATGTATATAATGCCTTTAACCCAGTTTTCGAAGTACTACCTAGACCTAATGTGGCGTAACTGTTGAATAAATATACCTAAGTCTAAACCGGGAGACTGGTCGAATAAATTTTGCAATGATTTCGGAACTAGTTCCAGCCAAACGCACCAAGTAGGTAAACTGTCATCTGTGCAAAATATAAATTAGTAGCTTTTGCCCGCGGCTTCGCCCGCGTGGATGTCGTGTGGGAGTAAAGGTATCCTTTGTGTTAATCCAGATTATAAACCCGAGTGCTGGAGTGACAAACATACCTACAAAATTTTACATTTATATTATTAGTAGGATGATGTACGTATGGTTTTGCTCGTTGATGTCTTTTGTTAGGAAAGTCTAGATTTATTGGTATACACGTACATACATAACCATTCTGATGAATTTATTTACACAAAGTTTAGCGCTTGCCTGGATTCGAACCCACGACCTCGTCACCTACAAGTCAGGGCCGTTACCACTGGACCACCACTCCTCTACCACTGGAGGAACGCTCACTAAACACGTAAGGAAACCAGAATGTCCTAGAACCAAAAATTCGAAGACATGTGACATCTACTAACCCGCACTGGGCCCGAGTGGTAGATTACAGCCCACTCCCTCTCACAGAGAGGAGGCATTGGGAACTTTATAGACTGACCAGCAGCGCCCCGCGGTTTCACCCGCGTAAGTTTCGATCCCGTGGGAATATCGGGATAAAAACTATCCCATGTCTTTTCCCGGGACTCAAACTATCTCTATAGGTACCAAATGTCATCTAAATCCGTTCAACGGTTTACGCGTGATTGAGTAACAAACATCCAATTTTTTTTTTATTATAATTTTAGTAGGAGTTTGCTAAATGCCTACGAAATGATTTGATTTATGTTTTATCTGTTTCAAGCAAATTGGCTTTTATCATGCTTTGCGTGATGAATTTGTACGTATGAAGGTCGATATATTGAGTAACAGTTTCTTCAAGATACAATTTATACTCGATGCAATATTTACGTAAATTCTCAAGATTATTTTCTATTGAGCAAACTTCCAATCGGTTATTGAAACGTAACAACGTGCTGCTGAGCAAACTGATTATGACACAGGTATCGAGATCGTACCGAACGTTATGTATCTTAGGACTTAAATTACATGTATGGAGAATACATAGTGTAATTTAGTTGGGGATAGACATGGACACAATATGTACAGAATAAGGTTCAGTTTGATAGCCCAAGAAAGGGGTTCTAGAATCATGTGCTGAATTCATGGTTACAGCTTGCGCGTTGATGTCCCTGTCCAGTGGCCCCTGTATTGGTATGGATTCTAATCTTAGCCATGGAATATTGAGTGTTCTCTTACCGACGTCATGAGGCAGATGGGGCTGCTTGCAGAGCCAATCCTTGATGATAGCCAGTTCTCTGGTCGTGTCTACTTCAGGCATGTTTCTGTGAAAGAAGAACATGTACTTTGAACAGATTGTATACAAATCTTCCATACATTTTGACGAGTTATGCGAACATAAATGTAGGGAACAGCTGATTTTTCTTTTCACGATTTCAGGCTTATTCCCATAGTAAAAGTTATTCGTAGTGATGAATACAATGACTTCGTGTATGAATAGAAAGACCTGATTTATAACGGACTCACGGCTATAAACAGGTGTGATCCTATGTTATGTTACTTATCTTCAACAAATAGTACCTATCTCACTGCACCATCGCATTAATTTTATCCATAATAGATGGAAACAATGGCTGCGGACGTCACTGCACTTCGAACAACTGATTTTCTCAGAACAATTGATTGGACATTATTTGTCGATCCTCAACTCGCAAATGTGGATCGTATCCAACTGTTATACATAAATATAAATACAATAGATCAGGATGTGTTGTATATGGAACTGTTGGAAAACATGACTGGAATAAAGGTAGAGATAGGGTCTGTGGGGAACCAAGAACCTATTCATAGGAAAGTATGAACAAAGATTTTAGGTGATATTCGAATATTCGCTTATTTATTTATTTATAAAGGTAAGGTTGGGTATTAGTGTCCCCTGACCACAGACTTTCGCTGGTACAGGTTTCCTGGGACACCGTGTATTCATTACGTGCAGCTACATAATTATTTTATATTTTTCCGCAACAGCCAAAGTCAGGGCCAAATTCGTAAATTCAGTAATTTAGTATCAAGTTTCGATGTTATCGTCTTACTTGCTGGAAATAACCTTGACATTAATCAGTCATTAAAACCTGTCAAAATATGCAAATAGGTACTTGTGTAAGTGTATAGTCTTTGAAGAGTTTACGGAATAGGTACCTACCTACCTAATTACATATATTTTTTTAGGAACATGTTTCAATTTCCGACAAACCCGTTTTTTGACACGACCGCTTAGTGCTTCAATCAATCGAATGCGTTCGGATTTGCACCAATTTGTCCGACACTTTCCATCATGCCATAGAGGCCCGACTTCACTGAAGCGGAGCTGGATGGAGCGGAGCGGAGACGTGCAGGCATTGTCCAATCACAGAAGAAACGAGTGACGCGATGAGGGTTTCAACCATTGTGATTGGTCGATTCCTGCACGTCTCCGTTCCGCTCCGCCCAGCTCCGCGGCAGTGGAAACGCGGCCTAACGGCTGAACGGATGTTCATTTATTTATATGTGGTCACTCATGGAAGATTTTCATAATTATGACAAAATTGCTCATTCTTTTGAGAAGAAAATCAACAGACCATGCCAGTCAAGTACAAAATCAGGTCGCAAACAATGCCATAATTCGGTTGACTCCTACTCGCAGAACTAACTTTAAGAAAAACCGGTCAAGTGCGAGTCGGACTTGCGCACCGAGGGCTCCGTACTTTGTAGGTAACTACAAAACGGTTTTCGGATGTTTTCCTTTACTTGTGCTACATGACATTGCTTCTCGCCAAATTTCATGATTCTAGGTCAACGGGAAGTACCCTATAGGTTTTGATTTCGGAACATAAACGCCCGTATCTTTTGATTGCGTTGACTTAGAAGTTTGGTTTTTTCACTGCTTCAAGGGATTGCAGCCCTAAGTATTTGATATTAATTTTAACTTGATGATTCCACGCGTTCCTGAGAAAAAAGGTCTTGTCTGACGGACAGACAGACGGACAACGAAGTGATCTTATAAGTGTTCCGTTTTTCCTTTTGAGGTACGGAATCCTAAAAATAATTAATTACCTAACTTAGTTTTAATGTTATTTTATTTTCGATTTAAAAAAAATATTTTTTATCCATTTGAGGTTAAGTGAGTAAGTAATAACAATTCTGTTAATAATTCCTTAGTTATAAAATTGGCATAATTAACAATCTTCAAACAACTATAAACGACGATGTTGAAACTACATTTAGTTCTGTGCGCCTGTGCACCTCAATATCACATTCACATCATAATCAGCCTAGGTAAAAATGTTCCCACTGCTGGGACACAGGCCTCCTCTCGGTGAGAAAAAGTGGGCTGTAATCTACCACGTGGCCTCAGTGTTGCGGGTTGGTAGAGGTCACATGTCTTCAAATTTTTGGTTCTAGGACATACCGGTTTCCTCGCGATGCTTTCCTACACCGTTTTGAGAGCAGTGGTGATGAAATAGCTTACACAAAGTAATGCGCCTGACTGGGTTTGAACCTACGCTACGACTTAAAACTTGGTAAGTCGCGGCAGTTACCACTGGGACACCACTGCTTACCTACTTATATTTATGTACTTGATATTATTTTCTAAATACAAGTAATCAGTAGGTAGGTACAGGTAACAGACCCAGGGCCTCATACCAGCACGCAGTGGAATCAAGTTCACAAAAGATTAATAGCTGGCATTGTGTCTAACGTGAGGCCTTGTATGCGACGCGAATACTAAGATATCATAATTTAACGTTACTAAGCATCGCTTGATCTAGAAGACTAAATTACTCATGATTTAAATTCATAAGATCATATAATTGGGGTTCTATGGTAAAAAGAATCGGCCAGTTCGATGCAGACTTCTACTGATTTACAAAATAATTTATTTATATCGAAATTTTCAGCGAAGTTTTATTAGAGAAATTAGCTTCTGCCCGCGACTTGGTCTTCGTGAAATTCCTTGCTCCCCCGTTCCACCATGTCGCATCACATCGCCTGCCCGCGCTATTTGTACTTCCGTTTCCGGTAAGCGCTCTTTCTTACCTTTTTTCTTTTTGCTCGGTCCCTTAGAGTCCTAGCGTGATGATAAATACCCTATAGAGTCTAGTCTATTTGTAAATGGCAGATTAAGTTACTCTACAACAAACCATCAAGGAAAATCCTCCATTAAATGCAAGTCGAAACCAAAATAACGGCCATGACAGTCGCTTTGATATAAAAAATTAAAGAACACTTATGATGAAGAAACAAAGTAGGTATTTACTATACCTACTTAGTTAGTTTTTGTACCTGCGAAATCAAAAGTTTCCACTGAACTTTTAAACATCGAAGTTATCCCCTTTATACCACTAGGTACAGTCGAGTTCACTAATATATTGGCAGCGACAATGTTTCAAAATATTGTACCTAAGCGTTAAAATAAATGATCATAATATAGTTCTATACAAACTTAGACATCAATAAAATGTTATCATATAATATACCTAAACTGTTCATATGTATGTTACGGTAGTGCAGTCAAAAATATCTGACTACTCTTCGGAACATAAATATCTAAATAGATTTTAATATATCTGGTGAAACCCAGGATTCGTAAATATCTATACAGCTTTGAATATTCAACTAAATGGCCTTTACCATTAAATTTATTTTTGCTTGCCGGAGCAGAAGTACGAGTAATACTTAATACAATGTTGCCGTTGGAGGATGTCATAACTGATAACTTCAAATAGTTTTTTTTTTTTTATTACTTTATGCGGCTCTTGATCCCAATCACGCCTGATGGTAAGCGATAGATGAGGTCTATGATGGAACCATTGCTTATATATTTTTTATTTATGAACATGCTCAGATGGACAGATGCTATAGAACTCGACTGTACCTTTACCAAAACCAGTTTGTAAGTTGACGCAGCGTGTATGTGGGTTGTGGGTACAAGAGGTTACTGTCCCGATATCTTCAGACGATACTTACATCGTTAATTACTTGAAAGCATTGCTAACTGGTTGTGTTGTAATTTTCTTGGTAGACACAAGGCTAAACCACTGTCTACCTTCATACTCATGTGTCGCATGCACTTATATCCTTCGAGATATCGAACTTTTAAAGGTTAAAAGGTTCCCTGAGACAGGTAATTATCAAGGTTGTCTGGGTTTATACGATTACACCACCAATATTCATTTTAATAAACTCGTGTTTTATCATCTTAGCGGCCGAAATACGTTCATTGCTGGACATAAGTATTCCAGCGTCGCCACATCCACTGGTCCTGTATTTCTTGCATCTAGAGAGAAAAATGCTTGAATTAAATATTGCTTGGGGAAGTCAAAATATTAGGCGGCTATGTAAGTTATGGAAGTAACATTACTAGAAAAAACATATGAGAAAACAATAGCTGATACTGTACTTTATGTAGCACCAAAAAACAAAATTGTAACTGCTCTTTAATTTCTCAAACTCAAAGTAACCATTTGTTTCAATTAAACCAATTACAGACACTTTCGAATTGTCAATGATTCGATAAGTCAGAAAGATGAAGCTAGTTGTCCATTCCAAAGCGTAGTAGGTAAAGACGCCAGCACATCAAGCTACCCAAAACTGTCAAATTTTCTCAATCAACATTAAACCTTATGCTTTAGCGATAAAGTTGTAAATCTATTAAAGAAATTTGACAGATTGTAGAAGCTTGATGTGCTCCAGTCTGTACCTACTTCGGTTCTTAAGAAGAAGAACGTGCAAGAAACTCCATGGACACTCTTCTTAAGGCATGAAATTAGGATAATAAAAGACCTAGCTAAATAACCTTATGAGTTCTACGTGAATACCTTGGGTTGTCCTTACTTTAAACCAAATCAGTTTTGCATGCATTTGTAAAAAAGTTAGATTCTGATTGCTTAACGAATGCCTAATTTAACGTTGATACGTTAAATAATATATCAAATCTTGTAGTTTGGATTATGTAACCTTCCTACTGCCTAATGTAAGATTTGGCCCCAAAATTAAGCAATATTTTAAGGTGAACCATACCTAGTCTAAAACTAAAAAGGTCTGAGACTAAATTATCATTATGATGAGTGATGGATGAGTCACAAACCGTTATAAACAAAAATATTTTTTGCGAATGTTGCTAAAAGAAATCATAACGTTTTGCAATTTTGCAAACTAACCCCTAAAGTTGCCTAAAGTTGAGTAATGATTGGCGAAAAATATAAATATAACGCCTCACCACTTACATCTTAAGCTGACGTGTATGTTATGCCTTTACGAGAGCTCATAATATTAAAATAAAGTCTAGTTTGGCTCAGCGCTATAACTTCTCGTAGGAGACTGGAATGCTCAGCATAAAACTCAGCATAATGCTCGTCAAAGTCGTACAACGTTTATAAAAATAGGCATTGGTCTTAGGTAGTATATGTTAGTATCTTCTTCGAAAATGATTTAGGTAAAATTTGTTTCTGGAATTATGTGATACACCTACGTAACTCGTGGCTATATAATAACAGCCGCACAGGTCGATCAATCAGGTTAAGCTACGCTTGCCGCGGTTGGTTTGTGGATGGGTGACCATCTTTACATACCGAGGCCGTGCCTCGAAAAACACGTTAAGCCATTGGTCCCGGCTGTCATTCATGGATCTTTGACAATCGTTACGGGTAGTCAGAAACCCGAAAGTCTGACATCTAGTCTTACCAAGGGGTATCGTATTACCCAGTAACTGGGTTGTGGAGGTCAGATAGGAAGTCGCTCCATGTAAAATACTGGTATTCAGCTGCATCCGGTTAGACTGGAAGCCGACCCCAACATAGTTGGGAAAAGGCTAGGCAGATGATGATGACTTACGTAACTACGTAAGTACATAAGACGATTGCGAAAAATATTTTTTGAATTTTTATGATGAGTAAAAAAACTCATAATTATGGCTATAACTGTCGAAAAGTTTGATAAAGATTTATTATATTCGCTAAGTATAGTTTCCAATATCAACTACCAATAGAATCTAGGCGAAGTTTTCTATGTCAATGGCGAAAATGTTCCAACCTGTTTGGGAGTTATATGTTCGAGCCGTTTGGGGTTGAAACACTAGGGCCATGGGGTCCGAGTGCCTACTTGGTTTTTCGAGATATCGCCAAGCGGTTAGTCGACTCTTCACGTGACCAGAGGGCTGGCCTATTTCTTGGCCAAAGAATTAGCATTGCCATACAACGTGGCAATGCTGCCAGCCTTTTGGGCACTGTTCCTGTTGACAGCGATGCGGACGAATTTTTTGATGCCCTATGATCATTTTGCTTATTTTTTCATATAAATGTACATATTATTATTATTTTAAATATTTGCATAGATTATTTAAATATTATCTGTAAATAAATAAACACTTTGGGATAGTTACCAACACCAACACCAACTGTCAATGTCGTTCAAAGACACTCCAATAAATAATATAAATACTGACTAAAGTAGGTACATAGGTACTAACGCAACAAACAAGTCACGAACTACGAGTAAATAGGTTTGACAGCACATCATTACAACCGATGGGTTTCTTAAGAGGCAAACAAATAAAATAAAGCTTATTCTAACATCCGAAGCGAAGGTAAATGATTTCACATTGAACCGAATAGTTAAACCAAGGTCTAGTTAACTTAAAACCTTTAAACAAAACGAGAGTTTACTTGAGAAATAGGTTTTTTTTCGGATTCCGTACCCAAAGGGCAAAAACGGGACACTATTACTAAGACTCCACTGTCCATCTGTCTGTGTGTCTGTCAACAGGCTGTATCACATGAACCGTGATAGCTAGACAATTGTCATTTTTACAGATGATGTATTTCTGTTGCCGCTTTAACAACAAATAATAAAAATAAAGTTAAAATTTAAAAGAAACGTTTTTTTCGGCGTTTTATGCCTTGTGGTACGGAACTCTTCTTGTGCGAGTCCGACTCGCACTTGGCCGGTTAATTTTTATTGGTGAATGGGCCCGCTCTTGACATCGATCACGCCTGACGGAAAACGACGGATGAGGTCTATGATGAAACGAGCGTGTCCAGAAGATGCCTGTTCACTCTTGCTTTGAAGGCTGACTGGTTTAATGTCATTTGTAATGGATCTTTGACAGTCGTTACGGGTCGTCAGAAGCCCGAAAGTCTGACAACCATTCTTAACAAGAGATTTCGTATTACCCAGTAACTGGGTTGTGGAGGTCAGATAGGCAGTCGCTCCATGTAAAATACTGGTACTCAGCTGCATCCCGTTTGACTGGAAGCCGACCCCAACATAGTTGGGAAAAGGCTAGGCAGATGATGATGAGCCGCTGGCAGAGTTTCACACTTTGGCTGTGCACGTTATAAATGTGAAGGAGAAGTGCTGAGTACGACTGGTCGGGATATCAACCACTGGTTTACTTATTAGTAATTATTGTAACTCATCAAACGTTATCTTATCTCATCAGTCGCAGGCAATTGCAACTGCTCAGCGTCGTGTGGTCGGGGTTTGAGTTCGGATCTCGGGTTGGGAAAAGTGTAATTCGGGTCTTTCATTGGAAATTTTTGAGTGGCGGTACACATATCGGATTTGTGCACGAAGATTATGTAACTCGCGAACCACAGGACGAGTACCATTACCTATACACCTGCGTACTCCTTTAGGGTCGTGAGGTTAATAAGGTCAATACAATAAAGTATTGAATAAACAAATCAATAATAGTACCTACCTACCACGTTATCCACGTTGTGTCAACACGTAACTTCCAGTAAAGTTGTGAAATTAACGATTTATTCCGGTGAGATCCTCTGAAACCCCCCCCCCCTCCTCGATCCCCTGATAATTCGTCTTCTGTTTCAATCTCTGTCATAACCACTTTATCTAGGTTACTCTTTTTGACAGGTAAGTAGGTACAGTCAACAGCAAAAGTAGATGATCAAAATCAGAAATTCAATACTAATTAACGGAGTTCGCGTCATAACTGTATGGCAGAGCTGTTGCTGTTGTTGTTGTTGAGCTGTGTGCAGAGACTGTGTGGCTGTGTGGCAGAGTTCTGTCTGCCGCGAACTCCGTTCATTAGTATTGAATTTCTGATTTTGATCATCTACTTTTGCTGTTGACTGTACAGTCAAGAGGAAATAAATAAACGTTTAACTAAGATTTCACTGTTCAAAACAATTGACATAATTGCTGGTGTTGGGCTTGCTGCAACTGTTGCAAATTAGCGTTTCAAATAATTGTATGGATTAGTATTCCTATGTGTAATGTGACCTGTAAGACTAATTGTTTCTTTAGAACTCGTTGTCCTTGTGGTAGAAAGGAAGAATAGATTGGTAGTTTTCGGGATATCTCGTTTTAATAAGCCCTCAAGGCTAGAAATCCATACTACGAGTAGGTAATATAAATCCGAAAGTAACTCTGTCTGTCTGTCTGTATGTTACCTTTTCACGCATAAACGGAATTCGATAAAATTTGGCAGAGAGATAGATTGCATTCCGGGGAAGGACATAGGATAGTTTTTATCGACATACCTCGCGGGCGAAACCGCGGGCGGAAGCTAGTAACTCCTATACAAAAGCAAGAAAGAAGCCAGAAAGAGAGAATATTGATAAATGAACACAAACAAAACAAACTTAACAAGTTGAGAAAAGTTATGTCAATGTCATTTTTTGTAAATTAATGTCAGTTGAGATAAACTAGAGCACTTTAATTTTATTTAAGCAGAGAAGTTATGAAGATTGCGTCACAGTCAATAGGTTAACCTTTTGACTGTGCCGCTATCCGAAACAGGGTTATTGGTTGGTTGGTTGGTTTGGGTTGAACAACCTCTTGATGAACAACCTTTACTATGGGACCAAGACTGAAACGCGAAAAAAAAATCAGCTGTTCCCTACATTTATGTTCGTTTATCTCGTCAAAATGTAGTGAACAGCTGATTTTATTTTCGCGATTTCAGGTTTGGTGCCTTATTAAAAGTTGTGAATAATGATGAGTAGAATGACCTCTTATGAGGTTGTTAACATTTTACCAATAACCCTGTTTAAATAAACAGCATAATCTTAGATCCTCAATAACTTACACGGAATACGTTATGCAGTCAATCTTATAAGATTTATTATTGTTATCTAATGAAGGAAGATAATAAATTGGTTTTATTGTTATCGCGACGTGCGTGACTCAAACAATGCCAATGTGTAAGAAGTTATCGCTTAAAAGAAAGGCGGGGAAACGCGATGTACCTATAATAATAATAATATTTTTTTTTATTACTGAACCAAAAAGTTTTACATTAGTTGGTGATTGGAGCCTCCTGTTAAGCAAGTAATGCCTGTGTTAGGAGACTCCGCTCTTCCACAGCAGTATACAATTTTTTTTTTTTTTAGTACCTTAGTTATAAACAGTATGAGTGAACGTGTGTGGGGGTGTGTGTGTGTGTGTGTGGGGGTGTGTGTGTGGGGGTGTGTGTGTATGTGAGTATAATTTTGTGTGTTGCAATAGTTCCTCGGTGTCTGCGTAATTTAGTGTCTTTATCCAATTTGTTAGATGTATGATGTAGTTCCCTTCCTTTATTTTCTTAACACCTAGCTCCGCTAATGAGACACAATTGATTTTCTTTTGTTTCGTGACCAGTCGGTCACGCGCGGAGCTTTACCGGTTAAGAAGGAAAACTACATCATACCTTTATGCATAATCCAAATTCGAAAGTAACTCTGTCTGTCTGTCTGTCTGTATGTTACCTTTTCACGCCTAAACCACTGAACGGATTTCGATAAGATTTGGAAGAGAGATAGATTGCATCCCGGGGAAGGACATAGGATAGTTTTTAGTCCCGATATTCCCATGGGTTCGACACTTATGCGGGTGAAACCGCGGGGCACTGCTACACTGCTAGTAAGTTAAAAATTCGTCGGTAATATAACAGGTTATAGAAAGTCGATCAACAGTTATATCTTAGTAGTTTTAAGACCTTCGCGAGGCCAAATTCTGGTCGAAACTTATACAAAATCATCGATACGGCGAATAAAAGTAGGTATTTTACATAAGGCATTTGACATAGCCATATAAGATAACATATAAGTTACCGGTAAATTAATGAAAACCAGATTTATCTGTATGTGATAATCAAACACAAAAACAATGTCTAGGTTTGATATCATATTCATCATCTGCTTATACCTATAGGCTTTTCCCAACCATGTTGGGGTCGGATTCCAGTCTAACCGGATGCAGCTGAGTATATGTATTGTACTGCGACCTCCAAAACCCAGTTATTGGGTAATACTGGTTGTCAGACTTTCAGGCTTCTGACGACCCGTAACGACTGTCATAGTTCCACGAATGACAGCCGGGACCACAGAGTACTTTTTGATAGACTGAAAGCCGGGACCCACGGCTTAACGTGCTTTCCAAGACACGGATGGGTTTTGGTATGTAAAGCGGGTCACCCATCCACGAACTAACCGCGGCAAACAACCCGTGCGGCTGTTATTACTGAGCCACAAGCCTAATGACGGAAAAATACTACTTAGAAGGTCTAGGTTGTAAACAAAATTAATTTAGGTACATAGTTACGAGATCATTTGCTTGAAGTCGAATTGGCGCTGATTAGCTACCAGAGTTTTCACACTTTTCACCGTTGGATGGTGTAAACAGTTAGCGATCAACTATGTATTTATAAAAAAAAATCTCTTACTGACACGGAACCTACAAGCTTTTGTATGTTTCGATAAAGGCAAGCCAGAAGTGAGGAACAAGACTTCTCCCTCCCGGGAGATAGGGTCCGTGGGGTCACTACAGCCCAACAGCTCACCACATGCTGCCCTGTTTCTGTATCTCTCTTGGTCTGGCTCCACGACCTAGACCTATTCCGGCAAAGTATAAGAGTTCGGAGCGCGCATGCCCCACCACGACGTCAAAGTAGAGATCATACGGTAATATTACAAGAGATGCGATTTTACGTATAATAATAAACAACATGAAAGTTTGAAATAGACGTTACAACATCATGTTTAGACATAAGAATGTATGTAACACATAATATGAAATTACAATAGTGTAAGTGCGGTAATTTTGTCTAAATACGGCCATATTTTAGTCGCTATCTTATCTATACTAATAATAAAGCTGAAGAGTTTGTTTGTTTGAACGCGATAATCTCTGGAACTACAGGTCAGATTTGAATAAATCTTTTTGCATTTGATAGCCCAATTCTTGAGGAACGCTATAGGCTATTTAATATCACGCTATAACCCTTAGGAGCCGAGCAAAAAGAAAAAAGTCAGAATGAAATAAAAAGCGAAAAACAAAAGAACGCTAAGCGAATACGAAATGTTGCGACGGGGTGGGGGTACAATAAATTTCACGCGGAAGAAGTCGCGGGCAGAAGCTAGTAGTATACATATACTCCGAAAAGCAATATACCACAATCACACGCTCGATAGAATGTGTAGTAAGACGACGTGTCGCATTAACTATTGACCCATGTTTTAATTGGCCCCAGACTACCCAATGGGTCAATTAAAACATTTTCTGAAGGAAATTGCTTCTGCCTAAGTTACCGGTATATATTAAGTAAAATCATTAGTTATTTCGCCAGATAGTTTAGTTACAATTAAAACCCATTACCAAATAGACAGAGTAATACCAAATTTTATCAAAATCGGTCCAGGTGTTTCGGAGGTAATCCTGAACAAATAGACAGAACGTTTCCATTGACCCCAGTCTACCCTACTAATAAAACTATTTATCTAAGCCAGTGCATGGTTTTGGAAGGAAGTTAATTAAAAGGAGAAAAACTGGTTAGTTTAGTCGATATCGGTGATAGCGGCTATTGCAATATTCAGCTGTGAAAGGCTAGGTATGTACTACAAATAAATACCTATATCGCCATAATACGTTAGATTTAATTTTGATGCCTGATACTTTCATAATTATCTCCTTTATTACATGCTTGACTTAGTTTAGAAGTTAGAGAATTCCATAATTCTATGTGACAGCGTACAACCTCTAAATTAAGATTTACCTAAATTGTAATTAGATTAAGAAATTGTTGTACCTACCTTGATGGAAATAAATATTTTATTATTATTATATTATTTGTATTTGATATAAAATAATATTCATTATAAAAACCAATCAACAATATCATAATTACATAAACTTTTAGCGCAATCTTAAAATAATAATTATAAAATGTTGTAGGTACCTATATCATTGATAAAATAATATATCAATGACCTACATGATGTATTTTGTAAAGGAGGTTTATGTTAATTTTAATTCAACGCAAAAATATTAAACCATAGCATTAAAAAAAAACTTACGTTTAAAAAAATGTGTTCAGCCAAGAATAAACAAATATCAATAGATATTATGTATATTTTTTTTGAAAGTATTCCAAAATCGAAAGTTCAACTCCGGTGTAACAGTATCGAGAACGCGTTTAAATGCGTCGGACAGTCGCGGCCAACTGAAGCTGAGCTGACGATAGCATTTTCTCAATACCACTGGATACTTACTGCTTCGCTCACTGATTGTACAGTGTCCGTCTCTGCATGGGATTTTGTAATAATTATAATTATGATAATAAAACTCAAATTTTTAGTTTTGATATAATTTTTGATATAATTTATAATTTTTTATTGTAATTTGTAATCTGGTTAAATTTTATATGGCTGTAATACCTGAAATAAATAAATGATTAGATTTGATTATTATTTACATAATAATGCATCCTTGAGAGGTTTTGTTCATGATGTAAAACGTCCGTCCTGTAACGTAAAGACTGTTGAGAAATACCTAGGTAGAGAGTACCTACCTCATTACATCTTTATGCTTAGGTTGCGGGTAGGTTAGTTTGTTATATTTATTGTATTCAATAATCGGGGTGACATATTGTTTATAGAAAAACCCTGTAAATAAATAAAGATAAAAAAAAAAAACTTTATGCTTAGTGGTTACCTATTGGAACTTGATACTCGAAAGGAAACTATGATCTACGGTCCTAGGGAAAACTTACGTAGGATGTGTGAAGGAAACACCTTTATCCTACGCAAGTTTCCCTAAGTTTTGAGGTAGGTATTTATCCTACTTAGTAGAAAGTATTTTTCAATACACTTGCTTGTAAAGTGCTGTAATTGCAGCGGCTGCTCCGCTTTTTATTTTGACAAAAATATCTAGGTAAGTATTTGACACATTTTCATAGTGCAAAGTACCTACCTTCTCACAAAGTTTCGGACGAAATCCATACTTAGGTCATTAGGTACTATTATAATATTATTAAGAGGTATGTGAGTTTGTTTGTAGGGGGTAACCTTGCGGAACTACTGATCCGATTCCGAAAATTCTATCACTAATGGGAAGCTACAGTATTGCCGAGTGTCATAGATTATATACTTACATAAGTTTTTATATTAAAACATGACATTTCACGCGGAGGAAATCGCGCGCACAAGCTAGTCACGATTAAAAAACCGGCACAATCAGTAGGTTCCTACCAACCTATAATGCAAGAGTAAACAGAACCGTAGCGTGCAATGGCAACCGGCTGCTGCACAAAAAACCAGATTCTGTGTGAATGCAGACATGGAGAACTATGTAGGGCAAGTGTTTGGCCCGTGAATGTGAATGTAAAGGGACCTTTCTATATGAGCGAAATAAGTGATTGAATTTAATGATTAATTGAATTATTGCTTCTGCAGAGGGGCCCGCGCACAGGTCGATCGATCAGGTAAAGCCACGTTTGCGGTTGCTCTGTGGATGGGTGACCATCTTTACATACCGTGACCCCTCCGTGCCTCTGAAAGCACGTTAAGCCTTTGGTCCCGGCTGTTATTCGTGGATCTTTGACAGTCGTTACGGGTAGTCGGAAGCACGAGTCTAACAACCATGTCTTATCACGGGGTATCTTATTACCCAGTATCTGGGTTGTGGAGGTCAGGTCGCTTCATGTAAAATACTGGTATTCAGCTGCATCCGGTTAGAGTGGAAACCGACCCCAACATAGTTGGGAAAAGGCTAGGCAGATGATGATGATTGCTTCTGCAAGCACAGGAGGTACCTAATAGTCGCCTAAGCTAGTAAGTAATGCATAATCAGCTTTAAATGTTCCCACTGCTGGGACACAGGCCTCCTCTCTGTGAGAGGGAGTGGGCCGTAATTCACCACGCACGTGCGGGTTGGTAGATGTCACATGTCTTGGCATTTTTGGTTCTAGTAGGACATGTCGGTTGCCTCACGATGTTTTCCTTCACCGTTTGTAGAGCAGTGGTGATGAAATAATTTACACAAAGTAAAGTGCCTGCTTGGGTTGGAACTTGGAACCCACGACCCCACAACTCATAAGTCGTGGCAGATACTTATGGGCAACCACTGCTCCGAATTAATGAGGGGAACGGAATGTTAGCACATATCGACGGCGAAGTGCCGATAACTCCTAACTGACAAAGTCAAAAATTTACACAAACTGGAAATAAAACGTTCACAAAACCAAATATAAACCATCCGAATTGAGAACCTCCTCCTTTTTTGAAGTCGGTTAAACATTATATACACATACACACACATACCACACACACCCCCACACACATACACACAAACACACCCCAATACACCCTCACACACGCACATACCCACAATCACTGTCACACTTACATTCAATTATTAAGCAGAATAAGGTTTTTCTAAAATGTAAAATTAGTATTTACTCACGATATTATTACGTAGGTAATACAGTTCAAATTGTAGCATCAGCACAAGTACTATTATATTATGTTATGTATAAATTATCACTGTACCATTAAACATAGGGGACCGAGACTGTTTCTCCTTAACACAGGTTATTTTGTAACCTAGCTAGGAGAACAGTGCTTTACCCACTCGATTGTAGACTACATACCATATAAGATCTTTACTATAACTATGCATACCTACCTACTACAATCTGTCTGTTTGAGTAAATAAATTTATTATTTATTATTATTAGGTACTTATATGATATTTCTTAAAAATTTAAAAATATTTTTAGATAATTTTCATTCAAAGTCAAGTCGGAATATGTGACTCCAACCTGGTAAAGTGGGGCTACCTCGAAGGAACGGCAGTAGGGTGTGGAAGTGGAGCTGTGTCGCAACTCGCAAACTATGCTCCACTTTATCTTCCTATCCTGCCATCTGTGTCCCAAAACATGCAGTCAAGGTAACCTCTGCACTGCCACCGGCGAATATTAGGTATTATTTTTAGGGTTCCGTAACCAAATGGCAAAAAACGGTTTTTTTTTTCATTAAACCCATACGTATATGGATAGGTCTTCAAAAATGATATTGAGGTTTCTAATATATTTTTTTTCTAAACTGAACAGTTTGCGCGAGAGACACTTCCAAAGTGGTAATAAAATGTGTGTGTGTGTGTCTCCCCTGTAACTTCTAAATTATGAGAATGATAAATCTAAAAAATGGTTGCCTGTAAAGTCGGTTTTACGGGCGAAGATTTTACGTGACAACGTCTTTTTCTCGGTAGAATAGTTGAGTGGGAGAGAGACGCAAGGCATTCGGCGGGCCTCTCTCTCGTTCGGTGACTCATCGTAACGTTACCGAGCGTTACACTTTTTCATAAGTGACTCCCAGCCGCAACCTAATTTAAGACGTTGTCACGTCAAAAAAATATATGATGTACCTCCGTGTCCGTGTATGTGTATGATCCTCGAAGACGCACCCCATTCTTCTTCCTAATCGCTTACAGGTCTACAAGTGTGCAACATTCCGCTAATGTTTTAGTTTTGTCGATACACAGTATACGTATTAGTGGGTAATTAGTGTGTATCAAAAAACTAAAACACTAGCGGAATTAACTAGTGATAACCACTAGCGATTAGTAAGAAAGTAAGAAGAAGAGTGGGGCACGTCTTCGTGGATGGCACTGTCTTTATTGGGTAGGTACTAGGTGTGTAGAAACACAACCACCTATACAGACCTAATCATAACTGACCCTTAAAAATACTGAGGAAGTTAGGGGAAGGTTAGCTCCCTAATTGTAGCACACACTATCAATCTCAATCTGAATCATTTTGACAGAGATTGCTAATACAGTGCTTCATAAGTTCGAAAAAATTGTCTGCTTTACAACGTAGGTAAATAACGCAATAAATCTTGTTGAACTGTCAAAATGACAGCCATTGCTACTGTTAGTGTGTTACGTATTTGACATTTATGATGACGTCATGATATAGTCAATTTCTGTCTATCGTTGACAGAACAGATGACTTTTGTCTAGTATCTCGACCGTTTCAACGTTTGTTTACGTGTATTGTGACGTCACGACGCCATATTGTTAAAGATAGCGTTTTGGCGGCTTATTTAAACAGTACATTTTTATTTACTATTTTCTAAAAGAAATACATTATGCAATTTGAAGTAATAGGTATTTGTGGGCTCGTTAGACACCATTAAATAATCTGAGATGTTTATCAGAAACCAGTCAAATAGCCTATTACCCCGCAGGCAATAACTGCTTAGTATAGCTGCGTAACCAACCCACATTGGGCCCCACCAACCAGTACTGGGCCCCACCAACCCGTACTGGGCCTGTGCCAACCCGCAGGTGGATTACGGCCCACTCCCTCTCGGAGAGACGAGGCCCGTGTCCCAGCAGTGGGAACATTATAGGCTGATTATGCGATATATCTGCGTATAAGTTTACCGTGGCTCTAGAGCTAATAGCATATCGGGTCCTTGACCGTGGCAACGTTACAAAAGCGACCTTGTAAGTTGTGCCTAGAAGCAACAATCGAAACCAACCCCTCCATACAAAAACAGGTATTGTGGAGATTGTGCCCTTGAAAAACACTGTAAGTAAAAAAGTGTTTTACTTGTACCTATGTGTAGCCATTAAAACAGTCTTTAGGCTCCTACAAACAGGCGCGACACGCGACGAGAATCGCGCGCGACACAAAGGCACCGCTCGTTGCGCGACTTGCGATGCCATTGTGTCGCGCGCGATGCGCGTCGCGTGTCGTGCCTGTTTGTAGGAGCCTTTTATCATGTCTATACAAAAAATACCTATCAAAAACACTTGTCAAGTATGGTCAATCGCAAATCTCAGTGGTATCAATTTGACATTTTGTTGACAACGCCTATAAGTCGTAGCAGTACCTAAGGGTGATTTTCTATGTGCAAGTGTTAGGCATGACGTGTCAGACAGAAACAAGACGTCTGTCAAAACCAGCTAAAAGGGTACTTGAAATATCTTTTAATAAAAGGACTGGTTCCTTTAACCTGCAAAAAAACCCCTTACGAGATTCAGATCTTTGTTTACTTGGGTTTTTTGTCTTACTATAATTTAATGATTGTAAACATGACTGAGAATAAGTAGGTACCTACCTACGAATTCTAGTAAGCATTCGTAGGTACCTACTTATTCTCTGCTGCAACTAATTAAGTTGAGTAGGAACTCAGCTTAATTAGTTGCAGCTTGCAGCAGAATTTGTTAAAGTTCCCTCTCTTATACCATGTGGTCATCATTAAAATTTCGTTGCATTTTTGGGATTAGCCTCTATGTCAAGAAATCCTGCATGGAAGTATAGAGGTATGAGGAACAGGGTGTAAAGTCCACTCATACTCTATAGAAA